>JAVBJF010000193.1:0-713562 GCA_033439095.1 Pseudococcus viburni | reverse complement strand
GAAATGGCATTCGCTGGGGCGGGAAAAAAATACCTAGTTGTCAAGAAATGAGCGTGTAACTTGGTCAAAAATTGTCCGAAATGCAAAAACGAAGACATTTTTGGAATCTCCAGGGCATGAGTAACTCGTTGGCATAGTCGGATTTCCAATTCGGTCCATATATTTCCGTAGAAGCCGGCAGAGGCCAATGAACTCCAAAAAAAGTTGACGTTTTTGGAAAATCGCCCATAACTCGGCCAAAAATTGTCCGAATCGCAAAAACTAGGTCATTTTCGGAATCAGGGCGTCGAGACGAATCTTTTCGTATAATCACAATTGAATTTTGGTGCATATTTGAAAAACCGGCTGGAAATGGCATTCGCTGGGGCCGGAAAAAAAGACCTAGTTCTGATAATATGAGGGCGTAACCCGGTCAAAAATTGTCCGAAATTCATCAAAAGCTATTAAAATTAATTTTAACAATTATTTAACGACTGTGTAGATCCAAAAACACAATTTTTTTGAGAGAATCGCCATTTTATAACGGTTTTCAATTTTTTTATCATTGATGAAGTGAATTGTACTTAATAGGAGAATGTAAAAAAGCTATGAAATATTGATTTTAGCAAAAAAAAATTTTGCTTTTTGGTCTGCATACAGTCTCAGTCAATGAATAATCTCTGAAATTGATTTACTTAATCAATTTTGAATTTTCTTGGAATTAAAAAAAAAATTATTTTGGAAAATACCTGCTTCTTTTCGGAATTTTAGACAATTCTTAAAGAGTTGAAGGTTTCTTGCGTTAATCGGCTCAAATTTTTTGTTATCTACAGCCTCCTTTTTTTGCGCAGTAAGTATTGGAACTCAAAAAATCAGAAAGTTTGGATTTTTGAGCCTCCCCCCCCCCATTGTGAGGGTCCTTTTTTCTCTTCAATTTTTCCCCGGGCCCGAAATGATGTCACGTTGAATTATTATTCTAAAACTTCGGAGTAAAAAACAAATATGCGTAGGTAGGAAGTTGAAAAAAATAAATAGAACTCAGCAGTAATGCAAACGCCTTGTATTCCATACGTTAATAGGATAATAACAGCATAAATTATAAATTATACAATGTAGCCTCTTCACCGGTCGACCAAGTTATCAATAACATTTCATCCGGATTATCTTCATGTGGTATAATGATAGTCTCACCGGGATCTCGAACTTTATTTAAATAAGTATGGAAAATTTTCAGCAAGGATTTCTGCGCTGCGTCTCTGAAAGGATCGGCTTCGTAAGCTCGACCCACTTCGCTTGTTCACTTTTTTTGGCAGTTATCGCATCGGTTTCGGATCGTCCACTGCCCAGATCATGTCGACCTTCGATGGAGTGAATTTGCTCGCCTTTGGAAGGATCAAAAAATAGATTTGTCCGTCCAAAAATGCCACCGCGATTTCTTTTCCATCAGGATGATAAGCAATGCAGAGACCTAAGATAATCAAATATTTTAATTCTGAAATTATGTTAATTTTTCTTCTTTTTTTTTCAATTTGGAACGTACCTTCGGCTAATAACTGGATGATGATTCCAGCGAATTCCATAACCTCAGAGTTTTATCCCAACTTACCGAAGCGAATGAGGAACTAGAAGCAACTAGGGTAAATGTAATACTAACTACTGGACCTTCGTGACCAGATAAACACTACGAAAAAATATTTTGATAAAATAAATGAATATAATTTTGATCATTTTAAATGAGGTATATACCTCGAGCAAATGTCCTATTTTCATAGACCATAAATATATTTCAAAAACATCTTGAGCTCCGGCAGCTACAAACTCGTTTGCAGAATCCATAGCTATACAGCTGAACTGTACTGACCTAGACGAGGCAAAAGTTCGATAATTTTGATACCTACAACAAAAATTGCCTGTTTATATCGAAAACAGAATAAGCCGCCAATTCCATCAAATTTAATTTACCTGGCCATATCAAAGGCACGAACTGTACCATCCGTTGAAGCAGATACGAGAAATTTACGATTATTGCCAAATTTTACCGCAGATACCACAGAAGTATGCTCGGTAAACGTAACGAAACAAAATCCAGTCTGCGTGTTCCAATTTTACCTGTAATTCAATCGAAATTAGCCTACAATTCTATAATTTGTAATTTTTAGAATGAGTGGTTCGAACTTTTCCATCTTCTTCTCCAGTAGCAATATATAAACCATCGGCTGAATAATCCAAGCAAGACATAGGGCTACTGAGAGCTTGTTGCTTGAGTATATAAGTTTCAATTTGCCACTCCCAAACTAACAACTGGCCTTGACTTCCCCATCCGGGAAGTGATAGACTCACAGTGTTTCAGTCTAATGATTCATTCGTTCACTCTTTTTGTTCGTTCTTGTCTTCTCAGTTCTCACGCGCGAGTATGTTGTACGTACTTATGAGGTACGGTTTTTTCTAAGTCCATAATAATTTTCGACATTTTTACCCAATATAAAACCTCATAATTTTTCAATTCCAAATTTTTCTCTACAATTTTTTTACAACATTCCAACTTCCATTTTTTTCAACATCAATTAATTATTCAAAATATTCAAATTTCTGCCAAACTTTTTTTCAACTCCAAAATTTTTATTAACTCAAAATTCAAAAATTTTTTCAACATTTTTTTAAACTCAAATTCTTTTTTTTAATATTTTCATAGGAATTTTAAATTTTTCATCATTTTATCGTTATTCTAGCAGTCCTAGTATTTTGAATATCTACCTTTTATTGAAATAACAAGTAGAAAAATTACTATTTTCACATTTATTAAAAATATTGGTAATAATAGGTACCCAAATTATCACGAAAACGCAACACGACATTCTGAATGCACCTACTTTTATTCTCTATATCTTACTAAAAAATTATTACCAAACCTGTGATAATTTGGGTACCTATTATTACCAATATTTTTAATAAATGATAAAATAGTAATTTTTCTACTTGTTATTTCAATAAAATGTAGGTATTCAAAATACTAGGACTGCTAGAATAACGATAAAATGATAAAAAATTTAAAATTCCTATGAAAATATTTAAAAAAAGAATTTGAGTTTAAAAAAATGTTGAAAAAATTTTTGAATTTTGAGTTAATAAAAATTTTGGAGTTGAAAAAAAGTTTGGCATAAATTTGAATCAGTGATGGCATAACGAATAACGTAACGTAACGAATAACGAAAATAACGGAATTTTTTCCGTTACAATGTAACAGAAAAGTAACGGTAACGGAATTTTAGCTGTAACAAAATAATAACGTTACAATATACCTTGAAAATTAAATGTAACAAATAACGAAAAAATTTCGTTACTTTTCGTTATTTTTTTCGTTATTTTTTTTGAAAAGCCAACCACTGATAAAAAAATTGAGATGAAAAAAGTTTGAAAAAATAACAAATTTTTATTTCTCGAAGCTTAGCTAAACATTGAATACTTGAAAACTGATTGCAGAGAGATGAAGTGCATATTTTATTCTGGGGAATCCGCTATGCTTCACACTGAAAAAACAAATGAATAAATTTTATCCAAAAAAATAATAACAGAAAACCATTCTCAAAATTGGCAAAATTTATTCTAAAAAAATAATATTTATCATGCAATTGGGTAAAATTTATTTTTAAGCAATAGATTTTACCCAATTTTGTGATAAATATTATTATTTTTTTAGAATAAATTTTGTCAATTTTGTGAATGGTGTTCCGTTATCATTTTTTTGGATAAAATTTCTCATTTTTTTGGATAAAATTTCTCATTTTTTCAACACTTTTTATTTATTTCTCATTTCTCATTTTCTTTTCAGTCCAGACTGCAGAAAAACATCATGATTTTTATTTTCGCAAGGGGGTGGGGTCCCCCACACAATTTTCCAATTTTTCTGCCTGTAACGAAATAACGTAACGAAATAACGGTAACGAAAAATGAAAATAACGTTATTTCTAAATAATTGTGTTACAGCATTTTTTCGTTACACATACTGAAACTAATAACGTTAATTACAAATTTGTAACGTAACGAAATAACGTAACGAAAAAAAAATTCCGTTATGCCATCACTGATTTGAATTTGAATAATTAATTGATGTTGAAAAAAATGGAAGTTGGAATGTTGTAAAAAAATTGTAGAGAAAAATTTGGAATTGAAAAATAATGAGGTTTTATATTGGGTAAAAATGTCGAAAATTATTATGGACTTAGAAAAAACCGTACCTCATAAGTACGTATAACATACTCGCGTGTGAGAAGACAAGAACGAACAAAAAGAGTGAACGAATGAATCATTAGACTGAAACACTGTGAGTCTATCACTTCCCTTCGCATCCGAATGTAATCCAATCAACGCCATTGTTTATAGCTACAGTCGAAACACTCGATTCTGATATGCTAAACAAGGCGGATCGGCAGTAGCCGATCACGAACAGGGTTTTTGCATTTTAACATCGACCTTAAGGTCGATGCATTTTAATCAATTTTTAAAAAAAAATTAAAAAAAATTATTCATTATTCTTTCAAAGCTTGTTGGGCAATTATCATTTTTTTTACCGAAAATAGTAAAGCTCATCACCGAAACTTTGTAATTTCATAGGCAAAGATGCTTAAATATTACAAAATCATGAAACAAATTTGAAAATTCAACGTCATCATAAAAAAAAATCGTAATCAGTTGCATTTTCATATTAATTTAATACCACATCTAGCTCATAGAAATGCGGCTAGCTAATTGGCCGTTTCAGAATACTGGTCGCTGATTGGCTACAAATTGAGAAAAAAGAAGCAGAAGAAGAAGAAATAGAAGAAAAAACGTTCGCAATAGGGTTTTTCGCGCATCGCGCAAAAACCCTAAAAATTACAAGATCAGTTAATCACCTCGATTTCACATCCTCAAATTATATTGAAAGCTAGTCCCACCTTAACGAATGCAAAAGGGTGACTTCTGGTAACTTGAAAATGAAAAAAGCTCTGTTTGAAAATCCGGTAACGAGGATATACGACTGTTCTTGTGGTAATCGCAGGTCGTCAGGTAGCAGCGGTTTTCATATTTGTTATAATCATTCAAGTATCTTTTAGGAAGGCATAGAACGTATTTCATATTTTCTTCGGATTCATCTTTGTTTTTTGGTTCAACTGGTCAAAAAAAAATCAAAGATTAATTTTAGTCCAAAATCACATTATTACTGAAAGAGCTTACGAAAACTTACCTTTTTCTTTTAATAAAATCACATTTCTTTCTTCGCCGGTGGTGAGATCGATATCATTTTCGTCGTCTAATTTATCTACTCTCACATTTTTTTTTCACACGTTATTAAATCTGATAGAGCCAAGGTACATTCCCATATACACAATACTCCATTTCTGTAACGATAGAAAGTATAATTTGTGGCTCAATTGTCCAATTAATTTCGTTATTTTTTTACTTACCTGCTGATCATAGTTACTTACATGCAAAGAATCTTTTTCAAAAAATGCAGCTACGATTGAATCAGCATGGCCAGCTAAAGTAGCTCTTCGAAATTTCTCCATATATAGGACAGAAAATATTTTCGTGACACCATCCTTGGAACCAATTGCGATTACCCTGTTAAATAGATAAAAATAAAATAGAAAATTATTACCTTTAGTAGGTACCTAATCAATAAAATACAACTTGCCTCGAATCACTGGATCAATCAACACAAGTAGTACTGCCAGTAAAATTTGAATATACTCTTTCCAGAATGAATTGACCACTGTACTCAGTGGAACAATTTTCAGGAGCTCGGTACAGAAAAACTAGACCAAAAAAATAAATAATTCAGTAAAACAACATAAATTTTCGGTTAAATTATTCAAAAATTAGTACCTTTGTTTAGTTTACAGACAGCAAAATATTTTCTATCAAGACTGAATCGTATACAACGTACTTTTTCAGTGAACCTGTAGGTGAAAATATTCCTTCTGCTGCGAATTAAACATGATAATATATTAATATTCGTATTTCAAATTAATGTTAAAAATTTTCAAAAAATTACCTTCGCTATCAAAGCATTTCCTGACGGAGATAAAGCTAAACATTCGTAATTGTAACGACTTTCAACGGGTAAAGTTGAAGAAATATTGCTGTCGAAAAAAATAACATTGGTCAGTTTCAAAAAATGCCACAAATGACCCAATCCAATACTTATGTATTTCTTCAAATTATAGATACAAATTCAATTTCCAACAGGGCTAATAACCGAATTTCCATCCGGAGTGAATAATAAATTGCCTTTGCGGTACACCGCTCCCAAAATATTTCAAAACTGTAGAAAAATAATCCATAATTAGAATTTCATTTCGACAAATCACGCCGGAATGGAGTTGAAGCCACATATTCAATCGATATCGCCTCTGACAAAACTTGGAAAAAGATTTAAAGAAAATAGAAATATTTTCTTGAATAAATAAATAAAATAATACGTATCATAAAAACCGTGTTGATAATTTGCTTCAGAACAATAGAGAGATTCTTCTTATGAGCTTTTATAAGCTTCCTGCGAGAGAGAAAAAATTGAAATTTTTGAGAGAATACGTACGAGAAAATATTAAAAATTTGGAAAACGTATTTTTGAAGGAAAAAAATTGATTTTTTTAGAAAATTAAAATAAATTCAATCTTAATGCTCCACCTGAAGTTTTGATTCTAAAGTGTTGAAAATAGCACAGAATTTCAAGCACGTGTTGATAACGTTGTGTGTTATCGGTGTTATCAACTAAACTTTTTAATCGAAACAAAATTTTTTTTAATTTTTTGAAAGTTTGAGTATAAAAGTGTAAGGTTTATTCATTTTTACTCAAATTTCAGTCATTCTAGTAGTTTTAAATGTGCACTTCAATCTTCTTGATACAAATTATTTGTACAAGTGAAAATTTACACATTTATGCATCTATAGAATCACCTTCAGCGATGGGTCAGTTTATACTGCACCGGGATTAACTAACGATGAATATTGCTGCATAAAGAAATGGTGAAAAGCTTCATTTTAATCGTACATACTTTCAAGTCGATTCGCTTGTATTTAATTCCAACTTTTAAATCGTATACTTTTAGAATAATTTCATCAGCAAAAGTAATTTGAAAATTCGTATGACTATTATCACGTCTCTCGATTTGAAGCTGCTGTCATCGTTGCCTTTTGATGTGCAGCTCTCGTATGCTGTTTTCCAGTCGTTGAAAACTTCAGGAATCATTCTCTAGTTCATGGCATTACGACTGAAATTACATCATTGATTTTATGTAAGGATCAATAATAATTTGATTTATTCTAGTTCAAGTACTATTTGTTGTTCTTTTTTTTTTCTTGATAGCGATTAAAGCCATAAAATAATTGCTCATCGTCTCACGTGTTCAATTGTCGTTCTTGCATTAGTTAATATTTCCAGTTACGCTTAAATATCCATCAAATTATAATTTTTCGAATCACTATCGAATTCATTTTTTGAAATGAGTTTTATTAACTGAGCCTTTTCGGTTACATTATTGTGTGAATTTAATAATGAAACATGCTTATTTGCATTATAATTTTATCTGTGTTTTGTTCCAGGAATCAAAATACTGAGTGTTGTTATAAATAGCCATCGATGTATTTCAAATAGTCCTGTGTAACCTGAAAATTTCTCATTTCTCCGAGTAAATCTTCTGCATGCCTGCTATATGCGATTTATAAAAATAGATTATTGCTCCAGTTCAAGAATGCTTTCCATCATTCACACCCATGGACAGATTTCAAAACGGTTATGCCACATGCATAGAATTGGCGTAACTAAAATATTTTCCGATTCGCGAGGATATGCTGATTTTTCAAATCCCCTGCATTCTATGTATAACAGTAACACTATAACGTTTTCCAGTTTACGTAATTACGTTCAAATTTCAAACAGTTCATTCAATAGTATCTTAATGAAGATTCCCAACACACACTGGCAAGTTGAGTTTCCCAAGAAATTGCACCACGAGCGTGCCGATCGTGTAACAGAAACATTTTCTGTGTATCAAAGACACGCTGAGTTTTCAAGAAAACTATCTGCGATGAGTCAAGATAGAACAGATGAAATACGTGATTTGGTAGCAGAATGGGTACAGCGTTTCGATACTCTTGGCTCAGTCGACGCTAATGTAATTTATGGTACCTTGAATACGTTGTCAAAGTTTGATATTATGAGTAGAAAATGGACTTCCGATGATCAGGAGTACTTTAAGGGACTAATCGTTCGATTGTCGATGAAAGGAGACAAATATCTTGATCCAAAAAGTAGAGTGTCTATTAGATTCGGTTCATGGCAAGTTGCTGGTTGTTTAAACGTTTTGTCGAAATGGGACATGTGGAAGGATAATGTTTCGGAACGCAGAGATGTGATCAGATCATTTACCAATAGACTGATTAATCGAGGGAATTACTTATTAAATCCAAAAAATAGATGCAACGATCAATTTACCTCTCAGACTATTACTAATTGTTTGTCTGCATTGTCAAAGTGGAATATAGATGATGTCGAAGGAGCTAGGGAATTTATTGATAGATTGTTTGAAGAAGGCAGTTCGAATATTTCCACATTCAACTCCCTAGCCGTTTCTAATTGTTTAAACGCTATATCTAAGTTTAATCTCAACGAATTCAAAGATGGCAAACGTTTCGCAGCGTTACTCATGGGACGAGGTAGTTCGAAAATAACTATTTGCGAATTTACTTCTCTTGATGTAGTCAGAACCTTAAACGCGTTGTCCAAGTGGGAACTGGACGAATTACAAGGCTCCCAGGAGTTCATCTTTCAATTGATGAGCAGAGGAATCACTAAGGCCAGTGAATTCAATTCTAAAGAAATTGCTCTTAGTTTAAACGCCCTGTCGAAGTGGGATATCACAGAACTACGGAAAGCAACGGGGTTCATCAATGAGCTAATAAAGCGAGGAAGTTTGATAATCGATACATTCACTTCCCAAGGTGTCTCCATTAGTTTGAATGCTTTTTGCAAATGGAATATTGATGATTTTATCGGAGCCAGGGATTTTATTATTCGGCTGGTGAAACGAGGAAGTGCAATAGCTGGCAGCTTTGATTCTCAAAATGTTGCAAACAGCTTGAATGCTGTGTCTAAATGGAATTTCGACGACTTACCGGGAACCAGGGACTTCGTTTTGCAGTTAGTCCAGTGTGGTATCGTAACATCCGATACGTTCGCTCCTGAAAGTACTGCTGGCAGCCTAAATGCTCTGTCAAAGTGGAATATTGACGAAATAAATGGCGCCAAGGAATTCATTGTTCGATTGTTGAAAAGAGGCAGTATGACTGTCTACAGATTCAACTCTCAAAGTATCGCTAATAGCTTAAACGCTTTGTCTAAATTTAATATCGACGAGTTAGAAAATTCCAAAGAGTTTATTATTGGATTGGTGAAACAAGGAATTTCCATTTCTGGCGGATTCGATCCTCAAGAGATAGCCAACAGCTTGAGTGCTCTGAGTAAGTGGAATATCAATGAACTTCAAGAAGCTAAGGTATTTATCGTCCAAATGATAAAAAGAGGTAGTCCAATGGCCGGAAAATTTGATTCTCAAAATGTCGCCAATTGTTTGAACGCTCTTTCTAAATGGGATATTGATCAGTTCGAAGGATCTAAAGAATTCATCGTGCGATTAGTAAAACGAGGCAGTTCAACAATCGGTGGATTCAGTTCTCAAAATATCGCCAACAGCTTGAATGCCCTGTCCAAGTGGAACGTCGAAGAAATAAACGGAGCCAAAGAATTCATCGCGCAGCTGGTAAAAAGAGGAAATTTAATATTCGATCAGTTCAATTGTCAGGCCATCTCCAACAGTCTGAATGCCCTGGCTAAAATTAATATCGATGAATTTGAAGGAGCGAGAGAATTTATTGTTCAGTTAATAGTACGAGGATATTCGATTGCTGACGGATTTGATTCTCAAGAAATTTCCAACAGTTTGAACGCTCTATCGAAATGGAATATCGAAGAAATAGAAGGAACCAAGGAATTTATTCTGAAGTTGATCGAGCAAGGCACCTTGACGATTAGTACTTTCGATCCTCTAGCCGTTGCCAATTCCCTAAATGCATTTTCCAAATGGAATATCAACGAGTTTGAGGAAGCTAAGGAATTCATCATTCAACTGGCAAACCACGGTTATTCTATAATTGATAAATTTGATTCTCTTAATACCTCCAGTTCTCTAAATGCTTTTTCAAAATGGAATGTAAACGAATTACGAGATTCTCGGAAATTTATCGTTCGATTAGTGGCGCAAGGATATTTGCTTGCCGATCAATTTGATCCTCGACAGATTTCTACTTCCTTAAATGCTCTCTCAAAATGGAATATCGATGAATTTGATGGAGGCAGGGCATTCATAGTTCGGATGATCTTACGTGGCAATTCAACAATCGAAGATTTTTATCCCCAAAATATTTCCAACTGTTTAAATGCTCTTGGTAAATGGAATATTAACGAGTTTGAAGGAAGTGAAGATTTCATTTCTGAATTGGTTCGACGAGGAGATGTATTAGTTGATAGTTTCAATTCTCAAGCCATTTCTAATAGTTTAAATGCTCTGCATAAGTGGAATATTGATGAAATACAAGGTGCGGATAAGTTCAAGGCAAGTTTATTAAAACGTAAGAGTTCGATAAGCGATCACCCCGTTGATGAAAATATCCAGTGACTGAATAATGTCGAGCAACTTTATGCTGTGATATGTAGAAATTGAGTTAGCTCGTGTGTCGTTATTTAATTGAAGTCAAAAGATTAAGTTGAACTAAGTACAACATATTTAAGGTTACTTGTTTTGTAAAATCATTATGAAAACGATTTTTAAAAAGTATTTTCAACTTGCCTACTTTCGTTTTCAAAATTGGAGTTGGAAAATGCCCTGTTGGTGTGTTTGTCTCGTGACAGATTCAATCTACCTGATCCTGATATACAAAATGAATTTTGTTTGAAAAAGGAAACTTTTTTATCCTTTTTATGGTGAAATAAGGTGTCTTATGTGCCATTTTTCTTTTTTAATAATTTATTGCTGAGATTCATGTTAATGTATTTTTGACCAATTTTGTCGGAATTGTACAGTTTTAAGTTTTGTTTTTTTTTTCTATGCGAAATTGTGTTTCTATTTTTATGGAATACACGTATTGTTTCTAGTAGACCTATCAATATCATCATTTTTGAGAATATGATCACGAGTCGTTCAATTGTTCATTTTAAATGATATCTATTGTAATGATGTTTACTTAATCCATGTAGCATTTGAAAATATTTGTTGTTCCTTCACTTCTAGTTTTTTCTTGCTAAAAAATTGTTGTTTATTATTTGTAATAAAAAATTCTGAGTTGAAAATTTTAATTTTGTTTTGCTTTTTAGTGACTTTCATTTTCAGAAAATCGTTTCCCATTTCTTTTGTATGACATTACGTAAAAAAAATTATGTGAATCATAGATTTTGAGAGTAAAAGCAGAATAAATTAATACTTACGAAAATTTTTGATATTAGGAATTGAGATAAATTATTTAAATAATTTATCCCAATTTTGATGTCAGTAAAAGTGCAAAAATAATTTATGAAAAAAGTGTACGTTCTTATGGAACACGAATTTTTTTAATTCATTATGAGTAAATAATCATTTCAAATTGGCCATTAAGAAGTTAATTGCATTGAAGTATATTTCTTTATTGTTATTTCGATGGGTAATTTTGTTTTTTGGGCTAAGATTTCGTCCTTGGCAGTTTTTCTCTACTTCTGGCTAAATCTGCACGGACCTGCTTCTTATACCAAATTTGAAAGTTGATTTTTTGTTTGAAAAATGACATACTTAATTTTTCAAATTATTTAAATTTGAAAACTTGAAAATTAAGAAAAATTAATGAAACAGAATTTGAATTTGACAAATATTTTGAAACTGAAAGAATTTGATTTAAGAAACCCCGACTTGCAAACTGACAATATTTTAAACGAATTGTGAAAAATGTGAAAATTTAAATTTAGAATAAGCTTCTGAACACATAAATTATTGATAATTATCGATCAAATGTATTATATTTATTATCCATTCTTCAACTTTTTTTTTAGCAGTTTGTTATCATATTTTCGTCTGTTTTAGTGTTTTTTGGTGAAATTTTTGTCGTTGCTTGGTTCCTTTTAACTTGACCGGGTCAATTATGTGAAGACCAAATAAATTTTGACTTTTTGAGTAAATCCTTTGTTAAATAGAATCTTGAAAATTTTGAGATAATTCGGAATTGGAAAAAATGATCAAGGAAAACTAAAAAAAAAATCAGTAGAATTGTTAACACGTGATTGTTCATTGCTGAAGAAGAAAAAAAATCGATAATTGTCGAAACGTTCGTTATTTATTATTATTATTAATATAGTGTATATTTGCGTGAAACTGAAAAATAAAGAAATGGTATTTTATGCAACAAGGGAATAAAGTGATTTTCGACGAATTTTGAGGGTTATTTCACGAGCGAAGCGAGGGAAATAGCTCAAAATTGTCGAAAATCACTTTATTCTCTAGTTGCATGCGATATTTTTCGTCATAGCGGGAATAATAAAATGCGAGTTTAAGTATTCGAGCAATTCGCGAGAAGGAATAAAGTAGCACTTTATTCCCGCTATGACGAAAAATTTTTAAATTTATTCATTAAAAAAAAAAAATTAAAATAAAATCTTTAGAAGTTTGATTGCTCCACCTAAAAAATTGATTTCAAAATGCTGAAAATAACGCAGAATTTCGAGCACGTGTTGATAACGTTGTTATCAATTTTTTATTCAAAAACAAAATCGAATATTTTTAAATTTGAAAATTTCTTGAAGTTTTGAGTGTAAAAGGTTGAAGTTTATCCATTTATTTAAATTTCAGTCATTTTGGTAGTTTTAATCGTGCACTAATTCAGTCGTCTTGACAAGAATTACTTATACCAGCGAAAATTTCCATATTTATGCATCTGTAGGATCAACTTCGAGGATAGGTCAGTTCACTTCATTCTGCACCGGAATGGATTATCAAAGAATATTATTGCATAAATAATTGGTAAAAAGCTTTATTTTAATCATTGTACTTTCAAGCTGATTCAGTCATACTGTATTCCAACTTTCAAATCATATACTTTCAGAATGACTTCATCAGCGAGTGTAATGTGAGAATTTGTACGACTCTGTTATCACGTTTCTTCTTTGGAAGCTGCTGTCATGATTCACTTTTAAAGTAGTTTTCTTCATTGTTGAATGTAAATTCCAGTCCTCGTATGCTGTTTTCCAGTCGTTGGAAACTTGGTGAGTATTTCATTGAATCATGAAATTACAATTGAAAATTCATCATTCATTTTATGTAAGAATCAACAACAATTTGATTTATTCAAGTTCACGTACTAATTGTGGTTGTTTTATATTTTTTGTCGATAGTTATTGAAACCAGAACGTATGTTTTCATCATCGCACGAGTACAATTATCGTTCTAGCGTTAGGTAATATTGCCATTTATGTTCATGTAGTTTTATGAGTTGGGCTTTTTGTATTCTATTATTATGTGGATTTTATAAGAAAATTTGCTTCTTTATGTTAAAATTTTATCCGTATTTTGTTGCAGGAATCAAAATACTATCGATATATCTCAAATAATGCTGCGTTACCTGAAAATTGTTTATTTCTTCGAGTAAATCCTTCGAATGGTTGCTGTATTCGGTTCTTAAAGATAGATTATTGCTTCAGTTCAAGGATGCTTTTCATCATACACAGCCATGGGCAGATTTCGAAACAGTTATGCCACATGCGTAGAATTGGCGTTACAAAGATATTTTCCAACTCGCGAGGATCTGCTGATTTTTCAAAGACATGTTATTCTATGTATAAGAGTAACGCCATAACATATTCCAGTTCACGTAATTACGTTCAACTTTCAAACAATTCTTTCAACGGCATCGTAACGAAGATTCCCAACTCTCGCTGGCAAGCTGAGTTTCCCAAGAAATTGAATTACGAGGCCAAGACTGTTCATAGGTATCAAAGTCACATAGAATTTTCAAAGAAGCTATTTGCAACGAGTGAAAATAGAACAGATGAAATAAGCAATTTGATAGCAGAATGGGTACAGCGTTTCGATACTCTTGGCTCAGTCAATGCTAATGTAATTTCTGGTACCTTAACCAAATTTTCAAAGCTCGATATTATGGATAGAAAATGGACTTCCGATGATCAGGAGTACTTCAAAGAACTAATCGTTCTATTGGCGAAAAAAGGAGACGAATGTCTGAATCCAAAAAGTAGAACGTTTAATAGATTCAATTCGTGGCAAGTTTGTAATAGTTTGAACGCTTTGTCGAAATGGGACATAGGGAAGGGTAATGATTCTGAACGTAGAGATGCGATCAAGTCATTTATCGGTAGACTGATTAATCAAGCAAATTACTTATTAGATCCGAAGAATAAATGCAACGATAAATTTTCCTCCCGGGATATTACTAATACCTTGAATGCATTGTCACAGTGGAATATCGATGATTTCGAAGGAGCTAGAGAATTTATTAATAGATTGATTGAAAACGGCAGTTCGAATATTTCCGCATTCAACCCTGTAGATATTTCTTACATTTTGAACGCCCTATCCAAGTTTAACCTCAGCGAATTCAAAGATGCCAAACGTTTCGTCGCGTTATTGATGAGACGAAGTAGTTCAAAAACTGCCGATGATCCGAATTCTCCGAGCGGTTCAACTATCGACGAATTCACTTCTCTTAGTGTTGTCAAAACCTTGAACGTGATGTCCAAGTGGGAACTGGACGAATTACAAGGCTCCAAGGAGTTCATCCTTAAAGTGATGAAACGAGGAATCACTTTGGCCAGTGAATTCAATGCTATGGAAGTTGCTCACAGTTTCAACGCACTATCTAAATGGGATGTCGCAAATTTACAGGAAGCAACGGGATTCATCAACAAACTAATAAAACGAGGAAGTTTGCTTATCAATGAATTCACTTCTCAAGGTATCTCCAACTGTTTGAACGCTTTTTGCAAGTGGAATATTGATGATTATATCGGAGCCAGGGAGTTTATTATTCAGCTAGCGAAACGAGGAGGTGGAATAGCTGGCAGCTTTAATTCTCAAGAAGTTGCAAACAGCTTGAACGCTATATCTAAATGGAATTTCGACAGATTACCTGGAACCAGGGAGTTCGTTTTGCAGTTGATCTGGTGTGGTAACATGACATCGGATTTGTTTGGTCCTTTGAGTATTTCCAGCAGTTTGAACGCTCTATCGAAGTGGAATATTGACGAATTAAATGGCGCCAAGGAATTCATTGTTCGATTGTTGAAACGAGGTAATTTGACTGTTGAAGGATTCAATTCTCAAGGTATCAGTAACAGCTTGAATGCTTTGTCTAAATTTAATATCGACGAGTTCAAAAATTCCGAAGAATTTATTATTCGATTGGTGAAACGAGGAATTTCCATTTCTGGCGGATTCGATCCTCAAGAGATTGCCAACAGCTTGAGTGCTTTGAGTAAGTGGAATATCGATGAAGTTCAAGAAGCTAGGATATTCATCGTCCACATGATAAAAAGAGGCAGTCCAATGGTGGGAAGATTCGATTCTCAAAATGTCGCTAATTGTTTGAACGCCCTATCTAAATGGGATATTGATCAGTTCGAAGGATCTAAAGAATTCATTGTGCGATTAGTAAAACGCGGCATTTCAACAATCGGTGGATTCAGTTCTCAAAATATCGCCAACAGCTTGAACGCCCTGTCCAAGTGGAACGTCGAAGAAATAAACGGAGCCAAAGAATTCATCGCGCAGCTGGTAAAACGAGGAAATTTGATATTCGATCAGTTCAATTGTCAGGCCATCTCCAACAGTCTGAATGCCCTGGCTAAAATTAATATCGATGAATTTGAAGGAGCGAGAGAATTTATTGTTCAGTTAATTGTAAGAGGACATTCAATTGCTGACGGATTTGATTCTCAAGAAATTTCTAACAGTTTGAACGCTCTATCGAAATGGAATATCGAAGAAATGGAAGGAGCCAAGGAATTTATTCTTCAATTGATCGAGCACGGTACCTTGATAATTGGTACTTTCGATCATCTAGGTGTTGCCAATTCCCTAAACGCCTTTTCGAAATGGAATATCGACGAGTTTGAGGAAGCTAAGGAATTCATCATTCAACTGGCAAACCACGGTTGTTCTATAATTGATAAATTTGATTCTCTTGATACCTCCAGTTCTCTAAATGCTTTTTCAAAATGGAATGTAAGCGAATTACGAGATTCTTGGAAATTTATCGTTCAATTAGTAGCGCGAGGATATTTGTTTGCTGATCAATTTGATCCTCGACAGATTTCCACCTGCTTGAATGCTCTCTCGAAGTGGAATATCGATGGATTTGATGGAGCCAGGGCATTCATAGTTCGGATGATCTTACGAGGTAATTCAACTATCAAGGATTTCAATTCGCAAGGTATTTCTAACTGTTTGAATGCTCTCTGTAAATGGAATATTAACGAGTTCGAAGGAAGTAAAGATTTCATTTCTCAGTTGGTGCAGCGAGGAGATGTATTAATTGATAGTTTCAATTCTCAGGCCATTTCTAATAGTTTAAATGCTCTGCATAAGTGGAATATTGACGAAATACAAGGTGCAGGTAAGTTCAAGGCGAGTTTATTGAAACGTAAGAGTTCGACAGTCGATCTCTCTGTGGATGAAGAAAATCTGGCTTGAATTACCAATGACTGTAATGTCGAGCAACTTTGTGCTGTGATATGTAGAAATTGATTTAGCTCGTATGTGATTTTAATCACTTTCGTGATTTAATTGAAATGAAAAAGTTGTACGTAGTACAATACATAGTCATTTTAATATCAGAAAACATTGGATGGTTTTGTTTCATAAAATCAAAACGAAACTTTTTTTAAAAGTATTCTCGCCTTACCTATTTTCATTTTCAAAGTTGAAAAAAATTTGGTCAAGGGGGATAGTTCCTAAACAGAAATTTTAAGTCAAAATTGATACCTTATTTTTTTCGGATATCAAACTACTCAATTTTTTAAAAATTTGATTTAAATTTTAAAATGCTTAATAAACGATTTTCAATAATTGTGTGTGTGTGTGTGCGGGGGGGGAGTGGATCTGTAATCTGAAAAACCTAAAAAGAATAATAAATCTCAGATAATTTCAATAAATTTTCTTGACATCGTGTTTATGTAAGAGCTCTCTATCTCAATTTTTTAATTTTCCAACATTTGTTTTCGAATTGGAGGATGGGAACTTGGTGAGGGTCGATAGGGAAACAGGTATTCAATTATTCGTATGGTTCTCATTTGAATTAGGCGTTCCATTATTTTTTTAGTTTTTATTTGCGGTCGTTTTGAAAAGGAGGAGAACCTAACTTAGTTTAAAAAAGTTTTTGTGATGAAGAAAATGGATAACGCTGAAAAAGTATACCAATATGAATATGATTCATAATTTTTCAAAAATAATTTGCTAAATTCATGGCTGTAAAATGGTTTTGAGCGATCTGTTTCTTTCTTTTTTTCATTACACGGTTTTGAGTTTGAGTAATAAAATCGAAGAAATGGGTAACGCTGTCTCGAAATCATAAAAATTACTTTTTTTTTAGCGAACATCCACCTGAACTCTCCGTTTTTTCAAAATTATTAAATAGTAAAGTAGAGAAGAATGTGATTTCTAGTCAAGTTTCTGGATACCTATTCATCACACAATTCTTAAAAACTTTTTCAGCTCTGATCAAAATTAGAAACTCGAGTTGTGTTTGCCTCAAGACAGATTCAATTACACCTGAATATATGAAATAAAATTTGAGAAAGAGAGCTTTTTAATCTTTTTTTTTTGGTGGAATAAGGTCTCCAAGGCCTATCCCTCTTTTTTTGAAATCTATTGCTAATAAGATATCAAGATATGTGTTCATGTATTTTTGATAAATTTTGTCGGAATTGTCCAATTTTGAGACTTGATTTTTTCAATGTGAAATTGTGTGTCTATTTCTACATATTTCTATGGAATATACTTGTTTTTTTTCCTTTATAATTGTAGTAGACCTATCTATATCATCATCTTTGAGAATATGATCACGAATTCACGAGTCGTTCAATTGTTAATTTTTAAAAAATGATAGGCATTTATTGTAATGATATTTAAAACTTCTACGTAGAAGATTTAAAATATTTGTTGTTCCTTTCGTTAATGTAGTTTTTCGCTGAGACATTGTTGTTTATTATGTATTTACCTAATATGTAGTCAATTTAGTGTTAGGAATTTGAATAAATTATTTTTGAATTTTCATGTTTGTGATTATATTTTTATTATTTTTTAAATTTTTCTTTACGAAACGAATGAATTACGATTCTTGAAATCTTGACTTTTCAAATTATTTTTCCAGTCATTGAAATTTCTTTTGTTTCTCGGGCATTCATGCATTCTTTTTCTTTGGCATACATTTTTGAATATTTTGTTGCAATGAAGTATACACAAAAAATTCCAGAAAATAATTTTTTTTCGAAATTCAAATTCTAATAAATAAAATTTAAAAATAACTAAATAACTTCACGAATCACGAATCAGGAATCACGAATTCACGATATTCGAATCGTTCGAATATAGCGATATAGATAGCTCATTTTTACGTCTGTGTTTTGGGATCACTGATTAAGAAAAAGTTTGTAAACAAAAAGTTTTTGATTTTCATCAAGTGTGATAAGAAAATGAAAATGTGTCTGCTCGAGTTAAAAATTTAAGTAATTAACGAAATAATGCACATAGAATAGTTTCAAATACTTAACTAAATGGTCTATTATCCAAGTAAATCTTTTAAACTTGATCATAATTCCTAGATAACCGCCGATCCTCAAGCTTTCAAGATGACTTTCATGGAATTCGTCGGTTGTGCTTTTACGGGATTTGGACCCGCATTTTCCTTATTTTATTGGACTATAATGCACGATCCCATCCGTATTATAATTCTAATCGCGAGTTCGTTCTTTTGGCTGTGTTCTTTGCTACTTTCATCCACCTTATGGTTTTTATTCCCCCTGAAAGAATGGATTTGGCTGGGTGTTTTAACGTCAATATGCTTTCAAGAATTATTCAGGTATTTAATGTACAGAATACTACGCAAATCAGAACAAGGTCTTCGTTTGATCACCGAACCTAATTCAGCCATCACGACGAGCTCACATCTGCTATCCTACGTTTCCGGCCTGGGATTCGGCATTGCCAGCGGTGCGTTCTCTTTAGTCAATATCCTAGCTGAACTCAAAGGACCCGGCACGATGGGATTGATTCATAACGAAAGCGAATACTTTTGCTTGTTTTCGGCCCTATTTACGATGTGTTTTGTATTCTTGCAAACTTTCTGGAGCGTCATCTTTTTCCAAGGATTGGATACGCAGAATCATATGCTCACAGCGTACGTTGTATTTTCGCATATTTTAGTTTCATGTTCAACTTTATTCAATTCTTTAGGATTTTATGGCATTACTATCCTATTTGTATTTGCCATTACGATTTTATCTGCTATTATGAGCTATAGGATTGCTGGCGGTGAAGCTAAACGTGTTAGTATTTTGTTTAAAATAAAACGAAATTCTACCGCTAGTATCGACTGATGCCTTCGTACGTAGCTATTTTCATGGTAACTTTACACTTGTGTACTTATGCATTTTTTTTATATACAATTCATTTATCCTGTTGTATTACCATCGTTGAATGATGGAACAACGAGTTCAGATATTCTATTCTGTGCAATGATGTAAAAATGTGAATTTTATTATTTTAATCGTGAAAAATTAACAAAAAAACCCTAAACCAACTGTATGTTTATGTAGTAGACTTGATAGCGCTCTTCAAATACCGAAATCATTCCAGAGAAGTTAGTTCCACTTGTAGTAATATTGTAAGCCAGAAATAACGCTCTAGTTTTATTCACATTAGTTTATTCGTACCTACTCATTTTTTTGTATTACGTAATGTGTACGTTATCGTTGTCCATGTAACATAATTTTAATTTTCGATGATGTGTTTTTTTACATTTTAATACATATTTTCGTTTCAGAATTTGTGTTCCTTTTTCAAAAGAGAAAAGGTATTGAATAAAAATGGAGTATTTCGGAAATCCTTTGGCAGATTTTATGGGTACTACAAGTTCTGTTCTATTTAACCACCAAATACTGATTTATTTCATGGTATGGTCAGGGTGATAATTTTGCATATTTTTTTGAAAGTTGAAGAGAGGATAACACGAAACTAGTACCTAGGGCCTCAAATTGATCGTTTTATACATTTTTTTAAATTTACATTTTTGATCCCCTATATCAGTAAGGGGGCTTTCAATTCGAGAATGAGACTGAAAAGGAGGGAAGGTGGGAAAACTGAGAATTTCATTTCACTGCTCTTATCAAGTGCATTAAATTTCGTTTTTCGCGTCAATTTTTTTTCATCTCCATTTTTTTCTGTTTCTATTTAAAAGAGTGAACCGAGGAGTGAAAGAGAAATGGAAGAAGTGTCATTTTTTGAAAAATAACGATTCTTACGTTGGTAAAAACGATCGTTTTTGGTTGGTTTTTGGTAAAACTCATGTACCTTTTTTGGTAACAATAAATTACAAAATTGCAAAAATACAGGGTGTTCCATAAATTGTCTGCCCTCTGCCTCTGCCATACGTGATTTTTTTGGGTATAACCGGGTATCACTAAAAAAAACTTGAGATAAACATGTTGCCAATCTTGAAAATTGAAGGGACAAATACTGCTTTTTATTTTTTAAAAATCACGTTAAAAAATCTTTCAGCCGTGGGAATGGATAATACTCAGAAAACTGAACAAATTTTCACTTATGACTTTCTGCCTCATTTTAAAATTGAAAAGGCTACAAAAAAATTGTTAAAAAAAATTCTAAAAAAATAAATTAATGAAGGGAATGGATAGTACGTTGAAAACTGAAAAAATTTTGTTCTAAAGACTTTGTGCCTAACATTGAAAATGAATGGGCTACGCTTCACTAAAAATAAATGGGTTTCAAAAAATTTCAAATATTTTTGATGTAAATTTTCAGAACAAAATTTTTTCAAGAATGCTTGACAGTTTTCTATATGGTTTAAACAATTGGTGACTTGTACTCTACAGATCTTTCTTCTGGATTCTCGGTTGTGGAGACGTGAAAAAATTTCTGAAAAGGGAATAACAAACTTGAGTTTTAGAAGAATAACGGAATTAATATGATCGTAAATTTAAGTTTATCTAGTAAGATACGATTTTTCAAACGAATATTACAAAATGGATAATGTAAGTTTTGTAAGTGGATGGATATGCAACTCTGCAAAATTCATGTATGAAGGTTTGCCTATCCTCAAAATTGAAGGGCCTTTACAAAGTTGGAATTCGGAAATTAGTATTGAGTTTTCAATAATATGTTATTTATGGCATGCTTATTTGCAAAATTGAAATGAAAAAAATCGATTCAATTTACTTCGTAGAGGAAAAAAGCTGGATTATAGAATTTTCTACCATTGAAAAGTTTACAAAAATGATCCATATGAAATTTTGACCCACAGATACTCAATTTTTTCCACAGCTTGGAATGTTAAATTTTCCGAAGGTCTCAAAACCACATCTAATTGATTCGAGGGATTGAGAAAAAGGTTATCCATCAATTTTCAGCTTTTTATTTCGTTATACGTTGCGGGCGTATTTTTTAATTTTCGCTGAAAGTTTTTTTTGAAGGGTATGAATTTGACCAATTTGAGTAATCCACTTTTATAGGTGCCAAAGGCCAAAGTTTCTATGAACCATCAGCTGAAAACCTTCTGAGATTTTCGACCGATTCTAAAAAGAGAAAAAAGTTACTATAAAGTTTGAAAGTTTGACAACATTGTTCTACATGAACTCATTAATTTACGTATGCAGTGTTGTCAATATTTTCCCAGGCTAACATCCCAAAGGTTTCAGAGATTACTTGTCCACCCAATATAAATTATTTCAGCCTTAAAAAGATATCTATGAATCATTTTTTATTTTTTTTTGTAAACAGAATTCATGTTTCATTCATGTTCTACCAACAAAAAGGGAATTGTTCAAGTTTTACAGGTTATTTAATATTTTACTTATTGTTGAAGTAAAAATTCAATTGGATAGGATTAGGATAATTTCAAGGTAAAAGGATTTTTCACTAGCTGGCTTAGTTTCAAATTGAATTAGTCATATTGTTGAGAATTGAATGATTGAAAATGAAACATAAGCCTTTATTTTAACAATTTTTCTCTGCTTAGGTGATTCTGACCTATTTTTTGGTGCTGAGTTCGAATATGATTTCAGTTTTTCTCTATCACGTCAGGATCTTTTACACGTTGAATTCTTTGTTGAAAATTCATTTCACACTTTTTGATCACTTTAGACACTTGAGGTGGATTTTTTAAAGGGTACCCCCGGTTAAGATAGGTGAATCGGCCTAAGAGCTACTTTTTGAAACTAACCATCAGACATTATTAGGGACCCCAAAAAATAATTTTAGGCCGTATTTTCAACCCCCCACCTCACTCCCCTTCACCCCACCCCCCAAAATGTCGAATTTTCGTCAAAAAATCCTATCTCGGAACCTAATGAACCAAAAATTTTGAAATTTATGTGGTGTATACGGGAAGTGGTGACCAACTTTTGAGAATTTTTTCAGATTTTTTTTGCACCGCCTTCTAGCCAAAATCCCACTTTGAAAACTTAAAATCGCTCTAATTTCGAAACTAAAAGACATACATTTTTTCTTTTTGGCACAAATATAGTCCTACATTGGTACAATATAATGATATTTTTTTCAGATTTTTAGCGTTGGGAGAACAGACGAAAAAATGGGGTTTTCTATTCAAAAATGCTCATTTCGTCATTCACGCAACCAAAAAATTTTGAAAATATTTTTATGGTATGAATGAGAAGAGGTAACAAATTTTTGAGAATTTTTTATGAATTTTTTTGCAATGCATTCCAGCCAAAACCCCGCCCTCAAACTTTTAAAATTGCTCCAATTCCAAAACTATAAGGCAAACATTCGTTCTACTTTTTGAAACTAACCACCACACATAATTAAGGACTCCAAAAAAATTTTAGGATGCATATTCCACCTCCCATCTCACTCTGGTTCACCTCCATCCTCCCAATATTTAGTTTTGTCAAAAAATCCCATTTTGGTACTTTAATGAACCAAAATTTTGAAATTCATTGGTATTGTATATGGAGAATGGTAATTGGTTACCAACTTTGAAAAATTTTCATATTTTCCTGCACCTCGTTGTAGTCAAACCCCCACTCAATAAATTTATAGTCGTTGAAATTTATATGGTAAGGTATGAGCAGCGTGAGGAACAAACTTTTGAGAATTTTTCAGAATTTTACTACACAGAAAGAATAATTATATGTGTACGTGAATCTTAAAAGGTCCCACTTTGTCGGGATTATTTACGGAGTTATAGCGATTTTTCTGAAGTTGGGTCGAAAATATCGCTTTTGGGATTTTTAACGTTTCTGAAAGTGGCAACCCTGCTCTTTCGAATGCCGCAAAACCGCATCTCGATCCGATCGTGCGTTTCGCTTCTATGGAGAGAAACGTCAGCCTACAATTTTGTATTATTTTTACTTCAAAGTTTTCGAATTGTTCATGATCTATATCGAGTAAAAATTGTTTCGGCATACATTTTTATTGAAAATCTATCAAATTTCTAATCGAATGAGACCTTTCCGAGTCTCTATGGAGCAAATCTCTCAGAGATATTCGGATTTGAAGTTGAAACTTTATTGCTTTTTTTTCAAAAACTTTAAACACGTTTTTCTCGAAATCGTGTTTTTTGAACTTTCAACTTCAAATGCGCGTATCTCTGAGAGATTTGCACCATATGATCCGAAATTTTATCTAGTATTACGCTCCGGTCATAACTCAATCCCGACAAAGTGGGACCTTTTAAGATTCACGTACACATATAGGTATCTTTTAGTTTTGAAACTGGAACAATCCAAAGTTTGAGGGTGGGTTTTGGCTAGAATGCACTGCAAAAAAAAATAGAATTTTAAAAAAAATTGTAGTTTGTATGAATGGCGAAATGAGTATTTTTGAATAGAAAAAAGTATTTTTTCGCCTTTTCTTCCCAAGCTACAATTCTGAAAAAATTAACAGTAGGTATATTTGACCGTGTCGGGAAAAATCGACCTTACATGCAAAAACAAGTTTTCAAAATACGAACTTTTAAAATTAGCGATGCGATACGGCCAGGAAGTGTTTCTTCGCTTGTATAGCCTATCAACTACCTATATTTTTCTGCTGAAATAAGCTACAAATTACCCTAAACAGTTAAACACCATTCCTAGGTACCTACTACCTAGCTACCTACCTACGAGCTCTCAGTTATAGTACATATAACTACGGATTTAGTTGATTTACGATGATTTTTAAATATTTCTTGTATTTTTTTTGTTTGATTTTTTTCATAGTCAACTTCACATTCTTGCTCCTTATAAATTTATTTCAAACTTTGGGACTTCGGGTGGATTTCTACTCAATTTCGAGGCATCAGAGTATAAAATTCTGGAACAAGTGAAAATTGAAATTTTGACAACTAAAGTCGGTTCTGCCTGCCACAGTCACATATTGTACCAAAGAAGGACCATATTTGCACCAAAAAGAAAAAATGTATTCTCTCTCATTCTGAATCAGTGAAAAGTCACTGATAAACAGTTAGAATTGCAGCACAGAAAAAATCAGCGAAATTCACTGGTTTTTCAGTTAATTTTCACTGATTTTTCAGCAAATTTTATGAATTTTACAGATTTGTCAGTGAATTATCACTGATTTTCTCCTGTGCTGCAATTCTGACGATTTCTCAGTGATTTTCGATAATTTTCACTGATCTATAAATGAGAGGGTATTTTTCCTTTTAAAAGTAGAGCAATTTTAAAGTTTCTAAGTGGGTGTTTGGCTAAAACGCGGTGCAAAAAATCTAAAAAAGTTCTCAATGTTGATTATCATTCCGCATGTACAAAAAAAATGAATTTCAAAATTTTGGTTCATTAAAGTACCAAAATGGGATTTTTTGACAAAACTAAATATTGGGAGGATGGAGGTGAACCAGAGTGAGATGGGAGGTGGAATATGCATCCTAAAATTTTTTTGGAGTCCTTAATTATGTGTGGTGGTTAGTTTCAAAAAGTAGAACGAATGTTTGCCTTATAGTTTTGGAATTGGAGCAATTTTAAAAGTTTGAGGGTGGGGTTTTGGCTGGAATGCATTGCAAAAAAATTCATAAAAAATTCTCAAAAATTTGTTACCTCTTCTCATTCATACCATAAAAATATTTTCAAAATTTTTTGGTTGCGTGAATGACGAAATGAGCATTTTTGAATAGAAAACCCCATTTTTTCGTCTGTTCTCCCAACGCTAAAAATCTGAAAAAAATATCATTATATTGTACCAATGTAGGACTATATTTGTGCCAAAAAGAAAAAATGTATGTCTTTTAGTTTCGAAATTAGAGCGATTTTAAGTTTTCAAAGTGGGATTTTGGCTAGAAGGCGGTGCAAAAAAAATCTGAAAAAATTCTCAAAAGTTGGTCACCACTTCCCGTATACACCACATAAATTTCAGAATTTTTGGTTCATTAGGTTCCGAGATAGGATTTTTTGACGAAAATTCGACATTTTGGGGGGTGGGGGTGAAGGGGAGTGAGGTGGGGGGTTGAAAATACGGCCTAAAATTATTTATTGGGGTCCCTAATAATGTCTGATGGTTAGTTTCAAAAAGTAGCTCTTAGGCCGATTCACCTATCTTAACCGGGGGTACCCTTTTTGGGGAAAACATTAATTATTAAGCATGGGATTTCCATACTGCAGAGTCAAATAATTTTTTTTAGGAAGTTTAATTTTCAAGACATTTTCAATAAAATACAAAAATTGAACCATAAAAGTTGAACTTTGAACTTCCGCTGAAATATCTCGAAAACTAAGCTTCTTAGAAAACAACTAAACTAATTGAACTCTACAGAAAGGAAATTTCACGTTCTACATTTTGTGTGATTTTCATATTTTTCGTAAAACCCTTCTTTTGCTAATTTTCGCTAATTAATAGATACATAGTAAGTTGTACCTAGTAGGTCTTAGATACCTACATCCCTAAAAAAAAGAAAAATCAATATCGACACTTTCATAGTATTCCTTTTTTTACAAAACTTCAGCCAAAAATTGAAAGAAATTCAGATTCTACAATTGTATAAAAGAAATAGAAAAGAGGCACGAGCAAGCTCAATTTAAAAATTTTTCATTTCCTACTTCCGACTTCGAACGATAAAATTCAGCCAGAGCGCCACTCGTTGCAACGCTGCATGCAACATTTTCGAAAGTAAAATTTCCCCTCTTATTAACATGAAAACATCACCACATGTGCTACAGCTGTAAACGACGTTCAACACACATTCACATTTCACACACATCACACATTTTTCTATTACTCTCCACAAAGTATCACGCCCCTCCTTTGTCGTCGACGCTGTTGAGAATGCCCATGCCCATGCAATCTTTTACCGACTGCGTTTGATTATCGAAGCCAATCGAAGGATTTGATAGCGTTTCAGTATTTATATTGGCATTTTAGCACTGTTTCAGTCTATTTCAGTACAGCAACGGTGTCGATACCATTTCAGTTACAGCTGTCTGTGTCTCGTATTTTCGTAGTCTTCTCGGATCTTGCGACAAGTAAGTGATAAAATACTACCTAATTTAATAGTTACTCGCTTCTCAGACTAGAATATTTCCCTTGAATTTACTTACCTAGTTAAAAACCGAAAAGGTGATTCTGTTTATGAATTCGAATGTGTTCTAATTTTGGATCGAGGTGAAGCAAAGCTACGCATTGTAAATTGCTTGAAATTTGGAATACTACTTGTTTATTTACTCGGTTAGGCTAATTTTTTAATCAGTGAAATATTTATGAATAGAAAAGTAATTCGAATTCCACCTAAAAATGAGTCGTTCTTTTTCCACTGACGTTATTTAGTATTCGTTATCGGGTTTTTTTATTCCGGCTCTTATCAAATTTGCTATATACGTAGAATTTTGAACATCATTATCGTTTTTGGAAAAATCTAGTGTGAATACGTACAACAATCGTGCTGTTCGTTCTTTTTTTACGTAGAAAAATTGTGAAATATAAAAGATGTATTATTCCAACCCTTCGAGTACTCTCATTTGACGTCATAAAGAAAGTTCATTCTCGCGATGTACTTTACTTACCTGTGTCTGTGATGACGTCAATGGGTATCCTAACGACCGTAGAATTCTGACTGCCCCGTTGCCTTTCATCCCATTTCTCGCAGCTGCAGCTTCTGGCTTCAGTTTTTAACGAGCTGTTGAGAAGTCAAGTGGAATATACGTGCTCCAGGATAAAAAATAATTGTTGAAAGTTTATTTTGAACAGTAGTGAAATTTTTACTATTAGTAGATAATAGGTATGTGCTTTGTTTCTATTTCTTATCAATATTTTACCAGTTTCTGCAAGATTGTCGTTTATTGTGCAATAATTCGATTTCAACCCTGTCTAATGGAATATAAATTCAATTTTTGATGGCATCAGTTGAATGAATTATTTGCTTACTGAATTAAAAAAAAATTATTCTCAAGTCGTGATAACTGATACGTACCTACTCCACAGAAAAAGTGAAATTGTATGGTGGGTTTATCAAAATTTTTAAACTCCGTTCTCTGAGTTCGAATCGATGTAACACAAACACTCTGTATGTACATTGTACAGTAAAAAAATCGTTGATTTCAATCAAATTCACATGTTGAGAAATGAATTTAAAATTTGGTGCCCAAATTCATCAAAATTTGATCGCCAAAATTTATTTCAGGTTTTGTTTTCGAACGATTTCGATGTTTTTGACAGTGGGAGAAGGAGAAGCGGGTCTAAATTGTCTAAAACGATCATTTCGAGCCCATGGTTGAAAAATAAGGCCATTTCAGAGGCAGAAAAGGGGAAATTCAAGGCATAAGTTCAGTTCAGAGTTTGTTTTTGAGCTTATCCATCTCAACAATAGAAATTGAGACCATCTTTGGGAAATAAAGGTGAAAATTCAAGGCATAAATTTAGCCCAGGTTTTGTTTTCGAAAAATTTTGATGTTTCTGAAAGGGAGAGAGAGGGAAAAAGTCAAAAATATATATTTTGAACACATTGATGAAAATAGAACTATTTTTGAGGAGTTGAAAAAACAAATTCTGCCTAGATTTTGTTTTCGAACATTTCGATAGGAAGGGGAGGGGTCTGAAATGAAATTTTGAGCACAATCATCGATCAGAAATTTTCGAAGAAAATAAGTAGAAAAAGTATCAAAAAAATTAGATTTTGGCGAGCTTTGTTGGAATGGCATTTTATCAAACGGGGAAAAATTGAGTCAAAAACTGAAGAGTTGAACAAATGTTTAAAAAAAAATCGACAAAAATTTTTCAAGTGTGACAAAATATCGATAATTTATGCCAGTGGTGGCCAAAATTCTATCTCCAGTTTTATAAGATTAACCGCAACACTAAAACATATCCATATGAAAATTTCAGCCTTCTACTTAAAAGGAAGTTGGAGTTAGGGATCCCCAAAGTTGGTCATTTTTCTACTTTTTTCAGTTTTTCGCCTAAAAGTCCCTCAAAGAAATTTCTAGAATTTTATGATGCCAAGTCATCAATATGTTTTGATTTTCTGCATCTCCCTGACCTATTGGAACTTAATTCGATATCACATTTAGACCAGACCTCATATTATTTTGTAGTTGAAGATGGCGACAATTTGAATGAAAAGTGGGCTCGTTATTGTTTTGTTTTTTTATTTTGGAAAATTGAGAACGGGACAGTCTAAAAGTTAATCCCCCCTATTTTATCGATTTTTACGCTGCCCCCATCGCATTTCTATTCGCAGCGGTTTCAAAAAAATGAAAAAATCTGTATGAACTGTTCAAAATACGTTTTTTGAACAAGTGAAAGTCCAGATGATCATAATAGAGTTACTTTACCCAAAAAATATTGCCCATCATTTTTTACCTACTCTATTTTTAGGTAACATTACAAAACCTCATATTTTTGTGTTTCGTAAAAAATTCGAAAAAATAAAAATAATTTTTTTCTGCCAACTTTTCCATTTAAGTGGTCACAAGATCTTAATTTTGGTTCCAAAGGGATGGTCAGTACCCCTCAGTAGCGATTTTTCTTCAAATCCCTATCCTTTTTAAGAATGCAAAAAAACCGCCATTTTTGATATTAAGTAGAATACATCTGACTACATTTTCTAAAAAAATTTAATTGAAAAATTGTTCCTATTAATTTAATAATTCAAATCTGTAATCTTTTGTAAGTAATTTTTTTCGAGTTGAACTAATTGTTTTCGTTCATTGATTGTATTCAGATAGGAAATTTTATCAGGAATTTAAAAAAAGTTAGTTTTAGGGTGGTATCAAATGCCCAAGTACTCCACCTCAAAAAAACGTAAGAATTTAATTTCTTTTTTTACAAATTTTCAAAATTTTTAAATTATAGTCAGAACCTTTTTTGAGGTAATTGGGTACAGGATACAGCCTTCTAAACGAATTTTCAAAAAAATTTCATCAAATTTCAGATTTGAGGGAATCAAAAACAGAAATCAGTTTTTCCCTATTTTTGAGTTTGACACTTTTTGGGATAGGTACTTGAAGGCATGAAATGTCCCTTAGATTGCCTTTTTCAAGTACCTAGTGACATTTCCTACCAAAATTGGAGAAACTAAAAACTGAAAAATATATGTGAAATTGAAACCAATTTCAAAAACTCTGAAACCAAAACCAAAATTCATACCGATACAAAAATTAAATCAGAGCCAGGACTATGTAAAAAATAAAAACTCATTGATAACCAGCTACTAAAATAATTTAGAAATTTTTTTGGAAGGAATTTTTGACCTAAAGTAAAAAAATGTAGAAACTGTCCAACCTTGGAACCCATTAATTCTAACCTCCTTTAAGGTTAAAAAGCTGGAATTTTTTATAGGTTTTCGATTCCCTGTGAATTTGGTCGAAGTTCAGAATAATTGTGTTTTTTAAATGTATACCTACAGATTCTACAGAATAGTGAATTCTTTTTTCAAATTTTCTCTTTCTCATCTTCCAAATTGTTTATTAAGTAACACCTCGTATCGAATTGTTTGTTACAAAGTCACAATATTATTTATTACCTTGCACCGGTACGTGTTTTTTTTGCACTTCTCTATTGATCTCATTCGTGCCTTGGGCCATGTTCTCGAACTATTAATATGCAATTCAGCTCACACCGCGATTCTCTTCTAATCTGCAATAGAGAATTAAATTCTGCACGTTAATTTCACGTGAATCGATCCTTAGAAAGAAGTCATTTAAAAATGCGCCACTAAAACTGGTTCTGTATGGTATTCTGTTCTAACACATACCATCAGGGACTCATTAGCATACTCAGATGCATACCTTTCGCCATGGCTCATTTTTCTTATCGAATTAGTCGACTGGTGACATTCCTATAGGTAACGGAAAGTTTCCAAACGTATTGAAATTTCTCATTGAGTTCATTTAACTGATCGGTTTACAGCGAAATTACGTGCATTATAAAATGGAAATGAGAAACGAAGAATTATTTTCACTGATGTATGGAAAATTCTGGACCAAATCGGAAGTCGAATCGTTTGACCTGAGCGAAAACACATTCGAAAACAAAGTATGTATGATTTTTCTCAATTTTAAATAACTTTAAAGAGGACGAGTACGAAACGAGGATTTATCATTGCTAAAAATACCCATGTAATATGTAAGCTTTGAAATAAGGCTTTTAATTGCCACAGAGGTAATTGCATTTATTGGTATAAATTAATTTTACTATCGATAAACGAAAATTAGTTCTCGATCGGGTATAAATTAGCTTCTCAATTAAATGCCATTTCAGTTCTGGCAATCCGACGATGAACGTTTGATCCAATTTTTTGTAGAGTAGAATTTTTTAGTGTTTAAATTTTAATTTTTTCAAAGTATTAACGTTTTTAATTATTCGACATGTTTTTCCGATCGATTTTTTCGAGAATGAAATATGGAAAAGTTTTCAATTTCCATAATTACGAACAAAAATTTCCTGTGGTAAGGTTTTGATCAAATATTTCGATCTTGAAATAACAAAAATGCTTTTGATTCATTTTTATTCGACTGCTTTATCCATACGTATCATTTTTTCACAATACTTGAATTATTCTGCTCATAATTCAAATGCTTTACACGATGTCAACATGGTTGCTTTGCTATTTACATGAAATCGCCAAGTGCGAGACTGTATTATGAATTTAAATCGAAATGCTTTATTGAAATTCATGTTCTCGAATATGCTACCGTAATATTCTACAGAAAAAATTTATATTGGAAGAAAAATACATGGAATTAGCAATCTAGCTAGTTATAGTGGCGAATCTAAGGGTCAGCAGAGAAGCAAATGCTGATTAGCCCCAGTGAATTTGAAGCTTGGTCCGAATTGATGAAATTAATATTTAAAAATTTGGAAAAAGGGTGAAAAGGGTTCATTTTTTTCTGCTAGGAATGTTTTTAGAGTTGAATTATCCCAGAGAAATATTTTTTTAAAGGAATGATAATGATAAAGTTTATTTAACCTTGATTAATTTTTGAGGATATTAAAAGTGAGATTTTTTGGTATCTGTAAAAGTTTTGAATTTCATCTTAAAAATTGTTGAAAAATGGTCCAAAAAAACCTCAAAGTTGAAAAATTAATAATTTTTTTCTTCTCTTAAAAGTGTTTCTGTAATTTGAAAATTTGGGTTTTTAATATTTTTGAGATTGGAGGGGAGAGGAATAGCTAAGTTCTATTTTTTTCCACAAACTTGGAAAATTTTACTAGACTTAATTTGTGTCCCAGAGTGGTATTTTTTCCTAAGTAGTTTTTCGACGTACTATAATGATGAGATTTTTTGTTTGGCCGGCATTAAAGTAGTGAATTTATTCAAGATGTGTCGAACAATGGTTCAAAAAATTTTTAAGATGGCTTATGTTTTAAAAAATGGTCAATTTTTTTTGTCTTTGAAAATTTTCTGTAATGAATTTTAGTTTTTTGAAATAGCGAATTTTTCCAAAATTTGTTGGAAAATGTTTCAAAATATCCTAAAGTCAAAAAAATATTTTTCATATTTTTTTCTTCTCTAAAAAATATTCTTGCAATTAATAAATTTGATTTCTAATTTTTTGAAAAGGGGAACAGGAAAGACTGGGTTCAATTTCTTTAACCTGGATTTGTTCAAAATTAATTTGTGTCCTAAAGTAATATTTTTCTTTCCTTGATTTGATTAGGCTTTGAATGTATTAATAGTTAAACTTTTCTGTTTGGAAAGGATAAGAGTAACCTAAAAATGAGTTTTTGTTGAAAAAAGAGATAAATTTCGTTCTAAAAATTTTATGTGAAATTTGAATTGAATTTTTTAGAAGAGAGTGGGACCTGAGAGGCTTTATTTTCTTCTACCTGAATTTTTTTTTCAGAATTCATGTTTGTCTAAAATTAATATTTTTGTATCAATTTATTCTTGATTAATTTTCAAACTTGTAGGTACCTATATGTGACATTTTTTGTTTAGTAGTGCATAAAAGTAGTGATTTTTGTACGAAATTTGTTGAAAAATTATTTCAGGGGTTGAGCTCGATTACAATGGACAGTCACTGACGAGCAATAGTCCAAAAGGCCTAATGAACGACCAATTATGCTCAATTTTTATAATTTTTTATGTATGTTTCATTTTTTGTGATTTTTAATCCTACTTTTTTGCATTTTTAAATTCAAAGAGCCATTCATTTTAGTCTGATTAAATTTTTGAAAAAATTTACGAATGCTCCGGCTTGATTTTTTTTCAACTAGAAAGAATAAAATTATAAAAGCGGAGAATTTTTCAAATTTTGAGGGCAATTTTTGAAATATTTCGCTTACTGGGCCTTCTTCCTTAGATTCGCCTCCAACTGAACAATATGTAGATTGTGCTTGAACAAAATCAACCAAATCCATTGAAATTCTAACATATGTTTGTTGAAAAATCGCAAGTCGAGTTTATTTAGTAAATTTACTCGTTCCTCGAATTGTTTTTCAATGTTCAAAATATCCCATTCGTTTTATTATCAAATTTGTTTTTCCACTCGATAATTTGAATTATCACCTTAGACAAGTGAAAAAACTATTTTTTACGTTGTATTTTCAAACACGTCGATTTGTTGACTGGAAAAATTCACAGTGATAATGAATTCGAAATCACTCGAACAGTTACCTGCGACTTTTGAAGAACATTTTTCTACGTTTTATTTAATTTTAAAACGAGGAAGGTTATGGAAGAATTTCTTATAGTAAACAAAATTCGTCGAATTTTAAAAATTTATTTGCAATAAATTAACATAATCAAGTTACTGACATGGAATAAATTACTTTCCAATTTCTCGCTGTATTTCCCCCATTTGGTCGTAATTTTTCCTGAAAAAAACTCATTCTACCTTTTAATTTTGTATGAAAGAATACGTAAATTATCAACGTACGACAAAGTTTTATTTTTAGCGCCTTATCTGAAATTATAGTTTACTAATGTTATTTTTTTGTCGATTAAATTCTTGGCGAGCACGCAATATTTTCCTTTAGGTAGGTAACCGAATCGGCGATATCGCATTGTGCAAATATCAAAAGAAATATTTCCGTGGGCTGGTGGCTCACCTAGCTATTCAACTCGATAAAATACGCTGCTATCAAAAAAAAACTGCAGCCAAAGAATAAAAGTCTATAGTCGTATCAGCAGGTGATAATTAATGGCAATTTTTTTTCAATCCTACGATCCTACGAGATCTAAGGCGACTATTCGCACTGTGGTTATTAATACCTTGGCACGAACTGTTCACGTGATTTCTTTTAATTCAATTAGCTGTGCGTATCTGGATACCCAGACGAATGACATTTTAAAAGTGGAATATTGTTTTGTTTACTTCGCATCGTAGGCTAATTTGGTTTTTTTTTCTCCCTTGTTTGAAAATATAGCTTATGTAAATTCTACCGAATCTTGCTAGACTTGCGATTTTTCTTTTAACTCGATCGTATTTCAAATGAGTAAATTACATCACGACGATTCCGATCGTTAAAACGATGATAAAGAAATACTGAGCTCGATAGTTGAAGAAATTACATCTTCGAGTGTATGTATAGTTCTGTACATACCAAGTGGAGATATTTAACATGTAATCACGCTTTGCATAGACACACGAGATGCCTACGTAAAGAAATCATAATAACAAAAATACCTACCATGAAATCTTGTTGGGACTGCTGCAGTCACCAAAGCGATTTTAAATTCAAGTTTCCAAAGAGGAATGCCCCCCTTGGAAAAATTTACCTGTCTAAGTGATTAACCAAACAGGTAGGTATATGGATAAAATGTGTTAGCGTGAAATGATTGAATATTATCTTCGATCACATATTTATAATTAAAGTTGATACTTACGAATGAAATATAACTGATGTAACACTCGTATAAGAGTTTTACGCCAAATTAGATTGCATTTGACCTATCGTAAAAATTATTCGATATTTGATGACTTTTTTATCGTAGAATTGATTAGTGGTACTTTTAAGTTTTAAGTGAATTGCTCAAACTTATAAGTCGATATCTTAATTTGATTCTACGATCGAATAATTTTAATTACGATGTGTTAATGATAATTTTTCGTGTAGCTTATGCAAAAAAACATCACCGAATCGTAATACAATATTGTATTTTCCTTTTGACTTGAAGTTCGGAACGTTTTTAGTCTACGTTATGGTCGGTGGAAAAAATATAGGTATTTGTCTATTCGATTTAATTGCCTGTGAAATATGGATGATTGAAGATGAACCACCGCAATTTTTATCTATTGAGGGTTTTTGATGAGAGGGAAGCTAAAGAGGCAAAAGAATGTAAAATTCCCAGTCGGTGAATGAATAGTAAATTGAAAAAAATGGGATATGACAGTTGGAAATTCTTTTATCTTTCGAACTTTTTTTTCGTACCTTGCAATTATTTGACCATTTCAATAAATCAAACACATTTTTGCTAGAACGAACTGGAGTTGGCATTTTGAAAATTTTCAACTAGGTAGTGAATTTTTGGAATTTTTTTTTATTTGGAATACTTACATTTTTTCAATTTTTTGAATCAAACTGCAAATTTTCTGGGAAAATGGCCGTCTCTTTCTCTAGATTTTTTATCCAACCCAATTTTCTATCAAAAAATGCAAGTATGTGATTATTAGGAAGGAGAGGGGAGCCAAGCTACTCCCCAACCTGCTTCCTTTTCTGTTCAATCTGGTTCCACATTCTTGAAAACTTCAAAATCTGTTCCAAAAATTATGAATGTCGTTTTTTTTTTCAAAACTAGGTCATTAACTTTTATCTATATTCGACGTCGAAAAACCCATTTTGAGTTATTGACATTTTAATTTTTGAAAAAATTTATCGTTTTGTTACAACATTGACGCAAACATTTCGTTGTCGCCATAAAATAGATTTCTGTTTTCATTTTCAAGCCCCCTGAATCCGTTCCTTATGCTGATTCTAAACTTATGATGACTTAATAGAAGGGGTGAGGGGGGGGGGAGATTCAAATTTTGAAATTTTTCAAAGCTTTCAAGCGTCGTATGGAAATGCATATTTTTATGTTAAAATTCAAAAGTAACTGGGATGTGAGGGAATGTTCGACTCGAAATTCTGTATTGAATATTCTAAAGCTCGTTTTTATGATTTTTTGAATCTTTTTCTGAAATAATTTTGGACTAAAACTTCAGAAAATTCAGAAAAAGAAGGAACAAGTGAGGACCAAAAATGAATTTTTTGACAGTGTTGACTACTGAGTGAAGTATCAAAATCGATTTTTTTTTTACCATCAAGGTCAGTTGCTGGTCTTCCTCCTCCCTCCCCCTCCCCATGATGCAAAGGGATGGTTGAGCATCGATTCAGAATTTAGAAAAATTTTGAACTGGGTATAAAAAGCCATATTCCATGATCTGTAAAATATTTTTCTGAGGTGATTTTGGTCTAAAAATTCTAAAAAATTGGTATTGTAAAAGATCAAAGGTGAGGGTAGACCAAAAGTCAAAAAATATTGACCTATATTTTTTGATCACTCGAGTCCATTTTGAATTTTTTGTTCTCTACACCTCCCTCTCTTCCGTTCTGTCTGGCCCGCTTCGACGTTTTGACCCAAAATTGTTCTGTAGAGATGAAAAAAAAATTCACTTTGATGTCTATAAGTACTTTGCATTTTTCCAAGATTGTTTTTTCTTTGGATCCAGTTTTGCTGTTTGCATTGAAATAATATCAAAATGTTATTCGACGAGGTCAAAAGACATACGTTTTGATGCCTCGTTCAATTGGGTTGAAAAAATGTTCATGGAATTCCCCTTCTGTTGCTGACCCCCTCCCCCTAGGGGACGAAACGTCGAAAGGATAATTTTATGATTTTATGTTGTTTTCTGTAATTAAATTATTTTGATATTTTCAGTCATTTTCAACATTTTTTGATTTTAATCCGTAACTTTCAACTTTTTTGTGGAGAAAGAAATTGAAATATTCAAAAAAAAATTCACCATACTCTCTCATTCTGAATCAGTGAAGTCACTGATAAATAGTCAGAATTGCAGTACAGGAGAAAAATCATTCGCTGATTTTTCAAAACTTTTACTGAATTTTCAGCAAATTTCATAAATTTTACTGAATTTTTTGTGAATTTTCACTGATTTTCTTTTGATTTTTCTCTGATTTGTTTTCAGTAAAAAAATTCACTGATTTTCTCCTGTGCAGCACAGTGATTTTCCATAATTTTCACTGATTTATAAAATTGTGAGAGTAGTGATGGAAGAAAAAGTTTTTTTCTCCATATACATGACCTTGATATTTTAATTTTGGAACAAAATGCAGAAAATTATGGCTTTTTTAAAAATTTGATGGTTTGTAACTCTAAGTATTCATTTTATCATCACATCAGATATATATATATATTTGTACTTAGATAACAAAATCGTTTAAATTTAAAATTTAAAATTTTGAAGACGATTTTTTCATTCCTTACATAAAATTCTTTTTCGAGTTTCGAATGGAACTTTATGAACCAGCTTCTGTATCTTACATCAATTCTCTACTACCTACTTAATTAGCTTCACCATACCTATACTTGCCATTTCCACATTTCAAAACGTTCATTAAAAACAGTTCCGCTTCTTAAATCAAATCGAACATTGATCGATTTGCCATGAAATTGATGTTATGTTTTATACCTACGTATTTATATTTTACATATCTTTTGTTGGTCACATTGTTATGCTTTTTAGCAGGTTGTTATTTACATCAGTGACGGATGTTCAGTGTTCACTTTAAAGACACTGGTTATCAGAGTAGAGAACAGTGAGTGTTGAAACTGAGGCAATTAAATTTTTGTCTATTTATTTGTTTTAACTACGTATATTTTAGTAGATAGATTTATTCATATTTTTTTTTCATCAAGTCGTACTACAGAGAAAGTTGAAAATGTGGCTATCAAAATTGTAAAATACACAATTAATTTTTATGTTTGTGTTACGAGCCTAATACATATTTTATGATTGAAAAAATTATTATTTAGACTAATTTTTATTTCCTTTTCTATGAAATAGGAAAATCCACATTACCCTCTTACTTTCTCTGTCGTACTTGAAAAATAAATAAAGAAAATAATGCGAAATTAATAAAAGAAAATTAGAAATGGGAAAGTTTTTCCATAATAACGGAAAATATTACCCTTACGATTAGATTCGATTGAATTAAAAATAGTAACTCATAAAGGTGCGTCTCAATCAAACACGATGTCGATGAAGACTTTATCTCGAATTAGGTAAAACGTGCGTTTCAATCGAGTATTTCATATCCTCGACAATGAGTGAATGAGGTTTTTATTAGTCGAGATAATTTTTATCTAATTTTTTTTCCACGATGAGATAAGAGTACGACGTTTTACCTGAAGTGTTAATGTCTGAAAATTGAGTCAATACCACTGACAAATATATCGGTATCAATTTGTGAATTCGAAGATAAGTTTTTTATGATGTAAGAATCCTTCGACAGCGACGTTATGACCGAATGAGTGTATGTCTGACTGACATAATGTGTATTTTTAATTAATTTGTACGTCGAAGATAAGAAGATAACGATTGATTAAGGTATACAGTACGTAATAAAGAGACATTGTTGCGATTTAAATTAACTTATCGAAAAAAAGGGGTGTGAATATTACATACGTGAACTTGAGAGGATCGAAAAGAAATAAACAAGAGATTGAAAACAGAAGTTAATTAAGTTACGAATTAGATACCAAATGTTGGCCTATTTCAGTTTAGTAATTTACTTATGTATGTAGATAGAATGAATTTCAATGTTATGATTAATTTTTCCCAAAATCCAACTACGAATCCGAAAATTGATACCTGTTTATTTTACCATTATGATATTTTGGTATCTGCGTCTATAATATTTGCTTATTCTTTGTTATTCTTCATCATCATCATTTCATCAGTGCTCATCATATTTAATCCTCTTTTTTTCTTTTTTTTTTACTGTCAAGTTGACATGACAACATGTTACTTACAAATTTTTATGCGTGGATATCTTGGCATTTGAAAAGATATCTGTATTGACATAATTTTAATCAACAGCATTATTTTTAATGTATCTGTATCGTATAATCATATTTTCACGAAAGTATTCTCCGAAGCGTACTTACTCGTTACCTATTGCAATTTCCCCAAAATATTTCCAATGCTTATCTTGAAGGCAAGGGTCATAAGAGACATTTCAATTGAGCTGATAATTCGACGATTAATTGAAATTGATGGACGATCATTTTTAGCATAGGTATCTGACATATCTATATTTAATTTCGGATTTGGCGTTTGTGCCTTGGGAGGAGAAGGAAAGGGAGAATTATCGATAAAATAAAACGTAATGAAAAATTTAATCGTCCAATTTAAATAAAATGGGAAAATCTATCACCTAAAGTTTTTTGATAATTTTCGTGTAGGTACTTGATTTTAAAAAATGGAAAAAACTAAAAACAGATAACTTCAATCACATAGGTACTTGACTTTAAGATATTTTCTATAATACCTACGAGTAAAATCGTAATCGATATGCAATTTCAATTTTCAAATAGCTATGTGTTTTTTCACTAGGTAGCCCTATCCTATGACTGACTAATGAATTTCTACAGTTTTTTCCATCGCTTAACACTTCATCTATCAACTAAAAAAAAAAAAACTGTCAGAAAAATTTCAAGTTTTACTGATGAAAATGCATTTTAGACTTACCCTCATTTGCTTGAGGGCCCCCATTATATTATTTTCTCATCACATTGCATTTATTCAGCTTATTTGTCTTAAAACCTGAAATATGAATAATTCATATGAATTTTTAGCTTAATAGTTATACTTACTGATTCTAACAGCTTCTGAACATCCATCTTAGTCATCCCTTCTCATAATCTTTACACCAAAATTTATTTTAAAAAAATTTTCATTCGTGCTGAACAGAAATACAAAGAAACGTAATTTTTTGGTACAGAAAAAGAGAAAATTGACAGTTTGACAGTTGAGTAACTTAGGGAGGTACCTAGCATACCTTATCGAAAAGTGACCCTTTTCACTGGGGGGGGGGGGGGGTGTTCGTTTCAGATTTGAAAAAGAGAAAAATTTTGAAAAAGTTCCAAAACCATTGTAACCAAAATCTCAGGTACCTATTAAAGTTGATTTTATTTTAGACTTTTGGCAAATTTTTGAAAATTAAAATCGTCATTTTTTAATGAAAATTTGAAAAATTTTAACAAATTTTTTTAATTGAAAAAAATTAGATTTTCTAAATATGGCTGAATTTTTTAGGCCGAGTGAGGAAGAATGATAGCAGGGTGGTAGGGGTGAAAATTTAGCGAGGTTGTTTTCTTATGTCTAGATACATTTTTTGTGTTACTCCATCCCCCTCCAATTCAACTTTTGAAACAACTGACAAAATGAACTTGATCCAAAACTTCCATGATAACAATTTTAGAACAGATGAAAACCAAATCTCTATCGAATTTATCATTTCTTTCTACCATTGAGATTTTCGAATTTTTTCCAAAGCCTGAAAATTATCATGTTTGAATTTTTTCATCAATTTTCACCCCCTCCCCCTCCCCCTCCCCCTCCAAAAAATTCTTAAATCGATTGATCATCTATCTAAACGGGAAAAAATCATCACGTTTCACTCAATTTACCCCTTCTGATTAAAATTTCATCATTTCTAACCGTTCTAGAGTCGTCTAGCGCGATTTTGATTTCATCCAAAAATTTTGAATTTCTCTTAGGTTTGGAAATTGGCTTGGGCAGCTAAAAATCGAGTTTTTTCCTCCTTTCGAACAGTTTGACTTGAAAATTAAATCAATTTTCAATTTGACCATTGGAAATTTGAGTTTCGTATGGAAAATTGTTTTTAGCTGCCCAAATTTTATTTTCAGACTGGAAAAATCAAAATTTTGCTGGAAGCTTTGGAATAGCTAAAAATTGCAAAATTCAGTTCCAGAGATTCCACAAGAGTACGATTTTTATCAATATTTTAATGGAAAATAACTTTTTGAAAAAAAAACTATTTTTGATTTAAAATGACGCCATCAAAAATCTAAAATGAACACGAGTTGCTGAAATTTTATTATGGTGGTCATAGAACAGAATTTTTCTAAAAATAAGTATTACTCTCGTTCAAATCGAAGTTAATCACCTCAAAGTGGTTCTTTCACATTATCAACATTTTCGATTTATTTTTTTTTGAAATTTACTATACCTAAATGTGAGTAGGTGATTATTTTTTTTGTAGAAATTGATTTTTTTTCAAAACGCTTTTTTTGTTGAGCATATGTCATTTCTGATGGATACTCATTTACATAACTAGATATCTACTGAGGTATACTCATTTTCTATCGACAAATTGCTCAAATATCCCCTTTCCTCATTTACCTTCCCCCTTATTTCTGAGCATCTGTGTACGTTTGTTGTTTTGAGAATTTACTGATTGTTGAAACCATAAGAATTAGTGTAGAATTCGTTAACACGCATCTTTGCTTGAAAAAAAAGGAAGGAAGGAAAAAAAGAAAAAAGAAAGATTTGCTGTGTAAAGAATATAAAGTTGGAAGTATTTATGTGGAGATTCGATGCAATGCGGTTATCTTGAGGTGTGACTTGATTGATAAATTGATAAAGAATTTGTTCTGGGAGATGATTTTGAAATGAGGAGAGAGCTTGACTACTTCAACCTACTGTAACTTACATTAACTACATCAAATTACTTTCTTTTTTTTTTGGTTCATCTTAACTTATTTAGTTTTATTTACTAAACTTTTATGATTTATAATTTGACAAAATTTTTCATTATAAGTACTCAATTTTTTAATGAAATTTTTTCAGCAGTTACATTTCAACTCGAGATTCCTACTCAACTATGACTTTTCAAACTTCAACTTGAACTTGTTGATATTTTTTTTTGAGGGAGGCTTCAAAAATGAAATTATTAGGTATAGATTTTTAAAACTCATTTCCTGATCCATTTATGCAAAAAATTAAATTGATTTGGGCATATTGAAAAAATTATGAAAATGAAACCAGCAAAGTTAATGGGTTAAAACCTATCGTTGAAATGAACTTCAACGTATACTTATTTATTACTGATTCATGGTAAAAATCGATTGCATTGTTCATTACAAAAACAAAAGAGCTACATATTTACCTTACTTAACGTAAATAAAACAATGCTGCATTGTTATACCTTTCAATTCATAGAAAACATAACAATTTTTCATCCCTCATGAATCATCATTTTTTTTATTTTGGGAAATAAAACCATATAACGCATTGGTTGATAGCGATAAGGTTCAATAAGCCAGGCTTATGTTTTCTTTACTCGATAAGATGTTGGTATAAAAAAAACTCGCAAATTTTTCATATTCATACATTCTAGTACAAAATTTTTTGGCATGGCTTTATTTATTGGGATTAGCATAATTTATTTTACATTCATTTCTTCCTAGGCTCATACTTAATACCAAACAACTTACTTACCTACTTAATTGATCACAATACCCATACATTTGGGTATAAAACTAACAATAACCGAGCCTAACTTACTATTAAGTAGGAACACAAACAACTCGATTAAAAAAATAATTTTTTGTTGATAATAAAAGCTATGTAATTTCACCTTTCATTTTTCATTTTACTAATAATTCGATTTTTTCTGTTGTTTCTGTTAGGTCGATAATGAAGACATTGATTTGTACGAAGGCGAAAATCAAATCGAAGATCTTGAAAATCCACTCAAGGTTTGTTCCTCCCAATACATTATTTCATCACGTTCGGTCTCCAAGATGTAATTTAAACGGCTATTTGCGTGCTTGTTTTTGCAAAACAATAGACAAACAACCAATCGTCAAATAGCTCTTTTAATTAATTAAATATCATGTAAAAAATGTAATGATTTTGCTTGGTTGGCTTCGAGGAAACCATACAGTGTAATTATTTTGAAAAAGTTCACCTTTATCATTGATGATTTCGAGAAAAAAGGGGGATGTCATTTTGGTATCGTATCTTTTCCTCGAAGAACATTCGGTCGTGCGTTGTTTTCCATCGTTGATTTTTTGTAGGGTTTTATAAAAAATTTTAATTTAGTAAGAGATTAATAGATATTGCTCGGTGAAAGCCTGGCTTATGGTAACCGAGGTCGTGTTGTTTACGATTCATTGTTTACAGGAATTTTCAGTCGAAAGCGAAGATACAGGAAGGGCTGTAACTTATGAAGAAATCAAAGAACAGAAGTCGGTTAGAGTCCTGGATGGAAATGACGTGAATGATATTCCAGCTCGATACTGCGTTCCAACTCTGCAGTCTTACGAATTCCCTGTCGTCGGTGTTTGGATTGATCGACGAATAGTTCCTGGGTTTAAATATCGAGTCAGACCGATCGATACCGAGGTACGAATACGATTTTTTTCATGGCTTGTTTTCGGTTTCGAGTTTTAATTTTTTTTTTGTCGTGTAGGAATTCAAAGATGAGTATTTATTTAACGGTAGTGGTCTAACTTTGCAAAATATCGGAAATGGATATTCGCGTCGGATTGTGTTTGCTCCTTCGAGTGGTCAGCTGAACAACAACACCAATTATTTCTGGTCCGATTCTCGAACTTGGGGATTTGCTTTCCAACTGGAATTAGTTTCGGTTGGAGAAAAGTACACAGTATATGATATCAGTAATCACCCCGTTGGACACTTGGAAATCGTACAGCTTCAAGTGAGTATCTTTCGAAGATTTGAAAAATTAATGGAATTTAATTTACGAAGCTGAGATTATTTCACACTGTATCAGTTTGCATCATTTGGTCCTTGGTCGATATTTTTTCGATTAGGTTTATTTCTAACGACCCGTAGCAAATTTAGGATCCACGTTTTAGCATTTTAACGCCACATATTTGAAGGCATATTAGCGAATATTTTGATAAAATAACGTTCATGTGATTATCACGTATAAATAAAATGTTTCGAGGCTAATTTTAAAGATCGTTGACTGCTTGGCTGAAAAAATCCGGAATTTTGGTTCCGAGGTAATCGTCCGGAGGCTAAAAATTTCCATTAATTTACTATGTAAAATTTTTCTATTAATTGGGTATCGTAAACGATTACATAATCTGTTATTTGATTGGAAAAAATTTGATTATTTTTTCTATTCGTCAATTTGCATTAGAATTGCGATTTGTGATCAAAATTCCCAAAATATGACGAAAGAAAATTTTTTGAAAAATCATACGTCCGTTTGAAGAGAAAAACAAATGATAATCCGTCTATTAGGATAATTGACTCGTTCGAATGATGAAAAAAAAAATCCCCTTATCGTGAAATTGCTCGAATTGAATGTAAATTGATATCGTTATCGAAGGCTTTAATTTCATTCATCCGTTTTCTATTACTGGCACATCCACATACCATTTGAGATTTTGAAGATTACCATTATTTTAATTGGATTCGTCGTCCTTTGATAAAAATCTTTGAAATTTGATAATTTTCTTTATCGAGTTGATCATCAAATTGATCATTATCTTTTGATGAATTTTTAATCGGTATCAGGAAATAAGTCGGTATGCAAGTTGTAAATTGAGGTGGGTGAATTGTGAAACATGATGTAATCGTGTGAAATTTTGAAAGTATGACTTGAAAGCAAAATTTTCCAATTGGATGAATTTGATGAGAAGATGAAATAATTTAAAATAATTTTCTTACATGTATTTTCTTGAATTTAATTCTAAATTTTAATTTTAATTTTTCCAGAGCCCGCAAGAAGAACTCTTTCACAAAGTTTTGGATGATAAAAGTGTTGAAAAATCGGCAAAAGTTTACTGTTTAGCAAAAATGGAATGGTTCGACAGTAACGAAATCTGCGTCGTTACGGTAAGAAATATGTAGTACTTATTTTGAAAACTAAAATTTAGATGTTTTACGTATCTGAATAATTTTTTTTCGATATTTTGAAGTTTTATCCCATCATTATGTTGTTTTGATGAAAAATACTCTAAAAAATTGAGCCAAAAAAATAATTTCGAGAATTGGCGTATCAGGGTTGAAAAATTTGCATGGAATCGAATATAAAAAATTAGCTGAAAAATGGCAAATTTGATTACCTATTCATTTAAAAATTTTGTTTATTGTAAATTTAATTGTTAGAGAAGATCGTTTTGATCCTTTTTTCAAAGTTTTGTCTAAAATCTCTGGAAAATTTAACCCCCTCCCCTCTCACCTCGCCTTACTCCTCTCCATTCAGAGTTAATAACTCCTGAAGATATTTTAAAAATTTTGAACTAATTTTTTTTTGAAAATGATCTTGTGTGGATGGTTTTCCTGAAATTTGCTATTAGCACCTACTTTTTTAGGGATCCTTAAAAAAATATATTTTTTAATTTTAATTTTAAAAAATCAAAAGGAAATTTTGATTTTATTTTTATCCATTAAAATTATCGGCAGCAATTTTCTATAATTTTGCACGAGTTTTATGAGTTCAATCCAATGGACAGTTGGCACTTGGCAACTATGCAATTTGGCGATTAACAAATAATACATGACTCAAAATTCATCTCTGGAGAGGGTCTTGATAATTTTCAATTTTTATTTTATAAAAATTAAGTTTTACAGTTAGAGAAGTGGCTTGATTTTATTTTTATTTTTCTTCATTTTAAAAAATTGCGTTAAGGAGTAGTAGGAGGGGGTGACAGTTGGAAATTGTCTTCGATGATTTTATCAATTAAAAGTATTTTGATTAACAACATTTTAGAAAAAATTTTTTCAAAAACTGTTTCTAAACGTTTTTTACCAATTACTTGAAAAACAGGAAAAAATAATTTTAAAAAATATACTTCAAGTCGGGGGGGGGGTCAACTTTTTATTCAATCTTTTTTAGATTTAGATAAAACTTGGTGCTACTTTGTTCAAAACTTTATAAAAAATCGAAAGATCACCCCTATCGAATACTTCAAGTATGAATTCGACGTTGGACTGAGCCAAACGGGGAAGGGGACAAGGGGGAAGCATGATCTTTGGAGCGAATCATCGAAGTTCGAATTATAAAAAACAAAAAAAATCGAAAATTTTTGGCTAAACTGAATTTTTTAGACTTTTGGCATGAAATGAAAATTTCGCCCATTTTTTGAACCCAATACGATAATTTTTTCAGAACAAGTTCATAATTTTTTTTAATTATTGGTTTGGAGCAAACTGCTTCTTTTCGATCTGGCCCTGCTTGCCTCTTCTCCTCAATAATATAACAAAATTGCATTTTTAGTTGGGAAAATTACTTGGATTCGAGTTAGAAATATTGAGGAAAGAGTTGACCTATTCTTAAAAGTTGTAGGTACCTCGAATCCGAAAAATTATAATTTATGTTGTAAAAACCAGAATATTTTAATTTTCTTGCTTTTTCAAAAATTCAAATTTGGGGCTGTCCCTGATTGTGCGTTGATTCCTGTGAAAATCCTAAGGGGTCTCCAAAGCTAGAAATTCTGAATACTTTTGATTTTTTTTCATTTTTTGAGATAGTAAAAAATTTACAGAGAAGTCGAACAAATAAAGTGAGCCCTAATTGTTTGGATAAAATATTTATTTTATGCAGTGGTTCCAAAAATTTTCAAAATTTTCAACTTTGAGGACCCATTATACGTTCAAAGGTCTTTTTAGAGGAATTAACGACGCTCAATTCGTTTTAGTGCATCATATGCAATAATTTTAGCATATTCTTTGCAATAAAATGATTTTTAGAAGAACTTCAAATTTATTATTCTCAGCCGATTTTCCACCTCCGAATGAATATTATTTTTTGACCAAAAATCCTACGTGTGGTCCCTTCTGAGTGAAAATAACATTTTGAGGGGGTGCTAAAATTTTCATTCAAAAATTTTCCACGTGTATTTTGAGTCATTGACTCGCCTTAATGAAACTGTACGACGACTCTTGTACTAAATATATATTTTTTTTTTCTAAATTCTAGATCAGTGGAACGGCCGTCAGTATTAAACGAAGAACTTCACTGGCCAAAGTGAGCAAAATTAATGGCGTGATGATTTCGGGACATCCGCGTCGTAATTATACCCTTTATCCCGGCGTAGACAACAAGAAAAGATGTATTACAGTATCTGGTGCTTCATGTAACGACGTTCCCATTAATTACTCATTAGTCGGATTGGAAAATTACGAATTACCTGTGATCGGTTAGTAAAACCTTTTGTGAAATTTTACCTTCTTGAAATATCAACCTTGCATGTATTAATTAAATTCTGGTTTCTCGTTAGGTACCTACGTCGATTCTCGGATTTTACCCGGGTTCTGTTACAAAGTTCGGCCTATTAACAGCAAACAACACTTGTTTAACGAAAGAGCCCTGAGACTATTATCGATCGGAAACGGCTACAGCAAACGGTTAACTTTTGCTCCAGATGAAAAGAATTTAAATTGTAATCAAAATTATTTCTGGACTGATTCATGGCCTAGCGGTTTTGGCTTCGAATTACGGGCTGTCCACTGCAATGCTAAGTTTAATATTTATGCCGAAGATAGATGCGTCGGATATGCCAGTGTTTTTCGAGCTGATAGCCCTCAGTATGAAGAGAAACAAGTTCTGGTAAGAATGAATAAAATTTTAAAATTTCATTTAAATTTCTCAATAATAAATTGATTTTTTTAAATTGTCCAGGTCCGAGGTGATGATGGCGTAACTATTGTGAAATATGTACATGTCGATATTACCTGCCACGTCGTACTTCGTATTTCCGAAAACGAAAACGACGCTACCAATGATGAGCAAACGATGAGGGTCAGTGGAACAGCAATGTTGAGAAAATCTTCTTGCGATAAGATAGCCAGACTGGACCGAATTGAGAACATCGGTTTGGATTCGCAGCTAAATGTGTTATTCTTTGCCGAACATTCGAATCTAGTATTCTACGCCGCGTGAAAGAGGAAATTAAACTGCAATATTCTAGTTTATTACTCTGCTGATTAGGTTCTAGAATCGTTCTTTTCATTATTTAAAGGCTGGTTATTGCGTAATTGTTCCTGAAATATATTGTTTGTTAGTTCATGCAAAAATTTTTTTCTTTTTTTGTCTACGACTACCTATATTATAATGTTGAATCAAATATTTTAGAAATGACATTCATTTTAATTTTGTTTTATTACTTTTTTAAACAGTTTATAGTTTGTAGTTTTTGTGTTTCTTTTTCTGAAAATTCTCAATTTGAAATAAATTGATTTTCATGACAATGGGAATTTTTTTCATTGGATGATTCTAAAATATGCTTTCATTTGAAATGAAATTGAAATATCAAAGGTTGTGAAATTGTCTCCTTTGAAAGATTGAAAATTTTTAGAGAATGGAGACGTTGAAATGTTAAGAAATTGAAATATTAAATAATTAGGTACAAAAAAGTGTTCAAGTGTTGGTATTTTTTCAGGGGAAAACCCTAATTGGAGTATGATTTTTCTGGGGTCAGTATTCCAGGAAATATTCATTTTGAATTTTCAATTCTCCCCCATTTTTCAAAATTTGGTAGGAAAAATTACTGATTTCGCTTAAAAAATGATCTAGAAATAATTGAAGCCCTGAGGAATAGAAAAATAACTATTATTTATGAATAGATGGGTTCATTCTATTTCGAAAATTACCAAGCTTTTGAAAAACAGCCAAGGTACAATGTATAACGAATAGTGAATTTTCTAAATTATGAATTCGTTTGGACAAATTCGCCAGAAATTGGACTCATGAAATTTTTTTTAAGAGTAGACTTGTGACCTATTGAAGTAGGTTAAAATTTCAAGAGGAACCCGATAAGATAATCACAAAGAAAATTTTTCTCGAGCGATACCATCAACTTCGTGCTAAAAATTTCATTCGATCCACCGATACCTAATGACAACATACCAGAAGTATTTTGCAAATGTGGGCTTGCGATTTTCCAAAATTAATTAAAATTTTGCAAGAAATCCAAAAGCGTCGATTCATTTTTTTTAAAAGAATATTATCAATTTTTGGGTTAAAATCTCATTCGCTCGTAAAAACATGAAAAAAGTACGTATTTCGGAAATTTGAGTTTGCGAGCCACCGAAGTATGCTCTTAATATGTTGCAAGGAATTTGAAAATGAAGGTGACATTTTTTTTTGAGCGATGTCATCGCTATTAGTTTTCCACAAAATTTTATTCACTCGTGAGAAATTTCTTGAAGTCAAAGGCGTCGCCAAGGGGGGCTCGAAACCGATGGATAGGCTTCCCCAAAAAAGTTCTGGCCCTCGATTGGCCCCAAATTTTTGTTGTATTTATCAATTTACATCACACTTTCTAGCCCAACATGAATACAAATAAATCAATTTAATCTACAAATATGTGCTGTGGCTTCGGAAAGTGGGGTACAAGGGGTAGAAATTTGTACTTCCCCAAATCGGTGGCCGGGGTACAAAGTACCTATCAAATGTACACTCCTTCCCCAAATCACATCAGATAGCGATTTTCAAAGCATTAAAACTTTGAAAAAGTATTTTCTGGATTTTAAAAATCCAATTTTTTCAACTCCTCGCTTTGCTCGAGCATAAACAAAATCACAATTCTGGGATCTAACTGAGACGAAAGTGCAAAAGAAAGCTTTCTTTCTTCCCCTTCCTCTTTGAAATCCTTTTAGTATTTAAAGTTTTCATACCCACATTCTACCCTCCCAAAAAAAGCTTTCGAAGCCACTGTATAGTTATGTGCATTTTTAGTAGCCGAAAATAATGAGCCCCTCTTTTCCTCTTCGAAAAAGCAAAGAAAGTTGTCCGGGTCACGGCACACGGCCCCTTTTAGCCCTTTTGTACTCCTCCCCCAATTTTCCATTCTGGGGACGCCATCGCCACTGCGTTAAGTACGTCATATTTTACGAATCTGGGTTTCCAACTTATCAGTTGGCACCGAAAGTTTCAAATTTTCAGAAAGGAGACAACAATGTTACTGAATTTTTTGGCGATTGTTGAGCTCATGAACATCCCAACGCCGTTGCCAGGAGGCCCTCAAAAACGTTTAATTTTGAGCGAAAAAAAATCATCACGGATCAAGATTTCAAGTTTATTGCTATTGTATTGTTACTTGTTACCTCGTTACCTGTTCCTGTTAGATAGGTAATTAGGACCTATAGCTACCTACGCACGAAACAACAAAACAAGAACTACGGAACTACAAGAAGCAAAAATTTTGTAAAATTTTGATTTTGCCCCCCCCCTCCCCCCCTCCACCCTCCACCCTCCCAGCATGCGCCATCGAATATTCAAAAACATCGATAAGTCGGAATCAGTCGGAATAATCGATTATTTATTCGTTATCACTGTAAACCACGTAAACACAAAAATATCAAAGTTGAAAACAAAATTCAAAGAAAGAACAGAATGCATAATTTTATCAATTTTTCAAATTTGCGTCCTTACTGAGTAACTTTTGATAATTGAACAATCTGTAACTTGGCTATATAAATATCGAGTATAATCTTTGGTGATTTTCTACCGGTTTTCGGTTTCCAGTTCTGTATGATCACTCTTTCTCAATCAAAATCCATCGGTCAATAAAACAATCTACTATGACAGGTAAACATTTACAACATGACTATCTATCAACTAATACCTAAAGATACCTCAAATGAACTGTCCATTCTACGATAACACATGAACCTAATACCTCCATTTCCCTCCTTAGGTTTCGATGTAGAAGCTGTACTGGAAAATCACGAGAAAAATTTCCTGCAGCGAATGAACCGACTGAGAAAAGAAAATCTTTATTGCGATGTCAGTTTCAACGTGAAGGGTGAAGAGTTTCCTTGCCACAAACTAGCATTGATTACTGCTTCGTCATATTTCGAAACTATGTTCAACGGAAAGTTTTGCGAAAGCGACTCTCGTCGGAATATTACGTTAGGAGACATTGAGCCAGAAGCTTTTGAAGAGATTCTTAATGCAGTTTACACCGGCCGATTCAATCTTAATCGTAGGAATGCATATTTTATATTGAGAAGCAGTCATATGTTACTGCTGATGGATATTTTTAATACGGTCGTGTCTCGTATAGATTCATCAGCTATGTCTCCCGTTATAGATTATTTGATAGAAACGTGTTTATTCGCTCAGAAAATCCAGCACGAAGAACTTTACTCCATATGTGTCAAAGTAATAGGACGCAACTTTAATAATTTGTGTAAAACAGACTCTTTTAATGAAAAAATCACATACGACATTTTCAACGCGATACTGAAAAAAGCCCCGTTCATCGACGAATCAGCGATATTTCCAACATTACTGCGCTGGAGTAAATACCATAAATGTAGTGAATATGAAATTTTAATTCTCCTAGATTCAGTTGAAATGAAAAACAACTTCTTTAGTGCGCCGTTGATTGCAAAATTAATCGCCAATAGCACGAATGATGATATAAATTTCACTGCAAGTCAAAATGAGAATACAAAGGAATCAGCTACTTCTTCTAGTTCAACTCAAAGTCACAATTGTCGAAATTCCTCAGAGAATATTTGTCATATTGTGTATTTGGACGTACTTGATGTGAAAACTGGTGCAGAAGGATGGGCTATTTTGCAATCAAAAGACGAATTCAATCAATGCGAAATAATCGACTATAAAGGTCAGCGTCAGTCATCGAAATATTGTTCGAGAAAGGTTAAAAAAGTAGGAAATAAGCTTTATTGCTTAGAGTACGATGAAGATTATACTTTTTTTTACATTGAAGATGGACAGAGAATTAATTTAAGCCCTTTACCAACGGGTAGGCTAATTGGATGCTGTGCCATCGAAGCATTAGATAACTTTTTGTACCTCGTTATACAAAAAAATGCACACATTCAGCTTTGGATGTATGATTGTTCAACTGATAATTGGTTCAATGTACCCATCCAAAATTTACCATCAGCAAGTGAGGTTTCTCTTGGAAAAAGATTAAGATATCATCATCATTTTCCAACTCCAAAACTGACTTCCTATGATGATCATTTATATATCATAGTGAAACAATCGCTCGGTTACTACTCAGGTATCATAAGAGTAAATCGTCGTGGAGGAGAGTTCATTCAAAAAATCATCGATGGGCCAAAAAGATATTATTATGAAAACCCTTCTGTTTGTTGCTATGATAAAAAATTGGTCATGTGCGGCGGTTCCGATCGTTGCTCATCTCCAGAAAAAACTCTTGTTGAATATGATATGATTGCCAATGCGTGGAATGATCTGCACGGAATGTTAACAGCACGATGCGACCCTTTGTTAAACCATCATGAAGGATTTCTTTATGCAGTAGAAAATAAATGGGCGGTTTGTAATGAGAAATACGATATCAAATGCGGTAAATGGACCTATATTCCGCCTTTACCTGAACGATTGTATTTCGCCCCTGAAAATATCACTTTGGCCACCGGTAAGGTATTTGGTTATGCTATCGATTAACTTGCTAGAGAAACATTTTCGTCATGTAACTAGCAACGTGTTATTTTCATGAGCAGTGGTTTGTAAATGAAATGTCGTGCGTTCGGCATCTATTAATGTTGTTTTCCAGTTTTTTGTCGAGTCTATTGTATTGTTTTAAAGTTTATAAAATACATATAGGTACCTACCTCGGTCTTGTGACGTGAGATTTATTTTTTAAATGTTTCAAAGGTATTTTGAATAAAGTTTATATTTTTGATTAATGATTTAATGAGTTGCTTATCATTTTTTCACTTTTAACGAGTTAGCTCATCTACGTTGGAAAAAATGAATCAGAAACAATTAACTACATATCTAATTTGTAAAAAAACATCAACAAAATTAGTTCCCATCTTTCCAACAAGTACATTTGAGGGGCTTGGTTCCAAAACTCACTTTTGCCAAAAAGATACTTTTTGAGAAAACAACGGAAAACGATTAGACAAAAGTGAGTTTTGACACCAAAGTTACTTTTCTTACGTCTATTATAGCAAAGTCGAAGCGTTAACATGAAAATGGAGATTGTAGAGTCGTGAAGCATTAAGAACGGAACCCAAATCCGCAAAGAAAACGTAGTAAATTTTCGTGGCAAAAGTGAGTTTTGGAACCAAGCCCCTCATTTGTTATGACATAATACAGGATGTTCCATGAATCGTCTGCCAACCATATTTTTTTGGATATAACCGGGTACCACTAAAAAAAAACTTGAGATGAACATGTTGCCTAACTTGAGGATTTAAGGGGCAAATGATACTTCTAGAAAAATTACGTCAAAATTTTTTTTTAACCATAGGAATGGATAGTACCTTAAAAACTGAACAAATTTTCACTATATGACTTGTTGCCTAACTTGAAAATTGAAGGGGCTACAATTTTTTTTCTGATAAACTAATTAAGGGAATGGATAGTACGTTGAAAACAGAAAAAAATTGTTCTGTACACTTTTTGCCTAACATCAAAAATGAAGAGGCCAAGGATCATTCAAAATTGGGAAAATTCGAAAATTTTTTGAAGCCCACGTATTTTGCGCGAGCTGTAGCCCCTTCATTTTCGACGTTAGGCATAATGTGCACAGAACAAAATTTCTTCAGTTTTTAACGTACTATCCATTCCCTTGATTAGTTGATTTTTTTAAATTGTTTTTTAAAAAAATTTTGTAGCCCCTTTAATTTTTGAGTTAGGCAAAAAGTCATATAGTGAAAATTTGTTCAGTTTTCAAAATACTATCCATTTCCATGGCCAAAAAATTTTTTTGACGTGATTTTTTTAGAAGCAGCATTTGCTTCTTTAATTCTTAAGATAGGCAACATGTTCATCTCAATTTTTTTTAGTGGTACCCGGTAATATCCAAAAATATATATTTGGCAAACGATTCATGGAACACCCTGCATGTACGATTACAAGAGCATGCAAAATGCAGCGTTGCAAATAAGCATACAAAGTGCGACTTGATAAATTGTTCACAGAAGCCCCCCCCCACCCCGTCACCATCAAGAAATACGTATCTTCGAAAAAATAATCCGAATTGCATTCACTGACCCACTTTGTTAATTGCATTAATCTTACTTAGTTGAAATGTTTATAATTCTCAGAAACGATTATTGATTTTGACACATGTTGCATGTTAAATGTGCAATTGTGCAATGCTGTATGCTGTACATATATTGAATGTGACATGTCGTACCTATGTTGTATGTGGCTCTAAAACTGTAGGTAAGTAAAGTTCAATAATTTTACAGTTGTTTTAACTGAGAGATTGAACAATTAAATATATAGGTACCTCTCAGTATGTGATCTACTATTCCAAAAAGAGTGCAGAATTGTCACGCAAAATTTGGAAAAAATTTTAATAATTATTGTTAGATACCCTAAAAAACAACAAAGAAATCACGAGAATTGATACAGAAACATTTTGTTAGACCTGGAAAAACTTGAAAAAATAAATTCATTACCATTATATAGTATTTCCTCTCAATATTTGATGGATTCTCTGGAAAAGATGCCATCAGGCCTGTGCAGGGGGGGGGGGTATAATAATTTTAGTTGAGTAAGTAATAGGAATAGGATGAGCCGAAAAACCAAATTGTTTGATTTATAAGTTCCAATACAACGCAAACGACGAGGGCTAGCCGCTAGGGTGACTAGAAAATTATATTTGAAAAATTCAATTTTCAAAATCGATTAATTTATGTTAAAAATTATCAAAAATCCAATATTTTCAAAAAATTCAAAAGTTATTAAAATCAATTTTAGATATTATAGATTAAAAAACACATAAGAGAATCGCCATTTTATAACCTTTCAATTTAGATGAAATGATGTGTAACAGGAGAAAGTATAAAAAATCTATAAAATATTGATCCTCGCAAAAAAGTATGCTTTTTGGTCTACGCAGTCACCTAAATATTGAAATTGAAATTGATTTATTCAATTTTGAATTTTCTTGGAATTTTTCAAAAATTATTTCGAAAATTCCTACTTACTGAATTTTTGACAATTTTTAAGGAATTGAAGGCTCTTGCGTGATCGGAAGGTATTAATCGATTTATATTTTTTAAAACATTTTCTAGGCTCCACAGCCTCCTTCTTTTGTGCAGTAAGTATTAGAACTCAAAAATCAAATATTTGAATTTTTGAGCTCTCTCTATTGTGTGAGATCCTTTTTTGTTCTTCAAATTTTCCTCCAGGCCCTGATTTCCTCTGCACGGCCCTGTGCCTTATGTCACTTCATACGACGCTTTTTTCAGAGACCGGAAGCCGAAAGATAAAGCTTAGGCTTTTGGCTTTTGTAATTATATGGCTGTTAAGAGCTGGCTTTTGGCTGACCAAAAATACGGCCTTTTCCGGCTTTCAGCTTTTGCCTTTTATTACTGTAAATTTCAATCAGTTTCAATTTTTCATCTGAAATTTAAAGTCAAAAGCTCTAAAAAGTGAAAAAATAAAGGAACACCAGTCAATTTCACAAGGTCTATGAGTTGGAGGGGAAAAATTGGAAAATTTCACTAGAAAAATGAGAGTGTTTTGGATTTCATCTCACGGAAATAGAATGTAATTTACTAATTTTACAATTTTATTCCATCAATACCCAGAAACATTAATTTCAATTTTCGAAAAAAAATCTCTAAGAAAGCCGAAAACATAAAGCTTTTGTCTGGCTTTCGGCTGTTGAATTATAAAGCTGAGCTGGCTTTCAGCTTTTCAAAAGCCTCAAATTATCGGCTTAATCGGCTTTTCAGCTTTCGGCTTTCGGCTGGCTTTCGGTCCCCGGCTTTTTTGCAAAAAAATTGTCCATAACTTTCAACATACAGACCACGCGACGTATTCTAGGTCTAGGAATTGTCCATTCCTCTCGGATTTCAGACCAACCATGCAAAATCCAATTATAACTGCAATGAATAAGTGTAAAAATTAGGTTAGTGCATTTTTAATGATGGATTATGCACCAAGAATAATTAAGTATAATTATTAATTATGCAAGTATAATTTGATTTGATTCCAAATTCCCAAACATAAAAAGTTAATACCGACGTCACGCATAACTATTATTTTCGTCACATTGGTAACACTGCACGAGAAATCCCCTGAAATCCCCTTTTGGGAAAATTGAAACAGAAAACACATGATATCTCAGATGACTAACTTTTAAAGCACGTGAACGTTGTGTGTAACTGATCTAGTAATTAAATATGTGACACTTTTATTCAATTTTTACTGTTTTTTGTTAATTTATACTATGATTAAAAACATCCATTGATGTACAGTGATGGCAGTAATCATCTCGTAACAGTGCATCGACTTAAATATTGCAATTGTGAAATTGCAATTGGATAATTTTTCATAATGGGTTGTGTCGAATCGAGATATTGTGTTTCTAAAAATAATACTTCGAAAAAATACATTCTAAAGTTACTAAAAGTTGGATTACGTCAAGAAGAAGTCGAACATGTTTGTAAATTATTCGGTGAACAAAAAGGTGTTACCAAAGATGTCATACGAGTAAGTTGAACTGAATTCATTATCTTTATGCAGTGATAAAATACTGATAAGAAAATTTGAAAGCCGCATTTTCGAATTCCATCCGCTAATGCTTTTTAATTATTTAATTATTTCAGATTCGAAATATTCATCACTGTTTCAAACTAATTTGAAACCTTGAAACACGTTGCAATATTTCGTAACATGATCTAAATTCTCATAGTTATCTGTGTTGGATGAGATGACGTGTATTCGATGTAAGGTGCAGTCGCGTTGATTTAATTAATTTTCCTGTTCGTAGGAACGATGGAGAAAATTACTCACTCCGTTTCTTTTGGATACGTACGAAAGATACCTGCTGTCGAAATCAGACAAAAAGCACGGAGAAGGTACCATAGATGCTGTGGCTTTCAGTATGTTTCTGACAGATTTCGTCAAAGGATCTGTGGAAGACAGAGTCGATATGTATACCGCATTTTTGAAAAAAAATGACGAAGAAGAGATTACCATTTCTGATCTACAAGAGGTAAAATTCTCTTTCTTCGGGATCATACAAAGTATAGTTTTAACTCATTCTATTTACACGTTTCAGTATCTAGTTCAATTAATGAAATCCGTTTTATTGTTGATGGAAGTCAAAGATGTAATCCAATATAAAGAATGGCTAGAAAGGGGATTTGTATTCAGCGACGATGATATTCACCGTTGGACTGCTGCTACTATTTTGAATGTCTATGATCTCAATAAAATCGTGAGTATTAGTATGTTTTGAAAGAAAAACACCACGATAATTATGGAAATGTTTTTCTCATTGTTAATATTGTGTTAAAATATTCGCAAGAATTGAATTCGACGATGACGTTCAGTGTATTCGACGTTAATTATTAATTGACGTATCTTTTGTCAACCAAACCTTGAAATGTTTTCAAAATATGAAAAAAATTACTATTTCTGGTCGGGTTTAAATTATTCACCATTTTCTCTATTTTTCCATTCTGGCATCAAAAATGTAAAAATTACCGTCCATTGGTTACGTATCGGTCATTTCTAAATGTACGAGTTTTCGTAGTTTATTTTACTTTGATTTTCATCGAGCTTTAAAAATATACCAATAAATGTTTGTTTTTTCCTCGGTGAAAACAGTCTCACGAGCTTTCATCGTACGTCCATACGTTTCTATGATGGTTTCTATATTAAACATCCTACTGCTCAGCTGAATTCCCAATTCTCAGAACAGTTTCGTATCATCGTCGAAGAATGTGTAAACTTATCAGCGTCCAATAAAAATGATTTTTTCAGATATTACTCGGTTATTTCTTATAATAACAATTATTTTATATTTTTAGAATTCCGTATCCCAAGATGATCTGACGTCATGGATGACGTTAAATACAGATGTTACATCGCTGCAGAATTTCCTTTTCTACTCCTTGTACGATTTGGATAAATTAGAAAGCAGTAAAAATGGAGAACAGCGAAGTATCCAGTGCCCATTGCCTCATTTGGAATTAAACGTAACGAAAGAAGACTGGAAAGTTATTGTTAATATACCCTCGGTCACTTATATAAATAGTCATTTACCTGCCGAAAATCGATATCGATGGCGGTACGATATTTTTCAATAATTTATTCCCTCCTATAATAATATTTATCGTAATAAAATGATGTTTTGTTTTTTAACCTTAGCTTGATATATTCGGCTGATATTAATGGCGAAAGTTTTACCACATTTCGATCCCTAATATGTAATAAAGGACCTTCGGTTCTTGTCGTGAGGGACGGCGATGGACATATTTTCGGTGGATATGCTTCGACTAGCTGGCACGTTGGACCTAAATTTTTCGGTAATAGTATTTCCATTCTTTTTCATTTATTTTTTTTATTTACTTCGAAGTATCAGTTGAAAACGTAATTTCATCGTATTCAATGGTACGTATCCATGTGTCAAGTAGGAAAAAAAAAAACGCGTAACGAGGAATGAATATATAATGATCTGCATTTTATTAGGTTACCACAATGTGAACGCTATTGAATTCGTTTTATATTGAAATTCGACGTCGTACTACGTAATTGACGTTTTCTTTTTGGCGAAAATTTCCCACTTCGTTGGAACATGACGAAGAATAATGAAAATGAAATTTTCCCAATTCCCATAAATTGTAATTTTTCACTTATCGAATATCTAAGCAAACTTTCCTTATTTTGGTGTATTAATTTTGAAAGTTTATTTATTTTTCATCGAGGAACCTTTTCCGAGACAGTTTATTGCGTGATTTTTTTCGACCGTCCTTGTGGTTAAATTAAAGTGGCGATCTTGATAGGATTTTTCACAAAGGACACAACGTCACGAATTTCAACGTATGGGGTCTTGGTTCCTCCTTTTGAAATACCTTTTAAATATTTAGTCTAATTTCATTCATTGATCCGTTCGACGAACGTACAGTGAAGTGTCGATTCGTGTCTGATTTATTATCGAGATGGGAGTAGGTTTGAGGTTAATGTACTTTGGTTGTTTGTGTGGGTTTTGTTGGTTATTTAGTTACAAATATGATTACGTGAATTTTTAAGTATATTAACGTCGTATTTTTTGTTTGTTACAGGAGATCAAAGATGTTTTTTATTTTCTTTACGACCTGTTATGAAGATTTATCCGACGTTGCCTCATAATGATCACTTTTTATATCTTAATGCTAATCAAAAAGCTTTACCGAATGGCTTGGTAAGTTTCCCATTGATCGATGAAAATTAGATCTTGGAATATAATTCGACTTATTGGCTAATTTCCGGATGAATCGAAATGGCAACTTTGGCGTGGGGGAGGGGGCAAAAATTTAATAATTTTTTAATTAAAATAGATTTTTTCTATTTTTTTCCGAATCAGATCACAATTTTTCTGTTTTTTTCTGATTGCTAAAAAAGTCATAAATTTTGAAAAAAAATCTTTCGAATCTAATTTTTCCCTCTGAAACTGTAATTTTCCAATTTTTGTAGTTGATCTACCCCTTCACCCTCCCCCCTCCTGGTTACGTCCCTGGAAAATTATCTAAAAACCTTCAATATTTTTTTTATTCGTTGAAAAATTCACAAAATATCCAACTATTGGTTCGTATCGCTAATGAATATGAAAAAAATGCAATTTGATAATGGAAAATATACCGCGTGAAATTCACGATGCCCACCACGTGTGTCATCTTAAAAAAAATTACTTGAATCGTCGAGTATCAGCCTTGAAAAAGTACACGCACCATATTAAATATCTTTCCTCAGCTGTCAACGTATCGATTTCTCATCATTAATAATGTATCCCATTGTTATAGCCTTATACCCGAATTACCTAACTGATTCAAAAAGTTTATTTTGGCACTCGAGGTACAACCGTTATTATTTCGATACGGTAAACATCGAAGGTATTAATTTAAAAAAAAAAAAGTACCTACGTAATGAAATTCATACATTAGGGTGACAGTGAAACCAAACTTGAAATTTGAAATTTTACCGAATTTATGTTCAAGTGGCTGTGAATTTTTTTGAAGTGGACGTAAATTTTTTTCAATGAATTAGTCTGATTGCGTGATTGAAAATGTATTCGATCAGAAGACTAGTTCTGGAAAAAGTCTTCGATAATTAAATCAACTGTGTTTTCTTGAAATAAACTTATACTGGCGATTGCTTTCGGGAGATTTTCTCCGGCAAGCGGAGGTTTGGTGAAGGGTAAATTTTTGAGGAGCAATTTTCATTGAAAAAGGGAGAGGGAAATTATTTTTTTCTAATTTTAATTTCTATGCCCAAAAATCTCCGCTCCCACTTTTTTGAAAGTTAGTTGTTATTCAAGTTTTATCTAGACTATGATGAGTATTTTTAGCAATTTTTCAAAATATTTTCGTGAGATTTTAAACATGGAATCCTCCCCCCTCCCCGATGAACGAAGCTTTGCGATTTTTCAAAAGATTATTCTGGGGTTTCAAAAACGGAAAAATTTTCTGTTTTCGTTTTTACGATTTCGGGTTTCGTTTTTAATAATATGAAAACGTTTTCATTTTTGATTTTTTTTTTGAATGTCAAAATGTGAATACGTAGTAATTAAATAATTACAACGATGAAAAGTCAAAAAATTTATCAAAAGAAATTGGGCAAAATGTCGCGGTTTTTAATGAATTTCTTCATAAATTAGAATAAAAAATGAACAGTCATTATTTCATTAAGTCATGATCCCATGAAACGAGAAATAGAAAGACCGGTTCAATTTTCATTTTCATGTTTATCCTTTCTCTATGAAAGCTCAGTTTTTTTATGATTGAAAAATTAAATTTTCCAAGATTTCACCTCATAAATTGAATTATAACTTCTATTCACTTGATTTTTGAGAGTAGGAATCTAAAAATTTTAAGCTTTTTGTACCCGAAATTTTTCATTTAAAAAATTTATGCCTCTTCATCCCACCACAGGTCTGTATGGATTAGAAAATCAATTTAAATCACCTTTGGGCTACCAATACATATGCCGAAAAAATCAAAAATGAAAAAAAATTGTTTTTTTTCGTTTAACGTTATTTGTGAATTTTTTTTTCTTTTTTGTAAAATGTTGGAAAAATAACGTTTTTTTTTCGTTTCCATTTTAGAAAAAAAATTAAAATTTTTCACGTAACAATTTTTGTGAACTTGAATTTTTTTACATCAAATTCGTATGGCTGATAATGAAAATTTCAGTTTTTTTTCGCAAAACATGTCGAGTTTCTGCATAAAAAATTTTGAATTATCTACAAAAATTTCAATTTTTTCCTCAGAAAAGTTACAATTTTTCCACAAAAAATGTCAAGTTTTTTCTACAACAGTTCATCGTGTTTTCCATAATTTTTTTGAGATTTTAAAAAAAATTAATGTTCCACCAAAATTTTTTGAATTTTTCCACGAAAAATATCAAGTTTTTTCCACAAAATGTGGAGTTTTTCACAAAAAATACTTTTCCAAAAACTTCAATTTTTTCCACAAAAAACTTCAATTTTTTCCACAAATAACTTTAGTTTCTTTTTCACAAAAAATTTTAATTTTAAATTTTACACCCAGTTAAATTCGTATCACAAAACTACAAATTTTTTCTTCATAAATTTGTTTTTTTAAATATTTTTCCATAACAATGTTTGAATTTTTTTTTTCAACAAAAATATTCTTATTTCTTTTTGTTTTTTGTTGACGAATTTATTATGAGAATCCCTTCATTAAGTAACGTAATTTATAAATTTGACGTCAACTTACGTCAATTTTAGATTCCTTAAAAAGTAAAATCGTGTTCGGTAAGGAGGAGGGTTTGTTCCTCATCCATCCAGAGTGAAAATCAAATCTCCTATCGATCATATATGTTATATAATATTATTTTTTAAATTCAATTCCGAAATATTTTCAAAAATAAAGTATTTTGGTATACTTACCCTCTCCCTTCCCATTTTTTAAAAATCATTTTGCAATTTTATTCTGGGGTCCATCAAAGTCCAAAAAAGTTATATAACGACTCACTCTAGTGAGCTCCTTAACCCTATTTTTTCTAATTTGAAAAAGTTTTCATTTTGAAGGAGAAAGGGAGGTAGGTTGTTTTTTGTGGACGTAGAGACATCCTCACAACTCTGCCAGAAAGAGTTATTCTTCATTCTAAAGTTGCTGCTTTTCAGTTCCAAATAAATTTCAAAATTTTCAAAAAATGTTAGTTTTACCGTCTAAATTCGATGTATACGCGGTTATTTAATTAAAAATATTGTTGGCTACGGCCGTTAATTTATATTTATATTCGTGTTCGTTCGTTCGTTAACCCGCGTCCGTTTGTATCGTTTTGTACCTAGCGTCGAATAGGTCAACGTCCGTATTTTCTTTTTTCCTGTTTCGATTTTCTTTTAAGAAAATCGAAATCAGTTTTTGTAATTTTTTCGTGTAACTTAAAATGTCTATTTATTTCGTTAATAAATAGCTGAAAAGAAATTTTGCGTTTTCATTCGTTGAAGGTTTTTCTTTTTTAATCTCAATTTTCCGAATTGGACTCGATGTCCGTAAACGATACTTGGTGATTGGTCGACGTGACCGTAAATTTCGTATTTGAGCTACGTGCCTGTCTCGCCGCGAGAAAACCATAACGAGAAAATCTACGTTATCGTAGATCGAGCTTTTCCGAACCATCGGAAAAGTGGGTATCCTACTTCCAGCTTAAACCGAAGTTTAAGTCTGGAAAATCCATCGTAAAGGTCCCCGAAGCGGATCCCGACCGTACTAGCTGAAAAGCAGCGAAAAACAGAATCAACCAATAAGGAAGCTCTATCTTTCGTCTTACGACCAATCATTGCGTTCCAGTCGAGTTTCCCGACTTTTCCGAAGGAACGGAAAACTCGAAATTTTCAAGGTATCGATTCTACGATTTTTCACGCTCCTTTCGACTAAAAAGTTGATATTTCTTCATGGTAGCATAGTATCGTGGTTCCTGTGAAACGGCAAATCGACTCGGTATATGATACCTCGTCTGTCGAAGCTCATTGGTCGAGGCGACGCTGCAAACGATACTTCCAACAAAGAAGACTTCCGTGGTTTTCCAGCGTCGAGCGAAGCTGAAAAAGTGTTAACTCGATCACAAAAACGTAAAATTCGAAAACGATTATCGAAAGAATTGAATACTTCCCTCGTCGGTCAATCTTCTGCGTCGCCGATACCGTCAGCTCCGTGCATCGTATCAGCCAATAACGAATCCGACGCAGCGTCGATCATCTCCGACGACCAATCCGAAAGCGAGAAAACTGCTACGTGCTCCGAAAACTAATCGTCAGCGTCCGAAATGGCTTCTGGAGAATCGTCGTCGAATATTCCAGCGCACTTGATCTTCAATGGTACCGACTACATCATCTGGAAGAAGCGAATCAAATCGTTACTATTGGCCAAAGATCTCGAAAAGGCTATTACAACGAATGGCGGCGCGACCGATAAAGAGAAAAGGAAAGCCTACTTTGAAATCGTCAGCCACACAACGAACGCGGTTTTCCGGCTCATACGCGAAGAGAAGGATCCCGAAAAACTCCTTAACGAACTCGACGAACGATATGCGAAAGAGAATCAGCAGATTGTAATCGCCTGTCGTGCAAAATTAGCGGCCCTCAATATCGACAAGTTTAAGTCCGCTACCGATTACTGCGACGAGGTGTCCAGCCTAGTGAACCAGATGGAGGCCGCCGGTACAAAAGTCCCGAAGGATGAAGAGTATGCGTTTTTGAACTCCGGACTCAAAAATATCGAGAAATGGAAGTCCGTAAAAAAACCGGCAGAAGCCCTTCTGAATATCGCACCCGCCGACCCTAAATTTCTGAGGGGATTATTAACCAGCGACGAAGATAAATCCGAAAAGGCGGCGACGAATATCAACAAAGGTTCGGCGTTAGTAACTTCAGCATCGAATAATCATAGTTCGAACGATCGCAAGCCGCGTCCAAAATGTGCCAAGTGTAAAAAACTCGGCCATCTCGCGAAGAATTGCTGGGCCAATCGGAATCAATCGCCAAGAGGGGAAATAAAATGCTATCGTTGCGGTGGCACCGGCCACATAGGAAAGCAGTGCCCTCGGTATGGTGATGAAGCGAATTCAAAAAGGTCTGAACCGAGTTCCAGCTCCAGTTCGAATTCGCCGGCGCCGAAATCTCCATCGAATAACGAATCGTCGAATCGTCCGAAGGCTCTTATGACATCCGAAGAAAATGTAGCGCTAATTTCGACCGTCGCGGTGAAATCATCTTCGTGCTCGACACCGGCGCCACTACGCCACATGATAAACGTACCCGGTATTTTGGTCAACGAAAAGCCAGTAACGTCGAACGCTGAAATTATCGTCGCGAAAACAAGATACAGCCATCGTACGATCGTCGGTCGGTTGAGTTACCAGTCACTAACGATAGCGGGGTGAATTTTCTTATGCAAAATGTAAGTTACATCTCCGATCTATCGTACAATTTAATGTCCCTCAGTCAGATTCGTGTCGTTTAGGGTACGATACCGTAATCGCCGATAAAATTTTCGATCGATCACCGTGATACTGGTGAAAACTGACTGATGTTTTTTTGAACAGTCGAACGGTTTGCTTACTGTTAAATTTAAGCTAAATAATTGTACCGGAAATTTTTTTTTCCCATTTTCGGGTAAATTCCTTTTGAATCTTTTTGACGGTTTTGGCCATCCGGGGGCCAAGGAAAACCTTTTTTGTTTTACAATTCCCGATAATTTGTTGGTTAACCCCCCAACCATGTTTTTCCCCCCCTTACCAACGGAATGGCCCATACCCTGTTTCCCAAGCAAGCAGGCCCCCTTGGGGCCCCCTTTCAATTTCCGAGGGGGCTTTTTTAAAGGGTAACCACCGTTGACCCTAGTCCATGTCGATGTAAAAGGGTCCGCTGAGGGGGCGTCGGTATTTGGTAACGGAAAGGTACATTTTTTTGTTTTTTGTCAAATTTTTATTTTTTCTCACTACGCGGTTTAACGTTCGCAAAAACGGCTTAAAACGCAAGTTTGGGGGGGAATTTTTTTTTAAAAATACATAACATTAGTAACGAAACTATGGAATCGTCAAATTAAACAACTACGTTGCGATAGCGCGACCGAGTTTATAGGCGGTAAATTTCGCAAAGTAATCGAGAAAAAAGGTATGCGATTAATGGCTTCGGAGCCTTATGAACACGAACATAACGGTACGGCCGAACGTTTTCTACGTACCATCAGCGAAAAACTTCGCTCGCTTCTTTTCGATTCGAAGCTCCCTCGTCGATTTTGGCCGTACGCGTTGTACACGGCCACTTTCTTGTATAATCGTCTTCCGTGTTCTGCTATCGCCGATAAAAGCCCGTATTGTTTATGGTTTGATCGCGATCCTACTTTTCAGTACGTTCGTATCTTCGGTTGCGTCGCTAGGGAATTTATTCCTAAAGAAAAACGTACAAAGTTAGACCCGAAATCCATCGAAAAAATGCTAGTCGGTTATACCGAAACAGGTTACATGTTACTCGATGTACCGCGAAATAAACTATCGTATTCGTCAAACGTTATCTTCGATGAAAATCAGCTTTATGCTGACCGGTTAAACGAAACTTCGTACGACGGTACCGTTAATCTTGAACCTGAAACAATCGAAAATTCGTTAGTCGCGATAAAGTCAAACTTATGTAACGATGACGATCAAATCGAATACTCCGCGTTAATAGCTACAGAGCAGGGCAAAGAACTCACGTATGAAGAGGCTGTAAACGGTCCTGAAGGTAAAGAGTGGAAGAAAGCGATCGAGGAAGAACTGAGAGCGATGGCAGTGAAAGACGTCTGGTACGAAGTAACCGAGGATGAGCTTGAAGGAAAGGACTTCTCCAAAGTCGATACGAGATGGGTTCTGCGGAAAAAAATCTCGGTTAATCACGTTGTAAAAATTTTAAAACCGATTAGTTTTTTCCCCCGGATACAAAGATTTTCACCATGAATTGGAAAGAAAACTTTTCGCCCCGACTGCCCAAACCCCTATCATTGTTTCCCTGGGGATCGTCTGTTTTAGCCAAACCCCTTTAAAAAATGGGAAAATTCGTCAAGCCATGGTTTTTCGACGCTTTTTTTAAATGGCAAACGACCCCGTATGATTGTCCCTTTGACCACCGGGAAAAGGAAACCTTTCCCCTAAAACGCAAAATTTTTAAATTTTGTTAAAAAAATCCCTTTTTGACTCAAAAAATTCCCCCACAGAACTGGAACAAAAAAATTTAAAAAAAATTTTAGAAAAAATTAGGGTTTTTAAAAATTTTTGCAAACGATTTTCCGGGGCGTCTTTAAAGTTAAATAAAAAAAGGGCTAAAAAAACTCGGTGTATTTTTGTAATTTTCGTCGATGATTTCTTAATAACCGGTTCCGACGCTGATTTAATCGAGTGGCTGATCGATCAGCTAAATAAAGAATTTGGAATTCGAGATCTAAAAGAACCAGAAAAGTTCATCGGTATCGAAATCGATCGTAAAAGCGAAGATGTAACGCACTTACATCAAAAATCGTACATCTGTGAATTAATCATAAAATATGATCTAGAAGATTCGAATCCGATATCGTCGCCGATGGAACCCGGTTTAAAAATTGAAGATAAACGGCTGGATAAATCGTTCGAAACGAAAGTTCGTGGTATCTTAGGATCGTTATCGTATCTATCGCGAGGTACTCGTCCCGATATCGCGTTCGCCGTAAATTTCCTGTGTAGATTTCAGCATCTCGCTAATGCTGAAATTTTTAATTATGCTAAACGTATCATTAGGTATTTAAAAACGACAATCGATCGGTCGTTAGTTTATAATTCGAATTACCTTAATGTATCGTATCCATTAAAATTGTATTCCGATTCTGACTTCGCCGGCGATGACTCCGATCGAAAATCAACTACCGGTATCGTCGTCATGTTGAATGGAAATATCGTCGATTGGATCGTTCGAAAGCAAAATTGTGTAGCACTATCGTCGGCGGAAGCCGAATACGTAGCTCTATCAACGGCTGGAAAAGAAGCTAGATCGTGGATTAATTTCCCCGATAGTTTAGATTTGATTACCGATGTCGTACCGATCTTCTGCGATTCAAATGCAGCCATCTCGATAGCAAATACCGACGAATCTCGTCGCACTCGACATATTGATGTATCGTATCATCATATCCGCGATCTTATCAAATCCGGTGTCATTCACATCGTGAAAATTTCATGGTGTGATAATATTGCCGATCTATTGACAAAATCGACCAATAGGATCGTCTTCGAACGTTTGTTGAATGAGATTTTCGAATTTAATAAAAAATAAATTATCGTCCGAGGGGCGGTGTTAGTTTTACCGTCTAAATTCGATGTATACGCGGTTATTTAATTAAAAATATTGTTGGCTACGGCCGTTAATTTATATTTATATTCGTGTTCGTTCGTTCGTTAACCCGCGCCCGTTTGTATCGTTTTGTACCTAGCGTCGAATAGGTCAACGTCCGTATTTTCTTTTTTCCTGTTTCGATTTTCTTTTAAGAAAATCGAAATCAGTTTTTGTAATTTTTTCGTGTAACTTAAAATGTCTATTTATTTCGTTAATAAATAGCTGAAAAGAAATTTTGCGTTTTCATTCGTTGAAGGTTTTTCTTTTTTAATCGCAATTTTCCGAATTGGACTCGATGTCCGTAAACGATACTTGGTGATTGGTCGACGTGACCGTAAATTTCGTATTTGAGCTACGTGCCTGTCTCGCCGCGAGAAAACCATAACGAGAAAATCTACGTTATCGTAGATCGAGCTTTTCCGAACCATCGGAAAAGTGGGTATCCTACTTCCAGCTTAAACCGAAGTTTAAGTCTGGAAAATCCATCGTAAAGGTCCCCGAAGCGGATCCCGACCGTACTAGCTGAAAAGCAGCGAAAAACAGAATCAACCAATAAGGAAGCTCTATCTTTCGTCTTACGACCAATCATTGCGTTCCAGTCGAGTTTCCCAACTTTTCCGAAGGAACGGAAAACTCGAAATTTTCAAGGTATCGATTCTACGATTTTTCACGCTCCTTTCGACTAAAAAGTCGATATTTCTTCAAAAAAACGAAAAGAAATTTTTGAATTTTTCAGCTTTTTGTTGATAGTAAGTTGTATAATGTTCCGTGAAAAGCAAAAAAAATCACGTTTTTTCTGCTTATTTTTGTCAGAGTTTGCATAATGTTTATATGAAACAAAAATCAATTCAAAATTGAATTAAAAAATTATTACAAATAGTTTCATCGGTATTTAAGGGCCAGATTTTTTACGCTAAATGCACATCAAACAATCCCTTGTTCCTTTTTATTTTCTCCACGTTTGTACGACGAATAAATTAGAATCTCAGAATCATAAATTTTAAAACATTTTAGCGAGTTTTCCTGCCAATAAAATAATAATTTTTTTATAGGGAATGGGAGGCCAGTTGGGATACTGGGGGCTGTGGATCGATGCTAGTTTCGAATTTGGCACCTGCAGCCCAAGTTGTTCCACGTATTCAGGATATCAGATGCTGTCTGGATCTCCAGAATTCAGAATTGCTGGTTTAGAGGTTTGGTGTGCAGAAGGAATGTATAATTTGAACGATGAAAATGGCAGCACCGTTAATTCCATAGATGGCTTGAAGGTAAATCCATTATTTCAAAATGTCTTCGGAAAATATCGTGTTTTTTTTTAAATTTTAAATTGAGAATATTTCAATTTTTAGGATCAAGAAGGAAGTATTCTTCAGAAGGATCCAGGTGCTCGAGCTCTAATGGACATGTTAGGAAAAACTGGTCAAGGAAGAGACTTTTTAGATTCCTAAAAAAAAAAAGACATAATGTCAAATTAATTGTTTAACCACATCGTTTGTTTTTTTCTATTATCTATTTTAATGAGCGCCATTTATTTTTATTTCGTTTTTATCTATGTATTTTGTTATTTGATGTGTGAAACATAAGATTGCATTCATTGTATTTCCCAAACGAAAAAGTTATAAACATTGAGTGCTCGTAATTTTCAAAAAATATCCCATATTTTATCGCAGGTACGTAACCTTACCTATGTACCTAGTTATTGTACAAATAATTTTCGTTCTTTATTGGTAATTTTTCTGTTTCGATGAGAAAGTGACGTCGAATGCAATCGAAGTTTTGTTAGTTCCTAAAATATGTGCTAATTTTAAACATCATCAGCGGGGCTTTTAACTATATTTATTTTTTGTTGGAGAAAAACTTACGTTGACGTGTACGGAAATGATAATAAAAAATTTTTTATTCACTGTTTAATAATTTATGTTCTTTCGTTCGTAAAGTGCAATTGAACGGTTGAAATTTCGTTGTAAAATAGCGTGAAATTATAACGAGCATGTTTCCTGAACTCATTCCAATTTAAATACGTACCCTTCGAAAGTAAAATTTCATGATCACTTCGGCACAAGTTTTCAAAATTCTCAATTTCCATAAACATCGTTACCCCTTCCTTCTCCCTCGCCATCAAATATTTATCCCTCCATTATCCTCAAAACGCGAAACGAACATTTCAAAATGATTCGACGAAATAATTATTAGGTAGAAAAAAAATTCGACGTTAAATTCTTACAATGTCAACGAGTGTCTGACAATTTCATTGCCAGAAAAAAAATGTTTTCAAGAACGATAAATCATATCGAAACGTATCCTCCTCCGTTGCATTTTTTTGGGTTATAAGAGTTTCAATTAAATTACCGTGGCGTCGTCAGTGCATTTAAAATTGTAAAATGGCAATTCGTTATAATAAATAGCACTTAACCCAGTTCTGATCTTTATAAATAGATCGTAAAGAAATGTTCAATAAAATATATCTCCAAAACAACAATTAAAATGTTTTCTAATTTTCGATTTTTTTTCGGGGAGCAATAAAACGCGAAGGTTAAACGAAAATAATTAATTTTAAATGCACACGAATCACCGATCGATACAAATTTTAATTACGAGTTACATCACAAGTGGTTTTGAAATTTTTTACCAAAATGAAAATTGACCGAGTTTTACGTTCGAGTTGCGAATTTTCTACTACGCAATTCGGCAGTAGCTCTGTAATGATTTTAAAATAGATTATATTTTATTATGTTTATTCGCAACGATTAAGTTGTCAATTTTTTTCATTTTGCCAAATAAACAAAATGTCATTTTTTATTCTTCGATTTGGCTGTAGTGTTGCTCTTTCAAGTTTTACTTTTTATGAGTAGAATTGTGTTTGACGTTATGTTTGAAAAGAATGAGTAATTTTTTGGTGGTTTGCAAATGATTTTTTGTCGATTCGACAAAATATTTTTTTTCCTTATTACGGTACATTGAAATATGAAAAATCGTTATTCTGGGCGACTTGCTAATAGTACGACAATGCATCTTTTTTTTCATTCCAAGAAGCGCTGACCAATTTGATTACTTCGTCAGAATATGTGGGAAAATTCAAGTCTCATTCTTTATCAATGTGGGAGGCATCTTCTGATTAGAAAAAAATTTATTGAAACTATACATCAAGACTTAATCGCTTTTGTTACCCAGCAAGTATTTTATTTCGCCTATATCAAGAATTCAAGATGCGAAAAAAATTTTAAAACTGGCAGTTAGACTCCAGACATGAGATTCGTTTTTAAGCCATAGCAAAGGTGTGTGTGGTTTATTGTTTTAAATTATCAATTGAGGCTCATCCCATGTCAACTCGACCGGGTTTTGACCTTGGGTCTTCCGATTTGGCTCAAATTTTTTTTACGGGTTCCCCTAAATGGTCTAATGATGTAATGAAGGAATCACCGTCATTTTGATCTTAATCTTGGGGGGGGGGGGTTGTAATTTTCGTATAATTGGGATTTCTTGCAAAATGGCTCAACTTTGAAGGCTTATATCTCGAGATCAGTTAGGTCCAAGATGAATCTGTTTATGCGGTTTTGCAGAAAATTTAAAAGAGATTCAAAATTAGTTATCATATTTTGAAAAGTTCAAAGTTTAACTTTTGTGATGAAAGCTCAACTTTCATGATAGGGAAGTACAAAAAATGAGGGGCCCATTAAAAAATCTGAAAAAATTACTATGAAGAAAACTTTTTATTTAGGTATTTTTAAACTAATTACTTTTTAAGATGGAATTTCAACACCCCTGGGGGCATAGGGGTCCTAAATTTTGGTCAAAATTCAAAGAAATGGAAAAAGTAAAGTTATACGTCGATTTCTGCCAATTCAAAGGTACTGAGTTCGAATATGTGCTCAATTTTTTTATCCGACCTCTCTGAATCCCCTATCAGCCCTCTGATGAGGTCAAAATTCAAAAAAATGAAAAATAACGTGTGACCCCTAAAAGATTAAGATCAGAATGGCGGTGATTCCTTCATTAGACCATCGAGGGGAACCCGTAAAAAATTTTCTGAGCCAAATCGGAAGACCAAAGATCAAAACCTGGTCGAGTTGACATGGAATGAGCCTTGAACCATTTTCGTCACTTTCCAAAAATTATACAACGCAACGTTTCATTTCGGCCTGAGCTCGATTGATGTTTAATCATTGCACCAACGTATCGATACATTTTACCTATAATTAATCAAAGAAATACCAATATTTTCCGAATATGATAAAAAAAAGCCAAGTTGATACGTCCTTGACCTGCCTAATGAAAATGAAAATATACTTACCTAGGCTCAATTTAATATTAATTTTGTACCTTAAATTTGAGCGAAAAAATTCTATTATTTAACCAGTTCATTTCCATCATTGATTATTACAGTAGTTTAAAATTAGTTACTCGCTCTACAGCTGATAATTATGGAACTTGAGAAGTATGATGCATAAATTAACGATGAACTTGATCGTTGATAATGATTGTATTTTTTATTTATTTTCATAGCAAATAATTCGATAGCGATAACTTGAAAGAAAAATAATCAAGTTCGTTACTCCTTTGAATTTCAAGCTATGTGAAATATGCTACATTTACAATAGGTACGAGATAATGCATCAGGGTGGATAAAAAAAAGTCTCTTGCATTTTGACGAAAAATGGTGAGGTATAGTTGACTTATTAGTCCCTTTGTTTAAAGAGAGGAGGAGGGCTGGGCGTTCTTAAGAATCTCCACTTGAGAAAAAAACTAAGTCTTTTGTTGCTATTTTTGGACAATGTCGTCTGAGAAATAACCCCCCCCCCCCCGATCTATTATTGACCTTGAAATTGAAATTTCTCACGGTCCTCTCAAAACATTGAGAATTTGCAAGTCAAAAATTTAAAAATTTTCTGATTTTTATCAAAATAAACTTACTTCTTCAGTAACCTTAATAAAAATCAAACCAAAATTTCTTTGACTACCAAGAATAATTTTAATGAAAGTTTTCAAAAAAATTCTTTACTTTTTCCAACTGCGTAACGACTCAAAAAATACATATAAAATTCAATTTGACAGCATTGTAAGAAATTACTCAAAATTCAATTTTCGTAACTAAAAAATTCTTTAATCAGGCTATTGAATTATCAAAAAATTGTAGTAGTTTGAATTTGGCTGAAATTTTAAAAAATCACACCAGTGTTGCCAAATGCAATTTTTTGTCATCAAAAACTTATGATCAATTTTTTGGAATTTTTTGCAGTGTTACCAATTGAAATGACATAAATATTGTGTGAGTTGTGATTCAGTTGAGGATACTGTAATAATTTTTTTAATTTTTGCAATATTTATTCTTAACGATCAAAAAATTTTGAGTTGATTTTTAAGGTGGTCGATAAGGCGATTTGAATTTGGTAAAAATCAAAGGATCTTTAATTCGAAAATTCACTTTTTCAACTTCCCAGTAAATGGTATCTACTTACTTTCAATGAGTAAGAAAAATGTAGGTTAAAGGTCAAAACAACCTCAGAAATAGATTCAGGAGGTCAAAAAGTGCATTTTGATACATCACTCCGTAATTTTGAAAAATCTCGTCGCAGTTTCTTGTACTTTTTTTTACAGAATGACTTCGGAAACGTACTCAGAAGATTAAAAACATGCATTTGGTTACCTTGCTTGAAATTGTCAACAAATTTTAATTTTGGTCCCTCCTCTCACCTCAGATGTAATGTTTTAGGCGAAGGGTCAAAAAATTTCAAAAATGAATTTTCCAAGTCCAAAAACATGCATTTTGATACCTTACACGAAAATTTCGAAAAATTCCAATTTTTATTTATCTCTACCCTTGAACATTTTTTATTTTAATTTTGTTTTTTTTTCGTAAAATAACACCAGAAACGGATTCAAGAGGGTAATGGAAGTTAAAGTCCTTATACTTATATTTCCAGACATTTTTTTCGGTCCCTTCCTCTCATCTCTGTGAGTCCTCTCCTGATTAAGAGTTGGGGTTGAAATGCCTACTTCTTCTCCTGGCTACCAAATTCAACTTTTTTTCTTAAAAAATTTAATTTCCATTTATTATCATTATTTTTTTCAGCTACGCTTCGTAATCATCTTTTCTCCCCCCCCCCCTCCCCAGAGGCAAAATTTTTTGAAAAATCGGTTTCCCGAATTAAAAAATCCAAGAAATCGTAAGTCGAGAACACAAATGTCCTTTTGTCATTTGTAAGCTTTCGGAAAGATTTTTTTTTTTGCAATTTTCAATTTAATTTTAAGTGGCCCATCCCGTACTTTTATAACTCTTTTTTCTTAATTTTTGAAAAATAGCCAATTTGAGAAAGGTAGCGGTGGAAAATCATTATCGATAATTTTTGGGTAAAACTTTTCACACCAAGGCCACGTCACGAAAATTTTTCTCAAAAACAATTTTTTTTAATTTGTTTCCTGAAATTGAAAAAAAAAATTATTTGTCAAGATCCCTTGAAAAATGAGGTCGATGACGTTTTCGGATGAAAACCAAGGCTGGTGGAACAGAACGTTAATTTGTTCTATCACGTTCAGGAATAAATCATTTTTAAAATTAATGATTCGTTTTGGTATTTCGTTTAAGGAAAAATGATTTTTTTGTTCTTTTCTGGTTTCGTTTAAGTTTATTTCTTCTGTTTCAGTTTCCAGTTTTCAGTTTCCAGGTTTCAGAAAGGACAATTAGGCAGGGGTAAGAGTTGACTCGGAATGATATAATTTTTATTTCATCTTCGAGTCTAGACACAATTTTTGACCACCCTTCCCTTCAAGGTCAAAAAAATTAAACCCGAACAATCTTCCCGATTGCTTAAAAATGCACCTGAAAAAAATTTGATGCAATTTTCCAAATAAAAAAATGACCCACGAAAATATTCGCTGTTCAATTCCGCAGATTATGTAAGTTTACGCTTAAGGCATGAGAAAGACATAAAATACACATCCGGATATTCGCACATTCAAAATAAATAATCAATTTTATTATATTTTTCACCAATATTCTATAAAAAGAAAATTACGTTCGTTTCTCGAGCATCATTAATAACACGGAGGCGTTGCAGTTGATTTCCATAACGTCAAAACTCGATTACCCTAGAAAAAAGCGAAAGAATGCATTACTAATCGAAAAATTTGATCAGATTTATTTATAAACTTTGTTACCATGCTATGTAAGTAGTAATTTTAATAACTACCATGAGCGAATCCCGTTGTTTGGTTTCAACTTATAATATATTTATTGAATGACCGATGAGAATTAAAATCGCCAATATCCAATACGTAAAAAATGATTCATAGTGAAAAAAAAAAAAAAAAAAAATGGGTTGAATTTATGCATCAGTTTAAAAAAATTTAAATCAGTGTTTTATTTACTTAAGGTGTTGTGCAAATAGAAAAACTATGTGCAAATATCCTGGCAAAAATTATCTTATCTTAGGAATTACAAAAATTCATTGTAGAATGCCTCCGTTTTCTGATTTCGATTTCTATTTATGCATATGGGAGATGATTGTTCAATTGTTCATCTCTAAATGTGTACTATTCGCGTACCTATCTAGAAAGGATGTTGATGTTGATTAGCTAGGTTCGAGAAGATTTCGGTTTCTGATTCTGATTCATATTAGGTATTTATTCTGGCTAAAATTTCATAAATCATAAAAAACATGACGAATTACGAATTACGAATCAATGAATTAAAAAGGAAATGAATTTGGCGTAGAAGGCGGCGTTGAAAAATACTTGGAAACGTGAACTTGAAATAAACAAAGATAAAGTTGAATGACGATATGTCACATGAAAGAATTTTTCATCTCGTACAATTTCAAATCTATCAAAAAGGACGAAAATTTTACAAAACACAAATTATACGTTCTCGATTAAACACAAACATACATTTCAATTGAAAAAGAATTGGAATTAATTCTTTCATAAAGGGGGATCAAATTAAAGAACCCTATATTTGTTTTAAATTCGCAGCACTTTTAACAAAAACTGCTACAATGTGCGAAAACCTAAACTTATTTGAGCAGTAAAATATGACCCATTTGGTGGACTCCGCTGTGCAGCTGTACGACGCTTTGTTGACATTGAATATTTACGTTTGGTATTTAATTTTAAATGCGCTCGTTTCATTAATCAACGCAGGAGGGTTGCGATTTTGTCACTTTATAAACATCCGTATATTTTGGCGAAGATAAATCGTTATGGGTTTTTATTCCACGTTGATCGAATTAAGCCAAGTATAATAGCAGATGCGAAATATGTTTTGAAATAGATATGTTAATGATTGTGTCTGCGAATAAAGTATAACATTTTATACAAATTATTTAACAAATGTTTAGAAAAATTGAATAAATGTATACCTAATTGAGATATCTAATCCAAGGATATCTGCTGAATTCCGTAATAATTTGTATTAAATTGTATGCAATTTTATTCCTACAAAATTTAAGCTACCTTTAAGTTCATAAATTTTCTCGAATCAGGTAGAAGGGAAAATGACACTGTGATGTAAAAAAAGTTGTTGAAAATCTGGAAATGAACAACATTGTATATTATTTAAATTAAGAGATGTTGAATTCTTCTAGAAAAAATCTAAAACTGAAAAATTCCCCCTCCCCCACCACAATCCGTTTAATCGTATGGCAAAAAACTGTGTTTCTCGAGACGCAAATTCCATTTTCACGTGTATCAAATGAAGGAAATTGATTTTATCGAAATTGAGCAGGAAATGCAGTGTGAGATATGAATTTTTTTAAACCTCTCTTCATTCCTCCCTCCCTCCCTCCCTCCCTCCCTTCCTTTCTTCTTTCCTTCCATCAGAAAAGGAAAACATGACGAAAGAAATTCTTTTACTTGTAAGTGCAATATCTTTGAAATCAGGAAGAGGGCAAAAACCTTTTTGCTCAAAATTTTTTAGGGCGAAATTTCTTGTTGAAAAATTACATTACAAAAATTACAAGTTATTTTCGATCAGAAGAGGTAGAATTATCCTTCCAACCAATAAATCCATTCTTGGGGTATCACAAAGTTTTGGTCTTATTATGGAAGTTTTTAACAAAAAATATCATTAAATCCATTTTTTCATTTATCCTATTTTTGGCAGTGACAGTTTCAATTTTTTTCTACTGGGGGTCAAAAAATTTCGTTCCCTTCAAGTGAAAAAAGTATGAGCAAAATAAATAAAGTTACCTACTGCATTTAGATATTTTTGGCTGTATTTCATATTTCATTTAGGAAAGCAACTACATAGGTAGGAATTGAAAAGAGGAGTGGAATTTTTTGTACAACTGCAGAATTGTTATTGGAAATAAAGCACATAAAAATTCCGCCTTTAGGAATTTGCCACGGTGGGCGAGCCCCCAAAGCCCCCCCCCCAGTAAAACCGTACCTGATTTTTGGAAATGGTACTCTGAAAAATTCACTTTTATAATAGGTATTTTTTAAAAATTTTCCCACAGATTAAAAAACTAAAAAAAATTGAGAAAATAACTCTCGAAATGGTTTGAATAGATATGAATATCACCGTAGAGATTTTCCACCGTTTCCTCAATTATTAAAAAAAAATTACTGCGGAAATATTTATCCTCATTTTGAAAAAAATGACCAGTGATGGAAAACTGAAATGATATTAGTTCCAGTCCCAGTTTCAGTTCTCAAAATTTTTTAGTTCCACTTTCAGTTCGAAATATCAGTTCCAAAATTTCAGTTTTTTAAATTTGAAGGATAAAAAATTTAAAATCTTCTGCTAAAATTGAACTTTGATGTTTTTCCTTTTCGATTCAAAGTACATTTTTTTTCCTTTTTCAAGCCCAAAACAAAAGATGTCTAGAAAAAAGTCATTATTAGGTAATATTTTTCAGAAATGTTGTGATTAACCCCTGAATTTATTAACAAAAAATTTGGACGTTTTTAATCGGATAAAATTTTCGAGTTAGGTACAACACATTTTTCTTTATTCGCTTTTCGACGTAAATTTTCAAGGTTTGGGATTTTTCATACAAATTTTCAAATTGAATGTGGATTGGTAAATTTCAACATAAAAATTTTGACTTTTTCAAATCATATCTTGAATATAAAAATTGCAACTGCTGGAACTGGTTTTAAACTGAAATTCATTTTAGTTCTAGTTCCAGTTTTTAGTTCTCAGTTCTCATAATTTCAGTTCTAGTTCCAGTTCTAGTTCCAGTTCCAGTTCCAGTTCTAGTTCCAGTTCCAGTTCCAGTTCCAGTTTTCCATCACTGAAAATGACCGAGACTAAAGGAAGGAAGCGATGAGGGTGTAAAATCGCCCCTGATGATTTTTTTCGAATAAAAATATCGATATTGAAAATTTAAAAACAAATTTTTTTTTTGATTTTTGAAATTAAAAAAAATTGTTTACTGTGTACTTACCAGTGAAAATGGAATAAAAGTGAAAATTGGTATCAATCGTATTTTTGAGAAAAACTGTAAAAAAATCTGTAATAATTCCATTAAAAAAAAAAATTGACAAACATTTTTTGAGCACAGATAAACTTTAATTGTGAATGAGGAAGAGTAAAAATTACACTTGGACTAGGAGTGATCGTTTTGCTTTTTTTTTTTGAAAATTGGAGAGGGTACCTATATCTAAGAAGTTGTCCATATACTTCATACCAAAAGAGTTTGCCAAAAACAACAAGACCTTGCGAGCAATAATAAACAAAACAGAGCAACAATATTCATTGGCTATTCAAAAAATCATGACATTTTATTGACCACACAGTGTGAATAGCTACCTCTTCATCACCCCGCACCGCCTACTATAAATCGGCCATTTTGGCAAACTCTTTTGGTACAGAGTATAGACTTCAAAATAATATGATAAAAATCTCCCGTGATTCCACATTTTCCCCTCCTTACCGAGCTTTAAAATCTGTCGCTGTCCAAAAAAATTTGAGAAATTGAGAAAAAATGTTTAAAATTTTTTCAAGAATAGTTTTTAGGGGGGATAGATTTACCCAAAAATACCACTGACGCCCATTCTCCAATCGCACTCTATTTTATATATTTTCAATGTTCGGTAAACATTGAAAAAATTTTTTCCTGAAAAGATGAATGATATCATCGATTTTCCACATTTCTCTCAATTTCTGAAAAAACACGTACCTATAGTACAATGCATTTCTTTATTTTAAAAAAATGGCATGGATGAGGGAGATGAACGAAGGAAAATCATTGCTGATGATTTTTATAGGTTGAAATTCTCATCCTGACATCATTTCACGAAAAAAAATGTTTCGATTTTTTACTGAATTTTGAAAAAACCCGATCTTTTGTAAGGACCCCTGACAAATAAGGCGAAAATGAAAAATGGATGTCAAGTACTTATTATTGGGTAAAATCAACCAGTTTTGAAATTCAATTTTTCAAAATTTTTGAACTTAGATTCATGGCTTAGGGAGGGGAAGAGAAAAGATTCATGTGCAGTCAAAAGATGAAATTTTTCCATGTCGGTTTAAGGTCTAGGTAAAACTTTCTAGACACTCTTCTTCTTTACCTTTTGAAAAAAAATTCCAAAAAAATCATTCCTAGTCTAGACACTGCTTCCCAACCTCGCTCAAAAAAATTTGAAAAAATATTTTCAGAAAAGTGGATACTTTACTTGTCAAAACACATATTTGAGTAAGAACAATTTTAGTTCGTTTTAATCCGAAAATGTGGCAGTTTTAATTTTTTTGTCAATTTCTGTCCTCTTGTAAAGGGTAGGAGGGACGGGAGGGAATGAAAAAAAAATCTTGTAAATAGACTCCTGCCTCTCCATATAAATTTTCTGTCAAATAAAAATTTTTTCTTCAATATGTTACGTATTAAAACAGAATTTTAGAAAAGCGATTTTTTGCCATTGTGGCCAGGAGTGAAGGGGGAGTTTTTTTGGTCTAAATTTTCCCATACAGGTACCACTAACAAAAATTTCAAAAATCTAAAAAAGGAGATATTCTACCATATTGTCCTCCAAAATAATGTTTTATTTTGAAAAAATACTCCTTATAACCCAAAATATGTTGGCCACTCATTTGAATAAAAAATTATGTAATTATATTGACGTAAAATGCCATCATAATCATCATTTCAGCATCGAATAATACACAAGTAAAAAAACACAAAAATTCAATTTCAATTTGATTACGAAATCCTCATCATCTTTACCAACTTATTCAAATTACTTTTCGCAGAAAAAAAATATTAAAAAATTAATAATGCAAAAATTAATCCCACATTTTTCATTTAAAAAAAAAATTTAAAAATGATTCCGATCATGTCAATCAAATCACACAAAAAAATTTCGGCGTCAATAAAAGCTCCGTCTGCACATCGAATTCGTACACCACCGCACCAAAAAGCAATTAATCCATTTGCAATGAAATTGAAACAGTTTGACACAAATTAATAGCCTAAATGAAACGACGATAATGAAAATTAAAATGAACTTGACAATGTACCTTGACCTTGTCGCTTTTTATTTCCAGTGATTCGAGAAAACGACGCACCTATTGACAAATTAAAATAGAGCATCTTCCACCCATCGCTCGCACAACTGTTTGCAAACTAACCACCCAATACAACGCATCTGAATTCTTCGCTAGTGATAACACCGATCGCAAGCATGCTTTACGCTTTCCCGTTCTAATCACACACATTAACGAAAACGACGCCGTAAGTTACGTACAATTTGGGACGAACAGGAACGTTCGCAAGTCTGATTCGTATCGATGTTTCGAAGTGTTTTTCTCTAAAAATTTCTCTCAAAAACGTCATTTGCAATGGTTTTGCGATTAGATTTCATCATGTTGGTGTGAAAAAATTCGAAAATTTTTGTGCTTCTTTAAAAATTGTGTTCATCAGAGTGACCTAACACCTTTACTGTTCAATTATCGTCAAAATGGTGAGTAAAAATATTATATTTTGAGATTTTTTCATTCCAATTGCTTTTTTTGAACTTTGAAGATTTTTTGGGGGAGGAGATTTACCTACTCTTCTCCATACCTATTTATATCTATTTCCTGCCAAAAAAATTCGAATTCTGTGTTTCCGGTAGATGGGTAATTAATTTTTGAAAAAATCCGGTGTTTTGAAAACTGGAGGTATGATTTATTTCAAAAATACGAAAAATACATCTGAATTTTGATAACAATATAATATACCTATCTACAGGCATATGAATCAAATTTCTTTTTTTTTTCAAAAAATAATATGGCTGAACTCCGATTCTTATATTTTGTGCTCTCATATTTTTTCTGAATTCAATTTCTACGAAATAATTTAGAAAAATTCTACGTGATGTATTAATCTTGGCGTTTGTTAAATCTGGTGAAATAATTACCTACATTTCGAATAGCACAATCGTTGATTTTTTTATTAATTTTTTTCAAGCACCATACGTCATGGTATTGTTATTTTTCATGTTCGATAAAAGTGTAAAAGATTAAAAACCACTTAAATTTTTAATTTCGGTTATATTCCACGTTATCTTCGAAAATATTGCTCTATATACCTATTTTTTAATTGAATGAGAATTATCACATAACACATTGCTGGGTTGTGAAGTCGTCTCGAATCAAACACCATCGACGACTATTTTGAAATCAATCATAACTAATTGCCGGTATTAATAAGATTTATTTCGATTCGATTTACGATCGTAAATTCATAATTATGTATAGAGTCATAGAGGTTTAGCATTGAAAAGTATATTGCACTTGATTTGGTATACCACCCGAGCAGCTCGCGAAAAAAACCGATATAACTCGATACAATGTATAATACGTTTATTTTCTATGAAAAAACGATCAGAATAAAATAAAAAAGTACGCGGGATACTTTAATCACTCGAGTCCTCCATTGAATAAAAAAAATGAGAAAAAAACCAGCGTGAGTTAATTCCTCAGGTGGAATTTTACGTTTGTGTCAAGTCAGCGTTTTCTTTTTTTTAGAAAAAAATCGTGTTATCGAATTAATTTTGCTGATTAATTATTTAATTTATTCTTGGCATGATTAGTAGGTAGGTAATTCGATCAGTTGGTAAATTATTGACGTGTATAATTATGCAGCGCAAGATCCGTTACATTACATTTTTCTTTTTTTCCCTTGATATTGACATTCTTCGCGTTCAAAGTCTTAATTCACGGTTGCAGTCTGGTCTATCTGGCACATGTATGGTGAACAACGAACGCTATGTTATCGTTAAATTTTTTTATGTATGTAGGTATTTCGAATATCAACGTTTATGCACTTCTGGGTACAATACGTGCAGTAGAAGAGAATGAGGAATTTAGAGAATGCTTCTAATTGCATAAACATTCTTGCAAATTTCGCGAACTAATTTTTTATGGATCAGTTTTCAGATGTTAGGGATATTTCGAGACATTCTGTCAGACTTTGCTTTATTGTTATACTCGTAAAAATGTATTTATTTTATTTTTTATTTTGTCTAGCAAAAATTACGAAGTGAATTGAATTTGAGGTAAAGAGATACAGGGTGTTTAAAAAGTCCTGGAGGTGCTTTTTATTTTTCAAAGGAGAAAGATCAAGATTGATTGGAAAAAAATATGGGGCCGATTTTGGGGAAAGTTGGTGAGATAATTCGATTTGAGTGAGAGACCCAACCAAAACATTCGAGCCCTTTAGCCATAAGAGGGATGGAGCTAGGGATTCTCAAAGTAATGCCATTCTTGAAAAAAAGTAGTTTTTTGTCATCGCCTTTTTTGTGTTGTACCTCCGACGTGGTGGATTGGTCATTTTTGCCCCCCCCCCCCCACCAAAAAGTGCAATATGAATTTTTAGATTTTTTTGACCCATTAACCTCGAAAATTCATTTTTTCTGGATACAAATTGCTCACTCAATAATCTCAAAATCAAGCCAAAAAATGTATTTGGGCACCAAGAAAAATTTTTAATGAAAATTTTCGAAAAAATTTATGACAGTTGCAAATTTTATTACGACTTACACCATTTCTTTCAGTTGGCAACACTGCTATAGAAATTTCCAGAGAGTGAAAATTCATTTTCATCGTTGAAAATTTTTTGATTTATTTTTCAGACTATTGAACGAATAATTTGAATTTTATGAAGTTTTGTCAGCACTGGCATGAAAATTGTTTGAAAAATCCCATCAAAATTTATTTATCCTAAAAAAAAATTATGTTTGAATCGAGTTGGAGATGGTTCAGTGAGCGATTTGAATTCGATGAAAATCAAGAAATTTTCAGGGCTGGACTTCGCTAGGGGCAGAGGGGATAGCTTACCCCAATGTCAAAATTTTACTTTTAATTGAAAAAATTAGGGTTGAATGGAAAAATTTTCGAAAATGACTTTTTTATTTTTAGTACCTAATATTTTTGTTTCAAGTATGGAAAAAATGAAAAAAATTGTACTCAAGTAGATACAAAAAGCAGATTCAAGGGACAAATGTAATTACCGGGTAATTACCGGTAAATTACCGTAATTACCGTAATTACCGTTGCCCACCATTACGGTAATTACCGTGACGTCATAATTACGGTGACGTCATGATGCTGGCTAAAACGTCATCAGTCGCAAGCCCAAAAAGCCAAAAAAAATTTCCCGCCAAAATTTAAAAATTATTTTGCGCCAAAAAATTTTTGAAAAGCGTTGGATTTTGGAAATTACCTGGTAAATTACCGAATAAAATTTCCCGCCAAAATTTAAAAATTATTTTGCGCCAAAAAATTTTTGAAAAGCGTTGGATTTTGGAAATTACCTGTTAAATTACCGAATTCGAATTCTGCAATTTTCCCGCCTAGATTTCAAAATTATTTTGCTTGTGATCATAGCAATCTCTACATTGGTGAGCTGGATAAGTGACTTCTTCTTTTCACCCTACCTCGCCTCTATTTCACTCTCAAAATAATGTAAAAAAAAAAAAAATGCTTTTTAAGGTCGATGTGGAGTTCTTATACTTGGTAAGTGTAATTTTAAGTAGAAAATGGATCAATTTAACAATGTGAAATGTTTTATTTTCATTGTCTCTTAGGGTTTTAGCTATACACTTGAGAAATGAGGGTCTAAAGAGGCTTTAACCTTCCTTCCTCTTAAGCTTAGCAACACTCATTTTCACCTGCCTCACTACTCTGGGTAATTGAGCAGCATCTTTTCCACCTACCTAACTTCTATGATAGGATTAAAAGTTATTCATATCTGTTTTATATATACAAATCAATTTTCAAATTGCTTAGAAAATTTCATACATTGAAAACCAAATTAAATATTTAAATGACTTTTTGATATTTTATATGTTGGCTTTCAGAAAAACTATAAAAAAAAATACACTTAAGTATACACTTCTTATTAATCTTAGCATTAATCAGTTTGATGGTTGTATACCTTTTCCACCTACATTATCTCTTTAGGTGGATGAGTGCTAAAGGCTTCTCTCATCTCAACACTTCTTTTTCACCTACCTTACCTCTCCAACTACTTGAGCACTTATTTTTACCCTACAACATACCTCTCAGTGACTGACTGGCAGAAGCCTCTTTACCATGTTCCTTTTTTACTTACATTGTTAAGCTAATTTGTTGCAGTGCTTCTTTCCCTGTAATCTTTACATGCATTAGAAGCACTGCTGTGTTGATTAGCGGGAGAAGATAAATGCTGTTTTTTCCCCACTAGTATCATCTTGCTTATATTTATTGTTTTTCTTTCTTCTTCTTGTCATTGTCATGTTGGGTATAGAGTAATGCTAATCTATTGTCAGTACATATGTCCAATTTTCTGTTATTTCTTTGTATTTTATACATTTAATAAGAGAGCACAAAGATTATATTGAGTTGCTTTTTCAACCTACCTAGCCTCTTTGTCCATCACAACACTTTCTTTTCACCCTACCTCACCACTCCAAGTGGATAAAAACCTTATTTTCCGCTCACCTCACCTCTTGAATGGTGACATAAATTGGAAAAGCTGCTGTGTTACACAGTTAGATAAGTAAACAGTTTTTTTTCCACCTAGTTTACCTCTCCTTTGGTCATCATGACACTTCTTTTTCACCTACCATATCTCTTAAGGTGGATGAGGAACTATCCAAGGCTCTCTAACGATCATTCACCCTATTGCACCAGAGAAAGGCATCCCTTCCCTAGGGAGCAGGCTCCCTAGGAAAGAAAATCACTGAAAATATTATAATTTTGCTTCAGAGAAACACTCCTTGGAAGGGATTCACATGTCAAAATCACCCCTGTGTGTAGTGAAACACTAATATAACGTTCTCAAAAAGTACAACTTTGTACACGATTTGTCTGAAATTGTTTATGGAAAATTTGCTTTTGTATAACAACCTGTAGGTAGAGTCGCCATACAACACTAGTTGTTTGTCTGAAGAGATAAGGGGGTCAAATTTCATCAAAGTGGGCAAGTGGAATGGTGGGTACTAGTCCATTAATGACTTACAGTATTTAATTCGCATAATTATTTCATCTTATTGGTGATAAATTATACACTTTATGTTGCTTGTGTATAATATATTTATTTACTAGGTAATTTGCGACAATAGAAAGTAGAAGCTGTCACTGCTATCATTCCCGCTGCAGTCTAGATAGTGTTGTAGAAACCTATAAGCAATCAATAACTCGTTTATAAAATTTATATTTCCAAGACATATGGATAGGGTTAGATCAACTAATGAATTTTATATATCTTTTTACAATTTTTCTGCAACTATTTTATGTAAGTAGTCACAAAAATTATGTAAGCTATCATACAAACAATGCGTTGTTATAAAATAATCCTCAGGATCGAAGTCTGGATTATTGTTTTTTATCTCTTCTGCAATTTTGGTAGTTATATCCAATGATTTAAGATGTGTTTCCGTAATTTCATGTGCACCAAAACCATATGTATCAGTTGTACCCAAGAATACAAAACTATATTCTTTTGGATGTCCTTTGAGCATGAGTTTTTCTGTCAGTTCCCATTCAGATGTAAAATAACACGTTTCAAATTGCTCAGATATATAATCAAAAAAAATTTGTTCATTCTCATTGAGAATATCATATTTTACGTAGCAACAATCAGCATAGGGCTTTCCACAATTTTTGTCAACCATACCAAATATTAAAACATTTTTCTTTTCATATTTGGCGATAATACACTTTTCAAGTAACTTTAAATAACTCATTGCTTGATTAAAATTGTTATTATTAATAAATTGATCAAGTTTTGGTATATCTTCTATGCTATTCATTATAACAATGTAATGTTATTATTGTTTTTAATATTTGAATTATGCAAAGTTTGCATATTAGGAGATGAGTCTATCACTGAACAAGGCTGTATAACTACTGATTGAGCACATACAATTATATAGGTATATACTAGAGATGAGCACGATACCGCTTTTTGTCGTTGAAAAGCGTGTAGCGATAAGCGGTATCGTAATTTGTTCATTCTCATTGAGAATATCACTACACAAAGCAAAATCATAATATTTTCAGTGATTTTCTACCTTAGGGAGCTCTGCTCCTGTTGACCATATGCTAGGATAATGCTAATGTAATGTGCAGCATCTGTATTCTCTTATATCTCTTCTTCCAATACCTTGTAAATGTCATAATTTTGATTCAAACAGTCAAGTTTTCCTACAAAAACTAATTTTCCATCGACAATTTCAGACAAATCGTGTACAAAATTGTACTTCTTGAGAACGTTTTAGTGTTTTACTACACACAGGGGATGATTTGACATGTGAATCCCTTCCAAGGAGTGTCTCTCTGAAGCAAAATCATAATATTTTCAGTGATTTTCTACCCTAGGGAGCTCCGCTCCCTCAGGTGGAAAGGCTCCTCTCTCTGGTGCTTGCGCCAGAGAGAGGTAGCCCTGAAAATATTATGATTTTGCTTCAGAGAGACACTCCTTGGAAGGGATTCACATGTCAAATCATCCCCTGTGTGTAGTAAAACACTAAAACGTTCTCAAGAAGTACAATTTTGTACACGATTTGTCTGAAATTGTCGATGGAAAATTAGTTTTTGTAGGAAAACTTGACTGTTTGAATCAAAATTATGACATTTACAAGGTATTGGAAGAAGAGATATAAGAGAATACAGATGCTGCACATTACATTAGCATTATCCTAGCATATGGTCAACAGGAGCAGAGTTACCTAAGGTAGAAAATCACTGAAAATATTATGATTTTGCTTTGTGTAGTGATATTCTCAATGAGAATGAACAAATTACGATACCGCTTATCGCTACACGCTTTTCAACGACAAAAAGCGGTATCGTGCTCATCTCTAGTATATACCTATATAATTGTATGTGCTCAATCAGTAGTTATACAGCCTTGTTCAGTGATAGACTCATCTCCTAATATGCAAACTTTGCATAATTCAAATATTAAAAACAATAATAACATTACATTGTTATAATGAATAGCATAGAAGATATACCAAAACTTGATCAATTTATTAATAATAACAATTTTAATCAAGCAATGAGTTATTTAAAGTTACTTGAAAAGTGTATTATCGCCAAATATGAAAAGAAAAATGTTTTAATATTTGGTATGGTTGACAAAAATTGTGGAAAGCCCTATGCTGATTGTTGCTACGTAAAATATGATATTCTCAATGAGAATGAACAAATTTTTTTTGATTATATATCTGAGCAATTTGAAACGTGTTATTTTACATCTGAATGGGAACTGACAGAAAAACTCATGCTCAAAGGACATCCAAAAGAATATAGTTTTGTATTCTTGGGTACAACTGATACATATGGTTTTGGTGCACATGAAATTACGGAAACACATCTTAAATCATTGGATATAACTACCAAAATTGCAGAAGAGATAAAAAACAATAATCCAGACTTCGATCCTGAGGATTATTTTATAACAACGCATTGTTTGTATGATAGCTTACATAATTTTTGTGACTACTTACATAAAATAGTTGCAGAAAAATTGTAAAAAGATATATAAAATTCATTAGTTGATCTAACCCTATCCATATGTCTTGGAAATATAAATTTTATAAACGAGTTATTGATTGCTTATAGGTTTCTACAACACTATCTAGACTGCAGCGGGAATGATAGCAGTGACAGCTTCTACTTTCTATTGTCGCAAATTACCTAGTAAATAAATATATTATACACAAGCAACATAAAGTGTATAATTTATCACCAATAAGATGAAATAATTATGCGAATTAAATACTGTAAGTCATTAATGGACTAGTACCCACCATTCCACTTGCCACTTTGATGAAATTTGACCCCCTTATCTCTTCAGACAAACAACTAGTGTTGTATGGCGACTCTACCTACAGGTTGTTATACAAAAGCAAATTTTCCATAAACAATTTCAGACAAATCGTGTACAAAGTTGTACTTTTTGAGAACGTTATATTAGTGTTTCACTACACACAGGGGTGATTTTGACATGTGAATCCCTTCCAAGGAGTGTTTCTCTGAATCAAAATTATAATATTTTCAGTGATTTTCTTTCCTAGGGAGCCTGCTCCCTAGGGAAGGGACGCCTTTCTCTGGTGCAATAGGGTGAATGATCGTTAGAGAGCCTTGGATAGTTCCTCATCCACCTTAAGAGATATGGTAGGTGAAAAAGAAGTGTCATGATGGCCAAAGGAGAGGTAAACTAGGTGGAAAAAAATTGTTTACTTCTCTAACTGTGTAACACAGCAGCTTTTCCAATTTATGTCACCATTCAAGAGGTGAGGTGAGTGGAAAATAGGGTTTTTATCCACTTGGAGTGGTGAGGTAGGGTGAAAAGAAAGTGTTGTGATGGACAAAGAGGCTAGGTAGGTTGAAAAAGCAACTCAATATAATCTTTGTGCTCTCTTATTAAATGTATAAAATACAAAGAAATAACAGAAAATTGGACATATGTACTGACAATAGATTAGCATTACTCTATACCCAACATGACAATGACAAGAAGAAGAAAGAAAAAAACAATAAATATAAGCAAGATGATACTAGTGGGGAAAAAACAGCATTTATCTTCTCCCGCTAATCAACACAGCAGTGCTTCTAATGCATGTAAAGATTACAGGGAAAGAAGCACTGCAACGAATTAGCTTAACAATGTAAGTAAAAAAGGAACATGGTAAAGAGGCTTCTGCCAATCATTCACTGAGAGGAATGATGTAGGGTAAAAATAAGTGCTCAAGTAGTTGGAGAGGTAAGGTAGGTGAAAAAGAAGTGTTGAGATGAGAGAAGCCTTTAGCACTCATCCACCTAAAGAGATAATGTAGGTGGAAAAGGTATACAACCATCAAACTGATTAATGCTAAGATTAATAAGAAGTGTATACTTAAGTGTATTTTTTTTTATAGTTTTTCTGAAAGCCAACATATAAAATATCAAAAAGTCATTTAAATATTTAATTTGGTTTTCAATGTATGAAATTTTCTAAGCAATTTGAAAATTGATTTGTATATATAAAACAGATATGAATAACTTTTAATCCTATCATAGAAGTTAGGTAGGTGGAAAAGATGCTGCTCAATTACCCAGAGTAGTGAGGCAGGTGAAAATGAGTGTTGCTAAGCTTAAGAGGAAGGAAGGTTAAAGCCTCTTTAGACCCTCATTTCTCAAGTGTATAGCTAAAACCCTAAGAGACAATGAAAATAAAACATTTCACATTGTTAAATTGATCCATTTTCTACTTAAAATTACACTTACCAAGTATAAGAACTCCACATCGACCTTAAAAAGCATTTTTTTTTTTTTTACATTATTTTGAGAGTGAAATAGAGGCGAGGTAGGGTGAAAAGAAGAAGTCACTTATCCAGCTCACCAATGTAGAGATTGCTATGATCACAATGAGAGACAATTGTTCAGTTAAAAAGAGGAAATGAGAGATTTTTGCCATTCATTCACCTAGAAAGATGATACAGGGTGAAAAATAAGTGTTGTGGTAGTAGTTGGGGAGTCTAGGTAAGCAAAAAAGAATTGCTGATATGAGGGAAGCTTCTGCTATTCATCCACCTGTGACCCAAGGTGGGTGGAAAAGAAGTGTGCAATCATCCCACGAACTAATGTTGAGATTGATGAGAGAGGCTTTTAATCCTATTATAGAGGTGAGGTAGGTAAAAAAGAAGTAATTATTTATCCAAGTGTCTAACATAGTAGTCTATTCCATGTTATGATTAGAGTGGTAGATAGAAAAAGTGCTTCTTATCCACAAAAAGAGGCTAGGAAGGGTGAAAAGAAGTACATACCAGCACTTCCAACCCATGTTATGATCGGAGAGGTGAGTTGAGTGGAAAAGGAGTACCTAAGATGGTTTGAGAGAGAGAGAATAGAGGTATATTTAAAGGCAAATGTACATCCAATTACTTAAAGTAAACATAATTATCCTATCATACACATTTCAAATTAATTAAGTAATAACAATCAGTTAAATTATCCAGTGGCTATGCTCATTATTGAGCAAACACCATCTGGGCTCTCATGACAGTATTCAAGTAAGTAAATTTTTCAAAAAAAAAAAGGAAAAAAGTTTTACAATTCCGCCGAACAAAGTACAAATTAGGTACAATAAAGAATCAAATACAAAATCTCACAATAATAAATAAATAACTACTTTGTAAGGACCTGTCAGCAGGTATAAGCAAATTCCAATATGAAACAAACCAATGATCACAGATAACAATGGGCATTTAAATTAAACATTTGAGAAAGCAGATCTATGACATGACAAAGAAAACAAGGTATCAAATGGACAAAAAAAACATTCAACCATGGGTAACAATGGGCATTTTAATTTATACTGGTAAAAAGAAGTATCCCTCCCTCTTCTTCCACTAATTAACACAGTAGTGCTTCTAATTCATGTAATGATTAGAGAGGTAAGGCAAGTGGAAAAGAAGCAGTGTAACAAATTAGCAAGTGAAAAAGGAATATGATAATGAGAGAGGCTTTTGCCACTCATTCACGAAGAGGGACGATGTAGGGTGAAAATAAGTGCTGTAGTAGTTGGAGAGATGAGATAGGTGGAAAAGATGCTTCACCCATCCAACCTGAGAGTTAAAGTAGGTGAACAAGTAGTGTTAAGATGAGATAAGCCTCTGCTACTCATCCACCTAGAGAGACAATGTTGGTAGAAAAGTGTTCAACCATTCAACTGACTAATGTTAAGATCTACAAAAGGTGTACAAGTGATGATTTTTTACTATGAAAAAGTCATCAAAATATCAAATTTGATTTTAAATCTATAAAATTTTCTTTGTAATTTGAAAATATTGATTTAAAATAGAAAAAAACAGACTTGAATAACTTCTAATTCTGTTATAGTAGTGAGAAAGGTAGAAAATATGCTTCTTATTAACTTAGGGAGGCAAGGTAAGATAAAAATTAGTGCTACTAAGCTTAAGAGGATGAAAGGCTGAAGCCTCTTTAGACCCACCTTTTGTGAGTCTACAGTTAAAAACCTAAGAGTCAATAAAATAAAATATTTCACATTGTCAAATTGATTTATTTCCTACTTACAATTACACTTACCATGTATAAGAACTTCTCATCAACCTTTAAAAGTTTTTACATTGTTTTGAGAGTGAAAGAGAAACAAGGTAAGGGTGAAAAGAAGCAATTACTCATCCAACTAACCAATGTAGAGATTGCTATTATCACGATGAGAGGTAGTTGTTTTGTTCAACAGACTCGGTAGGTGAAAAGCGTCTTTTGTGAAAAAGAATTATCTGCTTAACCAACTAACCTACACCCAGATTGTTAAGATTGTGACAATAAACACTTCTAATCCAGTTTGAGGGGTGAGGCAGGTATAAAATAAGGGACCACTATTTGTTTGGCCATTCTATATAATATCACTTCTAATTTGAGTTATAATTGGTGGGTGAGGTATGTGGAAATGAAGATTTTTATCTATGTGATCAACACTATGTTGCTTCCAATCTAGTTAAAGAGGTGAGGTGAGTGGAAAGAAAAGAACTACAATAATCAGAGAAGCGAGGTAGATAGCAATAGGGTGGTTGTAAAAAATGGCGGCGCTCTGTTTACATGCTGTTATCGTTTTGGAGGTACAATTTCTTTTAATTTGATTGGTCGATTTATGAGCCAGTTCTGATCACCACCAATCAGAATTGGAGAAAATACCTCCAAAACGATAACAATAACCTGAATTGCTCAATTGCCATTTTTTACAACCGCCTTATAGAAGTATTGAGATAATTAGTGAGGTAAGGTGGGTAAGTATGATATTAGAAATACCAATGTATCTGCAATACTTAATATAGCAATTGGAAGAAAGATACAACAAACACACAAAATAATAATGAGTATTATGCATATTCCTTAATGACAAATACTTCTGGGTTCTTAGGTGGGAGGAGAAATGTACTTACAAAATATCATAAACCGGTTATAGAAGTTGTACTACCATTATTCAAAATGATTCATAAGTGATGAGAAAAGCGAGATGTAAGGTGAACAATGTCACATTAAATTACCTATAGCCTATTTAGTTATTATAATTCCAAATGAACTTAGTTGTGATCAGAGAGGCAAGGTAAGTAAAAAAGAAGTGCTATGATGGTTTGTGAGGTGAGGTAAGGTGGAAAATAAGTGCCTATTCATTTTTTTAGTCAGTTACATCTCCATTTACACTCTGTAATTGACTAGTGAGCTGGTAAATCTCTTTAAAATATATGAATAACCTTGTACTTTGTACCATATATAAGTTTCCTTAAATCTATAAACAAACAACAGCTGTTTTCATAAAAAATGAAAAAATTTTAAAAAAATCATTCATTTTTCTACCACTGGGATCTCTTAATAGAACTCTGTAATTAACCAGTTTTTTACTCAAAATATCCATTAAATCTTTTAACCTTGGACTTTTTAAAATTATGGTGTAAACATTAGCTGTGAATATAAACTATGGACCTAAGAAAACCAATTCAAACAATAAGTTTTCCAATAAAATCAAAATTAAAAAAATTAAAAAATTGAAAAATTAGTTTGTTTTTCTGCCACTTGGATCTCTTATAGTACTCTATAATTAACCGGTTTCTTTTAAAATTATATCTTTTAAATTTTTTAAATTTAGGCGCAAACATTCCTTGAAAACATAAACTATATACCTAAGAAAGTCTATTTAAACAATAAGTTTTCCAATAAAATGAAAAAAATAAAAAAATAAAAAATTGAAAAAACTTAGTTTGTTTTTCTGCCCCATGGATCTCTTATAGTACTCTATAAATAACCGGTTTCGTGTATAAATCAATAAATATGTTTATTACATACTAAAAACAAATTGTTTTCTTTCAGTCATATAATTTTTTGGGAGCAAGAGGGAGAGAAAAAGATAACGAGAGAAAGAGAGAGAGATGAAAAAAAATAATCAACACTTAAAATCATGTGTATGATATACCAACAAATTTTTTGTTTTTCTGCCACTTGGATCTCTTATAATAGTAATACTCTATAATTAACCAGTTTTGTGTATAAATCAATAAATATATTTTTGCATACCAAAAACAAATTGTTTTCTTCCAGTTATATAATTTTGGGGGAGTAAAAGGGGGGAGAAAACGATGAAGGGAGAAAGAGAGAGATGAAAAAAATAATAATCAACACTTAAAATCATGTGTATGATATACCAACAAATTTCTGTGTACAAAATCGTATACAAAATAATTTACACAGTAATAAACCAAATATTTTCCAAACATCGATATATTTCAAATTTATTTTAGGTGCGGAATAATTTTCAAACTAGTTTGTTTTTCTGTCACACTTGCTTCTTTTGTAGTACTCTGGCATCAACTAGTTTTTACTCAAATATTATTTCTTCCAAATTTAAATTTAAGTGGGAAATTTACAGACAATGATTTTTGTAATTCACCAGGAAATTTCCAAACTAGATAAAATTCAAATTTATTTTAGGCGCGGAATAATTTTTTAATTTATCCTAGAACTTTCCAGATAACGAAATCGGTAATTTACCCAGTTATTTCCATACTTAGATATATTTCAAAATTGTTTTAAGCGCAAAATAATTTTCAAATCTAGGCGGGAAATTTGAAAAAAAAAAAAAAAAACAGAAAAAAAAAACGACTTCAGTAATTTACCAGGTAATTTCCAAAATGCAGCGACTTTCAAAATTTTTTTGAGCGGAATAGACTGTTTGCCTAACATCAAAAATGAAGGGACCAAGGGTCATTGTCATTTGGCGGAAATTTCAAATTTTGGCGGGAAAATTTTTTTGGGCTTTTTTTGGGCTTGAGACTGATGACGTTTTAGCCAGCATCATGACGTCACCGTAATTATGACGTCACGGTAATTACCGTAATGGTGGGCAACGGTAATTACGGTAATTACGGTAATTTACCGGTAATTACCCGGTAATTACATTTGTCCCTTGAATCTGCTTTTTGTATCTACTTACTCAAAAGTTGGAAAATTCAAAAAGAAAAAAATTTTTTTTTCGGAAAATTTTTATTTTTATCCCCCGCAGTTTGGGAAAAATTTTGGGTTTATTCTCGAATCTCCCCTTTTTTTCAAATTTAAAATTTTTAAAAACCCCCTTTTAAAGGGGAAAAATTATATCCAAATTTTAAGGTCAATGGGTAAAAAGGGGAAAAAATTCTAACACCTTTCTGGGGAAAAATCGAGTTAACCCTGGGTGACACCCCTTGAGAGCAAACAACCCTGGGTATTTGGGGGGGCAAAAAAATAAATTTTTTTGAATTGAAACGCAATTTTTGAGCCATTTTTCTGACTGAAAAAGAAAATTGTCCCCAGAAAAAGACACGAGTCAAAGCCTATGTCAAAAAGTGGTATCATTTTGAAGGACCTTGGGTCCTGGCTCTACCTTGAATGGCGTTTTTACTGAAGGTGTTAAAAGTTTTCGATTTATCTGCAGGGTGTCCAAAAAATCACAAATGGTGTTTTTTTTTGCAAAAATTCGAATGAGAGGCAAGAAGATGGAGAGTTTAATTCGATCTACAGATAATGTAGGTACCTTGTAAAGTGAGCCAAATTCTTATGCTTCATACATTTTAAAAATCGATTCTGCGGTTCTCAATTAGCTGCTATCAATATCTATCAATATTGTCTCTATCATTTTCAAATTCCAGCTTCTCAGTTGTCCGATTGGTTTAGGCCCAAAATCACTGTCAATTCAAAACCAATTTTTGACCCCTATGGGTGGTTTTTATATCCAGGCTCACATATGTATACTCCACAGGGGTATTAGGATGTATTTTTGCATTTTTGGTCCTTGATCCCAAAAACTGGGCTGGTTCCTTTTTGGCGAAGGCCCTAAGCCCTAAAATGACTCAGAGTGAGAAAATTTACCTGAAATTGTTCACACCGATGAATATTGACATTGTCTCTTACGTATTTGAATTTCATGGTTTTTTAGCTTCTTCTTTTGGTTTTTGGATTTGGGATTTTGGGATGGATTTTTAATGCTGTAAGGCTTAGCTAATCCATCCCCCAAATATCCGGATAATATCCGGATATCACACGGAAATTGCAGAACAGCTCCGAAAACATCCCGAAAACGGTTGAACTTTTCCTAGAGTTCCCGAATTCTTTTACGAACCCTCACAAAATTTAAAAGTCGATTATCAAAATCGAAAAATCGAAATTGAAAAATCGAAATCTAAAATTCAATTTTTTTCCGTTGAAACTCTTCCTTTCGATTATACGGATATTTGTTGAACACTAATCACGTTCGAATAAAAAATCACCGAAATAAAAATTACAGAGGATTAAAAATAGGCCATTTTTTTCTGCCTACAAGTAAGGGGTATTCAATTTTTGAAACGTGAAAATTTTACTGAAACTTTGTGCATGAAAAATTTCTCTCCAGTGCTAAGAAAAAAATCGTTTAAACTGGAAATTAGGAAGGTATTGATTCTCAATTTTTTACAATTTTAATTATTTGAAATATTTTTTCGTTGGTATCTCTACTTTTTTTTTTGATAGGTAAATGAAAACTGGTTAAAAACTGATTTAGAACTAGGGCAGATCATTTTTCCTTCCTTTTTTTTCAAGAGCTGAAGGGGCGAGGGAGCGTTGTTGGGAAGTTGTGTTTGGACACCTGCAAAAATTGATAATAATTTCACCTCTCCCCCCCCTCTTTTTTAAAATCTGATAATTCAAAAAAATCTGAAGAATTGGACAAAATTTTGCCAAAAATCGTTTTCCATGCTGGTATTTAAATTTTCTGTGAAAAATTGAAAAAAATTGTTTTTGAGAAGAATTTTTTTCAAGTGGGTTTAGTAGGTATGGATATTTTTCAATTTTGAAAAAAAAACATGAAAGGGAGGGAGGGTGAAAAATCGTAATTGGTGATTTTTGAAGGCAAATAATATTCATACCAAGGTCATTTTTGAAAAAAAAATAAAGAAAAAATATTTTGATTTTTTTAAATTTTTCACAGAAAATTTAAAAGGTATGGAAAAGTGATTTTTTCGAAGTACTCGTCCCAGAAAAATAAGGCAAAGGTAGGAAGTGGGCTCCAAAAACATTTTTTGGCACAAATATCTGCATTTAATATAATGTTTGACAAAATTTTTCAAGTTGTCTTAAATTTAAAAAAAAAAAATTAGATAGGGGTATTTTTACCAGGTTTTTTCCAAGTCTATGCTCAATTTTCTGATCACCTTTTTCATATTCAGCAGATATTCCAATAAATGGCCAGAACGATCCACTTATCAATCCATAATAAGAATCACCTCATTTTATACTGCTTACCTTTATAGACGGAAAAAACCAACACCTGTTCTATTCGAATTCCATTTTTTTAAAAAATCAAATTGATTTTTCGTACACCCTGTATCGCTACATACAAAAAATTTCACACCTCCGTTAAAAAACAAAATGCACCGTTCAAGATTTTTCGAACACACTGCCCGTATAATTATATGCATTGTTTCTAAAAACATCAGCTCCACTGCGACAATTCAGCTGATTTATTTTCAAATCACGCACGAATGTCGAAATTCTCTCGCGAACATTTCAAGATTAAATTAAAATTTGAATAATAAGCAAATATTGGTTTCTGTTTTTGTTATTATAAGTTGTACTACGTATGGTAGCCCTATTGTCGTCTCGATTACGACATCAATACGTTGTTTCAACATCGGCTGTATTTTTCAAATAATTAAGCTGGAGTGCTTTCTTTTATGATAGGTATTAAATCCCAAAGTAAATGTTAATTAACAAATAAAGATAGTCGAATCGACAATCCTCTCGTTAATGGAATCGGCACGAGAAAAAATTCTAAAAATGCGTAAACAAGGCATGCTTTTTATCAGCTCTAATTCGCGTGCCAGTTTCTTACACGATGAAATTTTTTCCTAGAACAATAACCTTTCTCGCAATTCTTAAGTGCAATATTGATAAATTTCATTCTTCACCTACTCGCGAATTTGGCAAGGTCTCGAAATTCCAACAAAACTTCTAAAGAGTTGTATTTTATTGACCTTTTCTTCGGAATTTTTAATTGGAAACGAACATAAATTAAAATTTAAAGAAATGCATTCGGTTATAAATTATTTCTTGTCGTACGTCTTTGAAAAAAAATTTTTCCTGGTATTGGCAGTATTTATATTCTAATTAGTTTCGGCGCTACTTTTAATGTTTATCCAAAGGTGTTGATAAAAGTGGTAGTAAATGTAGTAAAATTAGCGGATAATAAATTTATAATGATGCTAAAATAATTTTATCGGCTCCGATATGCTCTTTATGGCTGGGAACAATAACAATGTGTCTGCATATCTGCACCTACCTGTTTAATTTAAATCACACGGAATAGCTGGTATCAGTTGTCTTTCTGCGGAATCGACTCGCGATTACGTCCTCCATACGCCAGTCAATGTATCTATTTTCGCTGATTAAAACTAATTTATGTGCTATACTGCTATATGTTAGCATTTCCATTATCCGGCAAAATCGCATTAATATTCGAAACACCGGTTGAGATAATTTTCTGCTTTATTTAAATGGTGAAATTATTACCTATTCGATTCGATCGAATGTGTAACATTTAAATGCTCCGATTTCACGATGAAAAAAAAATCGTAATATTTAATAGAAAATTTGCAGTAAGTAGGTAATTCTATTGAAAAATTTCTAGAGCTATTGAGTATTGGAAGATGTTTTTTTGCTTTTTATATTGTTAATTGATCTTGGTCATTATTTCCGGGTAGGTAACCAATTAATTAAGTAGATTGAAATGAAAAAACAAAATAGTTACTTGGAATTGCGAACTTTAAAATATTTGCACATCATGTATCGTCGATACGTACCATATGAAAAATAGTTTTACTTAATTGTATTTCAAGGAGATCGTAAAATTTTGTGTTATGACAATTATTAAAATTTAAAATTAACATGATTTCCATGTGTGCATTCAAGGTCGTTTCAAATTCGTCTGAAATTTTCTACTCGAGTAGAACAATATACGGAGCATGCCTAATTATGTAACTGAAATCGAGAACGAAATTGTAAAATGATTGCACGAGGGGGGAGTTTTCAGTTTTATCTGGTATTGGATGCGAGGAACGTAATGTGGATGGAATGCGTTCGTAGAAAAATTTCAAGATGAAATGGGTTTTTAAATTTTTCCAAAAAATCTATATTGTGGTTATTAAAAGTCTTGACCTGTGCACGTGATTTTTTACTGGTCGAAGAAGGTAATTTGATTTAAAGCGTAGTGATAACTGATAACGCTGCAGAAAATTTTGGTTTCACTTACTCTCCTATTCTGAATCAGTGAAAAGATTACTGATAAACAGTCAGAATTGCAGCCCATAAAAAATCGGCGAAATTCACTGATTTTCACTGACTTTTTTGTTAATTTCATAAATGTCACTGACTTTTCAGTGAATTTTCACTGATTTTCCAGTAATTTTTCTCAGTGATTTGTTTTCATTGAAAAATTTTTCACTGATTTTTTCTTGTGCTGCAATTCCGACTGTTTTTTCTCAGTGATTCTCAATCATTTTTACTGATTTATAAATGAGAGAGTACAGGATGTTCAAAAAATTGTAAAATGTAATTTTTTAAAAAGAAATTCAATCACCCACAACAAAATAATTTTAATTCGTTCTGTAAAAATTTTCGAGATCAGTTGATCGATTTTCTATAAATTACCAGAAATTCCAGGGGTGCTGATTTCTGGAATCATCAGGACACATTGTCACTTTCTAATGGGGGAGGTATCCCAACTAAAAGTAAAATTTTGAGCACATACAAAAATAAATCGATAAAAAACACCATATCCAAGATTTAAGGTGCTGAAGTTCATTTCTCGAATTTTGGCGAATTTTTGAAATTTCAAAATTATGGTAAGTACATACCTTTTCATCGCCCTGCAAAATATGGAAATTTGATCTAATCAACGAAAAGAACTGAAATTTGGAATATATCCTATTTTTGATCTGCCAAATCGATTGGATGTGGTTTCGAGACATTTCGGAGCCTCCAGAAAATTTTGGGATTTTCCAGCGCTAGAGGAAAAAGCTCATAAAAATGGTCCATATGAATTCAGCACCTATAATTGCGTTTTACTTTTATTGGATCAATTAAAGCACAATTTTCCAAAATTTGTAACTTTGAGTTCAAATCCATATTTTTTGGCAGAAAATTTTACTGGAAAAAATTGAAATTATGCTCACTACATACGCATTAGGTAAAAAGCTGAAAGTTGGTAGGTAGATACTTTATAAAATTTTATTAATGAAAAAAAAAAACAAATAAAAACACTGACAAATCATGCATTTGATCCATAAAATCAGAGGTTGGTGAGATTTTGAAAATCCTCGTACCATGCTCATTAGGTTGGATCGAAGAAAAACATGCTTGGATTTTGGTGTGAATAACTAAAAGTAGAGTTTCCAAAAATATTTAACCTTCCTAGGTATGGAATGGAGTTGGAGGGGGAGGGGTCAAAGAGTTGCCACTGGTAATTCGCCATTATTTTTGATCCAATGTTGATGATCGTCAGTTAAACATTTCTTCATTTTTATCAAATTCAAATCGTCTACTCAAAAATCACTTCAAAATCGAGCCAAAATTTCTTTGGTTTGGTACAAAGGATAAATTTTGGTGAAAATTTCTAAAAAAAAATTCACAATAAGTAATGCATGCAATTGCTTTATGATTTACTTAATTTCTTATCAAATTCAGGTGTAAATAATAATTCAATAACCTGAAAAATGAACCAGATTTTTTTTGATCGTGAAAAAAAGTTTTAATTATTTTTTAGAAATTTTCTTTCGTAGCAGTGCAGCCAACTGAAATTTTATAAAAATTGTATAAGCCCTAATGCCATTGCTAACGTTGTAATATGTAGGTAAGCATTTAAAAAAAAAAATTCAACATTTATTTTTAGAACCTAAAAATTTTTTGACTCAATTAAAAGAAAATAAGGTGAGTGATTCGAATTTGGTGTCTAAAAATTTTAATATCCTCCAATTTCAAGGTTAAAAAGCTAGAGAGGTGTAGAAATTTCAATTGTACTTTTTTGGATAGAGGGCAAGACCGAACTACATACATGAAAGTGGCATTACCCAAAAGCGATAAAAAAATCGTGTTTTTTTAAAGCGGAGATTACATTGAAGACGTTTAGGTTCATAAGTTCTTAATTTCGAAAAATAAAATAGAATTTTCGTCTAAACAAAAATTTTCCATATCATCAATCCAAGGGAGATTCAAACCAAATTTTCAATGATTGGTAATTTGAAAATCTGGATTACCTATTTGTGATTCATGTTTCGAACATCTCATTATTGGGTCTTTTGATTTTTTAATTTTACATTTTGAATTGAAAAAATCAAAAAAAGTTCAACTGAGTGGTAAATTTTTAATTTTTAGCCCTCGAAGTCGAAGATATGTCACAATGAGTTCTTTTTTCGATTTTTGCCATAAAACAACGAAACAAGATTCTAAATATTCAAAAAAATTGGAAAAATTGTTATTCGAACTCTTATCTAGGATTTGAAAATGATGATAATTTACTCATGGTTCATGATTCGAATTATATTTGACTTATTCGAAAGGTTTGAGATTCGAATCGTCCAAATTAGAAATGATTCGAGATTCTGACATTTTTCATATGATTCTGCCAAATACTGAGTTGTGATCTCATCAATTTATGTCAATTTCTTCTAGCTAAATATGGATCTAAACAATCCTATTAGGGGAAGGTAAAAAGATACGAAAATTTTTACCAACATTTTTTTGGATTCTCTGTAGGAGGATAAGGAGGTAATTTTCCCAAGTAGCAACGCAGCAAACAATGCTGACGTCACAAAATTGAATAAATTAAAAAAATTACGTATTTTTTTGTAACTATGAATTTCTCCAAAATACAACGAGATATCCACATAAGTGCATATTTTATGTAAATGAAGACAAAATTACATTTGAAAAGCAAAAATACAAAATAGGCATTTTTTAAACACTTCAATTTTGAAATTAGCGGTTTAACCAACCAAATTTTTTGATTGCTTCTGAAAATTTGGGTATGGATTTGATTTTGCACTTTGGAAATTTTCTGAAGAAATAAATACACATTACACAATCTTATTGCACATACATGAAGTATTCTCTTCTCAATGCATCGTAGGTATCCAATTCCTGAACCAAAAAAAAAAGAAGAAATTGCAAGTACTTATCAGAAAGTCGTTCACCTACATGCATGTAATGGGGTATATCAAGTACATACGTGTAAATAACAATGAGTAGGATACTAAAAAAAATGACTTTTGTGGATGAAGTAGGTAGATATACCATGGATATTATTGATTGAACTGGTATACTTATTGCATACATTAGGATACTTCTTATAGGTTCTTACTTACACATATTATCTATGCACAATGTACATATGTATTAATGTGATAGGAAAAGGAAAGTGAATTTTTTACTATTTAATAATAAGTAGGCCTACCAGGTAATTTTTTCAATAGTATCGTTTCATTTGTTTAATACAGACCTGTAATTATTCTAAAACAACGGAACTATAGATACAGTATAAGATCAATGGACGTTTAGCCTATATACATGTACCTATGCTGAAGTAAAAGCACAATGATAAATATTTCATTTAATTAGGTATACTTATAATCGGAAAACAAGATAGAAAGATAGAATCAATGCTATTTCAATATGTATTACTTAATGAGTTGAAAATTAGTTTAGATTTCTTTCGCGAACCTTTCACTCTTTTTGTTTATTAGTAATCAACTCGAAAGTATTGATCTATTGAACATACCTATCTTTCCACTTGAATTCAAATACCTATATTTTTTTGCAATCTGAAGATAATTGAATGAAATACCTTTTTTTGAAGAGGGGTATATTTTTGACCACAATCTTTTTGCACGCAGGTATCTAATGATTGATTTTAGTATTTTGTTCTTAGGAAGAAAAAAAGGGATCATAGAGTTGAGGAAATCAAAAAAAAATTACGAAGCAATTTGTACCTACTTCTATTACGTAATTCTACGGACTATCTTCGAGCTTTCGTTCTATACGTATACTTTCGCGTATTTATATTGTTTTATTATAGTCAGATTTATAATAGTTTTATGGGGCAATATCAACTCTCGGATTATAAAGATTAAGTTGAACTTTAGATGCATAGCATTTTCTGAATTATTTTGAAATTACATCATCAGATCTGGGAGTAATTTCAAACTTTATCGAGATTGTAAAGTAATTAAAAATTCGCGTGACCCTATTATTTATCAGCAAAAATGTAATATTTTTGGAAAAGTTATTTTTCCAGTAAAATTAGTGAAACAGGGGTCTTTTTCGACGAGTTGACACAAAAATCTATATTTTGTGTGATTTCTGCGATTTTTGGAAGAAATTTTATGCCAACGTTTTTTCGTGTGTTTTCAAAGAGGGTTCACGTAAGTATGTTTTGAAAAATTGTTTTTGTGCGATGAAAAATCGAAAAATGACGTTGTCAGGTAAAAATACCGAATGAGGGCGAAAATCAAATTTTTTTGAAAAATGACCTTTGAAAAGCAAAAAATACGTCAGCTAATTTTTTTGAGGTGAAGTATTCGAAAATATGTACATATTTTGCTGACATTAAACTTTCAATACGAATCACTCATGATACGAACTTCAATTTTTTTCTCTTTCTTCATCGAAATTCGCCAACTTGTAATTTTTCAGTATTAATACTTTTTTACTGCGTCAAAATTTTTACTCGTCATTTTTTTTATCTTCAAAATTTTTTCCATCAAAATTTTCAGTTGTAATTTTTTTTGATCTTAAAAATTGTTTTTGGGTCGAGATTTTTATTCATTTTTTTTCAAACTTTCAATTTTTTTCCTCTCTGAATCAATATTTTCACGCTTTTAATTTCTTTAAAAGTTGAAAACTTTTTCTTTCTACATCGAAATTTTTTAAAAATAAAAATTGCTGACGTTAAGTACAGTATGACACAGAAGTTTTGTCCACTTGAAACATTTCTCAATATCTCAGAACTGAAAAGAAATATCAAGATGGTTCAAACGATAATGTATTCCTGGCGACGAGGATATTAAATATCGATAATCGTCCTTCTTATAGGGGGGTCCACAAATTGAGAAACCGGTTTGGGTCAAACAATAGGGGTCCGGCTTTTTTATTAAAATAAAGTCTACACACAGGCACGATAAAAATGTGATATGTTTTTTTGAAACCGGTTCAGCAGTTTCGAACCAGTTGTCAATAATATCCAAAAAAGTGTAGAAATGAAAAAAAGTTTGAAACAAAAGTTGTAGAGAATTGAAAAACAATAATTTTTTGTTCCATAACTTTTTTTCCATCTTGTAATGGAAAGAAATTGTGGTACTAAGGACTCTCAAGTATAATTTTCTATTTTTTAAGCCATAACTCTTCTCAATTGCTAGATGAAGAAAAAGTTACAAGACGTGAAATGTTCAGTTTTTAATTATCTACAACTTTTATTTCAAACTTTTTTTCATATCTTCACTTTTTTGAAACCGGTGCAAGATGAACTCAATTTTTCCAAGTTTCTTGGGTGTTTTTTTTTTCAAGTCGATAACCAGCTATCAAAGAGTGGAACAGTGGCGGATTTAGGTTCTTTGCCGCTCCAAGTACAGGAAAATGCCGCTCTTTGAAATTTTCTTCATGCCTACGCCTACTTTTTGAACCAAATGCTCTCCCCCTCAAATTCTCAAAACTCAGAAAAGTAGGAAAAATTTTATTTAATGTAAAGATTTGGTGGACAGCAATTTCTCGTAAGTAATAATAGCAAGTTGGGTTGCATAACATTCTCAGTCTGAACTCAAAGGCGCCTATATCTACATAATTTTTCTTTAATTTTGAATAAAATATAAAAATTTTAGATGATTATTAAGAATTTTTTCAAAAATTTGCCACCCAGTGCCGCCTTTGAAAATGTGGCGCTCCAAGCTTGTGCTTTGTGGGCCTTTAGGGAAATCCGCCACTGAGTGGAAATATCAGAAAAAGTTCGAAAAAAAAGTTGTAGAGAATTAAAAACTGAACACTTCACGTTCTGTAATTATTTTTTCATCTAGTACCTAATGGAGAAAAGTTATGACTTGAAAAAGAAAAAATTATACTCCAACTTTTTGTAAGACAACTTCTTTCCATTGCAAGATGGAAAAAAATTATGGAACAAAAAATTATTGTTTTTTGATTCTCTACAACTTCTTTTTCAAACTTTTTTTTCATATCTCCACTTTTTCGGATATTATTGACTACTGGTTCGAAACTGCTGAACCGATTTCAAAAAAAACATACCACATTTTGATCGCGTCAGTGTGTAGACTTCATTTTTTAAATTTGAAAAAGTGTAAAAATTTCTATACTTCCAGAAAAAAAACAAAGTTTTCAAGTTCTAAGAAAATTCTAAAGTTGAAAAATATTTTATTAGCAACGTGTAAAATATTTGACAGAGAAAAAAAATTTTAGTCCGGAAAAATTACAAGTGTAAAAATTTTGAATGTTTCTTGCGTAGAAAAAAATTAATCACAGTGAAAAAAATTACAAGTAGGTAAGTAAAAGTAAAAATTTTGTTTTTTGAATTTTTTCAAATCGAAAAAATTTACAAACGTGCAAATTTTGATGTGTAAGAAAAATTTTATGTTGAAAAAAATATGAGTAAGAACATGGAAAACAGCAAAAAAAATTCAAAATTGAAAAAATGCGAGTAAAAATATATGTATTTGACAATAAAAATTTAAAAACAGAAAAAATTAAAAACGAGTGAAAAAATAATTTCAAGTTGGAATGCGTGTAACTCTTTTTTGAAAATCCCAATATTTTTGAATTTTTCATCGCAGGAAAAAGTAGGTAGTAAGTAGGTAGGATACGACAATACGTTTAGAATAATGTCTCGTGCAAAAAGTAGCGATTTTTAAACATATTTTCACAAGCCATTTTTGACCTTGGATTTTCACTTGTTTATTAGGCAGGAATGCCAAGCCTATTTTTTAACCAGTTTTTTTTTTTTTTTTTTTTTTTTTTTTTTTTAAAGTGCCGTTTACAAGAGCTAAGCTTAGAGGCACTAAAGTATTATAGATTATGTATACATTAAGGTGAGAGAAAAGAATAACTAAATAGAGTAAAATAAAATGAAATATTACTTATGATCTATGGAGAAATGAAAGGTAGGTTGTAAACTTATGATTAAAATAAATGAATTAGCTTAATTTCTTTTAGAAACAGTAAAAGAGTTTTAATTTTGGCTGGGTCATCTGATAGAATATTTTTCAAAGTACAGTCTTTTAGATAAGTGGATCGTGCTGTATGGTACAAAGGGCATTCTGTGAGGAGGTGGAGGATGCTTGTAGGGATATTGCAGTTGGAGCATAATGGAGAGGGCTGTTTCAGGAAGAGGTGTTGGTGAGTGAGGAGGGAGTGGCCAGTTCTTAGTCGGATTAGAAGGGTTTCGGATTGTCGAGAGGATTGTTCAGAGGTTTTCCATTGTTCAGTGGTGTTTTTGATGTTTTTTAGTTTATTTGTATTAGGGGTTTGGGACCAATAATTTTGAAAGTCTTTATACATTAAATTTTTTGCATGGTGTTTAATGTCAGAAAGTGGAATGGGGATGTGAGCAATAGGGAGGTGATGATGAGCTTGTTTGGCTGTGGAGTCAGCTAGTTCGTTACCCTTAATTTGGGTATGGGATGGGATCCAGCAAAGGATAATGGATTTATTTTGGGGATGGAGGAGTTTTACTATTTGTTGTGAGATAGGGTGAGAGTGTTTAGATCTGTAGTTCTTAATAGAGTGAAGAGCTGATAAAGAGTCCGTGAAGATGATAGTATTTTGAAGTGAGAAGTCTTGAATGTAAAGTATTGCAGAGTATATTGCATATAGTTCAGCAGTTAGAATGGAGGAGATGTTAGGGAGAGCAATGGGTAATAAAGTATTCTTGTGAATGATAGCACATCCTGTGTGTTGGTTAGTTTTAGATCCATCGGTATAAATGTGGGAGTAGTTCTTGTAATTATCTTGTAGTTTACAAAACTCTCTTTTGAAAATAATTTGATTTGTTTCTTTTTTATTATAATCAGTTAATGAAAAGTCAATTTTTGGATCAAAGGTAGCCAAGGGGGAATTAGGTTGATAGGGTTGTGAAGAATTTTTAGGTTATCAGTTTCAATAGATTCAAGAAGAAGTTTGAAATTTTCTGAAATTTTGTTATTTGAGATTATGTAGTGAAGTTTGAGATTGAAATTGGGATTAGCTTTTATGTTTAGGTAGGATAGGGTGGAGATATATTGCCTTCTTATATTTAGTGGACATTCATGTGCTTCACAAAGGAGACTGGGAGTAGGGGTGGTTCTAAAGGCACCTGTTGCGATTCTTAGGGAGGTGTTTTGGATAGTGTTTAGGCGGTCAAGGCGAGAGGGGGAGGCATTGGAGTAAATGAGAGAACCGTAATCTAAGACTGGTCTAATTATCATTCTATAAAGTTTCATTAGAGTTTGGCGGTCTGAGCCGTATTTAGTGTGCGAGAGCTTTTTTAGTAAGTTCAGCTTTCTAAAGCATTTATTTCTAATATCTTCAATATGAGTGGTCCAGGTAAGTTGGTTATCAAAAGTGAGTCCAAGGTACTTAACTGAGTTAGAAGTTGGGATTAGGGTGTTGTCTAGGTGGATTTTAATACTGCGAGGGCATTTGTAACGTTTGCATATGTGAATGGCAGTAGATTTTGATTGTGAGAATTTGAGTCCGTTAAGTCGAGACCATTTAAATAATAGATCAGTGGCTTGTTGTAGAATTGATTCGCCAAGTTCAATATCTTTGCAAATTATCGAAATTTTTAAGTCGTCTGCAAATAAGGCTTTTTTTACTGGGGAGGGGATAGTTTCAGTTAGGTCGTTAATTCCAATATTGAAGAGAGTAGGGCTTAATACTGTGCCTTGAGGAACACCATTTTCAAGTATGTATTCTTTTGAGATTATGTGAGCAATTTTAACCCTAAAGCTTCTATTTTGTAGAAAGTTTGTTATAAAATGTAGCATATTTCCCTGGATGCAGGGTTGCGAACGATTCATTTTTCACGATTCACGATTCATGAATCGATTCACAATTCAATGAATCGTGAATCGTGAATCGATTCATATTTTTTCAAAATGAATCGTGAATTGTGAATCGTTTGAGCTAGTATTCATGAATCTTGAATCGTGAATCGATTCATTTTTAAAAGACGATTCATTTCGACGGATCAAAAGTCAAAAAATCAGATACAGACAATATTGAGAATTTAAATAATGAAATATTTCAACTTGAACTCACAAAAAAAGTATAATAAAAAATAATCATCTAATCATGTTTTAGATCAATTTTTCCCAATCAATAAGCATACCGAATACAGAATACTGCAGTGAATTCACAAATGTGAGACGAACTTATACAAAAATCATTCACTCTCTCGTTTTATAATTCTCAAGTTTATTTTCAGCAATTTCAGAATCCTCCACAATGTGGAGGTTTGGGGAATTGGCGAACAACGGGAACAAGAAAAATGAATCGAAAAATGAATCGTGAAAACGAATCGCGATTCACGATTCATGATTCATTGAATCGTGAATCGTGAATCGATTCCTTTTTTGAGGAAATGAACTTTGAGTCGTGATCCGTCATAAAAATTAAAATGATTCGTGAATCGTGATTCGATTCATTTTTTTTGATGAATCGTCGCAACCCTGCCTGGATGTCCCAAGAATGTAGAGTTTTGATAATTTTAAATTTCCAAATAGTGTCAAAGGCTTTGTTAATATCAAAAAATATGGCTAAAAAGTGAGATTTGTTTTCATTTGATTTGTTTATCTCTGAATTTATGAATGCTAGCTGATGAAGGGTGGATCTAGAGGAGCGAAAACCACATTGAAATGGAGACAAATTGTTATTTGTTTCTAGAATCCAGAGTAAACGTTTGTTAATTATTTTTTCAAGAAGTTTACATAAGTTTGAAGTGAGAGAAATAGGGCGATAATTATTTGTATCAAAAGGATTTTTGTTAGGTTTTAGGAATGGAAGTATTATAGCAGTTTGCCATTTTTTAGGGAAAGTGTGAGTGTTCCAGATTTTGTTATAAATTTGAAGGAGGATGTTAGTGATATTTTCTGGAGCATTTTTAATAAATTGTAAGTAGATTTGGTCTGGGCCTGGAGCAGAGCATTTTGAAATTGATAGAGTAGAGTTTAATTCTTCTATAGTAATGATTGCATTATAAGGTTCATTAGTAGCTTCTTGAATATGAAGGGTTTCATCTATATTATGTTTGTAGTTAAGAAAGTTTGGATCTTGGTTTTCATCGCTTGAAATTTTGGCAAAAGATTGAGCAAAGGCTTCTGCGATTTCTGCAGGATTGTAGGATGGAGAGTTGTTGATTTGTATGCATTTAGGTGAAGAGTTGAAATTTTTAAAGCCAAGTTTTTTAATTTTAGACCATAATAGAGAGGTGGGAGTGTTATGGGTAATGTTTGAGATATAGTTGCGCCAGGAGTTTCTTTTTGCTTGTTTCAAGATATATTGAGCTTTAGCTTTTAATTTTCGATAGTTTATAATATTAGCTTCAGTTGGATTTCGTTTCAGTAGTTTCAAAGCCTTTCTTCTATTACGGATTGCTTCAGAGCAGTCATTTGTCCACCAGGGAACAGATTTGGGTTTAGATGGAAAGATTTTTGGAATGGATTGTTCAGCATATTCTAGAATTTTTTTACAGAAAAAGTCCAGGATGGTATCTATGTCTTGGTCAAGGTTGATTTCCGGGAAAGAAGAGCATAAATCGTGAAATTTGTGCCAGTTAGCTTTTTTAAAGTTCCACTATGGGGGTAAGTTTGTATCCCAGTCATTTGTTATAGAAGGGTTATTAAATTGAATTAATATAGGGACATGGTCACTACCTGCCAAGTCATTGTGATGGAAAACTTGAAGAGAGTCACATAAAGAAGAGGATCCAATGAGCATGTCAATAGTAGACCAGGAGTTGTAGGATAAGCTAAAGTAGGTTGGTTCTTCAATGTTGAAAAGTGCAATGTCATCTCTTTCTAATATTTCTTCAATTAGTTTACCTTTGGAATTTATGTAATTGCATCCCCAAAGGGGGCTGTGACAGTTTAAATCACCTGTGATCAGAAAAGGGGAGGTAACTGTTGAATTAATGATTCCAGTTCTTGTTTTTGGATTGTTTGATTGGGAGGTAGATATAGGCAACACAGGGTAAAAGAGTTAAGTTTGAAGTTGAGAGTGATTGCTAGGGCTTGTAAGTTAGTTTGAAGTTGAATTTGAGAATGCATCATAGAGTTTCTAATTGATAATAAGACACCGCCATGAGCACGATCCATCTGCTCAAGCTCTTTACGATAGGTTACATAATTAGGTAAAGTAAATTTTTGAGATTTCCTAAGGTTAGTTTCTTGTAAAAGAATGATTGATGGGTCATATTTTTTCAGCAAAATTTGAAAATTTTCGTATTTGGAGTAAATACCATTGCAATTCCAGTTTAAAAAATTAATGGACATTGAAATATTATAACTATTCAAAAGATGGAGGAATTTTTGTTTGAGTAGATTTCCGGGGTAAATTTTTTTTTTTTTTTTTTTTTTTTTGAGGGTAATTAAGAATATTCAAAAGAAGTGAGCTGACATTGGCCTGAGGTAGAATAAAAAGATAAAGAAGAAAATGAAGAAGAGAAAACAAAAACAAAAACGAATGAACAAGATATGAGTAGCATACAGATCAATTGCATGGAGAATAAACTAAATAAGCGTAACTAATCACAATCAGAAGAATGATTTGATGGAATACTGGATCCAGCAGTACTCTGGTCATTTTTGGGAAGAGAGAGAGCAAGCTTTTTCTTCAATTTGGAAAATCTGATTTTCATACTGCGGGCGCATAATTCCAAACCCTCTTGTATTTCGGCACCACCACTGAACGAACGCTAAAATGAATCACCTAAGAATCTTTTTATCTTATCACTGATTACGGACTTAGAAAAATTTACTAAATTATTTCAATTTCAAGTTCAACTATTAGGTAATTTATGAACAAAAAACTTGCATTAATAAATATTTGAAGTAATTAAAAATGTAATCTTTATAAAGTTGAGAAGAAATAATTTAATTCCTGGAGCGAATTTATCAAAACTTGAAACCTTAACACCTTGACCATCGGAATACACAAAACTTACATTAGACTCTGAGAGTCTGCTATCACTCACTCACCTAACGTATTTTAGCTGTACTTATCAAGAATATTCATCCAAATTTATAATTGCAATTGCCCCAAATGTTGTTCTAAACAGTTTAAAGTTTATTGTTTTCATTAACTTTTTTTGAAACAAGTATAATAAGTGAAGTGAGTGAAAAGCAATCACTTGCAAATTGCAATTTTGTAAATTGTATACCGATTTCTGAAGGTTTGATAGTTATTTAGCACTAGGAAGTGTATTATTTGCATCTCAACAATACTTATTACTTGTTTATGAAATTTACAATTACTTTAAGTTGTAGAAATTTTTCTAAGTCCATAATCACTGTGATAAGACGAAAAGTGAACGGAAATTGAGAGATTGCATAAATATGAGCATACTGAACGAGATTGCTCGCACTTATCTCGAGATGGTGCCGAAATACAAGAGGGTTTGGAATTATGCACTGCGGGCTTTGAGGAATTTATAGTTTTCATCCAACATGTTGATTACTCCTTGAATGTCATTTGTCAGGTCTTCTATTATGGAAATTGGGTGTTCCTGTCCTTTAACTAAGTCCATCAGCACTGTAAAATTCGAGAAGGATAGAGGATATCTGTCTTTGTTTTGGTCAAAATTGGTTTCAATAGGTTTCAATAGCTCTTTAATAGATACAGGTGCATCCGAGTTTTCCTTTTTTTCCGTTTTTGGTTTCTTATTTACTGGGGGTTTTGGTTTATCAGATTTTGAGGAAGCATCTTCAACCTTAAGAGTGGTGTTTGAGTGCACTTGAGTTTGAATTGGCTGGTTTTTATTATCATTAGGAGGTTGAGGACTCACAATCGAGTCTGTATCAGAAAAGAGAGGTCTTTTTTTACTCAAGTTAACAGGTGAGTCAGGTTCATTAGCGATTTCCATTGATAAAACAGAATCTTCACCATCTGTTTCTGAATTTGAGTCTTCTTCATGTTCTGTGTGATCAGTTACTACAGTTGAGTGTAAGCCCTGATTGAGATTAGTTTCCATGTCTGCTATATCATCAGTTTTAGCATATTCACAGTTTTCTGATATGTGACCAAATTGATGGCAAATATAACACTTAACCTGAGAGTCATTATAGAAAGCTCTGTATTCATCTCCGTCATAATTAATAATCTCAGATTGAGGTAAGTTTTTCATTAAATCACAGGGAATATAAACACTTCGTTTTTCTGAAAAGATGCTGGTGAGATCCTCCTCTTGAGAGAGGTGAAGAAATTTTATTGGAGAAGAGGGTGTGATGTTATGTAATTTCAACTGCTGTAGTAATACTTCATGAGGGACATGCGGAGGAACGTTGGTAATAATAATTTTTTTGTTGTTTTGTTCTTGAATATACCATCTTGCTTGTAAAATTTCTCTATTGATTTCGATTTTACCGCCAGCTTCCATAAAGTTCTCTGCAGTATCTCTTGTCTTCAAATATAAGCGAATGCGATCTTTTTTATACTTGCCACAATGTAAAATATTTTCGAAACCAATTTGTTCTCCTACTTTTCTGGCGTAGTATGGAACTGGAACTCCAGTGATGAAAGGAAAAACGATGGCTTGGTTTTTATTTGGATGGATATCAGCTTTTACGATAGATGAAAAAGATTGTTGATTTGAAGCCAGTCTGTAGTCAGTACTGGCGTTGACGTTTTCTGACGACATTGTGTGAAAGAAATGCCGGCTCAGACTAGCTGAGACCGACCCAGGTAGACCGGAATAAAGTACTTACGATAAGAGTTCATAAATGCCCCACTGTCACGGAGCAAATAATCAGAAAGAGATAAGCTGTAAACTGATAGTACTAAACGAACTGAGCACTAGAGAAACAGAAACACACGTCCGTATTGTATCACGTCTTCACTAAGAATCCCTTTTAACCAGTTATCAATTTGACAATAGTAAAAAATATTTGAGATGTCCAACTCGAAATTTGTGTCAAGATTTTTTTTGAACCAAGTATTTCGAAGGAGATGAGAACCGGATTTTTATCTGTTTGAGTTAATTGTAGTGCTTTATAGAGAAATTTGAAAATCCTGGAGAAAATCGAGGAGAAAATCAAAATCACACTGGAAATTTCAAAATGGCCGGTAATGATAACATGGGGGGGGGGATAATATTAGGTAAAAAATACCTTTCTATAAATTTTACTGTGAAAGATTTTTCTACAAAAATATTACATTTTTACTAAAAAACTACGATTTTTAAATTTTCAAAAATTCCCCAGAACCAAAAAATCAAGCTTTGGAGTTCAAAATTTTGATTTTGAGCATAAAATATTGAATTGTAATTAATTTTGTGCTTCTTATAGGAAAAAACAGGCACCTACTTTTACATCGAAACTCTTACTACTTATGCCAAGTTATTTAACTTCAACCTATGCAAACATTTACCTAGAAAATATAATACTTACTGCGGTAGGACCACGCGGATTATTCTGTTTACACAAAATTTATTACACGTTCGTTTGTAAACAGCTGAAAAATAATGGTAGTTCTGATTGAGGTAATTGTGTTTTTACTTTTATTTTCTATTTCTTTTCGAGTGGTTTAAAAACATAGTATTAGCCCCTTTACCCCTTCCGCCTCATCTACGTTTCTAGAAAAATTCCACGTTTATCTTGATCATCCTGCAATTCATATAGGTAGATACCGAAGACGCACCTAGAAAATAAATTTTTTAGAAAAACATTTTACTCAGTCGGAAAAAATGTGATTATTACGCCACTGTTTTCAAACGTACTTATGAAATTTATGTAGTATGATTCACAGATGTTAAATAAGCAAATATGAATCGTGTGCTTTGAATGAACAATCAAATCCAAAGCTATAGGTATATAGAAACTTAGGTCTAAAAATCTTTAGTACCTTTTATAAGCATATTCAATCAAAAATTGAAAAAACTACCTCGAAACTTGTTCATAATTTAACTCTTGTGACAAATCAACGCTTACGTTTTAATTTCCAACGATTTCGTATAAATTAAAAATCGTGATTAATTTTACGATGTACCTACATAGTTGATTTGTTAAAAATATTCAGGTTGATTTTATCAAACATCTTCATCTGTCCACTCCACATCGTTAAAATGGAAACGATCAAGTCTGAATTTTCGAAGGTGTTATAATTTGAATAACCTACGATTAGTACAAATTAGCGAAATGTTTGTTTTTAGTTTTTATTTTTTGTGAAGAATGCTATGATCTTAAATTAAAAAAAAAAAAAAAAACTAAAACAAGTTACCTACCTAGGTTTTGCTGCGGTGAATTCCTGGGTGGCAAAATTCTCCACCAGTTGATACGATTTGGCCTTTACTTAATTAGACACTATTTTACGAGTTGAGATTATTTGTCTATTATAAATTGACGAAATTTGCATAATTTTTAATCGAGTCAATATTTTTTCTGGTGTTGGCCTATGAATATGACAGGATTCGTTCGTAACATGTGACATAATCCTTTTTCAAGTCTGACGTATTCTTCGAGAAAAAAATTAGAAAATTTCAACAACAATAGACAGTGCTTTGTATCGAGTTAAAAATAAACCCAACAGATGACATATTCGAACTAAATTTTTTATTCTTGAATAAGACGTATTGTATTCGACTGCTTAATTAACCAATTATTCACTTCGTATTTGGCCCAATTAGTATTTTTTCGGAAGAATTAATTTGTAAATCGAGTTCTGTTTATTGGTCAATTCGTATTGGCGAAATTGAATACCAGACGAATTTTTTAGTTTGAGGCGGGGAGGGAAGAGGGGTCGAGATGAAACAGCATAATAATCATTAGAAAAAATAGTTATTTTATTTCACATTTAATAATAAAATTGCGAGAATTTTACGTAACAAGAGTACTTTGTAGGTTGACTCTGTCCTGGCGATTTATATTCGATAATTACGTATCTCTTTCGGTAGCTTTGATACACTTTTTGGGTGACGTCAGTACGGTTCGTGTACGGAAGATCATAAAATATTATGATTTTTTCAATGAAATGTGCGCACGTAAATAAGTTTTCAAAGTTGACATTGTATCAGATGTATATTTATTCACATTTTCTTTTATGCAATTTTTAATATTAGAAGCTTTCGCATTATACTTGGTAATCATTTCAGTTTTATGATGATGGAAGCTATTCTTCGGGGATTTGTATTTTTCTACTTCAGTAACTTTGTGTGGACGGTTGTCTGTTTTGATATTCAAACGAGAGAAAAGTTTTCTAAATTTTAAAATTATTGATGTGACGTCACTTGTCTAGTATGTGGATAAAATGGTCGATGTAGATGTATTCAAAGCATAGGACCATATAGGACTATCACTTGATTGAAATATTTTTTGAAAATATGAAGTTTCCAAGCTATCGATTGATGCTATTTTTTTTTTTTCAAAATGTTGATTTCTTACTCACGTAAAAATTTGAAAAGAGCGTTACGATGTATTAGGGTGGATCGAAAATTTTTTCGAAGATTTTGGCGAAAATAAATATGAAAAATAGTTCAGGTATTTCTTTGGAGCAAAAGCTTTCAATTCATGGATATGGTTTAGAGATATACAAAGGTAGGCTTTTATTTAACATTTCAGATAAATTAATAATTTTTTTTTATTTTGATGACTTTTCAGTAGAGAATTTTTCTAGTTTTTTCAAGACAGACAAAATGATTCTGTTTTTCAGATATCATTATCAATTCGCCAAATTTTTTAAAATTTTTATGTCAATCTAACCAAATTTTTATGGTCCTTTTTACAAAAAATTGAAAAGTTTTAGATCTCAAATTTAAAGATTTCTCGACTTTGACCAAATTCAAATCCATCTTTGTCACTTCGAAATTGGGCCAAAACATGGCCAAAACATATTTTGGTCGTTGAGAATAAATTTTCATGAAAATTTTCAAAAAAAATTGATGGCAGTGCTGCCAATTGTTCAGATATTCAATTTTTATAAGATTTTAATTGAGACACAGCAAAAATACCAAAAAAGTACATAACAGAATTTTTTTTCTGACCAACAATTTTTTCTTGGTTCATTCACTTTCTGACCACTTGGACCTTGAATCTTGAATCTTGAACCTTGCACCCTGAACCCTAAACCTTGAACCTTGATACTGAAAATTGCAAATAAGAACTGTAAAAAATTTGCACGGGCCGAATGAGCCCGAATTTTTTGAAAAGCTGGTAGGAGGGCCGAATTTTTAATCCGCTGCCACCACACTGGTGACAAAATGTCACCGAACCGGTTTTTTTTCGTGCGTTACATTGGCAGGAGCGAGTAATGGGGTGGTAACTCCTCAACTCCTAGTACCTTTGCGTGGTTGGCTCACCGTTCATTTCCGCTGTTCAGCGAATTGCCTACTTTTTCATTTGAAGAGGCAAACATTTCTGAAAAAAATTTTGACCGGCACTAATTTTAATTTTTTTGCCCCTCACATCCAAAGGGTAGGCAAAGTGTTGTGCACGAACCAGCAGGACATGGATACACAAGTATCTGTCGGGTGACGATTTTATCCCTTCCACTTTTCATTCGGTAAAAAAAATTATCAATAAACACGAAAAATACATTTTTTTTTTTTTAATTTGACCCTTCAAATAAGAAAGTAGGCAATTTGCCCATCAAGGAAAATGAAAGGTTGAACATTTATGTACACCCCTATAGGAGTTATAACGCTGTATGAAATTTTGGGCCAGCGCTATAAAATTATTTGGCAAATTAAATTTTTCCAAGTGTGGTGACGACGGGTTGATTAAACAAAACCAATCATCGAAAAAGTGGATTCCAGGGATCGAAAAATATGCAATCCAGTTTCATAATAAAAAATATTTCAAAATTTTGGATGACCCCTATCCCACTTCTTTAATTTTTCAAATTTTCGGTACCCTTCCCCCTTTTCTCGGACTTCTTTAGAATATTTGCTCGCTAAAACAGAACTAATCTCTTTTTTTCTTTACTAATAAAATTGCAATTTTTTAAATTTTCCCGCAAAAAATGGCGAACAAAAAAATAAAAGTGAAAATAAATCAAAAGAGTTTCAATTCATTTTTGATATTTTTTGATGGGAGAGGGGGTCGAAAATTTTCGTTTCACTCACTCTCTCCAGCATTGTATTCAATTTCAAGGTCATTGGATCAAAGCGATACAAAAATTCAAATTTCGTTTTTTCAAGGGGCGATACTGTTCAAAAAAATGCCAAAACTTTGTATTTTCTTCAAAGGCGACATCTTTTAGAGGACTTCTAGCTTCACTTTTCATATAGCTACATTGCTAAGGGGTTCGAAAAATTTCTGATAGGTCTTCTTTTCAAAGTACCTGAACTACAATTACTTATCTTGTAAATTTTTCGCCAGAAACCGAAGATTGCTTTATTACTTGAGAATCCTTAATTTCACCTGCATAAAGCTAAAGGCTAATTTTTTTTGAAAAGTTCCCCATTTAGACTGAAATACTTCGCGAATTTCCGTGAAGATTCAATGGATTTTTTTTATTGATTTCAATACACATACAGGGTGTCCAATTTTTTTTAATAAAGAACATTATAGGAAAACTTATCATTTTGGAAAATTAGCTACGTTTGATCTGATCTGCTCAGTTCTCTGAAAATTTCAGAACTTGAAGTCACTTCAAAAAAAAAAAACCAAGTACCTAAATCTCTAACAAAATATTTAAAACCAAGTCAAAAAATTCCAATTTTTATTTTTTGTAAAAATATTTCAATTTTAAAAAAATTTGGTACTTTTCAATAAATTGGAAGTTACCTAACCGTGTTTCAGGAACAGACCGATATTGGCATTTTTGGAAGGGCAAACAATTAAAAATTTTCTACTCAGATGACATCATAGATATGGATGGCATTTTCCCAATTCTTCTGACTTAAATGAGATGTTTTTAAAGTTTCAACGCTGAATTTTTTCTAAAAAAACCTGCTATTTTCCCCGAATTTTCTGACTCGAACCTAATTCTCTCAGCTGAAGATTCAATTTTTTTTTTGGGGGGGATTCGAAGAATGGTGGAGGAAATTTATTTTAATTAAGTAGCCTAGTCCATGACCTTGTTTAGTCAATGTTTGAAGCTGCTTCTTCTGTCCTCTGTTTAGTCAATCCACCAAAAATAGATCCAAGATCCAAAGAAAAGTATATTTTCTCTCCTGGAATTTTAAAGGTAGGCAAAATTACGGAATTGGACTCTGAATTGGTTGTCTACTTCTTGAGTTGAAAAAAGTATCCAAGCTTATAACACTTCCTGTAAAAGTATACCTAATGAAAAAATGAAAAATTGGTAATTTTTTGTAAAATACTCTTTTAGTGACCCACTGCTACGTATTGTCACTGATTTTGCATTATGCTTTAAAGAACTCTTTCAATTTTTCTCGAAAGCAATAGGTACATAGGTATTAGGTACCTAATAACTTGACTCACATTTTTTTTTTTCAAATGTGGTAAAATCTCACAAAATCTTTAGATCCAAAATAGTGGTACCAAAAAAATATTTGTAAGAAGATAATCAGTTAAAAATAATTTTCCAAGTGATCGCAAAAACCAATTGTACCAAAATGATGGAGAAGCCTGTAGAGGAAAATACCTACATCTCACTTTTACAGACCAACTTAATTACAACGTATTATTTTCTCGTTATTTGTTTAGGTTTGCGTTTATTCATATCAAGTCCATACAGCGATTAAAAATTACTAAACATTTCAAATTATCGACTCCACCAAAGCATTAGTTCATTTTCAGTCAAATGAAATCGTTACCACGCTGGGCACATTTCAACAAAAATATTTCAATTGTTTGAAATTTTAAATTGAGTATATCAATTCTTCGTGTTATTTTCAGTAAAGTGATACGGTTACCACGCTGGGCAATCTTAACGAAAAAATTTCAATTGTTTTCAATTTATAGCACGAGTCGTGTTACGTTCAATTTTCAGCTACATAATAATTTTATCAAATTGAAAGAATCGATCGTCGCTGTATGATTACTAACCTACCTATTCATTACAACCTCGTCAGTAGGTAAATATGAGTTTTTTTTTGTATTCTCGTTCATTACAATAAAAAATCTCTATTATTGAACAATGGCGAATTCAATTATTAAATATTTTGGCCACTTTGAGTACCCATATGTACGTTGGTATAATTATGCCATATACATTGACGAGTTGTTTTCACGTAATCAGTAGGTGATTGCAATTGTTTTAAGATACTTTTCTATTGGAACGGTTCCACTTTGGATGCAAACTTGTCTTGGCTACGGTATCTTGTACGTAGACGTACTAAGTATTGTAACTACGAATTTTATTAGTTCGGTTTTCTTTTTTCAAATATGCACATCGATCATATTCAATGAGAGGTTTTTATTTCGTACTCGACGAGAATGCGTAATAAGTTATGTGTTTATTTTGAATATTCGTGTGGTAATTAATAATGCTCGAATATTCAACTAACTACCTTCACTTATTTTTAAATCTTCAATTTTTTTCTGGTTAAAAAATTCTAGGAAAACAGTCCATGATTTTGAAAAAAATTAATGATATTTTTTATTTATGACCCGTGTAGGGAAAAGGTACCTAAAGTCGGAATTTTCAAAAATGTGTTTTTTTTTAGCTAAAATAATAAAGGAGACCATAAGGAACATATTGAAACCTTTATGAGCATCTAAGGTAAATTTTTCGTCGAGATAGAGACTTTCGAAGTTGAGAAATTCTTGAATTCCAAAAAAACAAAATTTTGAGAAAAACGCGTTCAGTTTTTACTCCTGTTTTCATGTATCAATCATCAAAAACCCTGCCAAAACTACTTTTCTGTACTAAAATTTCACGAGGAATATGTTTCTGACGTCGAAAATTACTTTAGGAGAAGAAAAAAATGAAAAATCACCATTACGATGCGTTTGATTTTGAAAAAAAAATTCTTTACAAAAAAAAAATCCTGTTTTTCATGCACTTATCAATCATCAAAAAAGCTGCCAAAATTACTTTACTGTACTGAAATTTTACGAGGAATTCATTTCTGATGTCGAAAATTACTTACGGAGAGAGGAAAATGAAAAAATTTACTATTTCAATACGTTTAATTTTGAAAAAAAAACTGCATTACAAAAAGAAATCTGGGTATTATTTATTATTAAGTAAATTACAAAAAGTATAGCTTATTTTCGATGAAGGGAAGACGATTTTGAGATTTTTGAAGTTTTTTACGTTTAGACTGACGAGTCTGCAAAAAGGTGATACATTTCATGGACCGCATTTTGCAGCGCCCGTCGATTTTTTTTAACGATCCAACTTTAGGTACCTTTTATTCAGTCGGTTTGAACGTCATTTAGACGTGTTCTAATAGGTTATTCGAAGTGAAACTATGGTAACAGATGCGTAAAGGTCTAAACTACTTGAAAATGCAAAAAAAAATTGAAAAAATTACCTAATTTTCGTTTTTTTGGCTTCAACGCAAAATTCAGTTTTCCGAATTTAGGTACCCTGACCCTGTACTGGTCACAATTTTAGTTCATTTTCATAAAGAAAATTGGCGCTCCAGTAATAAATTTGAAAGACCCCCCCCCCTTACCCTTGGGTAAGATGATGAAATCTGCCCTTTCACCAATTGGGACGAAACTCACCCAAACGGTCAGTTATGATGTAAAACCACCCCAAACATTTTTTTAACTCGATCTCCCCACCCTTACCCGAGTAATATGACCGTAAATGCAAAAAAATCAATATTCTATATTTTTTGATGGGGTGGTCCAAAAATTTTGAAATTTTCACAGAAAATAGTCAGTAGAGAGGTGTATAAGTGAGAATTTAAAAAAAAATCGAAAAACTAGAGGGATTTTGGGGAATTAAAAATTTCAAAAAATCGTAGAAAAACGGGGGGGGGGTGGCGGGAATTTTCCTTCAAAAATTAGTCATACTCATAGGTATAACATAAGTATATTATTTTTTCCCAGATCCAGGGGTGGGGGAGTGTGGGGGTGGAATATGGTCAAAAAATTAAAACTCAGGAAAAACGTGTTTTCTGTCGTTTTTTTATGATTTTTACTTCTTTCAAGGTAATTTTTTAAATTAAATTCCAGCTAGGTATTTGTCCCCCCAATTTTTTCCTACGAATTTTTGAAATTTTCAACCCCCCAAAATCCTCCCAATTTTGCAAAAAAAAATGAAAAAATTCTAACCTTTACACATCTACTGACTATTTTCTGTGAAAATTTCAAAACTTTTGGACCACCCCCAAAAAAATATAAAATATTGAATTTTTGCGGTCATATTATTCGGGTAGAGGTGGGGAGATTGAGCCCAAAAAATTTTGGGGTGGTTTTACATCAAAACTGACCTTTTGGGTGAGTTTTGTTCCAATCAGTGAAAGGGCGGATTTCATCATCTTACCCGAGGAGGCTCTTTGAAATTAATAATTTTCAGGAACTAAGTACCTTGTACCTATAGGTATCTATTTTTAAATTTAAAAAAAATTTATTCGCGAAAAATTTATTGAAAAATGATCCTTGATTTTAAAAAAAATATTTAATGATTATTTTATTTGGTTGAAAATTTTTCATCGAATGAATTGACGTCATTAGTAAGTAAATTGCAAATTTGAAATTTTTAATTTTCATGAAAACATTTTTGATCATCATAGGAATAATTAACCCCATAAAAAATTTCATATCGTTATATCTTCAGTCAGACAACAGCACAAAGTTGAATGATCTGAGCCACAAATGGTGCATTCTTCGTACGGAATTAATAACCTCATAAAAAATGCATAAACCCCTTGCAAAAATTTTTTCATTTTCGAGCCAAAAATATATTCGTCTGATAACACTTACCAGTGCATACCATTAATGCATGTAAAACTGTACATACACATAAATGTTACACATTGCTATCTAAAATTATTGAACGCTCAAGTGCATCCATCAAACGATAAAATATCAATTTTATTAACAATTTTTTTAATTTTTATATCGCTTTAGAAAGTTAACGTCGATTGAATTAATTTTTCAGCACGTAGAATTGCATAAGTACCCACAAGTTTTTTGTAATGCTCAACTCGTATCATGCAACAGATTACATTGGCCATGATACCGCAATTTTTTTCAAACGAATTTTTCTACGAGGTGTGTCCAAAAAGAATGTGAAAAAATTACTCTTCGGATATATCATCAACGTCAAAGTGGAAAACGAAAATTCTTTAGCGTCGGTAATTATCAGTAATGTTTTGTACAATGGATACATGTAAGGTTAATAATTCAAATTCAATTATTATAAAATGTTCAAAGGCGTCAAGTATATAATTTCCCTCCCAAGAAGACAGTGACAATTAAGTCTTCACTAACATAATCTAAACTTGTTAGGCAAACAATGATAACATATAGTGACGTACTAGTATACTTACGATTCGTTTGACGTTGAATAAAATTTTTTCATATGATGAATAATCTCTTGTTACGTTCAAGCGGCGATATCTGTTGGGGTGAAAATGGTGTAAATGAACTCGCGGCTGAATTACGATTTCTTAATTAGTACAAGTGTGAAGTTTTGTTGTAGTAGTTTTTTAATTAGGTTGGATGCTAAATGTGGATCTGAGCGAGATGAATATACTTTCTAGATATGGTGAAAAATTTTCATTGCTTGGTATATTATGGAAGTGTGTATGGGCGAGCAGAAGGGAGAAGGGAAGAGGTTAATTGAAAATGTACATTCGAAAAAAATCACCATCTGTTGGAATTGCCAGAAATAAAGGTCCAGTTCAAGTGAATAGGTAGTCAAAAAATTTAATATCAACAATATGTCTTGATAACATTGAGTTCGTTTTTTTTTTTTTAATTTTTTTGTTCTATTTTTAAATGTGTTTTCGCAATAATTCAGCCACTGATAGTCATACTATGCAAAAAAATTCAAAAATTGTGACTGCTAAAAAATGATTCCAAAAGTTACTAAAAATGTTTGTGATCATCAAAATTATCCCAAAAATCACCAAAAATGTAACATCAAAAAAGCGAATCTAACAAACTGCTCAAGAATGTGGCACTGAAAGTTTACCAAAAGTTATCAAAAATGTGATTCCAAAAAATGACCTGGAAAATCACTGAAAATGCAACGTCAAGAATAATGACCTCAAAGAACACGAAAAATGTCACACCATAAAATGATCTTAAAAATGATCAAAAACACGACTTCAGTCACGACGAATGAAACTCCAAAAAAAAACTTCAAATGTCACCTAAAATAGGACACCAAAAAACACTAAAAATCACCAAAAATGCAGCGCCATAAAATGACCTTGAAAATCATCAAAAACACACCAAATTACTAAAAATCAGCTCAAAAATCACCAAAAACACGAATTTAAAAAAGCAAGGATGAAATTATCCCAAAAATCACTGAAAAGTGAAAATGGAATATCAAAACATGAATTCAAAAAACTTCGTAAAATGTAACACTAGAAGCATCAAACACACGACTCCAGATTACTAAAAATGAAACATCAAAGAAAGACCTCAAAAGTCAATAAAAATGGGACGCCAAAAAAAGACTTCGAAAGTCAAGAAAGATGAGGCATTTAAAAAAAACGATTTTGGGCAATTTTTATTTAATTTTCTTTAAAATTTAGTTTTCCATTTTTGTGGACGAATTTTCAACAACTGTTTGAAAATTATTTGACTTTTTTTCATTGTGGTGTTGATAATATTTATCATTTTTTAAATATCGATTTATATCGATATTTTTTGAGAAATATCTATTTATCGGTATTTTTCCAGAAAACTCATTTTTTAAATTAGCATATTTTATAGGTATTTTTTTAAAGCTTAAAAATAATAAAACACAATAGAATTTTCATTTGAATAGACAGAAGCTTTGAAAAATGTTGAAAAATAAAAATAAGCAAAAAAGAGAATGAGATTCCTAAATTTTGATCATTTACGTACTTAATTTCAGAAGTTCTGGTCAAAACGACTTTTCACTCGATATTAATGAAATTGGAGAGGAAAAAGCAAAGAAATAGGACCTTTTTAAGGCCCTTCTTATACCTCGACTTTCTCAATTAAAAATAATTTTTTTTTGAGATTTTCTAAAAAAATTAATGTTTTTTGTTATAAATTTGTTTTTTTTGGATGTTTCTTAAAAATTTTCATAAAAATGTGACCTTTGCAATATTTTTTCCAATATTATAACTTTTTTGTTTTTTCCATATTTTTTGTTTTTTAAATCAAAATTTCACAATTTTTTAGTATTCGTAATTTTCTTTGCAACGTGACCTTTGATTCAAATTTTTATATTTCCGGCCAAAAATCGCCGACTGGGTTTTTACGAAATAATTTATGATTTTTTTTTACAAAATCCATGGTCGTTTTACCTATTTTGTTGACTTATTTCTCACCATTTTCCACAAAAATTCGGTATGTTTTTTTTCTTTTTGGTGCCAAATTTATTCGCAGTCTCTATTTTACTGATGACAATTTCAAAAAAAAAAATAAAAAATAAAAAGCTCTCGATGAAAAGACAAATAATGATCAGGTAAATGGCATGTTTTTCTTTTTAAACAATAATCATTTTTTCACGTTGCCATTTTTGTCTCTTTGATGTGTGACGTCATAAATCCAGAATTTTACAAGCTCTTATTGGAAAAGTTCCTTAATAAGAAAATAAGCTATTGTTTCCAACAAATAAGGCATCATGCCATATGCACATAGGAGCTAATAATACTAATTATTCAATTATTTTCATAAGCATATATGGTTATATATCGTATAAGAATTAAAAATTTTCTAAAACTATTCGAAATTCTCACAAAAATATTACAAACTGACCCAGAAAATTTATGTAGGAACATTGGAGCATTGGACACTAGATATATTATGACTAGACTTTGTTTTCGTGTTTTTATTATAATTTTGAGTACCATCATCGCGTAATCGCGTAATGAAAACAATTTTACCACAAGCCACAGTTACTTTGTAGTGACTTGGTTATTTTTTTAATTAATATTTTGACTTGTCCGTTCGTTTTGTGACAATCACAAATGAAAATATAAAAAAATACAGAAATAGCTCGCATCAATGCAATTTTTTAGAATTGCTTCTGCGTTGAGAAGAAAACATGTTAATATATTTGCCTATGTCTTCGATTTCAAGGCGCATAAAATTATTCCAATATCTCGATGTTGTAGAGATTATGATTGTGTTATTTGTAATGACTACCTACCTTTTTGAGTTCTTGCCGAATACGTAATTGTTAAATGAATCATTTGCTGTGATGGTCGTGATGTAATAAGGCATAAAATTTCTTCAACGTCGGTTTAATTTTGTCGATCCGTATTAAATTGCGATGGTAATAAAATTAATCGTAGATATTTCACGGGATTATTTTATCATAATGAATCACTCCTTCGTAAACGTTTAATTTTTGGCACATTAGCAGAAAATAATGTGTAATTTTCGTAGGCACCTTTTTTTCTCGTAAAATCAAGTTTTTAATACAGTTTTCAGTATTTCATGGATTACCTACCTTTCGTATTTTTTTAGCTGAAAATTTCTAATTTAATGTGTTTTGTAATTTTCATTGTTGTATTTTTGCATTTTAACCAAGAATTTTCTTATTTTCAGGCTACCAGACATCGTAAATATAAAGAAATATTCCTGGCATGCATTGTTTTGGTGAATATGGTAATCACGAATTCGTACACTGGTCCAGATTTACGAGGAAAATATTGTGAAAATCGTAAAAATCAGTGTTGCAATGGAAGACAAGACGAATGTTCAGTTCCAATTTTGGGGACTTTATGTTATTGCGATGATTTCTGTAATAGGACTCGAAATGATGACTGTTGTCCAGATTATTTCTCATTCTGTAAAGGAGTTCCTGGCGGCTTATTCTTAAGGTGTAGGTACCCATATGATCCATAAAACATTCTATTTGTCTGCTGTAAAATTTCTAATTGTTTTGTAATTTCAGCTTGCCGATCGAATCAGGGAATTGATTACTATGAAGGAGATATTGTCAAAAACAATTGTAACGAATGGTAATTATCTAATTTTTAGCAATGATAATACATGATACTTACATCAACTTCAGATCCACTGGGTTTTTGAATTGTTTTTCAAATTTTGAAAAATATTGTTCAACGCTTTAAAATTCACACTCTTTAAAAAATTCTACTACAGGGTGTACAATGAATTGTCTACCAAACATATATTTTTGGATATAACCGGTTACCACTAAAAAAAACTTGAGATGAACATGTTGTCTATTTTAAAAATTGAAGGGGCAAATGCTGCTTCTAAACAAATCACGTTAAAAATTGTTTTCAAGCATGGGAATGGAAAACAGAACAAATTTTTACTTTATTACTTTTTGCCTGTTTTTAAAATTGAAGGGGCTACAAAAAAAATAGTTAAAAAAAATTCTCAAAAAATGAACTGATCAAGATCGTCAAAGTTCTGGAATATCGTATAAATTTTGAAAAGACTGTAATTTTCAGGTTTTAAAAAAGTTGCTAAGTTTTGGGATTTTCTTATTTTTGGAAATTTTCACGTTTGAAAAACAATTTAATTTTTGGAAACTCTTCCGAATCAAGAAAAAAACATTTTTAGAAAATCGTAAAATTTTTAAAAGGGTTTTACAGGGGTTTCCATCTTGAAATGAACATGATTGCCGATCTTAAAAATTGAAGGAGCAAATGCTGGTTCTGGAAAAATCACGTTAAAAAATTTCAACCATGGAAATGGATAGTTATTACTTTCATAACTTAACAAATTTCCACTTCATGACTTTGCAAAAAAATTCGAAAAAAATAAAATAATCAAGAGAATGGACAGTACGTGAAAAATTGAAGAAAATTTGTTCTGAAGACTTTTTGCCTAACACCAAAATTAAAGGGGCTAAGGGTCATTCAAAATTGAGAAAATTTGAAGTCAATTTATTTGAGTAACTCCTAGACCCTTCATTTCCGATGTTAGGCAAAAAGTTTTCGTGAAAATTTGTTCAGTTTTCAAAGTACTGCGGTACTACCTATCCATTCCCATGGTCGAAAAATGTTTAATGTGATTTTTTAAAGTAGCATTTGCCCCTTTAATTTTCAAGATCGGCAACATGTTCATATAAAGTTTTTTTCAATGGTCCCCGATTATATCAAAAAAATAAAAGTGACAGACGATTCATGAAACACCCTGTAGAAGAGAGTCGTCCCAGGCCCTCCCAGTGTAGAAAAATTGTCCTAGTTTTGGGACATTCTTCAATTTTAGAAAATTCCCCAACTTTTTAAAAATTGTCCACGTGGTTAGAAAATTCTTAATTTTAGGTAAATTCTACAAATTTCGGAAAAGCAACAATTTCAGGGAAATTCTGCTTTAAAAAGTATTGTTCAATTTTTAGCAAACTTCTCATATTTTGGAAAATCATTCAAATTTTGGAAAAACGTTCAGTTTCAAAGAAAACATTCAATTTTCAAAAAACCATCAAATTTTTAGAAACATTTTCAATTTTTTGAAAATAGTTAATTTTGAATGAATTGTCCAGACTCTCTTTTTTTTCTTTTTTTAAAAGTTGGCACAGCTTTTCATATGGTCTGGGTTTGCCAATGGTCAAATCTCACCACAGAAACCATTGTAGAAAAATTAAGACCTTTTGTGTTCGCAGCAAATGTCAAGAAATCAACGGTGAAGTAGAATTCTTATGCGAAACTCGTCAATGTCTCACTGACGAAGAACTTCTGGACAACGTAAATAGAAATTATCGGTCTTACGGTTGGCGTGCTTCGAATTACTCGGCCTTTTGGGGTAAACAATACGAAGAAGGATTGTCATCAAGATTAGGAACACTGCATTCTAGAAGAAGAGTAATTGTTGCAAAACAAATATATTTTTAGAAATCTAATTTTTTAATATCTAATTGCAAAAAAAATTAATAGGTGATGCAAATGCAAGCCATAAGGCATCCTGTTAATGTTAGAGAACTTCCTAGAAATTTCGACGCCAGAGTTCAATGGCCTGGTCGTATTTCAGTACCAAAGGATCAAGAATGGTGTGGGGCCTCTTGGGCATTTTCTACCGCCGCTGTCATATCTGATAGATTTGATATTATGACACATGGAACTGACCATGTCGTATTATCACCTCAACATTTGCTCAGCTGTAATAGCCGTAATCAACGTGGATGTCAAGGTGGCCATTTGACCAGAGCGTGGAATTTCGTTCGACAATATGGGTACCTATTTCAGAGTTTAATAGCTTCATATAAAAAATTAAAAATTACGAGCGAAATGGTCTGAAAATTTACCAGCATGTGTTTATTTTTAAAGATTGGTTTCCGATAATTGTTATCCATGGGAAGGTTCTGCTTCGGAATGTCGTGTTCCACGATTTAAGAAAGCCCCAGATGCAAACTGCCCGAGCTCAAATTTCTTCGAAAAAGATGATCTACATAGAGTTAGTCCTGTTTACAGATTAGGTACTGAACAAGATATTATGTATGATATCATACATTCTGGACCAGTACAAGGTAATAATTTTATTTTTATTTAATAAGCATGGAAAATATGTAATTTTTTTGGTACCCATTCGTCATTTTTTTTTTTACAGCGGTTATTAGAGTTTCTCGAGATTTCTTTTCTTATAGATCAGGAATTTACAGATGCTCTGGTAATTCGAATTCCGGTAACCCGGATCGAACGGGCTATCACTCCGTACGTATTATTGGATGGGGAGAAGAGCAATTGAATAATGAAATGGTTAAATACTGGGTAGGTACCTAATGCAAGTACATAATAGACGCTAAACTATTATCAGTTGGCCTTCCGTATACCTTCACCGTCTCTTTTTTTATTTTTTTTTTGTGGGGATCGAATGACACCAAATACTGAATTCCGAACATTTTTTCTCTGGAATGAAATTTTTCCAGAGTTGATCGGTGTGAAAGGGAGGAGGTGAGAGGGTCTTTAAAAATTCGAATGATTTTTAATTTTTTAACCATGAGAATTCTTTAAAAAGTCATTTGGAAAAATTTTGGATATCTTCTTGAAATTTTTTCCAGTAAAAAAATTACAGGAAATATTATTACAACCGGTTTAATAGATCATGGTACGTAATTTTATCCCAGTTCCTCATTTTAAAGATTATTTTGTGAGTGTGGTTTTCAGAATACAAATTCAGCATTTCCCTTCATATCTTCCAACGTCGATTTGAAAATTTTTAAGCCCTCAGCTGTTTATCCTGACGACGAAAAAACAATGTTCTGAGATTCTCTCCACCCCTCTAAGAGGTACCATACACCAAACGGATTAAGAATTCCCAAAAAATAAAATTCGAAGATATTGAGTTTGAATTTTGTTCGAATTTTTCGATTTGACGTCCCTTTTTGTACACCTTCTGTACCACCCAGTTTGATTCAAAATTATAGAAAATTCGGCTCAGTTTTAAGATTTGTCTTCCTCAGTCCCTCATACCCTAGGATTTTTATCAATACACCAAGTAGGTAGGAATTTATGTTAGATAGAATATCATTTGTAACGGTCAAATTGGAGGCTAATGATGGCGGAGGAGAAGGCAGGAGGTAGGAGGCTATTTTGAATTTTGGTTGTAAAATTGACTGAAATTTTTCAAAAATTTGTTGATTTTTAAAAAAATTGACTGATTTACCAAGATTTTTTGTCAAATCGAACCTCTTAGCGTTGGTTAAAGTACATACCTACATGAAAAACCCAAGGCCAATGCAAATGGACCTTTGTACCTTCCTCTTGCCGTCCCGGAGGAGGTGCTGAGTCCGAATTTCATAAGTTGAAAATTTTCAATTTCTCGATTTTACTTCCCCTCTCCTCGTACTTCCAAATTTGGTTCAAAATTTTAAAAACGGGAGCTTTCTGAAAAATTAGTAAAAAAAAGTTCAGTCGTAACAAAAGTAGCAAACCTTTAATTCAATAAAAATTTAGTTTAATGCAGCTAAAAAAGTGTTTAAGCGATAAAGTAAGACATTAAACGAGTAAACGACAACATTTTCACTAATTTTTAATTTTTTATGACTACAAATTGCTAAATTTTTAGGCTATATTTTTTACCCAAAATGAACATTAGGGTGGAATGAAAAAAAAACATACCTATCTGTTGAAAAGTGAATTTGAGGAATTTTTGATTTTTATCGAATTCAAATCGTTCACTCAAATACCTCAAAATCGAGCCATTTTTCTGGCCACCTACAATAATTTTTGATGAAATTTTTCAAACAGTTTTAATTGCAGTATTGAAAATTTTCAATCAATTTTTTGATAATTTTTGTATCAGTGCTGCCAACTGAAGCTTTCTAAAAATTAGCTAATTAAAATGTTTTTGAAAAATTTCAGTAGTAGGTGACCAAAAAAAATTAAAATGTGATTTTTTTTGAAAATATCTTTTTTTTGAGACCCTCAGCTCTGTCTCCCTTTGAGTTGTGGGCCTCAAAAAAAATTGAGAGTCTCCTACCCAAAGTAAACTACATCACCAATTTTCGTCAAAATCATTCATTATAGTCCAGTGGCAGATTGCATTTTTTTGGACATAAACGGCAAATAATGATAGAGTTGTGAAATTTGGTATGGTGTACAAGGACATCCTAAGAAATTTTTTGAGACCGGGAGGCAATCGCCAACCCCCATAGGAGGGGCTGGGGGGAGGTTTAAAGGGGGGTTCAGCCCCCCACTTTTTGAAATTGGGCTATCGGTCCAATTTTGGTGTCATTTCCATATGATTGAATCCCGCTGAGTTCAAAAATGTCATTACTTTCAAAATCCGAGGAAGAGAAGTGCCTCAAATTTGAGATTTCTCAACTCGTGTTTTCGCATTTTCCCTCAAAACTACCTAAAAATGACATTTTTTTTTTTCAATTTTGCACCCCTTGACGACCTTCCAACCGAATTTTTATTACGATTTTCGAACTCTACGGGTAGATTACCATATATATCGATCTTTTACAACTTCCCATACCCCTACTTTGAGTGAACAGACGGGTCTAAAGGTGCTGAAATAGGGTCAATTTTGCACGTTTTTTGGGTAAAAATCACGATTATTCAATTCTGTACGAAATAATATTTATCGGTCGAAGTTCTTAATACGCTGTCTGAGTAGTACAGGTCCAACACAAATAAATTAAGACCCAGAGGCACTCCGAATACCCCCTCCTGGAGGGGTGAGGGGGGTCATTTTTGACTGCCATTTCGCCAAGTTTCTACTATTTAGAAAGTGAACTTAGTATTACAACTTTTTCCATCCCGTAATCGCGATTTAAATTGCTGGAAAATATTTTCCAATGTTTCTGAATCCAGATCAGTCAAAAATTTTCGTTCAGTTCAAGGGGGAGGGGGTGACTATTTTTGGGAAAGGGGAATATTTTGACAAAAAATCGATATGCGTATCAAAATCTTGGTTTTCGAAGACGCTGATTTCAAATACGTTATCAATTTTGCGATTCAAGCCAAGGGGTGAGCTGGGGTGAGCCTATTTAGGGGAGGGGGAACATTTTGGCAAAAATCCGTCATGCGTATCGATTTCTAGGTTTTCGAAGGCGCTGATTTCATATACGTTATCGATTTTGCAATTCAAACCAAGGGTGAGATGGGGTGAGCCTATTTAGGGGAGGGGGTACATTTTGACAAAAAAATTGTCATGCGTATCGATATCTAGGTTTTCGAAGGCACAGATTTCAAATACGTTATCGATTTTGCGATTAAAGCCAATGGGCAAGCAGGGTGTGCCTATTTGGGGAGAGAGGTAAAATTTTGACTAAAAAATCAACCAACGTATCGAAATCTAAGTTTTCGTAACCGCTGATTTCAAATACGTTGTCAATTTCGCGATTAATGCCAAAGGGTAAACTAACATTTTGACCAAAAAATCAGAAGATGTATTGAAATCAGGGTTTTTGAAGACGAATTACACAATATTATTTAAATGATACAGTGCCGATTTTTTATTGACGTGGAAAAATAATTGCAATTAGTTTCTGTTATGTTCGGAATTTTTGTCAAAAATAAGTGGCTACAAAATATAACAGGTATTCTGGTGTTTAAAATTTTCAAAACAATTTCGTTATCAAACACAGCGTTTTTCGTTGAAAAAGAAATTTCGGATGCAGCTTTTGTTATTCGTTATGTATTTCGGTGTTTCATAATGGAAACTGCCCCAAAAAAATTCAACCCCCTACATAGACTCACCCTGCTTGTCCATTGGCTTTAATCGCAAAATCGATAACGTATTTGAAATCAGCGCCTTCGAAAACCTAGAAATCGATACGCATGACGGATTTTTTGCCAAAATGTTCCCCCTCCCCTAAATAGGCTCACCCCAGCTCACCCCTTGGCTTGAATCGCAAAATCGATAACGTATTTGAAATCAGCGCCTTCGAAAACCTAGAAATCGATACGCATGACGGATTTTTTGCCAAAATGTTCCCCCTCCCCTAAATAGGCTCACCCCTTGGCTTGAATCGCAAAATTGATAACGTATTTGAAATCAGCGTCTTCGAAAACCAAGATTTTGATATGTACGCATATCGATTTTTTGTCAAAATATTCCCCTTTCCCAAAAATAGTCACCCCCTCCCCCTTGAACTGAACGAAAATTTTTGACTGATCTGGATTCAGAAACATTGGAAAATATTATCCAGCAATTTAAATCGCGATTACGGGATGGAAAAAGTTGTAATACTAAGTTCACTTTCTAAATAGTAGAAATTGGGCGAAATGGCAGTCAAAAATGACCCCCCTCACCCCTCCAGGAGGGGGTATTCGGAGTGCCTCTGGGTCTTAATTTATTGTGTTGGACCTGTACTACTCAGACAGCGTATTAAGAACTTCGACCGATAAATATTATTTCGTACAGAATTGAATAATCGTGATTTTTACCCAAAAACGTGCAAAATTGACCCTATTTCAGCACCTTTAGACCCGTCTGTTCACTCAAAGTAGGGGTATGGGAAGTTGTAAAAGATCGATATATATGGTAATCTGCCCGTAGAGTTCGAAAATCGTAATAAAAATTCGGTTGGAAGGTCGTCAAGGGGTGCAAAATTGAAAAAATGTCATTTTTAGGTAGTTTTGAGGGAAAATGCGAAAACACGAGTTGAGAAATCTCAAATTTGAGGCACTTCTCTTCCTCGGATTTTGAAAGTAATGACATTTTTGAACTCAGCGGGATTCAATCATATGGAAATGACACCAAAATTGGACCGATAGCCCAATTTCAAAAAGTGGGGGGCTGAACCCCCCTTTAAACCTCCCCCCAGCCCCTCCTATGGGGTTTGGCGATTGCCTCCTGGTCTCAAAAAATTTCTTAGGATGTTCTTGTACACCATACCAAATTTCACAACTCTATCATCTTTTTGCCGTTTACTTACCATCTGCCACTGGACTATTAGGTGAAAAGCATCGGAAGGATTTGTTAAATTTATTTGTATGACCACTGATTCTGGAATTTTTCCCCCCGAATGAATATTCCCGATTTTGGAGATTTATTAGGAGGGGAAGAGGGAGAAAGTATTGTGAGATTTTTAAACCCACAGAATTTGGAATTTTTTCACCATATTTTTTTACTTAGAATGAATATGCTTTATTTTGAAGGTTTTATACTTTTTTTTAATCGTAAAAATTGTCGTAATTTATCCAATTGATTATTTTTCTTAGATCGCTTCAAATTCTTGGGGAACCTGGTGGGGTGAAAATGGATTTTTCCGCATACGCAGAGGCACTAACGAATGTTTAATCGATAATTTCGTGATAGCTGCTTGGATCAAGATCGATAAATTCAACACAGTTTATAACACAGCGAAGATTTCAAACACTAATTTAATAAATCCTTAATGTCCTTTATTACCTAATTTGTTTGACTAGAGTATTGTATCGATGTCGATACACATGTAATTTTTGTATTATGTACGTATTAGGTAGGTAGGTAGGCACTTGAAACATCAAACGTGCTATGTTTATTCAGAAAAATTAATATTCTACTTTTATTAATTGGAAGATGTTGCAGTACCTACAGAGCATATTTTTTTATGGACGTTTTCGATGATTTTTTTTCTTGTGAATCTTTATTATGTAGGTATGTATAATTTTTGAACAAATGAGTGATTTTGTTGCTGTTATGTTCCATAAATGTAATTTTTCATTAAGGTTATTCTTGTACCGAATACCTATTTGTAGGAATGTTGTACTCGTGCTTATTGCTTCGATTTTAATTGATTCATTTTCATCGTTTGTGTGAGATTGATTGGATATAATAAACTGCCATTTATTGCTTTTTAATTTCTTTTCTATTTGGAATTTTATAAGGTTCCAAAAAAATGATGGATACCTACCAAGGTATTCTCCAAAATTTTCAAATTTCTGGGGCTGGTGACCTTTTCGGGCCACCTGAGAGAACATGATTATGCCGTCAAACAATTTTTTCGGGTTCTTTACGAAATTTCAGGTCAAAAAGAACCAATCAAAACTAAACGGTACCAAACAGAACCAAATGGAAAAAAATGACTGAATGAAACCAAACAGAACCCATCAAAAGCTTAATTCAAGTTTGGCTGGTTCTGAAGCTCAAACAGAAAAAGACCAATCTTAATTTTGGGATCCGACGCGACGGTTAATAAATATAAAAAGCACTTCAGCGACCTTAACTGACCTTGCATACGAAATTTTAACCCCTCAAGTATTTTTGATTAGGCGGTAGGCGCGCCAACGTCCAAAAAATAGTTGGAAATTCACCTTTCTGGACCTGAAATAGAGAAGAGTTGAGCTCAGATGCTGAAATTTGGATATGTTTGAGATAATATTGATATTCATCACTGATGACACTATCAGGATTTTTTTTCAATTTGGGCCCGTTTTATGATGTCGTGACGTCTTGGCAGCTTTTCATTTGAGTCAAAAGAATTAATTAGAAAAATTTTATACCTGTTGGTGATTTTAAAAAAAATTGAAGTTGTAAAAACTGTAGAGAAATTCTCAACTTGGAAATTTTTTGAATGAATTGAGGAAATTAAAGAACTTGGATTATACCGCGTATTCAACCTTTTTTCTTTTTGATTATTTCGTAATTTTCTTGAGTAAATTTGGGCTTGTGAAAAAATAAATGTTTACACGAAACAAATAAAATCCACTACGTTTATGCGTTTTTGCATTTTGGACGATTTTTGACCGAGTTATCGGCGATTTTCGAAAGTCAGTGACCAAAGCCACATCTTCTATCCCACTAAAAAAAAAACAGCCCTAGAAATAGATCCGAGATTTGAATTTATTCAATTGCCTCAAATTAGTTAAAATCTTTCCCTATTCTGAATATTTTCATCTTAGAAATGGCTAAAACGGTCGAATAGGTATGTATTTTCAAAATGAATACAGTGAATATTTTTTTTTGAACGAGTATCGGGTATACCTATTACCTACTATGCTACTTACTCGTCTTTTTACGACCGTATGGACCAATCCTAATATTTTTTCACACTCCGAATTCTGGAATTCAAAAGTATTATGTAAAATAATGTCTTCTGTTGCACACCTACCCTAGTCACATCATGAAATTGTTTCTCATTTATTGAAATTTTTTTGGAGAATGAAAAAATGATAAGTAGGTATGTGAAAAAATCAGATGTATGAAAAATGTCAACAAATTGTAAACTGGAAAAAAATTTGAGTTGAAAAGCGATTGGAAAACAAGTTGAAAAAATATCTAAGGAAATTTCAGATTGAAAAATTTCAAGAGTGAAGAAAAAATGTTTCAAGAAAAATTTCAGGGTTGAAAATAATTTGAGTTTGAAAAAAATGTTTTATTTCAAGGTGAGAAAAAAATGGGGAAAAATTTGAAATAATTTTATGTTGGAAAGAAATTGAGAAATTTTGTTTAAGAACAATATTGATGAATAATTTCAATTTAAAAAATTTCAAGGTTAGGAAGGGATAAAAAAAGTTGATAGTTCAAAAAAAATTGAAAAAATTGAATAAAAATGGAAAGATGGAGCAAAAAATTTCAAGTTTTAAGCTCAAAAAAAATAAAACCTAAACTTGAACTTAAACTTAAAATTTTGAAAATAAAGCGTAGGCTTATTTCTGAAGAAATCATCGGCTTAACGGTTTTTTAAATTAAAAAATTGTACTGACAGAAACCAATAATGTTTTCTTTTTTTCGTCCTAAATAAAAATTTCTTTTTTTATGTAGAATTTTTCTGTTTGTTTGGCTTTGGCCATTTCTTTGAACTAAGAGCCGAAAATTGCGAAATATGTACAGAAATGTTGTTATTTTAACAGATTTTTCAAATTTTTAGCGTTTTATTCAGGAAGAAATGACGAAATGAAAAAATCAATTCCGTATTCGTGTTTTGCAGGTCAAAATACCCCTATAAACATCTTTTTCGTAATCATTTTACAGGAAATTTCAAAATTAACTCTTTTTTTTGTAATGATAAATCACTGAAAAAGTACCTAAATTTTCAAACTTTGAGCAAGGCTGTCGCGAAAGGGGTGTTTATCCGAGTATTTTCACCTGCAGAATACGAATATAGAATTAATTTTTTCATTTAGTCATTCCTTCCTGAAAAGTCTATACTAAAGTTAGTAAAACAACAGCATTTCTGTACAGTTTTTCGCAATGTTCTACTCTTAGTTCGAAGATAATGGCCAAAACCAGATATGCAGCAAAATTTTACGTAAAAATCGTATTCATTTTTTTTAGTAATTTTTCCAGAGTTTCACTGAGGTAAGTATTTAAGGTTTTTTGATTGAAATTTTCGAATAATCGGGAAAAAGTGAAAGTGTACCAAAAATATTGAAAAAATTATCATACACACATCATTACGAGATGAATTTTATGCCAAAGAACAGAAAATTTTCTTCACTTTCGTAGAAAACTTGAAATCAAAAATTCTGAAAAATAATGCAATAAAATGGCTATAACTTCAAAAAGGATATTCAAGTACATATTGAATTAGCAGTTAAAAATTAACTTTCTTCTCGTTTCAAAAGCTACTTTCCTTACGTATTTAAAATTTATTATAATTGTCAGCCCATTATAAACGTATTTAAAGTTGCACCTAAAAGCATTCAGCAAAACATCAAAATGACGCTTATTAAATGCCAACGGTCAAACGCATAGGCAATTCTTGTGACATCCGTCAACATAATTTCCCTGGTTACAACAATGTTGTATGCTACAATATATATATTGAGTCGACGTTCGTCCACAATCCCGTCCAAATGGCCATTGCTCTATTCATTTCTGCTTGTTTACAGTTAGTTGAAAGTGGTGGGGGGAAGAAACACTACCTAACTAACCTATGTACCGAATGGCACTGCCGCTCAAGCCGCACCGTTGATGTTGAATTTTTCAATTTTTGTGATATTTACGTGTTTTATTGTGTATTTATTTTTTGGTATATTCAACTTTTCTGTTATTTTTTAATTCTTTATATTTATTACCAAGTCATTTTCGTTGTACATGGGCCAACTTCTTTGAAGAGTGGGTAGGTATGCTTGTTTCATTTTAAGTACCGTAATCTTATTCTTATCTCATATTCAAATAGTTTTTCTACGTGAGCTATTTATTCTGAAATGTCATTATCATCATCGCAAGTCTAGTACAGAACTGCCTCTAACCACACCTTTTAATATTTGCAGGTAAAATACGTGATTTAATATGCCTAAGGTCGAGATCGATTTCAGCCTAGGAGCTAAATCTCTACCGGATTCTAGTACGTTGTTAATTGTCGGTAATATCAAGCATTTGCAAACGTTGAAGTATAATGATATCAAAATCAAGCTGCATCCTTTCGTAACCGAAGAAGTAAGAATGAACATTCTAGTTATTTTAATTTATTCGACATCATTCATAATCATTTTTCATCCAGATTTACGCCGCAGCGTTGAATAATCTTCGCCCTAATCCATCGGATACTTGTCCTCTGTATTTGAATTCAATCGCCATATCAGCTTTTGCAGATAAAGCTACTCAATACAATTCTACAGCTCAGCCTCATTTATTGACTGAGATAATTAAATCGTTTTCGAAAACAAGGCCGTTGTTGAACATTGTGGTAAGTATTCCACTCCGGTATCTCTATTCTGTGTCGATATTCCAGTGACATTATCTATGCTTTCAGATAGTTAGTGAGAAAAAGGATATTTTTGCTTCGGGTACCGCCGTTGCCAAAACATTTCCAGTCTATAGTAGAAAAACAATCGGCGATCCGAGCAAAAAAGGTCAGAATGAAAAGTCGAAAATTTTGGTTGAATTTCTCATCGCTCAAGATAATCAAATCATCAATGTACTCAATTCGGAAACCGTACCGGATAATTACGTCGAATTGAAAACCGTCACCGAAACGTTGAATTCTGTATCTTATGGTATTCAGCTCGCTGCCAGAATTGTTGATACACCTTGTAATGAAATGAACGTAGATGATTTCATCGAAGTAAGTTAAACCGTAAACTATTCCCTAAGAATCTTTATTGCTCATATTTATCGAACAATTTTCTCAATCAGGAAATCAAAGACGTTGGTAAACAACTAAACATAGCTCCAGTTATTATACGAGGCGAAGAATTGAAAGAGCGTGGATTCGGTGGCATTTATGGTGTTGGTAGAGGCGCAGCTATTCCACCTGCTCTGGTTATTTTATCTCATCGTGTTCCCAATGCTACTGAAAATATCGCCTGGGTTGGAAAAGGCATTGTTTACGATACCGGTGGTTTATGTATTAAAGGAAGAGTAAGTGTTTAAAAATGACTTTCAAAGTTGATCGTCAATTTGTTTATTTTACTTTTATTGTTATAGACTTCTATGCCTGGAATGAAACGTGATTGTGGCGGAGCTGCTGCTTGTCTGGGCGCATTTTATGCAGCTGTGAAATTAGGTTTTACTCAGACCCTTCATGCTGTGTTTTGTTTGGCTGAAAATGCTGTAGGACCGTTGGCTACCAAGCCCGATGATATTCATAAATTATATTCTGGAAAGTAAGTTTTTCAGTGTGCCAAGTGTTATATTTTATTGTCATCGTGTAACTGAGTTTTGTTTTTAGAACCGTTGAAATAAACAATACAGACGCAGAAGGTAGACTGGTCTTGGCTGATGGCGTAGTTTATGCAAAATTAGACCTAAAAGCAAGTACAATTGTCGATATGGCGACTTTAACCGGAGCGCAGGTACGATTTCTTGAAATTATTGCTCAATTTTCATTTCTGAGTTGAAAATAATTCGCCATTGTTTTAGTCTGTGAGTACAGGGAAACATCACGCAGCTGTTATGTCGAATCATCAAAAATGGGAACAATTAGCCGTCGAGTCTGGTTTACTATCCGGTGATCTCACTTTCCCAATAATTTACTGCCCTGAGTTATATTTCAAGGAATACACTTCCGATGTAGCTGATATGAAGAATTCAGTCGCCGTAAGTAACTGAGTTCAGCTTTGACTACGAAGGTCGAAGTAAATTGATGAAAATTAATTTATCTGCGCTATCTCTTTACAGGATCGTACAAACGCTTTGTCATCGTGTGCCGGTTTATTTATGGCTGCTCATCTTGGCTTTGACCCGGATATCAACTGGGTTCATGTTGACATAGCTGGAACGTCTTATTTGGTAACTACTCAATCACGAATAAAATTTTTCTTATCGAATTTTCCTCCTAATATCGGTCATTTTTACAGGGCGAGCGTGCTACCGGATATGGAGTAGCCTTATTGAACGTTATGTTCGGAAATTACTCGAAAGATGCGAATTTAAAGTATCTGTGTCCGTCCAAGGACAGCCATATCACTAACTGTGATTCTAATCCTAGCAAGAGAAGGAGGACATGATTTATATTTTTAAGATTTTTATTCCCATCACTTATGAGTTTTTAATTTACCTAGTTTCGAAATGTTTTAATTCATGATTTTTTGTATCATTATTATCTTTGTGATTGAAGTCATTTAAATTAGTATCTCGATTAAAGAGAATTATAAATGTAAACCTTTGACGGTTTCGTAATCAGGAATATATTTAAGTTGATATTTTATGCTAAGAAAGGCATCACAGTAAAATGATTAAATACAATCTGAAAGTTTCTTGTTAAATTTTCATTCAAGTGTACAAACTCTCCACCCTATGACTCATCATTACTCAACGTGTAGCAATAAACTTCAACTCCTTAGATGAATGATAATTGATAAAATATATATTGGTAATCGATAATCAAAGAATAATTAATGTAAAACAATCACAAAAAAAACGCTTAGATACTTAAAGGAATAAAAAATGAAAAAAATCTTCTCGAAAAAAAGTAATAGGCCTCCTCCACTACAACTTCAGACTGAAAACCATATTCAAAAATTGTTCGTAATGAATAGTAATAACTCCATCTTGATCGGTATCGTATTGACGGAATGCTGAAGTTAAGGTCTGAAAAAACGAAGAAATTAGTTCTCCCGAACGTCTATTACGCAATAAACACGACGGATGGACTCACTTGCAATATAATACAGCATTGAATAAAATCATCGAATAGGATCGTTCCTTTACCAAATCTATCGAATTTACGAAGCATTACAGTTATCAAATTATCTGACAGTCTGTACCCGAACGTAGTTAATGCAGATTTTAATTCGTTAAAATCGATATTTCCTGAGTTATCTCGATCGAATGAACGAAAACATGCTTGCCAATCAGTGACGTATTTCCACAAGGCTCCGAAATCTTCGAAAGTGATAGACGATCTGTTGTGTTTATCGAACATGCCTGAAGGAAATATTACATAAGTTATTGTATTTGCAACTGGAAACGATTAACGTGAAGGTGATTAAGAGTAAATTGTTCGAGGAAAAGTTGTTCTGTATTACCAATCATTAAACGGACTGTTTCTGGATTGAATGGGGCCCATGTTCCATTTGAGAGGGCGGTTTGAAGTTCGTCAGCGGTTATGTATCCACTTCGATCTTTATCAACCCTGGAACATTCCAGATTTAGGCACAAATTGTAATATACGTTTATCTGTTTGTATTTTTTGGGTTTACTATCTAATTATAGATCAAGCTTTTGAATTTAGAGTAGTTTTATGCGAATAATGCATGAAAATGATATTAAACAGATGTATAAAATATGAAAATAAAATCATTTACCTTTGAAACACATCCCATAAGAATTCTCGACTTGGTACAGCGGAAGGTGGAGCATAGTACGCCATTGATGAAAGCTTACCAAAGGAGCTGAACTATTTTCACTTTTAAGAGAACACCTGATACGAAATGATGAAATCAGACGAAATCAATACACGAATAATTGAAATAAAAGGTTAAATAGTCATAAAATACCCAGATGAATCACAATTTTAAGAATATACGCAAGTGTTACTACTTGTGTTATCTAGTGCGACATTATCAGTCGATCCCCCACTATTCCTCACACGTCTAACTGTGCACGTGACCAGTGTTGATATTTTCATAATAAAAAATTTGAAGTCCAAACTTTCAAATTAAAATTTTATAAAATTTCTTGATTTCCTTCAAAAAATTCAAAATACAAAAAACTAGCGCGCAAAGATTTTGAATCGGGAACTTAACAGAAGAATTCCACAAATTCAGAAATTCTGAATTTGAAATAATATGAAAAGATGGAAAAATGCTACGAAATTAGCATGTTGCACGAGGCTACGCGACCGCCATTTGATTATCATCTAATCGATAAACAAAGAAAACCATTAACCAGGTAATTTACGAACAAGGATGTGAATTTTGTCAAATTAACCAGCAGCTATCGTACCTCCAAGTTGCTAGCTTGCTACTGTCTTAATTATCGACAGCAACAGTAATACTTAGGATTCGTCTTCCTACTTATCAACTACTGACCTAGTGACGCATTTCCTTCGTCTTCAAGTTCCATTATTAACCAAACAATGAAACAAAAGGATAAAAAAATCAACAATCACCGTGAAAAATTAATCTCGAGACATCGTAATGCACTAATATCAACATTTTTTAAAAAGAATTAACAATAATGTACAAAAATTTTGTTCCTTTCGATTTTCTTAATATCATAATTACTCAATATTAAAAACTATAAAGCACTGGGGAAAATTCAATTTACTGTTGATGATTTCGTTTCACTAATCGTATTGTAGGAATGTCACAATCAAAGTCAACTTACAGATAATGTACAGTTTTAAAAAAGCAAAAATAAAATTTATTTCAATATAAATGAACCAACATTATATATATATTATACATCTTTTAAATGAACTTCCTAATAATTAAACACTTCCACATTCGTGATTTTATCATTTTTCGATTGTAACGTGGCTACAAAGCCTCTTTCATAATTTTATAGACCTTTTGTTCCAAGAATATAGGGTAACATCGAAAGTGAAACGTACGTTAAGTGAAGAAATGATATTCAAAATAAACAGTAATTTCGTCAAAATGCTCATGACTAAAAATTACAGATTAAACAAAAAGAAAAATACAAACTACAAGGAATATACTTAGGAAAACATTAACCTAATATCTTAGAACATAAATTTATATATCGAAATTTTACATAACTTGCATTTCTCTGATCAGAACTCCACAGAATTTCTGCGATGAGACTTTATTACTTTCAGCACCACCGCTCTGTTCTTGATAGACTTCTATCACATCTCCGTCTTCCATTTCGAGCTAAAATAAACACCATGTGTTAGAGATTTGAACAAGAATAAGGTAAGAGGAAATAATCATATTTACCGATTTCGGGGTGTCTTCATCAGTAATTCTTCTTCCGTCAAATAAAAATCGTAGACCGGGTAACTGTACTCCCTGAAAAATTTTTCACGATTATTTCTAGAAACTTGAAATATGATTATTTAATGAATGACTTACAGCTTTTTCACTGTATGAACGCTTTAATTTGTACATCTGGGTGCTCATTTTCACTCTGAAATGAATTTCGTTCGAGTCCTGTAAAATCAATTACAAAACAGATAAAATTGCACCATCTCGATCAACGGTAAACAATGAGATTACAACGTAAACTGAAGACTTACGTTTCCCAGGACTTTTAATTTAATGTACCCGCCAGAATCGCCATCGCCTTTTTCAGCTTTTGATGTGTCCTCTTCATTCTGATCGTTCTTTAAAACAAAACAAACGTTGTGTTACAATCAACGTGATAGCTAACGTTACTTCAGCATAATGAAAATGGAGTACAATTTCAGGTGCAAATTTGGGCAATGTTTTTTGATCAACACGTGACAGACGGATTCAAAACATTTGGAATGTTTGCGAATAATTATGTATTAATTGGCGAGTTCATCAATAAGGTGTTATTATTGTTAACGAATGAGTGGAAATTTCTTACTTGTGGTTCAGAATTTGATTCTTGTCTCGCCTCTTGGGCGGTCGCATTGTCGTTGGAAGCATCATCAGTTATATCCATTGGATCCATAGCCAACGTTCAATAAAATACAATAAAAACACGAAAAAATACTCGATATTATAACCGTTTCTCGTTTCTTATCGCGGTAAATCAAAATGGCGTTTATTTTTCGTTCAACAAACTGATGGATTACTTCAATTCCCAGCATAAAAATATCTCCGATATGAAAATTAATTTTCAACTGGATTACCAAAAGTTTACAATAAACAATAATAAATCCATAGAGGTAATCATCCTGGATGAAAATTATTCGATCGTGATCACAGTCACGTGATCATTCATTTTCGTTCAAATTACCAGTAATTATAACGTAATTACCGTAATTATCGAAGATTTTCTTTTTTTCAAATTTTTTTTTCAAAACGAATTAATTTTTTTATTCTGAAGAGCGCGCTTTAAAATGTAAATAAAAAGACAAGACCTGTTTCAACTTTCATGTTCAGTTATCTCCATCGTTGAAGTTGAACTTATTCGTAGTCGTTCCTTTTTTTCGGTCATTCACATTACATAGAAAAGACAAAGTTGTTAAAAAATTTCCAAAAATTTGTCAAAATTTAAGATGATTTCCTGAGAACTAAAGAGTTGGTGATGATACGCGATCATTCATAAATGTTATTCAATTCTCGTGTACTTATTCAACGTAGTGGCGTATTGTTTTGTGTTTGAAATCAGTGTTTGTTTAACGTAGGCCTATTATCCACCAAGGTTGAGTTAATCGTAAAATTTTCTAATAAATTCTTCACTCGGCGCGATATAATTTCATAAATGTCGTAAAATGTCATCGTAACACATTTCCGATCCGATATGCAATCTATCAACGCCATGGAGCCTCCAAACTTGGTCCAGCAGATTATGGACCGAGGTAAAAAAGGAGCTGCTGATTATCTGAAAAATTGTCGTTCTCCAGAACTTATCTACGAAGTTTTGGATCATTTTCTCAATCCCGATGTTTTGATTAATAACGAAGAGTCTATCGATTGGATTAAATGGCTGATAGCTGGAGGCAAAACTCCAGACGAGTTTACGAGTTTAGGTGAGTGCTCAGCGTATACCAGTCGTTAGAATTTTATCAAAAACTGTAAACATAGGTTGATGTTTATTCCACAATTCCAATTCTTACTGTATATGGAAGTATTGGAATCTATGTTTTGGTATTATGAAGCGTTACGATTATGGCTTCAGTTTATCGAAAGTTCAGCCATCGATCTAACTCGAATAGGACATTGTTTTCGGTAAAAGAAACACATAAATTTTGAAATTTGATATATTTTCAATCATAATTTGATTATGTTTCTCTTTCAACTGTTGCAGCCGAAGCAGTTTCTGTTTATGCAGTTGGCATTACGAATGAAATTTATTTTATCTATACTTGATGGAAAATTACTCTTCTTTTGCCCTATTTTTCCTACAACATTCCAAATTTATATCCGTAACACATTTTAGAAAATTTTGGATATTAAACGCCATTTAAATGACGCATTATTTAAAATTCTATGTTAGCGATTAACTTAATCGATTCTGCAATTGATAAGTTAATAGTATCATGTTTTCGAAGATTATGAATTTCATTTTTTAATCTTATTTTCAAATAAACTACGTCTAGTTTCTTATCGATCAAATTGCATCTCTAATTATGTTTGTTTTTTTTTCAGTCAAAAAGTACAACAAAGCTACCACTTGCGGATTAGTTTGGACAGCAAATTTCATTGCTTATCGATGCAGAACCTGTGGCATATCACCTTGTATGTCTTTATGCGCTGAATGCTTTCAAAGGGGTCATCATGAAAATCATGATTTCAATATGTTTCGAAGTCAAGCTGGTGGAGCCTGCGATTGCGGAGATACATCAGTTATGAGATCTTCTGGGTAAAAATTTCCGTTTCGATGTTGATATTTCGAAAATACGCTTATTTAGCACTAATGTGTATTTTTTTCCTGCGTAGATTCTGTGATAAACATGGTGCTGTCGATGAATCAGAGTGTACAATGCCTCCGTCGGATTTGATGTACATTGCGGAGCATATCACGCCACGAATTTTTTTCAAATTAATTTTATACTTAAGAAATATAGGGTTCGTAGTATTCGAGTATTTTATTTAAAAAATAGCTGCAGATGTAATAATAATTAGAATTGTTTCAGACGTGAGGCACATTCGAATAATAACGATGCTCATAATAATTTCGACGCGGATAATTTTTTAACCATGTTGAGTGAATTAAGCAGTATGGGATCTGCGATGAGGAGAGTGTTGACAAAAGCGTTGATTAATCCTCAGGTAATCATAGTCGATTATAGTCGGTACAACGAAAGAAGGCACTTTTCCCCTACTCGACTCGGAACGCGGAAACCAACGACGCGCGTTGATTTCAAATTTCGTCCTATCACAACTCAACGTTTTTCAATTTTGTGGTGGGAGAACGTAGGGGAAAAGTGCCTTCTTTCGTTGTACCGACTATAATTTGATCCATTTTTTCATCGTAAATTAATACGAATGTTTCCTATTCAAGGAGTATAAAAAACTGACCCAAGGATGGGCGAAGGATGATTCTAAACTCTCTGGGTACATGGCTACTAGTCAGAAATTGTACGAAGAAGCTTTATTATCGTTAGAAAATCCAGATCCTCCTCCTCAATTCGAAGGTAAATTTTGAGATAAAATTTTAACGACCTAATTTTAATCCTGTTTGTAATCTCGTTCAATTTTTATAGACTATACCGGCTTACGAAAAGAATTGAAGCATAATACGTTTCTAGAAGAATTAGTATTTTGGACAGTGAAATATGAATTTCCTCAAAAAGTTGTTTGTTTTTTATTAAACATGTTGCCTGATATTAAATATAAGGTTAGATCGAAGTTAAATTCTATGTAAAGGAATAACGTGGAAATTCAACCGAATTGAAACACGTTCGTTGTTCGATAAATTTCGAATCGAATTAATGATATTTATATTGCAGAAAGCGTTAACGGAAACATTCGTCGTACACTATAGTCGAATCGCGATGATCTTGGAGAAGACAACGGATTCGGATACGTTATCGAATCGTATAGTTCACGTCAGCGTGCAGTTATTCTCAAATGAAAACTTAGCAGTTCGGATGACGAATGATTTCTGCTTATTGCAAGTTATGGTGGTCAGTTTAAAGAACATGATGAGCAAGATACTGATCTCGAGAACATTAAACGGTGAGATTTCGATCCCAAAAAAATTATCGAGTATTAAAATAAACCTAAATCGATAATAATTTTTGTGTTTTAGGTCGAAATGCCTCGTTTGGTAGCCGAGAACCTCCAATGGTCGTAGATTGCAGCTTATCAGTAATGAAAGATCACTGTTATTGGCCTGTGGTATCAGATCTCAATAACGTGTTGTCTCATCGACCGGTAGCTGTGCAATTCATGAGTAACGACACACTTACCAACATGTGGTTCTCGTTTTTATCCTATTTTCAAGGTATTAGCTCGTTAATTTGCTTATTCTGCATATTGCCATTTTCATTTCCTAATTTTTAATGCAATTTTCTCAGGCATGAATGTGAATCAACGCGAACTGATTCAGCATATTGAATTCGAGCCGACCACGTACTACGCAGCATTCTCGGCTGAACTAGAAGCCAGCGCGTATCCGATGTGGGCGTTGCTGTCTCATCTAAACAACCCGAGCACTGTTACGTTGACGAAGAAAATGCTAAACAATTGTCTAACCGCATTGGAAGAATGGATCGAAGATGTCAGTGCTGCCGATGCATTTGGCGATAATTTGGTCTCCTTTCATATACCGTTGCATCGATATCTAGCCACTTTTATCTGCCAAGCTGTCAATGTGCAGCAATTATCGTTATCAGAAGTTCTACCCCGGAATAACTTGATCGCTTCTATTATTAGGCATCCTTTACGTGTTCAGGTAACTGGGGGACTAATTTGGCTATTCGAGATTGATAATCTTACTAGTTCACTGAGCTTAATTTTTATTCGATTAGGTCGCATTTTACGAAATTGTCAACGGTCTGTGGGTTCGGAATGGTTTGCAAATCAAAGGACAAGCGATGACGTATATTCAGAGTAATTTTTGTTGCTCGATGGTTGATGCGGATATGTACCTGTTGCAAATTCTATCGACCCAATTACGTGCCGTTGATTTTATGTGCGATGTCGTGGAAAAGTAAGACTTAAAAAGAGTTTTTCGAATAATTTTCTGACAGATTTTATAATCGAAAAACCATTTCTAGGTTCCACATTCGTGATTGGTTGAGCTTCTTTAATGGAGTCGATGGATCGAATGTGAACAGCGATACCGATAATGATACACCGATGCTCGAAAGCTTTCTCCAGTTCATTGCCACATTGTGCAGTAATCGAACTAATCTGGGTTAGTTTTCTGATTCTCTGAAGTGTTGATGAGTGGAAAAATTTTCCTAACGAGATGTTTTTTCAGGTGTTTCGTATTACGAATTTGGTGGGTCCAAGTATCCTGTCCTTACTCGTTTGGAAATGGTGACTTCGCTGTGTGTTGGTGACAAGCCACATAGTCAGCTGATGGACTCTATGCCTGAAAGATGTGGAACAGGACCATTGAAGGATTTTGATGCGATTCTGGAACAGGTATAAGTCGAAATAGGGACATATTTCATTTTATTTCTGAATCTATATGGAAATAGAAACGAAATTACGTGAAAATTTATACCTAATGATTATTGCCATTCATCAGGTGGCAGATTACAAAGCACCGATTTTCGAAGCCAGTGGAAATATGCAGCAAGGTCTATATATCCCGAAAGCCTACGTATGGGAAAAATTATACGATCCTATTCACGTTTTATTACGAGCTGTTCAAAGGAAAGATTTTCAAAATTCGATGGACCGATTTACCGAATTGTTAGTTCGTCAATTGTACCGATTCCTAATTATTGAATTTCAAATTTTAATTTTTTCATTTAAATTCGCAGCGTAAAACAAAATAATCTGTTGCCTTCGGGTACCGTACCATGGCCTCCTTATCGTATACCTTCGGAATGTAATCCAGCTTACGAAGATCCCCGCCGGATTCTCGACACTCGAGTATTCCACGCCGTCATCTGGATAATTTTATACAAAGCTGTGCACATGAGAAACGTATCCGAACACGTTATATCCCTGGCTGTGTATTTACTAGAAATGGCCTTGAGTATTGCTCCTCACGCTAGTGCTAATTGTTCTCAAGTAAGATACTTTTCTATCGACGAATACTTCACGATAATGAGGTTATCATTATCTAACGATTTCGGTGAAATCATCAGGTGTGTTCCCAAAACACCAGTAATTGGTTGGATGTTACAAATTTGGATCTGGCTACTTGGTTTTTATCGGATTGGCTTTCAGCTAATGTTAGAACTACTGTTAGATACGTGGTACTTCCACCTTCGGATATTCAACATTGTTTCGATCATTCGGGTATGCAGAAAAATACCCCAAACTGTACATTATCGATTGAGATTTATTGTTTTTATTTTTTATTGTAGCTGAATTAGAGTGGAATCCGTATCCGGAAAGCTACGAATTGAGTTCTGCTAGTCCATCGTCTCTTAGACGTTTACTCGATGACAGCATGTCTTCGGAAATTGATCAAAGTAGTGCTAGTACTTCTTTAGTTTCTTTGAGTAAGCCAAACATTTTCTTTCGATGTTTTTCTTTGATGATATTTTATTTATTCGTGCAATATTGACGTTCGTTTGATGTGAATTTTAGATCCTAACGATAGTGCTATTGCGTTACCTTCATCTAGTCATCCAAACGGAATGTCATTGGAATTAGCACGTTCCGCAGTTTCTACACTCTATTCTGTGTCGCAAGTTAGAGGTATAAAAAAAGGAATTTAATTAACAGTCAATATTGAGAATTTTTCAAATAATTGGTATATTGTTTTGTAGGGATTCAAGAATCTCAACCTTCCAGTTCAACAGCTTCGTCTAATCTGTCTAACGAATTAATGACTCATGTACAAAGTTATGCTTCAAAGTTACCAATTATTAGCAGAAATCAAGTCAGTTTCACATCGAATCGATTTTTTACCATTTTAGTCGCCCATTTATTAAGAACGGAAAAAAGTAACTCTGCTTATTTATTCAGGGCGTGCTTGTTCAGAGCCGAAAAAGCAGCGCTGTAGCGATCAGCGCCAATTCCAGTTCATCGAGTTCGGATTCTAAAATATTCCACGCGAATGAAAGTATTATATCGTTGCTGTTGAAACTCCACTCTCATTTATCCGGCTGCGCAGATTCGTTCAATCCGGAGAAAGCAAATAATGACGATTTAGATAGTAGAATTGGTGATGGACCGGCTTTCATCGGAAAAGTACTCAAACGAATTATGCTATTGGATGAACAATGCGGGTATTGGAATTATACCGATTTTTTTGAAATATTTCACGAACTCGTTAGGATTTTTGGTCAAATTTCGACTCCTTCATCCATCTTGATTTTTTTCTCTTAATAAAACTCGATAAAAATTTATTTTGCAGGGAAGAAGTTTTACAATGTCGTCAAAGGTTATGGCCTCAAAGACTGTTCAACGATGACGGTGATAAAAAAGACCTAGAAGATAAGGAAAGAGAAAGAAAACGAATTGCTCGCGAAAGGCAGCAAAAATTAATTGAAACTTTTGCTCATCAAAGAGACGAATTTCAGAAGAAAAATATCGACGCTTCTGGTAAATTTCGATCTCAAATACCTCTATTGGGCTCGATTCTCGTTGAAATGTCTAATTATTCGTGTAAATTGTTCAGGAGAAGATAAAATGGATTGGGAAGGTAGCGACGAACCTCAGCAAATCGTCCAAACAGAATACCACTGCGTTATTTGCGGCCAATCGTCGCCCAGCAAAGAAGATAAACCTATGGGTTTAGTCGTTCTCGTCCAGGTACATTATTTTTTTTCAAAATTGGCCAACTATTTTGAAAGGTGGAATTTCATCTAATTATTTTGATTTTTTCAAAGGCTACCAGCGTATTAGGTCATAAAAAGAAGATTTCAGATAGGCCTGCCCTTCCGGTATGTGACAAAGATAAAGCTAATTCGTCTCTACGAGAAACATTGGCCAGCGATTTTGAGAAAAAAGTCGAAGAATTGAATCGCGAGTTTGATACGGTGAAATATACGAATTTTGGATGCGATTTGAATCAATTTTTTTTACTGACGCCGAATTTTTTGAAATTTTACAGTTTTCGTGGTGGCAATCTGTAAATCTCGGCTGGGAAGGCGGAGTTTATGTTCAAACCTGCGGTCATCATTTACATTTAGAATGCCTAACCTCGTATTTGCACTCGTTACGAAACCAACAACGAGTTGTCGTCGACAGGTTCGAACTTAAAAAGTAATTATTGCTAATTAATTTTACATTGGTTAAAATTTATTAACTGAATGTGAAATTGGAATTTTCTAATCGTAAGACTAAGCTGATTAACAAAAATTTGCCTCTATGGGTAAAATTATAACACTTATTATGTTTTAATTTCAGGGGCGAATATTTATGTCCTCTGTGTCGTCAGCTGGCCAATAGTGTACTGCCTATGCCACCCGATGTAGGCGAAAATGCCGCAGTTTCGTCCAGAACTGATCATATTCCTACCATTATTACGGATATTGGTAATTTAATAATCGATATTGAGCATACGAGCCATCTACAGGGCCCGTCCAATTCTGTGAGTATTTCCAGATAAATTAATAGCGAAGTAGAACTCGTTTGTGACCCTGTTTGATTTCTTTTCAGCAAACTTCAGCTTTGACGGAAGCCATCAAGAAATCTATGGGTGATATGACTAACTGTACTTATCCAAAATTCGTACAAAGATGTGATCCGCAGCAGGTCTCTACGTTATTCTTGTTCGTGACCTCGATTGCTCGAACCAATCTGGAAATCGAAATCGTGCAACGTGGTGGCTCGTTGTTGAAACCAGAGGAACATGGGTCTTCTAGAGAGAGCTTATCTTCGCTGATTCCAAAACGATCTTGTTTAAGTACGGAATTCCATCCAACATCAATTCGCCTCAATTTGTACAATTTTTTACAATTTTTTAATTTTGAATTATAGTGCCACTTTTGCATGTTTTGGCTACCCATGCTCGGATGTTGGCTCATCCTCCGGTATGGGAAACGTGGCAGCAGTTGACCGGCGTTATATTTAAAGAACACACGTCCCTGACGTTGAATTCGGATCATCGAAGTGTGCCATTATTGTTACGCGATCCAGCTGCCTTACTGACCCAATTTGTATTACTTTTACCTTTGAATATGGATCAAAGTGGGTATTTTTTCCGGAGGAAACTGAATCAGTCTATCCTTTCTTTTGAATTTTGTTTACGTATCCTTCGATTGATTTTGATTACAGTGTATTTCACCGGTATCGTCAAATTACTGTATAATCTGCTGTATTTCCAAGTAATAGCTCAGCTTACTTGCCATCTCAAAGAATCCGAACGTAATTATTTCCGAACCATCGAATTAGACATGAGCGCCGGCAGTTTAATGAAAGAATTCTCAATGGATCATGCGATGAAATTGACTATCGAGTCTATGGACGCTGTAAATCTCTATCTAGAAGACGGAAACTTGACCAATGTCGAAGATCCGGCTTTTAAAACCTTGGAATTACAAGTAAGACTTAACCGAGCTCGATTTGTCGACGAAGAAAAAGAAATTTTCATTTTTTGGTGTTTTTTTCATAGGTTCAAGAGTTATGCTTACCTTTCCTTCGAGTAGCTTCGGTTTTACGTCACCACATGTACAACGAACCATTACCCGGTGTTTTGGTCGAAGCTGACGAATTCGTCAGACTAGTTTACTACCTTGAGCTGGTATCCTGCGGCATGGATCGATCGAAATTCAATTCGGCTGTGGTATTTACTTGGCCTAGCGAAAATTTGAATTTCATTAAATTCTGGTTCGAGCAATTTTCGCATTATGTGTCCCAGAACCAAGTCTGGGCTCGTAATTTCTTATCCGAATTACATATTTCTTGGAAACAGCCCAGATTACTCAAGTTACCACGTAAATATGAAGTTATGTTTCAGGTTCGTAAACTGCCAAGTCGAGTGTACGATCGAGTTACGTTTTTTGATTAAATATCGTGGGTTTGTTCTGTTTATAGTATTATCATCAAAAACCCTGCAGTTACTGTCAACAGATACCCCAAAAGGGTAATATTTGTTTGGTATGCGGTACTCTAGTCTGTTTTAAGCAAAACTGTTGTAGACGTGAACGAATCAACGAAACTATACAAGTAATAAAGCTACTTATTTCGATACATTTTTTTTCTCGATATTTTCTCGATTGTGAACTAATTCTTTTGTGTTTTGCAGCATTCGATCGATTGTGGTGCTGGTACGGCTATGTTTCTTGGCATAGCCTCCTCCTGTGTAATTGTGGTACGAGGTAAAAGAGCTTGTGTATGGGGTTCGGTGTATTTAGACGTTTTCGGCGAAGAAGACAGCGAATTGAAGTAAATATTTTTTATTCTATTTTCAAAATCATTCTAGGACAATTCACGCCAGTTCTAGCATTTTTTGACCTTTGGTCTTCAGATTGAAGTCAATATTCTTTCAAGTATTTCTCACATCCCAACAGTAAGAAAACACCGTTGTTTTGATTTTCTCTGGCAGTTCTGCAGGTGGGAGGGGTTATTCTTTGCCTAGGTGATTTCATTTTTTAAAAAAAATTATATGTTTTGTACGGCCGGTTTCGATTTGCGAACCAGCCTATTTGATTAATGACATCTCCTGACTTAAAGCAACTGATTTGCGAACCAACGAGATTCAAAATCAGAAATGAAGTATGAACGAACGAATGATTCGCATCTGAGACAAAGTAACTGATTTGCGAACCAACATCAGTTAATTATTAAAATCGAGTCCAAGATTGAAGTAAGGAGATCCAAAAACGATACCTAATCAAATTTTCAAATGTTCAAAGTTGGACTTCGGTGATGTAAACTTTTAAGATATGGGCTATCATTTAAAAATCCGGAAAAATTATAGTGAGTAGCCCTTCTTAAATTTTTTTCAACCGACCAAATTTCAAGATGGGACCTTTACACCCCTGGGGGTAAAAGGGCCCATAATTTTGACCAAAATTCAAAGAAATATAAAAAGTGAAATGGCATATGTGACCCTGCCGGAAAGAAGGACACATGAAAATTAAGATATCGATTTTTTTTACACATGGTCCCTTCTTTCCGGTAGGGTCACATATTCATTCCAACTAATTCGAAGGTGCTGATTCCGAATGTGTAGTGTACTCAGTTTTTTCATCTAACACTCCTCCAAACATCTCTACCAATCCTCTCTTTTTACAATAGAAAAAATAATTTAAAAAATGAAAAATAATGTTGTGGTTTGTTGGGTTTTTGAGGACTAAGTTCGAATTTTCTTATTTTTTTTTAGATTTTATCCTCGAGTGGTTTCTAACCGCCAATTTTTTTTAAAAATGAATGGAAAAAAAATAAAAATAAACGTGTAGGATATGGATTCTTACTAATGTGAAGTCACTGAGTTCGAATATCGACTTGATTTTTCGATGTGACCCCTTCCTCCGCTCCAATAAACCACCTTACATAATTATACTAGAAATAAACTGAACTGCATTTGAATATCTCATTATCAGATAGTTTGGAGTCGTGATTAAAGAAAAAATTGGTCATTTTGTAATACATATAAATTTCTAATGTAACTCGTGATGTTTTAAAATTATGAGAAGCTCTTTTGTACTTCTAGAGTACTCCTTCGAATTTTCGATAAAAATGTCTTCAGAAATGAGCTCAGTAAGTCACACAAAACTACACATTTAGACCCCAATTTACTGAACTCCGAAATTTTTAGCTTTGCTCTTCTCTATTGGGGAATCTTTTCGATGTTTGTCCAAAATTATGTTGAAAATGGATTCAACAGCTCTGAAAACCCCCTGTACATGTGTAGATTTTCAGAATTTCAGCGCACGCCAACTAGTTTTTTAGAGACCACTGGACGTTGGTTCGCAAAACAGTTAGTTTTTAATTGAGTGTATGAGCGAAATGATTCTTTACCACCAGTTATTATTTTTCTTCTGGTTCGCAAATCAGTTCTTTTCACCTGTCAAAATCCTATTGTGGTTCGCAAATCGTATACGCTCGTTTTGTACTAGCGATGGAAAGGGGATTAAAAGGGGACTCGGAATTCGCTTACAAATTTTTTTTGAAAGTTCAAATTTCAGCTTTCCACAGAAAGTGCAGCTTTTACTGATATATTAAAGTTCAAGGCTATAATTTAAAAATCAGCAATAAGTCCTGCGAATAGGTTTTTATAAGATTATTCGAAAAAGGTTATTTTTATGATAGAATCTTGATCTTGGAGGCACGACGCCATTGTTTGTTGTTATGTTTTTAAGGCGCTGAATTCGAATATCGATTTGGATTTCGGATTTTACCCCTTTCCTCCCCCTTTCCCTTCCATGAGAGCCCGAATTGGTCCAAAAAAATTTTTTTTTAAAGTAATAGCGTGTCGTTTGTCAGGTTTTCTATGTTGCGGAGTTCAAAAATTGAGTTATTTTTTGGTTCCGACCCTTTACCACCTCCTCATCTTCTCATCACATTCAAATTATCTTTGAAAATATCATATCATATAAAGTGGCGTTGGTCAAGTTTTTTAGGTCGCTGAGCTCAAATATGAACCATACATTGGAATTGAAAAAAGAAATTGCAAGGCATTTATGTGAAAAATCCAGAGATGTGAACCGAAATCGACAAAATATAGATTTCGGTTTTGGTTTCAATCGGATTACTTTTTTTGTTTCGGTATTGGTTTCAATCGGATTACTTTTTTAGGGCGATTGTCCCTTTTTTCGACTTGAGTTACTTTTGGTTACTTTTCACATCTAAAAGGTCACTTCGGTTACTTTTTTCCCCTCAAAAGTCACTTTTTTCGCAATTCCGGGGAAGAATTCAAATTTTCACGTAGAAATTGCTATTTTTTAAAATTCTTTAATAAAAAAATAAAAAAATAGATTTTTGCTAGTTTGTTTGTTATTTTAACGAAGGAATTATTAATAAATGAAATTATTCACGTCTTTTCAGTTGATTTATCTTTTAAATGTGTTTGAAGAAAACTACAAAAAAATCCCCCCCCCCCCTAAAAAAACTGAAAAAATTGAGTTTTTGTCATTTTTGGTCACTGTTTGATCACTTTTTGCTCAAAAAACGTTACTGAAAGTTACTTTTTTCTTCAAAAATTTCGCCATGATGCCTGTTTCATTTTTTTCGTTTTGGTTTTGGTTTTGGTTTCAGTTATGGTTACATAAAAAAACGGTTTTAATTATATTTCGGTTCCAGTTCTAGTTTATTTTTTTTCTTTTCGGTGTTGGTTTTGATTTCAATTACAATTTTAGCCTATTTCAACGGGTTAAATTGAATTTCGGTTTCGGTTTCGGTTTCGGTTTCAGTTTACACCCCTGAAAAAATCGGTCAATATGTATCCATATTCAAACTCAACGACCCGAAATGCCACAAGATATTTTCATGAATAAAAAATTCAAATTCAAAATGTAGAAGAGGGTTACAGATGACCGGAATCAAAAAATCTCAATACCATTCGAGGTCCTTGATTTTTTAAATTTTTGGCCAAATTCGGTTCCTCGTTGTTGTAAAGCAGGAATGCAAACCGAAATCAAAAAATAACGGTTCCGGTTCAAAATAACGGTTTTGGTACTTTTTTTATCGAAGGAAAGAGAAAAATTGTAAAGGTGGGCGGGGGGGGCAACTCGGGTATCATAGCAGGTCACTTTTTTAGGGCGTTTGTCAATTTTTTCGACTTCAGTCACTTTTGGTTACTTTTCACGTCTAAAAGGTCACTTTGGTTACTTTTTTCCCCTCAAAAGACACAATTCAAATTTTCACGTAGAAATTGCTATTTTTCAAAATTCTTCAAGAAAAAAATAAAAAAATTGATTTTTGCTAGTTTATTTGTTGTTTTGGCAAAGGAATTTAAAGTTGATTAATCTTTGATATGTTTGCAGAAAATTACAAAAAATTGCCCCCCCCCCCCAGAAAACTGTAAAAAATTTATCCCCCGAAAAAATTGAATTTTTGGTTACTTTTGGTTACTTTTTGGTCATTTTTTGATCACTTTTTGGTCACTTTTTGGTCACTCTTTGTCTTTGCTCAAAAAAAGTTACTGAAAGTTACTTTTTTCTTCAAAAATTTCGCCATGATGCCTGGCAAATTGAAAACCAAGCTGATACTTTTTCGAACTCAGTGTCTCCAGAAACATAACGAATGACATATCAAATAATATTTTCACGAACAATTGATTCATATATGAAGGGAATGGGGGAGGGGGAAAGTTGGATAGAATCAAATCCAAAAAATGACGCATCGTCGAAAACAATAAACGTACGTTATGCCACTCGAGTTTTTTGATTTTTAATTGTTTGAGCTCGATTCGAATCCTCGTGATAGGGATTAGGGAAAGAAGGAGGTCAAATTCAAAAAATAAGTTGATATTCGAAATTAACGCCTCAAAAATCATGAAAAAGTATGTAATTTTATTTATTTTTGATAAAATTTTGAGGCGATGTCCAAAATGTGCTACCTGGTGGATCAAAATTCTATCACAAAAATTACCATTTTCGAATACGTGCCATTTAAAAACCCTTACCGTAGGATTTTTGTCTGGTTTTTAAATTGTTTTCGCTGAAAAGCTCAACTTAGAACTTTCAAAAACTTTCTATTACTTTTATTCCTCTTTCAAACTGCGTAAGCCTAATTTATTCCAAGTTTAGTTAGTTTCGATGTTCAAGACATCGAAGTTGTGTACGTTTTAAAAAAACTTGCTGGCAAAAAGACGTCAATGCCTTTGAAACTCCCAAAAAGAGCTAGAACCAAAATAAAGATGATTTTCTCACCTTTGGGATGTGTGAACCACAAAAAATAATTTAGAGCAAAATATGAAGACCGAAGATCACAAAGAAGTTGAATTAACATGGACCGATTTTTTTTAAAATTCAGCCTATTAATTTTTGATAATTTACTCACACTGTTCCGTTTACAGACGCGGAAAGCCACTTTTCCTCAGCGAAGAACGCTACCATCTGTTAGAACAACAATGGCTCTCGCATCGTTTCGATCACACATCAAAGAAATGGGTCATGCATCGGGATGCTTTGTAATCATCGAATATATTACTGCATTCAGTTAGGCGTTAGTTGTGCTTCGAGTAACCAAATTCCCCTCCCCTCGGTACCCCCTCCGATATTTATTATCTTTTCCGTCTTATTCGTAGACTATTATTCGAATATTTTTTCTATTTCTTTACACATTTTATAGGTTTATTTTTTCTAATTTCTAAAACGTGTACTCTATTTAAGCTGGTTTGTGTTTCGAATCGTTTACTTTGTTCGTTTTATCTGTTTTGTTATGTACAATTGAATGATGTACATTTATGCGATGATCGATTTTGAGTGTTATTAGCGAATTTTTATACCTCGGTTTATCGTCTGTATCAGACGAATGAAAAAATTCTACGAAAAATACGATACATATTAAGCTGCCATTTAGTCGTTGATTTTTTTTTCTCCTCTTTGTTACATTTCGGTGTAGGTATCTGCTACCTACGTAAAGTTTAACGCGTCGATTAAACGTAATGAGCCGAAGGTGATTTCACTTTTGCATCGGACGGGTTTTAGTTGTTTTCTATATTGCGTGTGACCGGATATGCCGTTTATGACGTAATCTTGAAAACAGTATTATTTTATGGATCTGGTTGAAAAGATACGAGTCGAGAGGTTTTGAAAATAGATTTTCACCGCCAGTATGTTCTTAAATGTAAATATCGTCGAATTGTAAAATTTTGAAAAAAAAACGCTGATGCAGCACATTTGATCTATTTTTTACTGAAAATGGTGTTTTGTGGGAATTTATCGACGTAAGTGGGTCTTCAACAGATAAAAAATAATTCTTCTTTGATGTTTTTGATTCAAAAAATTAATCGATCATTTGTAGCAAAAACAGGAAAAATTTTCATGACGTCATTTTTCGGTATAGAAATATCAAAAATAAATTTTAAACCGTTAATCAATAAACGTTTTACATCCAATGGCAGATTTTGTACAATTTTTTTATGTAGGTATTTTAATTTTTTCATCGTCTGATTTTTATTTTGTTAAGATTTCGTAAAAATTCAATTCGTACGTCAGCTCTTTATTATTATTTATAATACGGAACCACAACGTGCCTTAAATTATATTTTACGATTTTTCTAAAAATTTCACTCCGAGATGTACGACGACGAATAACGGAGTGATGTGATAACGCGTTTTTATTCTATTCGACATCGTTAATTGTTGTATTAAAATTCAACAAATTCGGTATACGAACAATTTCAAAGTAGAAAAAATTTAGTCGATTTAACTTCTCGTAATCGGCGAAGGTGTTACAATTCTGTATTTTTTTTCGAATCGCTGCTAATATTAGTTACCAAATAAATGTAATAAAATGTATTTTATGTTGTAAATTTATATTTCTCGTGTAACGAAATATCATAAATGTTTGGGTACGAATTTCAAAAAAAAAAAAAATGTTCATTTTAAAAAGAAAATTTTTTCGGATTCGTAATTAATTTAATAATTTTGCAATATTATTTGAAAATGTGTCGCTAAATTGACGTTATTTTTCGGACGGTTTATCGTATCAGATTAGTATGATTATTTCATTTGTAAATGTTGTTTGTTCCTTTGTTTATAATTACGTCTATTTCTTCAATTTTTTTCTCTAATACGCCGAATTCAAGTTTATTGTAACAATATGCGTAGTTGCTTTTGTTTTTATTTTTTTTCTATTTATTTATTCGTAATCTTTTTAATTTTGTACGTACTTTGTGTACTGGTTGTGTATAATTTTTCTCCTCTTTAATGTGAAATACAATTTTGATAATTATTCGTCTGTGTGGGAGGAATTTGGGCGTAGGATTATTGAGTATGAAAATGGATTGGGGTGGGTTTGGATGGTCAACTAGGGAGCAATTCTCAGAAAATGAGCAGGTCAATAAAAATACATTTTTCGAGTATATAATTATTTACATTGTTGAAACTGCTCATGTCTGCTTATGAGCGGTCAAATTTCCCCCATGAACAGATTTGAGTAGCAGTGATAATGACTCAGACTTGCTCATGCCTGAACAATTTTTCCTTGGATGATTTGACCACCAGAAGTAAGCGTGAAAATGAAATCTTCGGGGTCGAATTTTCACATCTTGAACGTCTAAAATTTTGATAATTGTGTATATGAACTGATATTTGCATTGTGGTGGGGCGATGACGTCAAGACTTTGATGCCGAACTATCCAGAAAAAAATAAAAAATCAACAAAACAAAATTCACGTGTTTTGATAAGAAATTTTAAATTCGAAATTTTTATCTTTCGGAAAGTTTTTTTACGATTTTTCTGCTAATTGTATGGTGTAAAGTTTAAATAAATCTTTCAAAACTTATTAAGATCAAAATGGGACGAAAACTGAAGTATCATGAACAGAAATTATTGAAAAATGTCAATATTTATTCATGGAAAATTGATAATAAAGCACACGATTTTCGAGCTATAAAAAAATACGTCTTGAAAAATCGAGAGGAATATACCACGTAATGTATTACTTACCCTAATTAAATTTATTTAAAACTGAATTACTGAATCATTTCGTATGTTTAGGTATAATAAACTCTCCAGAGAAATACGACTTGTTGCCAAAAAGATATCCGAACTAGATGCTACAAATCCTTTTAGAAATGATTGCAGTGCTCGATTATTAAAAAAATTGTACGTATAGTAATTAATATATTTACATAATATTCGTAGATTGAATAACATTACCTTTGCTTAGATATGATATGGGATTGATACCTAAAATATCTTACTTGGAAGAAGTAGATCGTATAACTGCTAGTACATTTTGTCGCCGACGACTTCTGGTATACACTAATCCAGTGGAACAGTAATACCAGGCCATCAGTATAGTTATCTATGGTGGTTCCCAAACACAAGTTTTGAGTTTTTGTACAGATAAGGTACTATAGAATAAGATCACCTCCCCATGATCTAAATGAATTAAGAAGTCAATTTTCGAAAAAGTTTTTTCGTTTTCAATGATTAGTTTCATTCGCATTGTAAATTCGATTTGAATATCTTCGGGTAAGACCCAGTGCGACCGTTCAGTTGTTGATTTCGGTGCGAGACTTAAACCGAAACGTTGAATCTGTCCAGCCGTCGGAATCGAGTGATTTCAGTAATTGTCGTCGTTTTGTTGGATTACGCCGCGCGAGTTGTCGGCCGAACTGAAAACTCGTTGCAGGTATGAAATTCTTGTCTGAATTTTTTGGATGCCAAGACGTGCAGAATGCGATCGTCGATGTCAATCTGCTGAAGATTGCCAAAGAATTCGTTGATGGTAATTCGTCAACGCCGTTGTCGTCGTCGGTGCCGTTGTCGTCATCGGTGCCACCGCCGCTGCCTCAACAACAGCATTGCAAATTTCGTTTAGTTGTGGATGGAGAGTGTTGTTTAAATGTTCTGTCTGGCGGTTTTCCTTCCGGTAAGTTGACGCTACCCTTACCTACGTGTCAACATCGCATCGTTGGCCATCCACCCTCGTGTGCTACGCGTTTGTGCGTACGTCATGGTTTATGCGCTTATTTTGGGTGTTGTATCTCTTATTATAGACATGCGTATTGTCATCTTTTTCTTATCGGTGATGTGTAGATTGGATATACGGTTATCACTGCCAAAGAATTAGTGCCTTCTTAGACAAGCTGGTGTCGCTAGCCGAGGCCGCTAAGGTCGAGACGACCGTGTTTTTCAACGGTGCTGTAGAATCGCAAAGAATAAACGAATGGATCTCCGAGCAGAAACGCGAGTACGAGAAAATAGATCAAGTAGGTACCGACCTTACCGCGCCGTTTTGCAACGAACTGTGTCGAATTCGTAGGTATTTATGTTTTGTGTGTTTTTATGTTTGTTGTCGCGGCTAGGTTTTAGCTCACGTCGCCAAATTTGGATATCCTCCAGGAAACAAGAAAAGGTTTACACCTGAAGGTCTGCGCACAGCGCTCAGAATGATGTTGCGAAATAAGAACATCAACGTCATCTGCACTTCAGACGACTACCGGCAAGAAGTTATTGCTTATTGTCGCGAGAACAACATTCACGGTTTAATAACGGACGATGCCGAATACGTCGCTTTGGATCCGCCGCGTTTGTTTTCAGCTAGCAAGTTCAAGCTGACATTCAAAGTAAGTACTCGCATGTAGAAATCAAGCGCGACCGCATCCATTCGTACGTCGCATCGCCGGCACGTTTTTGATGGCGTTTGCTACGTATATCGCGTAGGTACCTTGACGTACCGTCCACCTGCGACGCGACGTACGGCTATGTTACGTTCTAGTACCCGGACTTGTAAGCCGCGTTTATACGCAGCGTACGAATTGTAAGTTCCCGGGAACCCGGGTAAATATTGCGACCGAGCTTGGTCTCGAATCGAGACGTACTCAATACCTAATTACCTATCCACCTATGAAAAACGTTGACGCGTGTCGTCGTGTCTTGTTGTAGGGTACGCTCGAATCGCGAGAATTTATCATCTCGAAATTAAAAACAAAACTACACCTGACGAATAAATTATTATGTATTCTTGTCGCTCTGCTGGGAAATTATTTGTTGACTGACCGAGATTTAAAAGACGTGTACAAGAAAGCCGATATAGACTTGTCGAATGAGGTTTGCGTTTTTTGATATTTATTGTGCTTTACGTACTTTCTTGTCGCATCGCTTTTTCTCCTCCTTTCTCCATTCCCACGCTGCCGTCTTCTTTTTCGTCCAGCGTGTATCTTCCGCATCTATCTGTGTGTAGTAGTAGTAGAAGTAGCAGTAAGTTAGGAGATACGTAGTTTACCTCAACGGTAGACGTATTTTTCATGTTGTCGTGTTCGATGTTTTAATGTTTTGTATTGTGTTCGTTTTGTTACGCAGAACACCGCCCAGTGTGTGGTTAGGAAGTTGGCTAGATATCTCAATGACGTAAATACGTCGAATAATTTAGATGATATAGTTACTGAAATATTGGGAACCGACGACGATGGTAGAGGACCGGCACTGAAGCAAAGTATTCAGTATTATTTGGATGGAACGAAGGACGGCTTCCTCAAGTACAGATCCGTGCCTTCAAGTAAGATCGAGTTTGTTGGTCGGGTGTGGTGTGGTGTGTGCTGCGATTTGGATCTTTTTGGATCTAATTGGGTCTAAAAGAAATGTTTTCCAATTAGATCCAAAAATATCCAAAAAGATCCAATTGGATCCAAATTTTTTCAATTTAAAGAGAAAAATGTCTTTAATTGGATTAATTTGGATTTGTTTGTATCTACTTATATCCACTTGGATCCGATTGGATCGCGCCATTTTTTGGATCCAATTTTTTTCCCCAGGGAAAAGTATTTCGAGTTTATTTTTAAAAAACAAAACAAAATGAAATAAATTGTTCGCTTCGTTGAATTGACAAAGTGCGATTGAAATCGGGAATAAATTGTTTTAATTTGGTATAGTTTTGAATGCAAGTTTTTTTGACGTTCAAAAAAGTGCAACAAAGAGCCGCGTATAACGCCATTTTTTTCTCGGTTATGTGACGAGCGTGCTGCAAAGTACGTAGGTTGATGGTTTTACTGTTGTACATTGTTGAATAGGTGAACGTTGTAATGGCGGTGGCAACGACGACGCTTGTAGCAAAAATGTCACAAGCGACAGAGGTGTAGTCAACGGTGAAGAAGATTCGACGGAGGATATTTCGCAAGAACCAGATCTGGTCACTAGCAAGCTGACATCCGTTAATATCGCCGGCCAAGAAGATGCTACGTCGACGATAACGTCGGAGACCTCGAAAAGTAGGCAAGAAAAGCAGACATCGGTAGTTCTGCCGCCGATACCTCACGAAGTTATGCGCACGGTCAGCGAACGATATAGAAACGGAGTAATGTCACCGTACATATATCAAATTTTGTCGCAGGTTTGTTTACATTGAAGTTTGAGTCTGTCGCTGCCGAGTCCGCATTGGCGTTAATCGGTGCGCTGCCTTGTATAGCACCGTGCCGCGTCCTCGCACCGCGTTTTTTCCTTTCTTTGATTGCGCATCGCGTCTTCTGATTTCAGGGTGAAATAAAATTGCCCGTAATTCTGGAAGACGGCAAAGAAATACCGAACGTGTATTTGTTCTATAAACCCATTCGTCAAATGGTATACGCGATCGTTTTCAATTTACATCATCATACGTATACGGCGTCCAAGAAGAATACCAGTAAGTACGAAGAATTCTGATTGGTTTTCACTGTTCGTTCGTCCGTTCATGTGCTTACTTAGTCGAATGCCGTATTGTACCATATTATATCGTATCGTATCTTATCTTATCGTATCACAGCGAATTGCAATATAATGAGAATACGACGCGATGTTACAGCCGTACAAGTTGATATTCGTATTAAAGAGTGGATATTCGATACGACCATTCAAAGCCACAAAGCCGAATACGTGAAAGCTGAACCGGTCGGATGGAGGGTGCCCACGATTCAAAGACTTTGGTTCGGGTGAGTAGAGCCTAGAGCGAAACTATTTTCTTACCTACGTAGCGCGGCGCTTTTATGCAGATGTACGTACGTGCGCACTAAACGTATATTAGTATTGGGTAGAGAATAGGTGAATTGAAGACCCCAATTCCAAAGTGACCCAAGTTCAAAAAAGGCAAAAATTAGCAAGTTTTTTTGGGCTTGGGCCACTTTGGAATCGAGTTCTCCGTATGTATGCGTGCGTGTGTGAGACGCAGTCCATGTGGTAATTCGGGATAACCTACCTATATGACCCTATATTTGACCGTTAGCCGACCCCACGTTACTGCGTTCTACATATCCGCCTCTGCGCTGCTAGCGTTGAATTCGCAGTGTATCGAGTGAGATGAAAAAATTTGCGGGTATCGCCGCGCTTGTACTATGCTCACCACTCTCTAAATCTAAATCAGTCAAAATTGCCAAAATTGACTGATGAAACAGTTTAGATTATGTCACTGATTATCAGTCAAATTCCATTGATTCCCCAGTTGATCAGTAAAATTTTACTGCCAATCAGTGGAAAATTACCGATTCAATCAGTGAATTTTATTATTGAATCAGTAAAAAATGAAAATTCACTGTTTGAATCAGTAAAAATTACTGATTCAATCAGTTAATTTTCATTGTTGAATCAGTAAAAAAAAAATCACTGATTCTAACAGTGAATTTTCATTTTTTACTGATTCAATAATAAAATTCACTGATTGAATCAGTAAATTTTTCAACTGATTTCTACAATGACATGATTGCGTCGATTTAAATCAGTCAATTCGGCATCAAAGTCTTGACGTCACAATTGATATTTCAAAAGGGGGAAAATGTTAAAAAATGCATTAAACTCCACAATTTTTTGAAATTTGGATAGAGAATGGTTATATTAAGAAAAAATTTGATATCAAGTTTTTCCAAAAATCAATTGTTTTCATAAAAAAAGTATTTTTTGCAAATATTTTCCCCCTTTTGAACTGTTATCAGTGAATTTAGCTGTAATTCCATTGGTTCACGTGACTTTGTGACGTTTGACTTTGAAGCCGAATTTGACTGATTCAGATTTAGAGAGCGTGTACACGATGTGTACTTGCGCAATCCATGAGATGTTTGCGACGACGCCCGGGGTTTTGGGCTCCGTCCTGGTACTCACTCAGCTGGTTGCTAGTAGCCACCCGCTACTTGTACCCCGTCATCTATGTTTTTTATGTATACGCATAAATTTGACGATACCCTGTTTATTTATAATCATTATGCGATCGTACTTATCCGCCGCCTTTATTCTAATCCACAACGCAGCAACACTGAAGACGACAAGCGTCAGAGATTGCACGCGTTCCTGAATTGCATGCGATCGGATGTGCACATTCTGCTGAATCCGGAATTCGTACCGCAGGAAGTACTGGTTGCCGCCGTCGTGCTAAGGTGCGTAAAGTTATACGTACGCATACCGACCGTGCGATGTGATACGGTACGATACGATGCGAACGTGGAAGCTTATCCGCGGATGGTGGTGTCCAAGTGCGCACGCGCGAGTATGTCGTTGTAATTGTCGCATGTTTTACGTACACGCAGGTATATGATGTCGTTTCCGGATAAAGAAGTGCTGAGAAAACCGGAACTTGACGCGTTCATCGCAACCGCTTTGTTTTCCAAATTTTTCCACCCTAATTTGCAAGGTTTCAAAGTATGTGCAATAGAAACTACCTACCGCCACGCAAGTACCCCTTGCCCTTGCTGTACCTGTAATCTGTAGAGCTGTGCTTCCTTATAGCGTGCAACCATGTTTTTCTCTGTTTTCTTTCTTTTTCCTTACGTGTTTTTATTGTTTTTGCAGATTCTGCAGCTGTCGAGTCGAGGCATCCAGTTGGCTGCCTTCTTTATGAAGGGCGTTGAAATGGCCATTTTGGCGAATGACGCTTGCGGCGCTCCGATACCATGGCTCATGTGTTGTCCGTGGTCGTTTTTCGACGGTACACTTTTCCAATACATGTTCGTCACAGCTACCAACGATGAAGATTTATACGAGTTGTGGGATGATCGAGAAGAACTTCGTGTGCGAGTCGAACGAATGAAACAAGCCATTCTCGAAGGATTAAACGTTGAGTTTTACAGTCCGTTGATACCAGAGACGCTAATTTCTCCCAGTGAGTACCATTGTTTCATTTCGTTTCACGTCGCTTCGATTTTACGATTTTAATTTTCAGTACGGCCGCGGCCTATCGATGCTGCGTTGATTGTTTTTTCAAAAAAAATGGATTAATCGTTCCACAAAATTATGATATTCTTGATTGGGCAGAGATCAGGGATGGAAACCGGAACCGGTTCTGGAACCTTAACCCCTAAAAAACCGTTATTTTTGCTTTGAAAAATAACTAGAACCCTTAACCCTTATAAAAACTAGTGAAAAAAACCCTAACCCATAACCTAAATGAATTTGGAAATGAATAACCCAAAACCCTTAACCCTAAAAATTTGTTTGGGTTTTGGGTTAAGGGTTTCGGGTTTTGAGGTTTCAATTTTTCAGTTTTTTTTTGTTTTTTTCTGCAAGCAGTTCAGATTTTTGTGATACTGAAACTAACTTTTTTTTTTTTAAATTGATTTTTAGGAATATTTTGTAAGTTTTATGACATAGGTAGGAATATATAATGAACAGTGAGCAATTGAATATTGATCATTCAACTTCAAACGTCCATATCTTCCTAAGAAATGATTTTCAAGACCTGGGATCAATTTTATTGGATTTTCTGACGTTTTTTACATCACAACAATAAATTTTTTTGACCGAATGACCCTAATCAAATGAGAATTTTTTTTTAAAAAACCCCAAAACCCTAACCGGAACCTTAACCCGGAACCCTTACCTTCCGGGCAACCAGTAACCAAGAACCCCTTACCTTTATTCTAAAAATTGAAAAACCTTAGAACCCTTAACCTTCATTTTTTCACTAAAACCTTTACCCAAACCGAAAACCTTTATTTTTTTATAAAGGTTTTCCATCCCTGGCAGAGATTCGTCTTGTCAAAAACTCAAATTGCTTTGATTAGAAAAAAAATTTTGAATCATTCTTTTTATTTAACATCTAAAATATGAATAAATGATGTGTTAATAAAGTGGGTCGTTTTGTCCAGTGATGGAAGAGCCGGGAGCAGAGATGCAACGATTATAATCGATGCTACATCGATTGTGTTTTCAAAAAATAATCGGAAATAATCGATTAATAATCGATTAATCGGTCCCAAAAATTTGAGTATTCTTCATTGGCTAGAGATACGTGACGTCAGAAACTTAAATTGTTTTGATTAGAAAAAAGATTACGTCACATATAATTTGACCAATCAGAAAAATTGGAAATTTTTGTTTACTTATCTTCGATTAATCGAAGAATAATCGATGCTCGTCCGATTATTTTAATCGGGGTATGAGCATCGATTATAATCGATTAAAATCGTAATCGTTGCACCTCTGGCCGGGAGCGAGCGGGAGCGGGAGCCTAAAAGAGTGGTACTTTTTGAAAGAGCGAGAGTGAGAGCAAAGAGCGAAAAAATTTGAAATCTCAAAACTACTGAGAGCGCTCCCAAAAAAAAAATCTACCAACTTATTTGAAGAGCATTCACTGTAAAGAGTCATTAACCTGTGAAGAGCGGGAGCGGAGCGACTGCCAGAAAATTCCCCCTCCCCCATGCACGCGCGTACGTATATGCGTACGTACACACGTAAAAATTCAGAAATGTGCTACTGGAAATAGATGTAAGTCAAGCATCATTTTAAAAAGTAGAAGAGATAGAGAATGAGAAGACGCCTTATTAAAATTTTCAAAAGAGCAAGTAGAGAGTGAGAGCCTAAAATAACAGAGAACAAATGCGCGAGCAAGAGTGGGAGCGCTCTGAGCAAGGCTCTTTCATCACTGGTTTTGTCTCTTTGTTTAGACCTAGCAATAACTAGTATGGTAGGTGACTTGGCGTAGTATTCCATTTTAATTATTGAAACTTACAAATTCTTTTTTTTTTTTTACATTTTAGCAACGCCGAATATGACGATCAAAACTGACCTCGTATTGCCAGCTCCGGTCAAAGATATGAACAGTTACATAAACAGATTAGTCACATTTTCGACGTGGGGAGGCAAGGTGTCAAAAACCAGATTAGCAGAAATCGGATTTTTTTTCAGCGGTTTCGAAGACGTGGTGATTTGTAACAAATGCGGGCTCCAAATAAAAGGATGGGAACCATACCATAAACCTTATGAAGAACACAAAAAGCATAATATGAACTGTTCCATTTTACCGAAACGTAAGTCGCTTAGTGGCAGGCGACTAGGCGTAGTATTCCATTTTAATTATTGAAACTTCCAAATTCTTTTTTTTTTTACATTTTAGCAACGCCGAATATGACGATCAAAACTGACTTTGTATTGCCAGCTCCGGTCAAAAATATGAAAAATTACACGAACAGATTAGAAACATTTTCGACGTGGGAAGGCAAGGTGTCAAAATCCAAACTAGCTGAAATCGGATTTTATTTCAGCGGTGTCGAAGACTTGGTGATTTGTTACAATTGCCAGCTCCAATTAAAAGGTTGGGAACCTTTCCATATACCTCATGACGAACATGAAAAACATTATATGGACTGTTCCATTTTACCAATACGTAAGACGCTTAGATTACGTGTTATTCTAATTTCTAAGGTTTCAAGAAAAGAAAATTAATTCCTTTTTTTGTGTATTCAGGCGTCTTTATTGACACTATAAATATGGTGGATTGTGTAATGTATCCAAAAATGGAAATGTTTGGTCGTAGATTCAAATCTTTTGAAAAACATCCCTCTCTAGCTAATGCTGGCCGTAGGAAGTTCGCCGAGGCTGGTTTCTTCTACTCAGGTAGATTAACCTACGCCAATATTTATGATTCAGTGATTAAGGAAATGATGTAATCCGGATCTTAATGATTTGGATAAGTTTGAAATTTTGTGCTGTAATCGGGAATTTTTTTAAATTTCATTTATCTGCATTTCAGGAGTTGAAAATTCTATTATGTGTTACAATTGTGGCTTAGGACTAAAAGGCTGGTCTTCAAAGGAAGACCCCGTGAAAATTCACAGGACTCATTTCTCTTTTTGCCCAGAAGTTCGGGGAAAAAATACAGCGAGTAGTAGTCCTACAAATTATGGTGAAAAACGAAATACGAAATTTATAAGCAAAGAAGTATGTCCACTTTTATTGTTAATATTTAATCTTTTTATGACATGTTTAATTAATTAATTTTCTGTTTTCACAGGAAAGATCTCGCATCGAGAAAAGATTAGGATTATAGAGTGCTCGTCGCTATCAGTTGCGGCAGAAGATTATTCCATATCAATATTTCAATTTTTAAGTAAGTACTTTCAGAAATTTACTGGCCATACGATTCTCCGGTTCGTTTATCGTTTCTGTAACGTTCTGACTAATATATATTTTATTTATAGATTATCTACTTTCGATATGGAAAATAATCATTTTTCCTATAATAATGCGATCTCACCGAATCAAAGTTTCGACTCGTGGAACGGCGATAGAACTTCAACCGCATTACCTGTTCAGCGGAATATGAATTGTAACGGTGTACGTAATTTTACCAAACACCAATTCGACTCGCCTAGTTCAAATTTTTCGTCTCCAACCGATGGAAACAGCAGAAACAGTAGCTTTCGATCACCTAGATTATTATTTTCCGAAGACGAAGAGGAAGAACTCAGCATCACGTTGAAAAATTATTACGAAAAAGATCTCAGTGATTTATTGACAACTAGTTTCGAATCGAAAAAGTATTATCTCGATGTTCGCGGTGCTAAATTACCATCTCTCGATAAGTTATTTATCGAAGAGAAATGGCATGTAAGTATAATTCCACGTGTTATTCGAGTTGATACATTTTCTACGCGATGTCCTAGAATTTTTCTAATCATTATTTTTGTTCGTGTAGAATGAAAAGTTACCGGAATTGCAGGATATCAAGCAAGATTTGAATACTGTCAAGTCGAAGCTAAACGAATACGAATTGACTCATTGGCATAAACATACCAGATCGATGAATCCTGCTGATAAAGTCATGAAATATTTACGACGAGATGTTAAAGTTGAATTTCTAACTCAGGTAAAGAATATTCCAATTGAGTGTAGAAAATTATATTTTTCGCGACATTTTTCTAATAATTAATTGTTCAACAGGCTTGGTGTAAATTTTACGAATTGGTTAGCAAGTATAAACTGATTCCTGCCGAAGCTCGTAACGAAAATGAATTCTTTTCGTATCATCTGTGTGAAGTCCCTGGTGCTTTTGTGGTCTCGTTGAATAATTATTTGAAGCTTAATTATCCTAATTTAGAAGTAGGTCTAGTTTCAAATGTATCTACATGTGATTTAAATTCCTTAACTAATTAATTTCATGTTCAACAGTGGTACTGGAAAGCTAATTCGTTGAATCCATACTACGAAGGTAACAATTTATCGGAAATGATCAACGACGACAGATTCATGCTACAGACAATCGATAAATGGGATTTCGGCCCCGATCAAACCGGAGATATTACACATCCAGAATATCCTAGGTATTTACGTTCCTGCTTTGGTACCTCGCTTCCTCATTTGGTTACCGCCGATGGTAGTTTCGATTGCCAAGATAAACCAGAAGAACAAGAAAGCTCGGTTTCGTGGCTTCATCTCAAAGAAACCCTCACCGCGTTGATATTTTGAGAAAAAGTAAATACCGTTTATTTATTGCGAATCAAATCGAATTCAAATAGATTAATCTCATTATCAAATACTACGTTGTTCATTTTCAGATGGCAATTTCGTTATCAAAATGTTCACGTTTTTCGAATGTGATACCGTTTGTTTGCTGACTCTTTTGGCCGCTGCGTTTCAGGAAATCAAAGTCGAAAAGCCAGCTACGAGTAAAGAAGGCAATTCCGAAGTCTACGTGGTTTGTCAAAAATACAAAGGACGCGATGCCATTCAACCGTGTTTAGATCGATTAATGCAGATCGATTTAGAAACGTACCAGAAATTCTCCATGTTCCCGTTTGCTACGTGCAATAAGATATTCTACCGTGAGATTACCAATTGCGCCGAACTTTTCGCCTCATTTCAAATGAATGTTATCGAACGTAACATTCGAATTTAAGAAAAATATTTGATAAAATATTTTTCGCTTTTTGAACGATGTGTTCAGTGTTGCTTTGGAATTGAAGAGACAGAGGATGGAGGATTTTCTAAAAATTTATCGAAAATCATTGGGGGAATGTGGTTTTGGGGCATTGAGACGTTATGCTGATGAGCTACTGGATCGTTGGGGAGTTGGACGATTGAGGTAATGTGACATCTGAGTATTGGAACGTTGGTCTATTGGGTTATTGTGGCATTCAAAGCCGTGCAGAAAAAAATTGGGGTCTGAGGGGGAAAAGGTAAGAGTAAAAAAAGGTCTTTTGAACGTCGATGCAATTTAGTTGAGCCAAATTTTTCGTTTGAAGGCCCTCACAGTGACGAGACAGAATTTTTAACCGTAGCAAAACTTCACGGGCCCTCTAAAAACTCGGGTTCGGGGGAAGCACCCTTCTTCCCTTCTGCGTATGCCTGGTACCATTGGGGTATTGATATTTTTAAATGGTTCAAATTGCTCGGGCAGTTGGTTAAATTTTTGAGGGTGGTTCAATTTTTGAGTGATCAAAACAGTCCGGGCCATTTGATCCAATTTTTGAGTGATCCCAGCTAGATACCCGGGCAGTTTGGTCCAATTTTTGATTGTTTTATGGTAATTTCAAAAAAATCGAGTGCAATGGAAATACATCGGTGATAAATGGATTTTGAAAATGCATATTTGCAAAAACAGAGGTTTCTTATTGATTTTCAAAAAATGAAGGAAAATCGATGGGCGACTTTTGACCTTCAATTTTTTCATTCAAAGACTCCCCAATTCCAACGTCCGGTGGGTGTGGTCAATTTATTGATAATTAACATTGGGGCATTGGTTTGTAGTTTTTTTTTCAAATTTGAAAATTTAAAATCGAAATTCAAAAGTTTATATTTATCGTGAAGTACAAACGAAGATTAGTGGCTGCAAGAAGGGGTCCGGATTTTTTTCTAGGGCCCCTTAAAATTTGGCCCGGGTTAAATTTTACGAGCCCATGTAAAAAAATAAGTGGAAACAAGGAAATGAAACAATAACAATAATCAATTTTGTCCCAATTCCATCGAAAAGTAACGAAATAATGAAATATATTTCAAAATTTTTCTCATTTTTAAATCAATTTTTTCTTTTGTTTGAATTTTGTGATAAATTTGAGTCCTCATTTTTTGAGAAAGGAGATAATTTCTAACTGATATATCGTGGACATTTTTTCACTGAAATTGTGATGAGAAAGGGGTGTCAAATTTTTTGGAAAACACTGAAAAATAGTTTTTAAAAATCACTAAGTTTTCCTTTGAGGAAAAAGATTTTAAATTTTGGATATATGTTTGAAAAAACTGCTTAATTTAGTTTCTAAATTTTCACATAGGCACCTGAAAATTGTGATATTTCTCTCCATTTTTGGGTTAAAAAATTATCGAGCTTTTTTTTTTTTAGCTTTTTTCAAACTTTCTTCAGACTTTTTTTCAGGTTTTCTATGCCTGTTTATCATTTGATCGTGAGAAAGCTGTAGAAACAATCACTCATTTCTTTAATGACACTCAGTTGATTTCCAAAAAGTTGAACTCAGCATTTCACACAGACGTACTAAAAAAATTTATGAGGGCCGATGGGGGGGGGGGGGGATGTTGAGAAAAGAGACTGGAAAATTATTGCATTACGCTCCGACCCGGTTTTCGCCTTCACTGCTAATCCAAAAATACCTGAACTTTTCAATTTTTCATCAAAGTTACAGAATGAAAATAGCAGCGGTACTCAACGCTTCAGATGAGCTTATTTTTGGGCAGATTGGACAATTTCGTCAATTTCTACCGAAAATGTCAATTTATCGAATTGAAAATTCCTATTAAAGACGCCAAATTTCATCACAAATGTCAACTTTAATTGAACATATCAATTTTTATTGGAAATTACCATTTTTTATTAAAATTATATCAATTTTAACTCTGGTTGTAGGGTGGGCGGAAAAAACAAAAATTTTGATTTTTGAAAAGTTACCTCCTGCAAAAGTTGTTTACTGGATAGACTAGAAAAATAAAATGAAAAGTTTCAAAATCGATTCACATTTTCCGATCGCGCAAGAGCCTTCAATTGTTCAAAAATTGCCAAAAATTCAAGATTCAAAAATTAATTTTGGAACTTATTTAGTGACTATCTAGACCAAAAAGCACGTTTGTTTTGAAAAAATCTGTGTTTTATAACTTTTATTCAGAACTAGAGGTGAAGAAATATGAGAAATTTAAAAAAACTATAAAACATGGATTTTTTCAAAAAAAGTTGTGCTTTTTTCTTCAGACGGATAGTCCTTAAATAAGCCCTAAAACTGATTTCAGTGAAATTTGATTTTTTTAAATTTCTGAAAAAAATATTGAATTTTTGGCGATTTTTGAAAAATTGAAAGCGCTTGCACGATCGGAAGATATGAATCGATTTTGAAATTTTTCATTTTATTTTTCTAGTCTATCCAGCCAACAACTTTTGCAGCGGTAACTTTTCAAAAATTCTCCCCCCCAAAAAAACAATTCTTGATTAAAATTTGAATTTTTACCCATAACTTTCATATCTAAAAAGAAAAGTCCCAATGGCCTAATATTATTTTTGGTGCCGCTGGAGAAAAGCCTTTATAACTAAGCAAAAATGGACCGAAATTAAAAAACTCGTGCATCGTGAACTTGTCTTCATTTGTGCTCTACGATGGGCTTATTTTTGGACCGATTGGCTTCGTTCCGGCGTTGTAAAATTAGAAATCCATGACCAAATTTTTAAATTGATTCATCAACACCAGCTGACCTAACGATTCTGAATCAATTTTTTTCATTTTTCATATAATTGACTACGATTTTTCATAAAATAATTCAATAAATCGCAATATTGACTTCAATTGTCTAATTACTCATAAAAAAACAATAAAATCAACATCACATTCGAACTCCTTTACTACAAAACACAAACTAGTGTACAACGTTCAAAAAAATATTACGTAGAAAATGTCATCATGAAAAAATTCATCAAATTATCAAAAAGAAAAAAATCGTAAAATTATACAAGAAAAAAAAAGAGGAAAATCACAAGTAACATCACACACTATTAATAATATCGTTCGAGAATTATAAAAAACAAAAAATTGGACTCGATTGTCAATTAAGTGGAAAATTTCACTAGGAAAATTGACCATGTTTATTATTTACGCTTCGAGTGTATCTCCTTGGACAGTAATTCTTCTCCTACATTATAGGTGAACACCTTCGGTTCAATGAACCCAGCCGATCCTCTGGATTGTTTGTGTATAACACCTAATCCAATCAAAGGCATCGGGGGATCTGAGGCAACTTCTTGAATATCAATAAATGGCACAGTGCTTTGAGCAGCATCCGATCTTTCTTCGGAGTAAGTAAATTCTAAGTACGTATCTGGTTTAGAATCTGGCAGTGAGAAGTCACCTTCGCTCAGCGTCGGTGGCCTTTTGGATAATAAACGATGCTTGACTCTGAAATGAAAAGTCGATGAAATTAATACGATGGTGGTATTTCAATAATGGACCCGTATGGGTGAAATTTACATACCTGGGATTTTCAACAGCCGCATCGGTGTTATCGTTACTTTTCCAATATGATAATTCGGGAGATAATTGGCCGGTGGTGAAATTAAACGTGGTTAGTTGTATTTCGAGGTTCAGGTGTTCGCCCAATGATCGCAATTTCACTCCTGAATAAACAAAAAAGATTTTAATAAACGAGTACACCTGCGAAAATCATTCAGAGACAATTACCAGTTAAAACGGAATTCTTGGGGCCCACCAAGTCGTCTAAATCGATGCTTCGTGATTCGTAACGCATTGTGTGGTATTTATGTTTCTCTAGCCAATTGTCTACATCGATGGGGGAAATTGGTACCCAAGATATGCTATCTTTGTCGATCAATCCACCAGGTAGTAGTGTTCCTTCTTTAACTTGAAGATAAATAACGCGCTGGTGTTTGATAAACCGAACACCTACGACGACTCTGAAACAAATCAAACAAAATTATAATTTTCTCTCAAAATTACACGACGAATTTTGAGAAAAACTCCCTCACTTGTTATTTTTAACGTCCGATGTGGCTGGTAAAGTGCTAAAGAAACGATCCGAAAGATGTGATTCTTCGTCGCAGTAGCAAAAACAATAGAAACATCTCCAAGCCAAATACTTTCTATACATTTTGATTCTACTTTCGAAATTCGAACATCTTTTATCAATTTGGCCGTAGCTTTCAGCTTTATCGTGACGGATCCAATCGTATCGACGGCTACTTGTAGTTGGCTAAGAACAAAAAAAAATCATTAGAGAGCTTGAGAATCGAATTAAATTAAACCCTTTTTTATTTAAATTATTCGTACCGAAAAACAAATATTCATATCTTCGTCGACGAGTCTGCAATCGAAAACACGTCCATTGCATTTGGGTTGCTGTTTACATAACGAATCCTGATTACTACATCCAGGTTTGTTAACGAATGAATAATATCCGCATCCATCGAAACAATTTCTATCGTGACTAAGTTCTACTTCATTTTGAATGTAACCCTGCAAAAACAGATATAATCCGGTGTTAATCAATAAAGAACATAAAAATACGACGAAAATACAGTTCCGAGTTTACGATGAAAAAGGTATTTAAAAAAGTTGTATCTTGATACCACATTCATCATCGTCCGGTATGACTCACGGGATTAAAATTAGGTAAAATTCTCGATTTTATGTACCGTTGCGAAAAAATTAGCGTTATTCGAAATATTTTCAATGAGAAATTTTACGAAACGTTTTCGAAGTCTCAATTTCTCAATTTTTTTTTGGAGTGTCTACTGAAAGTAGATTACAAAACGAATGTGAATTAAAAAATCGTGCGTGAAAATCTTATTTTTAACTCTGCTGAAGATGATTTTTATTTTTATGATGTAAAATTCCACCAAATTGTAAATTTTGTATTTTTTCAAGTGATTTTTTTTTTAATTTTGTAAATTTGGTTAGTTTAGAGAAGTTTCAGCAAGTTTATAATTCTCAACAGTAATGAACTCAACTGATTTAGGGAAATTTCTCCATGATAAAAGCCAAATTTTGTCAATTTTGAACAATTTCTTCAAATTAAGTCAATTTTGACTACTTTTTATCAAATAAAGTCAATTTTGTGAAATTGAGTAGATTTTGAACCAATTTCAACAAATTTTGTCAAATTAAGTCAACATTGACTACTTTTTATCAAATAAAGTCAATTTTGTGAAATTGAGAAGATTTTGAACCAATTTCAACAAATTTTGTCGAATTAAGTCAACATTAGCCAATTTTGTCAAATTAAGCCAATTTTTACTAATTTTGTCAGTTTTGCACAATTTTGTCAAATTAAGTCAATTTTGACAAATAGTTTCAAATTGAGTCAATATTGACCAATTTTGACAAAATAAATCAATTTTGACCATTTTTCGTCAAATAAAGTCAATTTTGAGAAATTGAGTAGATTTTGAACCAATTTCAACAAATTTTGTCGAATTAAGTCAATATTGGCCAATTTGTCAAATTAAGTCAACATTGATCAATTTTGTCAAATAAAGCTAATTTTCACTAATTTTGTCAAATTAAGTCAATTTTGACCAATTTGGCAAATTAAGTCAATTATGAGTTATGACAAATTTTGTCGAACTAAGTCAATTTTGACAAACTTTGTCAAATTAAATCACTCTTGACAATTTTTTTTAATTTAAGTCAACATTGACAAATTTAGTCATTATTGACATATTTTTTCGATTTTATTACATTTTGACAATTTTATCTAATCGTGATGAATTTTGTCAATTTTGACGAAATGTTGTCCAATCTGACGTAGAAGTAGAAAAAGATACCAAAAATGACAAAATTGATCAAAACTGACCAAATTTACCTCAATTGACAGAATCTGTCAAATCTGACGACATTTAGTAAAAATTGAGCACATTCGCCAAAAATGACAAAATTTGTTAAAATTGATCAAATATGCTGAAATTTAAAAAAATTCCCGAAATTGACAACATTTCTCGAAGTTAAAATTAATTCATTACCACTCGCTAATATTTGTCAAAAATAATATCAACAATTTTAATACGTACTTTTTGAGAATTTTAGTACATTTTGATAAACTTTGTCGTTTTTGCAAAGCGTACCGACTACCGAGTCAATTTTTGATTTCGTCAAATCCTCTAAATTCTGACAACTGTTATCAATTTTAATAAAATTTGGTTAACTTAGGTAAATTGATATCAACTTTGATAAATTTTATAAGTTTTGACCAATATTGGCACATTTCGTCAATTTTGACAAATCATGTCCATTCGAAAAAATTCGGTCACTTTTGAAAAAAGTTTTGTCCTCATAGTGAACAATTTTGATTAATTCTAATGATTTCTTAAAAATTCAGTCCATTTTGGCTTATTCAGTCAATTCTGGAAAATCTAATCAATTTTGACAAATGGTGTCAATTTTAGTAAATTTTGCTCATTTTAGTAAATGTTGTCAATTCTGAGTCGTTTATTCAATTTCGTCCAATTTTGCCAATTTTGACAAATTTTTAAATCCTGGAGAATTTTGACATTTTTTTCAATTCTGATAAATTTAATCAATTCTAGCAAGTTCTTGAATTTAAAAAAGTTTTAGGCTTGTAACCAAGTGGGAAAATAGAAAATTCTCGTACAGAAAATTAACTAAAAAATTTCCCAACGTGTAAAATTGTTCATTAAAAATATTGGAAATTTTCAATATTTCATTTGAAACTCGAAGTACCGAAAAATGTCAGCAATATTTCTTGAATTTTTCAAAAAAATTACCAGGAATTCTAGAAAATGAATTCGAACTATGAATAAATTTTTGGTTTATTTTTCATCGAAGTTTCATTTTAAAAAGGTAAAAAAATTCTCAGAAAGTTCCTTTGTTAAGAATTTGAATCATGAAAGCTAAAATACAAACAATTCACTTCGTAATTTAATTATCTTCAAACCACAAACTGAATTCCTTTCGTATAAAAATTATTATCGTACTTCGTGGGCTAAAATAATACGCATTTCATTTTCTTATCTTTTCTCTTTTCCTGAATAATCACGAATTGCAACTCTTTATCATTTACATTCAACGATATCGATGTATTCACTTGTTGTAATAAAACTATTACGTTTTACGTTCATTATCTTCCAATAAAGTTTCGTTCCCACGAAGGATTCATTTTTTAGTCAACCGAATGCGTAATTCACGAACCAAAACAAATATTACGCCGAGAAAATTAATCAAGAATAAAAATGAATGACAATAGACGTCGAGGTATTTCGTTCACGTCTTAGATTGTTTTTAGTCATCAGATATCAGATAACTGCACGTGTTATAAAACTATTTCGAGAAGGCAATTTAAAGAAATAGACAAGTATACATTATACAAACGCTCGCATCGACAAAATCTAATACGAGAATAATTTAGCTGACTACGATTTTCATTCCAGTATTTTTTCAAATCGTAATTGCGGAACCTTCTTTCAATGTAGTTTTCAGTTTTCAAACACATTTTTATCACTTAATCAGCAATATAATAAAATAAAGACAAATCCCGTGTTTACAAAAATATTGCCAAATTATTTTTTTCATAATAGCTCCAGGAAAAAAATTACTCACTTGGACCAGCCTGGTTATTTCGATGTACGTTTCGTTGAACACATATTGATTTGGATCACATTTCCATAAAGAATTATCAGCCTTTTTCATGGCCTCGTTAGCGAGTTGAGCTTGTTTATTCAGCTTGTGGATCGTGGTGTTGAGAAATTCATCGATGAAGTCTTTATAATCGCCTAAAATCAGAAAAAAATTAATCCCGGTTCTAAAATACAAAATTATTCAACGATACGAAGCTGAGTGAAAAATTCTAAAGAAAATTATAGTTGGGCGAATATTAATCGAGCAACCAATTATCAATTGTCAATTGTGTAATAACATGCAAATCACCATCTAACATTGTTTAGATTTCAAACTTGTTCTGAACAATGAAACGTGCAAATGATTGAAATTAATATCTAATGAGGCAGCATATTTCATTAATAAAATATACGAAAGTGAAAATAAAAGCGAAACTTAGGCTTAACCCAGCACCCAGACTATCGAACACATTATTTCAAAGAATTACCTAATATCTGATAAAAAATTATTGAAAAATTACATTCATCAAGGTATTAGGAAATGGACATTGTTTACCAAAAAAATTGGATTAAAAAAATTAAAAATTAATTTCAAATTGAAATCTCCCAAATCGAACATGATTTCAACAGTTTCATCGATTATTTGAAAAACATCATTTCCAATGCAGATATTTCCTTATCTAATTAGTTTCGTAACACTGATAACAGAAAAACACGACGTATGAAATTCTCACCTCTTTTACGAGAATAGAAATCATTGATTTGCATATTGGAATTCGACATTGATGAATAATACGCAAATGGCATTGTAAAAATACACCATACGGGAATACTTTGCAAATAATCTCATTATATAAATATTTTACGTAACTTTTCAAGTATCACCGAATACCAAAACTTGCAAAAAATATTTACAGGGTTCTATACCTTTTAAGATTCATGCTATAAACAATAGATTACATGCTCAAGTTCATTTGAAAAAACCAACACCTATAAACAAGATTAGATTTATCGTGAAAAACATGCATATAAAAAGCACATTGCAAATGATCGACGACTAGACATGCAACAGACTCTAAAAATCACTCACCCGAAGTGTAAAGACCTAAAATCATGAAAGAAAATTCCTTCATGATTGCACCTTTGATTTGAACCATTCGTAGAGAAGAATGCACGTCGTGTATAAGTTGCTGGGGCGATTTAGGAACTAAACACCTTGACTGGGTTTTACTCTGCGAAGAAACACATCGATGAATAACTCGAAACGATTAAATCTTACGAAATACTGGTTAATTACATTGAAATTATCCAGTATGAGCGAGAACACGTCTTGTTTGCCAAATATAATACTTTCGCCGTTGATTATGGTATCGATTTTCTCCAAACTGTCGCCAACGTTTCCTGAGTCGAATAATATTGCGTTGGCTGTCCTCTCCAACGTGTATTTGGTGGCGATTGATTTATTAACAGATTCGTTCTCCAGATGCATCACTTTGTTACGTAGTTCTGCAAAATAAACCAAAAAATTAAAACGACTGTATTGACTTTTTTTTTCAAATCGAAAGGTCCTGTACTTACTCAAAAATTTCTCATATTTTGATTCTATGTTTCCAATGTGCTGCACTAAATCGTCCAATTTGATCTCAAAATGAATTATTTGCGAAAAATCACGCTCCAATTCTTTTATCCTGGCGATGGTAACTTGAGGAATGTCATGTTCCAAGCGTTCTACGAGGTCCGTTATGTTGGCTAATTTAGCGTAGAGTTTCTTCTCTTTGGCCGACTGACCAAAAATTGAGTGTCCTGAGATGGATTCGTAAACATCTATGGTGTCGTCTAAGACACTGAATAACGTTTTGGACCAGAATACGACAGCTTGGGCAGCTATACCAAAAGCTGCATTGGCACTGAGGCAAATAACTAGAACTTGTAACAGCAACATGGTATTATGGCTATATCACAGTTTTCGAAGTAGAAATAAAAATTAAAACCGAAAAGCTCGAAATTTCACAATAAAAAGATTACGACTACGGTGTTTCCGCGACTGCTGGCATTGTAACCTGTATTATACTGAAACGTTTCCTTGGTACCAATTACTAAACTATGACTGTGAACTCGAGATGACTAATAGTCCAGTTTCTGCCGTGGACAAAAGGATTGTAGCAGTGAGATTCGGATAATTCACATGATTAATTAACTTGTCGAAGTTGAAAACAAAACAAACAATCAAGAGGAGTTTTGCGATGAACAAAATGGATGACGATCAAAACAGTTGTGGTTTGTGATTCGTTTCATAGAGGGCGTTAATATTAGTTGTGTTTTTGATCGATCGAAACGCTAGTATCGATTTTTGTTTTTTCACCAAAATTCAAAATCCAAAATTTTAATGATTTTTGTTTCTTGATTTGATCTTGATCCTAAAGAAGAGGAAGCTCTACGCTCTACGCTCTAGGCTCTACGCTCTACCTATTTCGAGTTACATAAGCAAGAAATTTATACGGAAAAAATTACGTTAAACGTTTTGACTTTTGAATTTGTTTTTTTTTGAATTGTAAGTTGTAAGGAGCAAGGAGCTAAAAAATGAAATAAATTGAAAAATTCCAGTTTCCAAATTTCCAATTAGATATGATACTGGAAATTTGAAGAAACGTAAAATTTGTTGACAGTTTTTGCAAGATTTCTCGGGGGACTGTTGAAGTGTTGAAAATGTTGAAATGAATGAATCTTGATGAAATTTGGATATGTGGCGTAAAAAAACATTTCTGATAGGCGGACGCTGAGCATTGTCACTGACAATGCCATTTTTTCATTGTTTTCAAAATTTTGAAAAATATTTTAATTTTTAGTTTTTTTTTGAAAATCAAAAAAAGGCTCTGTCAGCCTATCAGGCACGAATGCTTTTTTTCATAACATATTCAAATTTCAATAAATTTGATTCAGTAGTCTCAGAGAATTCTTGCAAACCCCGTAATCAAATCTTGAATTTTCTTCCAAGTTTTATTGAAAGCTTACCTAATTTGGCTAATTATGGTGTCAATTGAAACTTTTTAATGCTTTTATTTTCTTCTTTTTACGTTCTGATTTCAGTGATTTCTGAACTTGAAATAGTATTTTATGCAACAAAAGAATAAAGTGATTTTCGACGAATTTTGAGGGTTATTTCACAAGCGAAGCGAGGGAAATAGCTCAAAATTGTCGAAAATCACTTTATTCTCGAGTTGCATACGATATTTTTCGTCATAGCGGGAATAAAACGCGAGTTTAAGTATTCGAGCAATTCGCGAGAGGGAATAAAGTAGCACTTTATTCCCGCTATGACGAAAAATCATATTCGTTCGTTGTTTCATCATTTTACCCTTCTATAGATGATCCAAAAAAAACGTAAATTCGCGGTGCGCCTTGTAAGGTGCAGATAGGCCAGAATTAATTCCCGCAATACGTGGAGCATCCTCTTAACTTTTTTCTGATTATTTTTCATAGCATGAAATTAAAATTAATAATTTATTGGATCAATTTATTTTCATTTATTGTAATACTTAAATCCAAATTTTTATAATTTTCTTGAAATGGAAATTTTCTGAAGCTCAAATTATTCATAACAATCTCGTTGCACTTTCAGCTGTTCAAAGTAGGTACATTTTCATATTCATCGCCGGTTACGCCGGTTACCTCCAGCATTCGTAAGTTTAAAGGTTTAACCTGCGGTCTTTTGCAAATTCTGTAATATTAATTTTCAGTTTGTAATAGACAATTAAATTGAAGTAATCACAATGATTTCTTATTCTTACTTACCTGTTTTTCCATCGCATGTATTGCCGTTGGCGTAGGAGTTGGCGTTGACGTTTTCGTCTTCTTTTCAACAGCTTGTACAATAAGAACACAAGAGTGACAGCCATGAAATCCTCTTCATCACTCGAATCGCTATCTGTACAACTCATCTTTTTTTCAAACTTCAATATGGAAAAAAAAACTATGAAAGATGAGAACTGGGAAGATCAGCTGAGAAGTGGAAGACGTATCACAGTTATCACAATCACAACATCGAGTGATAACGAATTTAACCAATGAAATCACAGGATTCTTATGTGTTATTTTGGTGGTCTGTGAAGAGACTTGAATTACGGCTTATGTTTTTTATGCTTTACTTTTACATGACTTTTACGTCTTATTTTTTTGATTGTGAACAACGGGGCTTTACTTTTTCCCAAGTTCAAAATTTTTCGAGATGTTATTCAAATTTTAACTCTACGCTTCATTTCTAATCCAACTTTTTTCCAATTTCGTATTTTTTTTTTTTCAAAAACTTGTCTCAACTCCACAACTAAAATTTTTACGAGGAGGAGGGCATGTTTTTTCTACTGTTTCAACTTCAAGTTTAAAAATTTTCTTAGTTTAAATTTTCCACGATTTTTTCGAGTTTAAATTTTTGTGATTTTTTCAAAGTGTAATTTCACACTTTAATTACTTAATCTTAAATTTTTTCTATTTTTCCCCAGAACAAATTTTCTCAAAATTATTTTCACCTCCAAAAACTCCAAATCCGCATTGAAAAGGCATCGAAGAAAATTGAATTGGTGTCAATTTTATGTGGTTTCAATTTAGGACGAGAGTTCGACATTTGTCAAGTTGGAAACAATTTTAATGTTGAACCAAATTTTGAGTAAATTTAAAATTTTGAAAAAATAAAAAATTGGAACTTGAAAAATTGTTTGATTTGACACTGAAAAAAATCCAAAAAAATCCGAACTTGGAAAACATTGTTGGACATGAAGCTTTAAAAATTAGTCAAAATTACGTGATTAAAATGTTGTTTTTTGATGTTCTCAAGAGCATAGAGTTTGAATTTCGATTTCGTTTTTGGATTAGACCTTTTTTAAACCCCTTTCTCCGGTTTCTCGACCTTGAAAATTTATTTTCACAATTTTAAAAATTTTAGAGGATTAATAAGGCCTTAGAGAGAACGTAATTTATTATTCCTTGGACGCTGCTATTTATTTACCAAACAATTTTTCAGTTATGGAATTTTGAAGCGTAGTTTTAATGAATGTCCACTTTCATTTATTTTTATGTTTCTTCTTAATTCTCGTCATTTTTAATATTTACTTATTTATATATTATTAAATAAGCTTATTCGATTAATAGCGGAGCAAAGTCAGATTTATAGTAAGTACACTTAAATAGAAAATATAATTTATCGCCGTTCAAAAAAAAAACCGCCTCTCTCCTACCCGATTTGTGTTCCTCATACAAGTATTGACCCAACCAGTAAACAAAGAGGATTTTGCGAGGGGAGAAGATGTCAATTTATGGAAAATTTTCCCGGACACTTTTCGCTCGAGCTAAAATTTTTGCGAAATTAGGGATCAAAAAGCTAAAATTTATCCGTTTTTTAACATTTAAATCCTCATAAACATGTTGGAAATAAATATTTTTAAAAAGTCACGAAAATCACAAAAATCTACCGCTCGCTAAAATCTATCTCTCTACGTCTCTAGTCATGTGCTCGTTATACCCGATCGTAAATACGGCCCTGGAGGGAGAAGATCTAAATCCTCTCTTGTCAGCCTATAAAAATTGTAAATCAGATTGGAATTTTGAGTAAAATTTTCACAAAATGATAAATATTTCATGTTTTTTAAAATTCAAAGTTATTGAAAATACGATTATGTTTTTTTTTTTTGCTATCATCCACCTTCCTGCAATCCTATTTGAATATACCATTGGGTAAGTATATATTTGCCATTGAATCTGAAGGAAGTAATTTACATTTAGATAAGAATTTCATCATTTTTTAGGTCTTCGAACTAGGATAATTTTTTTTTTCAGTACGTTTGCAGCTAATCATTTATCATATCAATTTGTTATCAATAAGAAAATCTCTTTCCAAAGGAATAGGACAAAATTTCCTGAAAAAAGTTTTTAAAATCCGAAGATGGAAATTCATCGTTTTCCAAAGAGAAAGAACAATGACTATGGAATTAAGTATATAAAAGGGGTTCATATTCATACCTATAGTTATTCGTGCATCAAAAACTCACATAAGCAGCCTCCCCCTCACCATCATCCATCCATCCCCAAAAAATCGTCCATAATGTTCAATGGGCAATCTTTCTGAAACTTATCTTTATTTTCATCATCATAATTCCCCCGCTCTCTTCCTAGGCTTTGTTTGTTATTAAGCAATAATTCTCCCAGTCTGACATTAAATTCCATGCTTTTATCAAGTACCCAATAATTTATTTCCACCCCATTCTCTTATCATTACTATCCAAGCATTTACAAATATTTTTGAACAAAAAGATACCTATACCAAAGCTCTGTTGGTTTTAGGTGAAAAATAACTTTTCTACATTTTAAAATAGCACTTAGCTTTTACTTTTTGGCGCATACGAAATACGAATAGAATCAGACAACCTTACGATTTCCTTTTAATGGATTACGGAGTGGCGTAATAACTACTTCCTATGAAAACTTTTTTTTCCTTCGAAGTAATGCTATTTACTCTTTTTACGATTAGACCAAAAAACAAAAAAACGAAAAATAGGATATACGCAACAGGGAATCGAAAGGTTTTCCGTTGAAGAGGCGTAAGAAGTCGAAATATAAGTACCTACTTGTGAGTATGACTTGTATCTTATTCTTAAAATTAAAAGGACGAAAGCAGCATCAAAATCTAACACCTCCGTTTTCAAGAAAAACATCAGATTATATAAATCACCATTATTCGACGACAAAACTTTAATTGACGGATGACCATTGACTTAAAAGTTGAATCACTCTTGAAACAACGCTTCTATTCTTCAAACATTTTAAAAACAACTTTACGCGACAAAAAGTGATTGGAAAACTTTGCCGAGAGCAAAAAACTGTGAAAAATTTATTTCTGAGTTTTTTTAAAGGAGGTCGTTAGGCAACTAATCGTTCATTGTACAACGCTCTGCATAGTTACAGACTGAAACGCCTCATCTATTCATTGAAGGCAATCAAATATTCATAAAAGTAAATAAAGTTGTATTTTATTTAAAATTTGAAACTATATGACTTCCAAGTTGTACTTGGACGTCAGTTTTTTTGCCAAAAATCGTGATATAGGTAGGTAAGATAAGAGGAGAATCGTTTGTACTTTTTTTTTTTTACAAAAGTTTGATGCAGAAAGGGGAGTAAGTTGTCCTTAAACTTCCAAAAAACCTGGTAAAAATGTCACCACCGACTCAACCTTTTATCTTTTCCCAAACTCCATTAAAAATGACTAAAATATTTTCAATAAATTTCGAAAAAATGATAATTTGCATAAAAATAGAATTAATGTACGTACCTACCTAGATGATTTGTTCAAAAATTTTATTGCATCCATTTTTCATCTTCACTTCATTTTTTAAGGGTAAGTAAGTACTTACTTCGAAAAAATTATTTTCGTTCTTTTTAATAAAAAATCGAAAACACTTTCATTTTTTTAAAACGAAATCTTGATATGAATATCTAACTTTACTCATTATTTTTTTTGGCGGGGATTTTCCAATGTTATATTTACTTCACTTCGCCAATTTCCAAAAATAAAAATTTTTTATGTGTTTCTTCCATAGTTAAGGAAATTGTGGAAAATCGCCACCGAAAATATTTTGGATAAAAGCATTCATACCTAATAAGAGGGGTTTAATTTCTTTTTTTTCATTCGTTGTGGGAAATTTAAAAACCATTTTGAAGTGATTTTTTAAAGTGCCGCAGGAAAATTGAATGGAGTAAGTAAAGGTAAAAAAAGAACACCAAATTGCATTTATGAGTTGAAATTTTTATTAGGTACCTAATTTAATTTTTAGTAAAATCATTGAAATTTTTTCAATTTTTCAGTTTTTTAAATTTTTATTTTTAAATTTTTCAATCCTTTAACTTTTTTCAATTTTTTATTATTTTTAAATTTGTAAATTTTTTTAGATTATTTTGACTTTCTAATTTATTGAATGCAATCGAATTTTAAGAACAATGGGACGTGGACAGAGGGAAAGGTGAGGAGCAGGGCTGGTGGAACAGAATGGAACAGTATGAACAAATAAAAACACTCAAATTTCTGTTTCAGCTGAACAATAAACAAAACTGAACAAAATGATGCTCTGAACAAATAAGGAAAGAACAGAAGATATCGTTTAAAAATAGTAGGTAAGCACTTTGTTCTGTTCTGATCAGGATAAAGACAAGATCATATTTTTTCACGATTTTCTCTTTTCCTTCCAGCATTGTAATGTCACAATTTCTCATTTTTATGCTTTATAATGATATTGAAGTTCTGAAATTTTTGGAACTGATCGTTTAAAAGGTTGAATCGATTTTTAATGGATTTATGGTTAAACTTTACTATGTGGAATTATTTTATCAAAATAAACCTTTCCAATTACAAAAAAAATCTATCGAAAAATAATGGAGAAATTGGATGCTTAAATAAGGTATCCATAGAGTCCACCAAGTTCATGGGATAGCAGATGTACAAATCAGATTTCGCTTATTTGTTAATTTTGTTGACTTTTTTGAACAACTGCTCTGAACTGAACTGGAGCCTGGAAACTCGATACCTCACAGACCCGTAGTCAGAATGTTTTGGATGGGGGGGGGGGGGGGCAAATGGCATCACAAAATTTACATTCATACTCTCAAGGTACAAGAATTTCTTTTCATCAAATTCAAATTACTCGCTCAAACTCTTTGAAATCAAAACATTTTTTTGATCATTTAGAAAAAAATTTTATGATTTTTTTTTCAAAAATTTAAATATGGAAATACTGCTACAAAAATTTTCAAAAATAATTTTAATTCATTTTAATGATAAAAATTTTTTTGGTCCACTTTTTAAACCACTGAATGTACAACGTGAATTTTATGAAAATTACGGGAATCAAAATCCAGTTGGCAGCACTGAAAGTTTTTTGAAAATTTCATCAACAACTATTTTAGATGACCAATAAAAACTATAGATTCGCTATTTTTGATCCGTTTTTGCGAGCAATTTGAATTTGGTAAAAATCAAAAATCTTTAAATTCAAGATCTGTAATTTTTTAACCAGTCTGTAAAGCGCAAAAAGTGTATCCAATTACGAAGTCAACTGTGCGCAGAGTGTAGAAACTCAAATCCCATCTTTAAAAGGTGACCAATGTTTTCAGCAGGTGGTACTATGCAAAAGTTAAAAAACGGTTGTTTTTTTAATGACAAAACTTTAAGGTCCCCTAACTTCTAGTTTTGTTCTTCTCTGAGCAAGTAGGAGAGAGGGTTCGAAATTTGTTTAGATAGTCTCATACTCAAAGTAAACTATTTTTCAATTTTCGTCAAAATTCATGATCTGTTTTTTTTTTTTATCAACCCTAATTCATATTCTTCGCATTCAAAGAACTGAATAGCATTTTCTGATCAATTTTCCAATTTTTGATTTTTTTTTTTCGTAAAAATGAAGAATTTGAAAACGTAACCTCATGTACTAGGCATCTAAGGCATCACGCCATGATGGTTCAAAATTATAAATTTTCCAACCTTATTCATTTTTTAATATTTTTTAAAAGCGAGTTTTTAAAAAAAATTATCGAAATATCGCCCAACTTGGATCAAAATTTGTAAAAATCAGCCTCGAGAGTTATTAATAAAGTACCACAAAATTGTTTAAAAAAAACATTTATTCAGAATAATTTAAGTATGAGAATTCATGAAAGGATTTCCAAAAATGCTGGCGTTTGAAATGAGATTTTCACAAACTTTGTATTTTAAAGAGAAATTTATCAGAATTGAAAAATCTAAAGTAGAATTTTAAAAATTTCCGACATTTTGAATGGAAATTGATTCTGATCGAAATTTTGAACGTATGGAATCAGATGACCAAATAGAAGGATGCTATAGAGGGAGCATTTCAATATTTTGGTTTTTCACAAGACCAGCATTAAAAAAGGGTTTTCGACAAATTTCTCCAAGGGGAGAGGTGCAAATGACTGTTCCAGGGGAAGGACATTGCACCCCTCCCCCGGTATCTACTGGCTTGATACCTCGATACATCGATACCTCGAAAACTGATAGGTACAGAAAACAGAACCAATCAAATTGAACAAAACCAGAACAGAAGAAAAAATTCATTTTCCCTTGAACCAAACACCAGAAACATTCATTCATTAAAAAAAATTTGTTCCTGAACGGAACAGAACAAATCGACGTTCTACTCGTATTCCACCAGTACCGATGAGAAGAAGGAAGGATTAAATTTTCACCAGCACTTTTTAAAGTCTAAAACACTATCTTGCTACCTCCTGCTCTCTTCTATTCAATCACCACCTCTTTAGGTGCTGGGCAGGTATAAGTTTTGCCTATTCCGTTTTTGAAGGGGCTATTCAATTACGAAATTTCATAGTCCTTTCAAAATGCATCACATTTTTCATCGAAAGAGTACCGTTCATTCAACCATTTTTTTTTTGTTAATTCGTAAAATAATATGAAATTTTAAAAAAATTGAAGCAAAAAATTTAATCTACTTTTTTCTACCTCAGTTATTGAAAAAAATCACAAAATTTTCTGATTTCGTAATAGGTACTTCAAGAAAATTTCCCAACGCATTGACAACAATCCACCATAAAAAAATCACAAAACCCCCATTTCCCCAATTAAAAAGCCAATTTCACTCAAACCCTCTCACAACCGAACCAACTCCGTCTCAAAAACACGCCACATTTCTCCAAAATAAACCGCCATTAGGCATAGAATCCATCCTCAGATGAAAATTAATTCACCTATATAAATGAGCCTTTGCTTTGCTTTTTATTAGCCACTGGATACTCCATACACGATACGTACGTATGATATACGACGGCGTATGGGATAAACGGCTTCGGGGGTTCGAAATACACCGTGTAAGTGTAAAAAACCCGAAAATTAGTCGCTGCGCACTAGCGAGCTTCTCGCAAGCAGCAACACTCCGAATATGTACGAATACCATCAACGAAAGGAATGAACACCTTACTCTAGATTTTCTTCTATTTCGTTTTCGATTACGTTTTCGTTCGGTACGGTTTTCCGCTCGCGAACACGTTCCAACCAACTGACTATCGGAAACAATAATTTTCCGCCGACTGAAAAACATTCCTACAAAATTGCTTGTAATTTCGGCGCGATGTGTACGAATTCGGTAATAAATCGTAGGCATTTAGAAAAAACCGCAATGATCGACGGTATCAATTAATCGGTTTCTTTGACGGATTAACCTATTGATAAAAGGTTACTTCCTGTTTCTACAGGCTTCGTATTTTGTATACAGGTTCGTACGAAAATTTTTTCAAATAAATTTTTTTAATCATCCCTTCATTTTTTTGCCACCGAACTGAAATTAAAACCTTAAATGCAAATGTACTTTCGTATCATGCGAATGAAATGTTTTCGAGCGAGCGAGCATTTCAACAGGAAGAAAGCAACAATTATTTATGACGAATTGAAGAATAAACCACTGCAGCCTTCATGCATTTTTCATTTCGGTTACAAAAAGTAATACTTTTTATAGCCTGGATTTTTTTCTATTCGTTCGGTTCATCAAAACAACGAATTTTTTATGGAATTACAGAAAAAAATACGAATAAAAATTCAATAAAAGACAAAAGGAATATATTTCGTTGGAAAAAGAAATTCGAATACCTCGAGGTGTGAAAATTTACATATTTTTATGCAAAAATAACTCATACAACGAGCCTGTCTCTGGTTCAAAAATATCGTTTTAAAATTAATTTACGATTTTTTATTAATCGAATAGAAAAATTAATTTTACCAAGGGAGTTTCCTAAAAAATTTTCACTCTTCTATACCTATATAGATTTTCGATGGCATTGGTTCAATTTTGATAAGGTTAAAAGCGCTTCGTAAGCAAAAAATGCTCAATAATTACGTCCCTATTGAATCCACACAATATATTTTTTGTAACGTCTTTTTCGTTGATTACAACTCGCCTATTATCCTTTGCATTCTTGCTGGTAAAAAAATTTAATTAACGTTACAAAGCGTAACAATTCCATTGAATTTCCTTCTTCATCGTTACCTTTTTTTCCTCCGGAGCTGACGACCAGCGGTTTATTTTAATATTTTTGATATCGTATTTTGATCAACAAAATCAACATCTGTATAGAAATGGGATTAATTTAATCCGAAAAATGGTATAGCAATAACTCGCAGCTTAATGCGAAATGAAATTTATGTATCCCTCGTGTTAAAAAGATAAAGAAACACATGTTTTTATACATACACGTTTAGCCTATTACTTATTTATCAATATATCCTGCCAAGGAAACGTGTACGTGTGTGTTGAATTACGAAAAACACACGGAGCCTGAGCAAGGATTAAAATCGTGACAAGTTAATTAAATTAATTTTTCATTACGTACTTTTTGCGGTTGATGGCGTTTAAATGTTCATGGGTTTATGAACCCTTCGCAGCCCGAGCGTATTGTAATAATTGATGAAATCTTGATTGATTGATTTAAAATTTGTACGACATGTCGACGTAAGTCGTGTTGAATGGTACACTTCCAGCTACTCGTCGTTTAAGAATTTAATGGCTTTCGCGTTATTGTCGTGAGTGAAATCAACAACGTTACATGATATCAAATTCATCGTGAAAATATAAACTATCTGGAGTAATTGTCGTAAAGTACCGATAAACGAATGGGGGATTTTTTTTCGCTAATGGTATGTCGAAGATTTCGCCGGAGTGTCTCGAAATCGATGAGATAACGACGAAATGTTGTTAACTAATTATTTATGTATCAGTAGGATTTAATTTAGAGTCGGTTTTGAAATATTCCATCATTAGTACCCTACACATAGGGTGTTGCGGTCGCAGTTGGCTGCCTAGCTGCAGCCCAAAATACACCAGTGTGAGTAGATTTGCTATTTGGAGTTTTCGAGGAGTTGGGGTTGGAATAAAAATCGATGGGAATTGAAATTTGAAAATGGTGGCGAATTTGGAAGACTGCAAAATTCAGCTGGCTGCAGTTGAATTTGATTTTTATGGATTGGATTTCGTTTCGATGTTGCAATCGGAAATATTCGCGGGGAAATAGACGCAGAAGGAATTGATTTTGGGACGAAAATCGAAGGAGTGATCGGGATTGAAAATGACAGGAAGATGAAAGTACTGTTTTAAATGACGAAAGTTGAATTCTGAACTTTGTCATCGATTTGTTAGATTATTACAATTAATACTTCGACCTTTGACCTTCGACCTTTGACCGTTGGCATCTAACCTTTGACCTTTGACTCCTAACCGTTGACCTTTGATCTCTGATTTTTCAAGCTTGGATCGGTAACCTTTGACCTTTAGTGTCTGATTTGACTTTCAATTTCCAACATTTGATTTCGGACTTTTGACCTTTGACCTCGGATCTCTGACCTCGACCTTTGACCTTTGACCCTGACTCGTTAAGGTTAGGCATTATGGGTGATTTGAAACATTTAAGATGTCCCAATAATATGGGTTCTAAACATTTCATATTGACTTTTCAGTAGATGATTTGAAAGAGACCGATGTTTATCAATGATATTGCACCAATCCAGTAGAACAGAATATTTTTCATGTAGGTATAAGATATTTTGGATGATCTGAAGAATTTTTGAAGTCTCAGTTAGGCTGATTTCGGGGTATTGTGGCATTTGAAATTTTAGAAAATAGTCATTTTTGGGCCGGGACTCAAATTTTTCGAAAATTTTCAACGTTAAAAGCATTTTCATTGCAACGTTTTTGTGAAATGGCAATTTTTGGACATGAAATTGAATTTTGGGGAAACTGTGGTAGGGGGCATTGAGTATTTCACAACTAATTTGGAATTGATTTGAAGGAAAATTTACTTTTTCAAGCAGATGATTTGAAAGAAAACTCGGTAAATCAATGTTAGGTATTTTTGAAATTACGCTTTAATCTGATAGCAGTTTATGGGTGGGGAAGGGGTGTTTATCAATTTGTTTTTCTGATTTTTGATGAACCATTAACAAAATTTCTTTATGAAATGACCAAAAAAACGTGGTAAAAATGTGAGTTTAATATTTTTTTGAGAAGGGGGGAGGTGAAGGTGTTTACATGTTTTTTGTATATATTTAGTCAAAAACGTTATCATTGGAGATATTTCGGAGTGGAATGAAAAAAAATGAGTAAAGTTTCCTCTGAAAGGAAATGTTGGCAACATGGATATGTTTTTTCCTGTCAATATTGATGGAGGAAAATTGGTAAAAAAAAATAATGTTAAGATATTTTCCAATTTTTCTAAATTTTAACAAAATATCAAAAAGTTTCTAATACACCCGTTTACTACTGAAATAAAATTGCTAAGCAAATTAAAAATTTTGTAAAAATATTATTTCCTTCCCCTTTTTTTGTCAAATCATTACAGCGATACCTATTTATCCATTATTTTTTTGACTAAATGTTTTATGACTTTTAGGTCTTAAAAATATTTTTCTCCCTTGTAATTCATTGCTATTTCTGTTTTTCTGATATTAAGTTAATTTCGAAAATATAAAAATTCAAAAGTTTTTAAAAGTCAGCGTCTCGCAAAATAGCGTCGACCAAAATGTGGTTTCGCAAAATAGCGTCTCGCGAATTTTGGTCTCGCGGGATTTTGGAATTACCCCCAGCGGAAAAAACATATCCATGTAAACATAATTTCATAAAGTTTGAATGAAATATAATAGGGGGCTGATTTTCACTCTAGATGGACGTAGAACAATCCTCAAAATTATTTTATTTTTAAGGATATTCAAATATCTCTGAAGTGACGTCAATCATCTTGTGTTTTGACTTCCATAAACCATAAAAAAGGAAATGGCGTCGAGAACCGTCCCAAGACCCACTGAAGAGAGAAAAAAAACTCCAAATATCGACCAAATTTTATAAAATTGTATTTTTTAATACATCTTCAAAAATTACATAATTATGTTTGTGGTCACTTACAGTGATCATGCCCCCCAAGGATTTTTCACTCTTTAATGGTCTATGAACCAGAAATTTAAAAAAATGGAAAAAATTCAAACACTTGAAATTTTGAGCCATTAGCTGGGAAGGGAATAAGCATTCACCAAGAAATCTTAAATTGTTCCCTTCTCTTTTTGAGGTCATCTTGCAACAATTTTTTGCTATAGACCATAAATTCTAAAAAATTTTAAAAAATACCTACCTTGGGAATAATTAATTATTTTTATATTTCTTAACAGTTTTGCATAAATTTAAGATACAAATCTGAGGAATTGGACTTTGTCTTTTTTAAAAAAACGTTTTCGAATTCATGGCCAACTTTCATATCAAAATTCATGATAAAAACATAAATTTTGACTGCATTTTTGGGGCAATTTTTGAGGTTTTCTTGCACCTCCTTCCCCACCCTGAGCTTTCCTGAAACCACGCCACAAAATAATAAATTTCATAGTCAATTTTATAATTTCACTTCTAAAATAAAAATGAAAATTTTTCGCAAATTGAACAAAAATTTCTCATTTGAAAACAATTTTCCAATTTTTTCCCAAAAATTCTCCAACCAAAAACTAAAAATGAACTTTTATCGTCGAGTAAAAGAGCTAAAGGGCTATTCACAATTGAAATAAAAATTGAAAAAACTCATCAAACGGATTTTTTTTCTAGTTGAATTAGGAAAAATAGAAATTCGTGAAAATGCATAATTTTTATCCTGCAATTTTAAAGGTAGGCAAATATACAAATCAGTAAGCAGAATAAGCTGCTTACTTACTAGATTGAAGGCGGGGCATGGCATGGCATGGCATGGCACTTCATTTACGAAACACCCGGTATCAATTAAATACTGTAATTTTTTTTTTAAATCCACCAATATCGACATAATATAAGTACCCATCAATCTATATCAATTTTTTTGTAAAAAAAAAACAACGAAAATAGAAAATCATTTTCAAAACAATGCATACGAAAAACGTCAAAAAATAATTACCTACCTATTCTCGATAAAACCCATCGACACGTAAAAATTGGGTATTCATGGGAAAAATTATCCAGTTTAAAGGTATATAGGTAAGTCATGAAAGAAAACAAGGATAAATTCTATGAACGATGAATTTCATTCGGCGAAATGTCTCATTTTTCAAAACACACAACATCGGATTAAAAAGCGTGCTGTTTTATAGATTACAAAGGTATTTTATTTTAGGTGCCTACTTTGTGAAACTTTATTGGTTTATACCGTGTTCGGTGTTTTTTATGTCAATATAAAATTTGTTTCGCAATTAATTTAATTAATTAGCTCGTTGATGGGAAATTTTAATATAGGTAGGTATTATCATTACAGAGGTTAATTCGTGCAATTTAATTTTACTAACAAATTACGCGATTGTGTTTGCCCGATATTCGTAATCGTTGGTACAAAAAAAATTGAAGGTTAGGTATGCATTATTTTAATCAAAAAGTCGAGAGAAAAATTCAATTTTAATAATATATTATTTTTTAGGTACATATCAAAATTCAAGTTCATACTCGACATAAATATAAATTGAGGTGGGGTGGTAGGGGAGCTGATCGTTCTCCAAAGTAATAAAAAAGAGGGTAAGTGACGATGGGTTGGATTTTTTGCAAGGAGGAAATATATACTTTTTTTTATCAATTAGGAATTTTTTCCTATTTTTTGCTTTTTAAAAATATTTTTTTAAATTTTCAAGAAAATCTCATTTCCAGTTCTGCTGTAAAAAAAAAATTGAACAAGGCTAAAATGAGAAGCACACTGCTTGAAAAAATCCACAAATCCTCTCGAACATTTCAAACCATCTAACTCGATTTTTTAACAAGATAGAGGCATAAAGCATGAAACCCTTTTTTGATCAATTCGGGTTATTTAACCTCCTGGCGCAGAACTAACCCATCATTTCATCTCGTACATCGTATCAAATTACTAGAATAATTAAAAGGAAACAAAAAACGAATTTTGTTATTTAATAAAGTTGAAAATATACTCATCGTGTCGTATACTTAGCCGGGTTAAATATTAAATTCTTAACTAAATTCCTAATTCGAACGAAAAATACGAAGATTTTAAAACGCAATGTTTTAATTTAAGACACTTTAGTCGTCGGATACCTTGCAGAAATAAATTTCGAACTTTCATTACTTTCTGTGTTTTGTTCTTCCTGGAATAACATTATACCTATTTGTTTTTGTCAATTTTAACGAATCAGGGCGGAATTCATTTTAGGAAAGAAAATGGCTAAAGATTAATTGAAACGAGAAACGTTTCGAAATATTTTTTTCGCCTCGCAAGCCTTTGAAAATATTTTATCTAAAATTGTTGAAATTTCGTATCAACTAATTTTAAAATTATAATGTAATTTCGTTTTAAAATATTATCCAAGCAGAGTTGCTTTTTTCGATAATAAAATTACCCTAAAATACCAACACCCACCTTTACTTTGAAGTCCAATTAAAAATACATGCAACAAGTGATATTTTATCCTTCATACAAACAACAATTCAGATCCAATCAATCAATCAACGAATAATCTCTGCTTTTTCAGGTGATCGCCGAAAAATGCTTACTCTAATCTCATCTTATTATTCTCCAAGTCGAAATTTCGAACAAAAATTAAATTATCGGAGATAAATCCGGATTTAAAATTCATTTCTTAGTTTATATTCTCGATATCTATGCTTCGACGAAAGAAAACAAATGTCTATAACCTTGATACCCATAACGAAATTTAAATTACCAAAATCGAAAAAAATCTTCAATTTTGGTATCGCTTTTTTTCCACCTACTGAAATTATTCAATTTCCAAGTGAAATACGACGGTGGTGCGTGGAGTTACCGATGCTGTTGGAATATTTATAAAGACATTCTCATCATTGCTTCGAATGGATTACCTAGTCAACTTTGCAAAGTACATCGAGCTATTTACATTTTCAAACGGTCGGTCTAACCTATTCGCCGAGAAATTTACTAAAGTAGCATCAGCCATTCCGGCACGTTCCCGGGTAATGTTTTTCAGCGTCGGGGTATTTATTGGAAATGTATTCTTAGTCGGTTATTGACACCCCTTTCCTTCTTCCCCAAAACGAACATTCGTCAGAAATGAGCAGTTAGTTTTATTACGTTTCGAGTCTGGTTAATTACTGCGAGGTTTTCTTTCCGAAAATGCAAAGATGAGAAAAAATATTCCTTTTTACTAAGATTTTTAAATTTTTATTCAACAATTTCAACATGAGTAATTGATATTTCCAACAAGGGAAGAATTCGATTCGATGGTGATGAAGTTTTGGGCCGAAACAAAAATATATCTTAGAAAACATTCAATAACGACCCTACATCCAAAATTTCAAGCACCAAAGTTCATTTTTCGAATTTTGAATTTCTGAAAATTAAAAATTATCTTGCACCCTGCAAAACACGAAAATTCGATTAAATCAAGGTGAAAAAATATAATTCGATATATTTTTTTCGACTTTTTGAATCAATTGGAGGTGGTTTTGAGTTGATCTGAAGCCTTCAGAAAATGTTAGCATTCTCCAACGTCAACTTTGGGCGGTGGCTCAATTTATTTCAAAAGTCTAGGAGTACAGTGTTTTTCACATTTTTTTGAATTTTGAATGGGCCCTTGCTAAAAATTGTTGGGAAATAATTTCAAAAAGATGTGGTAAAAATTTGATTTTTTTCATGCTCCCTTCTCTTGGAAAAACTCAAAGTTTCAACATTTTTTATTTTTCTTATTTTTGACAATAGTTTATGCTCGTACACGAGCTGAAACATTGGATATTTTTCTGTGATATTTGAAGTGAAATAATGCCGAAAAATCCAAAATATTCAGATATCCTGATAATATTCAAAAATATTAAAATATACTATGGGTATCATTTCACTCGTCTTGACAAGCGCTACTCGAAAATTGTGATATCTTTTCTAAAATTAGAACACTGGATATTCATAAAATAAGGGAAATGATTGAATCAAAATTGTATTTTTATTGTCAAAAATCATTTTGAAAAATAAAAAAGTCAAAATTTACGCCCAACTTTGTTCTGATAAATTAATCAAGTATATTTTATCTTTTTCGTTGGAATCATTTTCAAACATTTTCTCCCTCGTTTTGAGATTTTTTGCCTGTGAAAATGAGTGTTGCCATACGCAAAAATTTTCAAAATATTCAAAAATATTCGAAAAATCGTAAGATACGCGGTAATTTTGGACGAACATGTGGTATTCAAATAGCAATCGAATATACGAAAATAAACATTTTCAGGCAAAATATTTGAAATGAAGTTGGGCTTATTTGAAAGAAAATTTTCTGAAAGGGAAAATGATTTTGTTACTATTTGTACTCGGAACACTTCTAAAAAACATTCAAAAAAAATATTGCACTGTTCCAATTATAACCATTAAAAAGTGAAAAAATTCTAATTTTTCCGACTTTTCTTTCAATTATTTATATGATTTTTATAGATATGGCCAAAAACGTCATTTTTTGAGATAATTTGGATATGAATACAAAAAATAATTACCTATTTAGGCTTTGATCGATATTGTGGTTTTGATTTTGCGGGGAGGGAGGGGGTATATACGAAACGTTACCCAGGAGATACCAGAGAAGGTATTTTCAATATTTTTTATCAAGTTCAAATTTTTTTCAATCTACAAATTTTTTATCAAATTTTTTTCAACTCTGAATGTTTTTCTCAAAACTTGACTCCAAATTTTCTTCGGCTTTCTTCAATAGGTACCTTAAGTATATTTTCTTCAAATTTTTTTTTCAACATTTTTTTCACTCAGAAATTTTCTTAGAATCATTTTACCTTTACATTTTTTTCAAAATTTTTTGCTTCAATTTTAAGTTAAATTTTGTTGCAACTTCAATTTTTTTTAAAACATTCTGCAATTTCAACAACAAAATTTTTTCCAACTAAAACATTCTTGGATTTTTTTCAATTTCATATTTTTGTCCAATTCAATATTTTTATCCAATTAAAAACTTTTTCAAAATCTCTAGGTAAGTACCAACTTTAAATTCTAAAAAGCTGTTTTTAAATTCCACGGAAATAATTTTAGAGTTGGAAAAAATTTAAGAAAAATTTAAAGATTGAAAACTATAATTTGAGAAAAAAAATCAAAAATAGTATAAACATGAAAAAATCTGAGAAAATTTTGGGTCAAAAAATTTTGGTATTGAAAATTCTTGAGAAAAAAGTCAAGGGTTAAAAATTCATAATTTTTAAAAAATTCTCAGAAAAAATTTTGAACCAAAAATTCAGAGTTGAAAGAAATTTTTGAGAAAACATGAGAATCAACTCGTATACATATCCCGAAAAAAATGGGAATCAATTTGTGCATACTCCGAAAAAAAAGGGAATCATTCGCCTATTTTTTCATGAATATTTTTCTGGGAATCAACTCACCTAAGTACAGCCAACGTCATTATCATTAAATGAAAGGTTCCTGTGATTCGACATTTAACAATAAGTAAGTTGAGATCCATTAACAAAAATGAATGGGGTCTGGAGTTCGTCCTACATCCATCTAAAGTCAAATTCAAAGCCTACAAAATAATTTTTCGTACTCATTCCCAATTTTTTTTTTCAAATATCAGCATTTTTGGCCATTTACAAAAAAATAGGATTTTTTAGTCTTCAATAATATTAATTAGGGAAAGAAATTACCTACATTCTCTGAAAAAAATTCAAATATGACCAAATAATTTGCATTTTTGACGATCAAAATAATATGCAAAAATATGCACTTGAAATCTCGAAATATGCAAAATATACAATATCGAGATGGGTATCCCGGGAAAGGATTTTTCGAGCTTAACAACATGGTAACACTTGAAATCGCCAAAAATCGTTTAATTTGATCAAAATCATTCGAATCACAAATTATTCGCAATAGAAAAAATGGGTGGAATTTTCGAAATATTGTGAAATATGCAAGAAAATGGTGAAAAATAGCCGAAATATTACGAAAATATGCACTTTAAACGTCAGAAATATGTCAAAATATGCATTTTAACTCCATATAAATTGCAAAATATGCAATATAAATATAAAATTGGAATTATTTTACAGAAAATTTTTTGATTCGCAAACATTTCGACCATATACCTCATCGCCATCATCTTTGACTTGGAAAAACATACAGTTTCATATAAATCCATTCCCTAATAATAATACGACTAACCATCGCTGAAAAATCAAAAAACAATTTTTTTATTAAAAAATTTGGAAGTTTCGAGTTGTTGCCGGAGAGAAGAGGATTGAACCAAAAAATTTCAAATTTTTACCACTTATTTGAACTTATTTCGTAATAATTTTTGGCACACAACAACTGCACAAGTCTATCAAAATTCGAAAAAGTTGAAAAACGTTACTTCCTACGTAGTTTTCCACTCAACGTAAACCACCTCACCAATTTTAGTCGAAATCCAGGATATGTATTTTTTGATCCACCCTAATATCCAGGTAGGCAGGGGGGGGGACGAGTTCTAAACTCAATTTCATTTGCATTTTCACATAATATCATTTAACCGTTAAAAGTACGCTCGGCAATGTATGAAAATTTAATTTTTAATTTACGCTGTGTTCCTGCTGCGGGCTGGTAAAAAAAATGGAAAACTACGGCGTATTTTTTTTTAAAACAAAATCAACTCTTCGAAAAAGGATTAAAAATATGTCATAAAACGCCTCTCTAACGTAACAGCAGAGAGAGAGAGAGTCGACCAATGCTTGAATTTTATTCATAATAGATATAAAGGCCATCATGGGCCGAATAAAAGCGTTATAAACCGCACACAAGTCCTTTGTAAGTATGAACTAAATTTCTATAATGAGCATTTGATCCTCATTTTCAGTACGCTACCTAGCTCCGAACGTAATAACAGCGTAAAATACCTACCTAACTCATACATTATCCAGAATTTCCAGTGTTTGTAATTTACTATTGTGAAACGTTTTTCATTTTAAGAGATTTTGCATGGTAAACGTTGCCGCGTAGCGTTTCTCTCGCGTTAATGAATCCTGCGGTAATATGTTCGGCTGCTTAAAAATTTCTGCTCGTATTAACTTCTCGACAGAGTCAGGGGAAAAAAAGGAGCAGAAGAGATGACGTAATCGAGTAGTATTCTCATATCTCATACTACATTCGTTTGATTATTTGCTAAGAAATAATTGAACTTTGATGCGGAATTACCAACGATTGTGAAAAGTTTCGTCGCGACGAAAGCAAGCAGCGGAAAAGTTGCCGAGAAATAGTACCTAAACTTTATGAGTAGGGTTGTTTGTTTGTTTTTTTTTGCCCGCTGGTTTATTTTCTTACAGCAAAAATAAAGCTCAATAGAGAATTATATTAGCTTCTTTATAGCAACTTGTGGAACTGTCGTGGGTAAATTTGGAGGTTTATTGTGTGTCGTGAAATTTACGATATTGTATGATGTTTCCTGCTGTCATTATACCTTTGGCTCCCTGGTGCGAGAATGAAAAGCTATAGCCGAATAAATAAAATGAATAAATAAGTTTAATTTGATTAACTGTAAAATTTTAAACGTAAATTATGAAAAGGAGATATCTCGAATTTTTATATACGTTTTGCTTTTATTATATTTCACGAATACCCGGGGTAAAACGTCGCTTCGTAATTTATTACGTCTAACTTGCGGTTATAATAAGAAACCGAGCGTCTCTTGAAAAAGAGTAGGTACTCTTCGCTCTTCCTCATCTCCTCTTTTCCCACCAGGAACACCAATTAGAGTGGTAGATTGGTGAAGAGTTCCTGTCTTCAGATTTTTGAAATTTTTATTAAATGTCGTTGAGTACATCTGAAAAAAAATTAGATTGAACCCCCCCTCCCCACCAACACACTCCTTGACCATAAAAACGAAAAATCAAATTTTTTAGGAGAAAAATTCTGCTAAAACTTGTATTAAAAAAATTATATTTAATTTCTACCGAACATTTTCAAGGAAACACGAATCCATCTTCAATAATTTTTCAACTTTCTCCCCACATGGGAGGGGAGATTTGAGGAAGGTAATTTCGAAATTGACACATTTAGGAATTCAGCGCTGATAAGACTTTGTTTGCCAAATTAAGAATTACTTACTTCTTTTAGGAAAATTTCTCTGGAAAAAATGTCAATGTTCGCATCAAATAGGTTTTAGGTCAATTTTTGGAGTTTTTTGACCCCAAATCTGAAAAATTTACCTTGTGAGATGAGGGTTTGAGATAGATATACCCAAATTCTACGTTATAAATCGTGGTATCAAATCTATACGTTCATTTGACTTCCTGATTCCGCTTTTGAGTTACTTTACCACAACAAAAAAACACAAACGAAAATATAGCCCAAAAAGGATATGTGACCCGTGCAGGGAAAAGGTACCTAAAGTCGGATTTTTCAAAAATGAGTTTTTTGGCTTAAATGATAGGGAAGACTATGCGGAACATTTTAAGACCTGGATGAGCATCCTAAGTCAATTTTTCGGTGAGATAGAGACATTTAAAAATTAGAAAAAATCATGACTTTCAAAAAAAAAAAAATAATCGAAAAAACACGTTTAAAGCTGCGTAGAGGTCTGAACTACCTAAAAAAGCGAAAAAAATTTTTTTGAAAAAAATTACCCATTTTTCATATTTTTGTCTCTAACTCAAAATTATGTTTTCCGACTTTAGGTACCCTCACATATCATTTAATTCGAAATCTTGAAAATTCAACAGAAACGTCAGAAACTTTTTTGGTGAGGGTATAAAGTGGGTCCTGAAACTTGTAATACCAGAAAAATTGGAGAGGGGGTAAAAAAGAGCCTACTAGTCTAATATTCATGTCCGAGCGAAGCTTTCAGAAAATTGAATTTTGAAAATCTCTATCCAATGTAATTTGGGAGAAGGGTACATTTGATACTTTGTACCCGGCAGTTGATGGGAGGGGGGTGCAATGTTGATGTAATTCTAAATCTTAAAATTCTCAAAAAATTGATTAAAGCAAATTTTGGTTCACATATTTGAATTTTTGGCGAAATTTTACCCCATTTTCATAGGTCACACGTCAACGATTTGAAAATACTCAAAAATTGACCTGTGCTCTAAATTCTCAAAAATTGTCCAAAAAAATTTTGGTAAACATTTCCAATTTTTTGGTGAAATTCTACCCCATTTTCATGGGTCACACGTCAGTTTTTGGAAAATACTTGAATATTGACCTCATTGAGGCTCAAAAATGCTCAAAATCGCTCAAAAATGCTCAGATTACATTTTCACTAATATCTTTGTGCTGTTCGTGAAACCCATTTTGATAGGTCACAATCCGTGTTACCGATTTTTTTGGATAAGTTGATAACTCCAGGAGTTGTGAATTGGCCAATTCACTTATATTCTAATTTTTTAGTGAAATTACATCAAAAACCGGTTTGGGAGGTCAAAAAACACAGATTTTGATGTCATCAAAACAACTCCAGTACCTAATAGATTCACAGGTTTTGAAAACCTTTTTGACATTACTTTAGAAAAAAAATCGTCAAGAATGCAGCTTTATTTTCGAAAAAACATATTTTTTGGTTCACAATCATTTCAACGAAGCCAAATTCCCGAATGGACATTTTCCCGAATGTGATAATTTCCGAAAACCTTCTCCATGAATATCTTTTCTCGAAGAAAACAATCCCGAATGGCCCATTTTCCGAATAATGTATTTCAAGAAAAGTTTTCTCGCGAATTTTCTTCCTAAGTAAGAAAATCTGCACTGTACCTACCAAGGCTGAATTTCGGTAATTAAAATTTTTTCAAGCTAACCCCTCCCTCCAGGCTGAATTTAATTAATTCAGCATTTTTCCAGTACCCTTCTCCAAACTGAATTTCGGTAATTTTAAATTTTTACGTTATCCCTTCCCCTCTCATCAAGTCTGAATTTAGTAAATTTTAAATTTCTCTTGTATGTAGTATGTACCTACTTCCTTTTATAAGCTTAATTCTGTTGGTTTCAAATTCTCATGTATCCGCATTTAGACGTCGTAGATACAATTTTCTTCGAATGTTATGAAAAAATATTCTTTTTCTAAGAGGAAAGGGCAATTACATAGAAAAGGTCATAAAAGTCATGAATTTACATCATTACATAGAAATGGCCGTGAAAGTCTTGAATTTGCTTCAGAAAATCTAGTTAGATTCCTCAAACACATTTCCATGATTTGAATTGTCGGATGCTCCGATAATTGACCATTTTGAGAAATTGGTTCAAAGCAAGAAAAAACTTCTCATTCTTCCTCCCTGTGATGACATACCCGATTGCGTATTTGGCCAAGAACGAGTTGAAAAATTGGAAAATTGATGACCCTTTTCTAAAAAAAAATTTGTAGTTTAGGTTAGTAAAATTAGAAAAATTGTATTCGAGCCAAAAAATAAGAAAAAATTCCATTTGAGTTTAGAATTTCAATTTTTCGACTCCATCGATAATAAGAAAAAAATGGCGATTGAGTTTCTACAATTACCGGAAGTATTTGTAAATTTGAAAAATTTTCGAATTTCGTTAAATCCAATATCGCTCACTCAAGTACCTCAAAATCTAGAAAAATTTTATTTGGTCATGTAGAATAATTTTTGGAGACATTAAAAAAAAAACAAATTCAAGTTGTTCATTCAGTGGGTTGAAATGTTGAAAATAAAGCTAAACGCTAGAGTCTGACCCGCACCCAAACAACTTTTCGTCTTATCACTGATTACGGACTTAGAAAATTTCGCTTCTGCCGGTGAGATGCATTTTTTTTTTCAATTTCGAGTAAAAAATGGGCGTTATTTGCGACATTTGTGGGAGTGAATTTTCTAAAAACTTCTCTTTAAAAAGACATCAGCAAAAAATCCATAAAATTTCAGTTTCACCTACCGTTCCAGCTAAAAAAAATTCGAAATGCATACTATGCCAATATGAAGACTCGCCATTTAATATCCGAATTCATTATGAAACGGTTCATAACTTGCAATTGCAAGAAGAAATTTTGTACTTCGAAGGTGAAAATTCGTTTGATGTAAGTGCTCATTTTCAATATTTCAATTTTCTATACTTTCTATATGGTGATAATTTTATAAACCAATTCCATATTGTGTTTGAAATCACATATCTACCTACGATTATGAAATATTTACATTTTTATCTCATTAAGTAACTTAGTTTTTCTTTCCTGTTTTGTTACATTATAGGAATTGAAACATAAAACTGAGAAAGAAACAGTTTGCAAATACGTCGCTCTATGCGGCGAAAAAAATGGTATCAAACGTTATCACTGCCATAGATCCGGAAACTTCAAATCTAAAGGTCAAGAACTTCGCCATTTAAAAACTCAAGGCTCAAAAAAGATCGGAGGGTACTGCCCTGCTCAAATTGTCGTTTTCAAAGGTGAAAAGAGCAGTGTTGTTAGAACGAAAAGAACGGGAACGGAAACGGAAACCAAAAAACGAAATTAACGCTATTTTTAGGATGAACGAAATCCGAACAAAAACCGAAACCTAAAAATGAAAGAACGAAATCAGAACCGAAAACTCGGAACCAAAAATTCTGTTCTTTAGGTTCTGAACGGGAACAAAAAATCATAGTGTAAGAACACTGGGAACAGAACGGGAACCAAATTAAGTTCCGTTCTTTTCTGTTCTTTTCAGTTCTTTTCAAATTATGACGTGAAGAAATACTGAAGCCCAAAAAAAATGCAATGAGGGTGAAAAAACGCCTATTTTTCAAATATTTCTAGTATTTTTTGAAATAATCGAAATTACGACTGATTACCTACGCAATTTTTTGAATCCGTATGATGCGAAAAAATGTTCTGTATCACCCATAATTATTAACACTTCGTTTCAATCATCTATTCTTTCCATAAGCTCGATTACTTAGACGTTTTTTTCGAGTAGGTAAATCCCTCCCCTCCACCACGACTATTCGTGGAATTCAGCGACTATTCCACCCCTTAGTAGCTGACATCGAAATATTTTCACTGTAAAAAATTACTTCGTATTTTCGATTATTTCGAAAAAAACTGGAAATACTTGAAAAATGGGCGACCATAGATTTTTAGCCTCCAAAGTGAGGGTTTTTGAAAAAAAAAAGACTTATCTTATAGTAAATGACATGTAGAACATAATTATTCATAACCATTTTTCAATTTTGAAGCTTATTGTTATTTGAGGAGATATTCACGAAAAAACCGGTTTTCAGCAAGCATTTACCCTTCTCCTGGGGACTGCGGACGACTTTGGGGGAGGACATTTTAGTGACATTTTAGTATGTTGTTTAATGGACCATTATGGACAGTTTTCACAAAAAAAAATCGGGCGTGAATTTTTTTGAGTTTAGTATATTTATTTTATTTTTCTCTTATTTGCCTGGACTATAATGGAAAATGGAAACTTTTTTGGCACTTTTGAAAAAAAATTCAATTTTCAATTTTTTTTGCCTCATTTTGTGACATTTTTCGTTGGGAATGGGGCCCATCAAAATTCATTCAAAAAATTCATCAATTAATGAGCTGTTGTTTCGACCCCCGTTGATGGTATGACAAAAATTTTTCAATTTTTAAAACAAATTAAAATTATAGGTTTGCAGATTTTGTTGAAAAATTTTTCGTTCACCCCTGTTTTATGATCGCACTTACTTACCACATTCATTCATCATTATTATTCGTATATTCTTACAATTTTTATTTAATTTTGGTGACCATACAAATTTGAAAAAACAACTACCTAACCAAAAAATGGTAAATTGAATGAGGAAAAAAAATTTGAAAAACGAAAAGAACAGAACAGAAAAGAACGGTTCGGGAACGGAAACCAAGAACCAAAAAAAATGGAGAACCGAAACAGAACCGAAACAAAGATCCCAAAAACAAAAGAACAGAACCGAAACCAAAAACAGGAACGAAAATGCCAAGAACGAAACCCAAGAACTGAAACAGAGAACAAAATTTTCTTTCAGAACAGAACCGAACGAAAACCAAATAATTCGGTTCTTACAACACTGGAAAAGAGTACTAATTACCCCATTGAAGTTAAATTTCTGAGCACTCACGTTGGACATGAAAATGACCTTTGCCACGTTACAATATCACCGAATTCAAAACAGGAAATCGCATCTAAACTGTTAAATAAAATTCCAGCAGATGCAATTATCGACGATGTTCGTAATTCTGTAGTTACGGATGAATTTGACCGGATTCATTTATTGACAACAAAGGATATTTATAATATTTCGAAAGAATTTGGCATTACTGCTGATTTTCAAAAGGATAGTAATGATGCGATTAGCGTGCATAAATTTGTGACCAAATTACGAGAATCGAAAGGTGGTTCTTCTGTATTATACTATAAACCTCAAGACTCTATTGATGAGAAATATCCTACGTTGAAAAATGAAGATTTTATTTTAGTTTTGATGAACAAACCTCAAATTGAAATGCTAAATCAATATGGAAAAGACGTAATATCTATCGATGGCACACATGGCATGTCTTACGACTTTCAGCTTTATACCCTTTTAGTGCTGGATGAAGTTCGTGAAGGATTTCCTTGCTCATTTTTGGTTAGTAATCGTGAAGATGAAGAAGTTATGAAGATCTTTTTCTCGGAAATTCTTTCTGTCTGCGGAAAAATTACTCCGAAAGTTTTTATGTCTGACATGGCTGCCCAATTTTCTAATGCTTGGAATGCTATAATGGGTCCACCCGAATTACAACTTTGGTGTACGTACCACGTCGATAATGCATGGCAGAAAAATTTAACAAAAATTGCAGAGGATGAAGAGGATTCTAGAGGCAAGGCTTATAAGCTACTTCGAACATTGCTTGAAGAACTGGATCAGGATCGATTTCACATTTTATTAGGCGAAGCTGTGAACACGTTAATGACCGATAAAAAGACTACCCAGTATGGTGAATATTTCAAATCAAATTACGCGAATCATTTCAAAAAATGGGCTTATTGTTACGCTAAACGCTAGAGTCTGACCCGCACCCAAACAATCTTCCGTCTTATTACTGATTATGGACTTAGAAAAAAAATTGCTATTTTTGTATTAATATTCAATATTAATTGTAATACACAAATACACTTAAATCTTTTTCTAATAAGTATTTGAGGCAATTAGAAAATGACGGAAATGTACAGTATATAATACCTTTGAAAGAAAGATTTCTTAAAGTGTGATAAAGTTAAGTTCTAAGCTAACCTAGCACGCACCTAATTTTGAAAGAAATGAAGCAGCGTTTTGGGGTAACACTAACACACGATCTAATGGGAAAGAATTCAGGATTCTAAGTTCATATTCATAATTTTCAATACAATTGACCAGATTCGAACGACGATTCAAATAGGCGAGGTACAAACGAACACGACGCGCACCTCCCGTTAGTCCGTCTGTGCACCGCACATTCCACTGGTGCTCTCACATTTTTAAAACCACGTTAAGTGCACGGAGGTTGCGTATAGTTAACAATGCAGTTTTTTAAATCCATTTTTTTCCCTGAGAAATTAGAAACTTTTAATAATGAAGTTGATAAAACGTGAAAGTTCACATTTTAAACTTTCATTTAAGACCTCAATATTAAAAATTCATTCATTCCTTTGAAAACTACAGCCTTATCAATTTTAGCAAAAATGTTGCGAATGACAAGCTGGAAGCCCAAATTTTTGCGAAAATGTTGTGAAGGTACAAGTTGAAAGCCCAAAAGCAAACTGGGGTCGGTTTGAATATTTACGTCTTAAGGTGTATGGAAATCATCATGACATAAGACGTTATTTTTAAGATTGTTCCGGATAGCAATAGAATCTAAGATTTGGGAACGATAAAGCAATTTATTTTTGAAGAAGTGGTTCAATTTTGAAGATAAATAGATCAAATGAAAGGTTTGGAAATGTACTTTTCAATTAAATCACCCTCAAGTAAAATAGTTTTCAATTTTATCTGAAAAAAATTGTTTAAAAAAATGGCAACTTTAAACTAACGTAAAGTACGTTTACTTAACGTGGTTTTATTTTCAGTTGGGCACCAAAAAAAATTTTTCTCTTATCAAAAATTCATCGTTCGCGCAATCTCGTTCGAATCTGGTCAATTCATTATTAATGATTATTATCATGTTCATTTTTTAATGTTGGCGAACATTTTTTTATCCGTGGAATACAGATATTTTTGAGGACTTATTTCATCACTGAACCAAAATAAAAGGAAACTAAATTTAAAAAAAGTTGATATTTCATAATAATAACTAACTAATTAATTACTTGAGAAATCTTTCGTTTCAAGTTACTTTTGTATTTTCTAACCGACTTATTAATTTTTGGCGAAGTTTCGAAAATTTTCTAAGTCCATAATCAGTGATAAGACGAAAAGTTGTTTGGGTGCGGGTCAGACTCTAGCGTTTAGCTATTGTTACCGACTCTACGCCGAAGTGAATACCAATAATCATTTAGAACGCATGCATGGTACCTTGAAATATATTTACTTGAAAGGAAGAAAAGTTGGTCGCCTTGACAAGAGCTTATTTTTCTTGATGAAATTTATTCGGAATAAATTGTTCAATCAAGTAATACTTGAACACAAAGGCAAACTTTCTTATAAATTACGCTGTTTACGTAAACGACATTTGAAATCCAAAGGAATGCATCATCTGGTTACAGAAACAACATCCGACAATGGAGACAGAAAATATCTCGTCACTTCCTCTACAGGAGAAAAAATTTACGAAGTTACAAAAAATCCTGAACGAGTTCATCTTTCTTGCAAACTGATTTGCAATGATTGTTCTAATACTTGCATTCATCAATACATTTGTACGTGTGTAGACAATACGATCAAGTATAATATGTGTAAGCATATTCACCACGTAATTCAACATCAGCTATCGAATGAAAATTGTTCAGCTCCGTCTAATATCGTTAATTTTTTGGATTTGGAGGATTCAAATGGGTTCCAGTCAATTGAAACGTCAGGCGCTATTTCTGGTAATAATGATAATGTAAATAACGCTATTCTTTCCGAATTAAAAAGTGTTGAAAATCTGAGAGTAGCGGAAGAATATTTTGCAAAAGCCAAGTCATTTTGTAAAGATGACAGTTCCAGTCAATTTTTCGCCAAAGAAATGAAAAAAGTAGCTTTAACAATGGAATGTAGCAACTTTAAAGCATTTTCTCCTACAAAGTGTATGAAAAGTGCAGCTGAGTCGAAAGCAAGTCGTGGAATCAATAGCAAAAGTAAGACGTCGAGTAATAAACTAAGTCCTCAGAAACGCCTTTATTCTACCAAGAAAAAACGTTCGACGGGATCCAAAAATAAACAGCATGCTCCCACTGAGCAAATAAAAGATGCGATAAGTAATATTTTAATTTTACCTAAATCCAAAGATAAAGAAACAAGTTCCAAATAAGTTAAGTAACGAATTAGGTAGTTACCTTATCTAGTTATCTTATACCTTTATTATTTTAAGAAAACGTCTTTATTTTATGAAATTAGGTGCTTAAAAGTTAACCGAATAGCTTTATTATGTTAAGGAAACGTTTGTTAATTCAAAGTTACTATTTTTGTACTTTTTCTTACCGAATTACATTTATTTTTGATGAAGTATTGAAAATTTTCTAAGTTTTCTAAGTTCGTAATCAGTGATAAGACGAAAAGTTGTTTGGGTGCGGGTCAGACTCTAGCGTTTAGCGAAAATAAAACAATAAAATTACCATCTTTACCAAAAATTACCGTTTTTACCAAAAATGACCGTTTTTATCAAAAATTACAGTTTTTTTTACCAAAAATTACCGTTTCTACCAAAAATGACCGTTTTACCAAAAATGACCGTTTTTACCAAATTTTACCATTTTTACCAAATATTACCATTTTTGCCAAATATTACCATTTTTACCAAAAATTACCGTTTTTACCAAGAATTACCATTTTTACCAAAAATTACCATTTTTATAAAAATTACCATTTTTACCAAAAATTACCATTTTTACCAAAAATTACCATTTTTACCAAAAATTACCATTTTTACCAAAAATTACCATTTTTACCAAAAATTACCATTTTTACCAAAAATTACCATTTTTACCAAAAATTAATAAATTTTCCATTCATGAAAATTAAAATAAATAAATAATTTTTTGGAAATTTTCTGCAGCAGTGCTGTCAACTTAAATTTTATGGAAACTGCGTAAATCAAAATGCAGTTGGCAGCACTGCGATAAATTTTATTCAAAAAATAATTATCATCAAAAATTATTATACATAAATTAACATTTTTTGGCTCAATTTTAAAACTTTTGAGCGATCAATTTGAGTTTGGGTTAATGATTCAAGGATGTGTAGCAACTCAAACCACACCTCTTTAGTAGGTTAACAGAAGTTTTCAGCAGGTAGCATCACCCAAAACTGCCAAACATATATTTTTTTTTTTCGGAAATGATCTCATTTTGAGGTCTCCTAGCTCCATTTCCCTTTGGCCCGAGGAGCTAAAAAAATCTAAGGAGATCCCTCATCCGAAATAATTCTCTTCCAAATCTAGTAAGTACTTTTTTCGATATGCGCTACTACGTATAATTAAAAGTGGCTAAATAAAGGTAATACGCGATATGTTGGAACAATAAAACACCAAATCAACAAATTTGCGGTAATTAACCTGATTCAGTTTCTATTTCTACATTTGTTTGCAAGGTAAGCTACCTCTACGAGTATCAGGTAGGTAACATCTTATATGTATGGGGTGTTTACTACGCAATTGATTTTGTTAACGAAACTTTTCTAGCAGGGTTGAGTTTACGCCCCAAACTAAGGGTACAGTAATAAAAGTAAAATAGTATAAAATATTACTAACATTTGCGAATTATATACCGTGTAAGTGCTCTAAAAGATAACAAAACATTAGGTTGTTACTTTAGTCAGGAAAAAAGTAATAGTAACTTAACGGATATTTATAAGCTTTTTATATCGCATCGGTCGAGGAAAAAAAAAACAATGGAGGTAGTACGCAAATTTCAACGATTAAATTCGCTCTTCTATACCATACGTACGTATAGTATCGAGCTTAAGTTTATTATAGATTATAATTCGGCGTAGGTTTTATCGTATCGCGCTGTATTGAAATTATTTTTATGATGAAAACAGTCAGCTGTAGTTTTATTAAAGGGTGATTTACTTACTCCAATTCATTCATTTATGTAACTTTTACGTAGTTAAGCCGATAATAGCAAAGGTATGTGCTATTCATATAACCTAATTGTAAGATATTCCTAGGGAACAATATGGAAATAGTACCGAAAATAAACCGGTAATTCATTATCATTAGCGAGTTTGTTTGTAAGAAAAGCAGCTGGGAATAGAAAAGTTGACCTTATACCTGACTGAACATTGGGAATTAGGCCTTTTTTTTGGTTTAATTTTCAAATTGTGGTCAACTGTGGTCTTGACCGCTAAAGAGTTGAAAAATTTATGCGTTTTGGAATTTAGGCTCAAGGCTCATGTAGCCAATGACATTGAAAATTTTTTACTTATTTTTCAACGAAAGTCATACATTATGTATACAGGGTGTCCTGTTACACATGAAACCTAAGCTTTTATTTCACCAGAAAAGTAACCAGCAACCAATTTTAGACGAAGATGTGTTTGTTTGCATAATATTTGAATTACAGGCGCAGGAATGTGTTAATTTCTTTAAAAAAACATGTAAAATTTCAAAGAGAAGATCATCTTGTTGAATTTAAAAATTATGTGACCGGTGAAGGGGAAAGTGGGAATATTTCCCAAATAATGGAAAAAATTCATTTTTAGGCTGAAAAATATAGGTACCTATCTAGTATCAATGCTAAAATTATGGGCGCATGTAAACTGCACACACGTTGGAGTAAACAACGAAATGGTGTATGTAAACTGCACACATATGTAAATTGCACACTCACAGCGATAAGGTATTCTGCACACCGTTGGTTTGAATGAACGATTGAATCGTTCATGAGATTCGGCAGAATTTACAGTTTTTGCATACCAACGTGCAATTTACTTCTTTTTTGGTGTAGGTGAATTAGCAGAATCCAAAAAAAAATAAACAATTTTCGCTAATAAAGCTTTTATTGGGAAAAATTGTCGAGTGAGTAACGCTTGGAACAATTTTTAAACCCCTTTCAATCCAATTATATGATTATTATGAGAATTTGACTAAATTCTGTAAATTTTTGAATTTATTTCTCCCCCTTTTAACTGATTTAACAACCTTTTGGCAGCACTTAGGGTCGACAGATCAAAAAAATTCTGTAATTTCTCTCTCATTTTGAATCAGTGGAAAATCACTGAAAAATGATCAGAATTGCAGCACAGAGAAAATCAGCGAAATTCTTTGGTTTTCAGAGGATATTTGCTAATTTTTCAAAGAATTTCACTGATTTTTTAAATAAATTTCAGAGATTTTACTGACTTTCCGGTGAATTTTCACTGATTTTTCAGCAATTTTTTCACTGATTTTTACTGTGCTGCAATTCTGACTTTTTCCCAGTGATTTTTGATAATTTTCACTGATTTATAAATGATAGAGCAGTTGACACCAATTTTGATCATGAATGTTTATCATTTTTTGTATGTGCCATTTCGTTCATTTATTTTTTGTGTGCTAATTACATATGTGTGCAAATTACACTTCTTCTTAGTGTGTGCAGATTACATACGTGTGCAAATTACACTCGTTTGTGTGCAATTTACTTTCTTCCAAAATTATAGTGAATTTAAAAAACGAAAATTTGAAAACATTTTTTTGGACAAAAGCGGCAATAAAACATCAATAAAATTTGCACTTTTGAGTACACCTAGAAATAGATGAATACTCTCTCATTTCGAATCAGTGAAAAATCACTGATAAACAGTCAGAATTGGAGCTCAGGAAAAATCAATGAAATTCACTGATTTTCAGAAGTTTCACCATTACCTTAAAATTTCAAGAATTGCAAACAGGGTCTAATCATGATTACATTATGTGGGAGGAGGAAGGAGGAGGGAACAAAAAAAAATCAATAATTTCAGACAGATCTTTGTTTTCCTATCTTTTTGACTCGAAATAAAATTTTTCTCATTTTCTCAAATCCAATTGATTTTCGAAAGTCATCAATTTTCGGAAATTTTCCAACCAGAATTTAATTTTTACAACAAACAAATGGAAAATTTTAATCGAAGAAGAATTTAAAAAAAATTGTTTATTTGGGTACAGACTTCGTAATCTATCAGCCCAAAATTTCTTTTCATGTTATTTTTCATTCTTTGGATTATGTTTTAAGTAGGTAATATAATTGTAATTATCAAGTGAGGCAAAAAATTTGGTTTAAAACATTTTTACATATGGTTAGGTATATTTCTTGTTTTATGAAAAAATGGATACTTATCTGATGTGGTTTTCCAGGTGTAAAAATGAGTTTAAATGGTCGAATCGACTATTTCACTATCTTAATTTTTTAATACGTTAATCAACAAAAAATTTGTCTGATAAGTATTATATTTTCAGAATTTTAAAATATTGACTTGAGATGGACTTGAGGGATAAATAGCGTTTGTTGTTAAACTTTTTTAGCTAATTTTTGACACTCAAAAAGATGACAACACTGTTTTTTTAAATTTCCCCACACAGCCCTTTGAAACCTCATGACAAAAGTTATTTCTCAAATAACGATTTCGTACATTACGAAATTTACTACTGAATCAGTAAAATTTACCGAAGTTTTGGTAGTTTTTTAACTATTCAAAAATATCGTTTTTTTACTCGATGAATCAGTGAAAAATTACTGAAGTTTTGGTAATTTTTTAACTGATTCAGAGGTGATTTTTTTTTTACTGAATAAATCAGTAAAGTTTTACTAATTCTTCAGTAACTCAATTTTGTCGATTTCAATCAGTCAGTTTTAACTGCAAATCAGTGAAAATTGACTTGACAACATTTACAGTGAAAAAAAAAACACCAGGTAAATCCGTTAAATTAAAAAAAATTGCCACTGAATCAGTGAAAATTACTGAAATTTTGGTAGTTTTTTAACTGATTCGGAAGTAATTTTTTTTTTTTACTTGATGAATCAGTAAAATTATATTTTTTGCACTGAATTTGGCAATAACATGATTTTGGCGATTTCATTCAGTCATTTTAATTCAATTTTTACTTTAAACCAGTGAAAATTAATTGATTCAAATTAAGGGAGTAGGAATTCGCAAAAGTCCAATTTTTTTCCTTTTCCCGCCAAAATATCACAAAATCGGTCCAGATTTTATTCCCTTAATTCCTCGCTGAACAGGGCGTATTTTAACGTGCAGCTTCGCACATATTGTGCAGGTCCAAAAAAAATTGTGCAGTTTCAAAAATTTGAACATTTTAATAAATTTTATTATACTCAAACGACAAAAAATAATCAATAAAAATTGCACAAAATTACGTAAGTTAATAACATAAAAATTTAAACGAATCATTTTTTTCCTCCACTTTTTTTCTTATTTCAGAATCAGCCATCTCCTCATTTCCCGTTATATTCACCTGCTCAAAAATATACTTATACCACTCCTGCTCTCTTGCTTTAGGTGTCAGTTTTGAGCGTGATTCGTTGTCGTTAAACCAATCGATAAAGGCGGAGATAGAGGGGTATGGGGGGGGGGGGTTCAAGCCTCCCAAATGTTGAATTAGCTCCCCAGATCATTTTTGAGCAAATGTTTCACTCAAAAAAATTTCGTAGATATTAAATTACCAAGGGCTAAACCATCAGTATATGTGACGAATTTCCTGATTTTTTCAAGTTACTAAATAAAAATTAAGGTATTAAATTTTATCAAATACTCCGAAAAATTCGTTGAAAATCGGAAAATGTTTTCAAAAAATCGGAAAATGTAATGTAAATCTTCAAATTTGTTGAAAACTCAAAAAATTTCCCACGAGAAGTCGGAAAATTTTATTTTAAAAAGGCAAACTTCTCGACTGTTGAGGAAATTTTTTCAATAAGTCTTCAAATCTTGTAAGTCACCTAAATTGGTAAATCTGCAAATTTACGAAGACGTGCTGATTTACAACGCAAAAAAACTTCGAAAAACACGAAATTTTTACTTCAAAGTAATGGAATTTTTTAAAACAGCAAACTTTATTTAAAAAACTAATTATTTTCTTTCTGAAATTCATCAGTTTTTCAAATCTTAGCCCTCGCTTCGTTCAGCATGAATCCTAAAATACACACAAGAAGTTGAAAATTTCACCTTCCTTTTTTTATTAAAATATGATCAATTTCTGGGTGCTAATTTTTTCAAAAATGTTCGCCCTCCCTTCGCTCGGGGTTGATAAATTTACACAATTCTCATCAAAATGATGATACAAACTCCTTTTCCTTTCACCCCAGCAAATTGACTATTTTGAAGCAAAATTAAACAAAAATGATGTATTGCTGATAGAAAAATTTTTGGAGGGTCGAAAATAAACATTTTTGTTTTATGTTTCTTTTCTTTTCAACTGAGGCTGAAGCCCCCTCCCCAAAAAAAAGTTAGGTCCATCTCCGCCTATGCCAAGAAATTACGGAGGGTCGTACTTCTCTCGACAGGGAGCAGTAAAATGTAAAAAAATTCTCAATGGAACTATGTTTGTGCAGCTCCAAAATTTTCTTAGAATACGCCCTGTCGCTGAAAATATCTTCACCTCGACGCATAAATTTTCCACCAAGCACATCTTACATCTCAAAACTGATTTATTCTAATACCATATCCTTTCCAAGTTTCCATTCACTCACATCGAGTATCCAAATAAATAATATTCAAAACCCCTACATCAAAGACCAACTCGTACATTTCCACGTGCACGTAACTTCCAAATAATAGATATCGGATAACGTCACAGCTCGCAGAAGAAAATGAAAAATTAAACCATCTTTTGAAATTGGTCGACGGTTAAAGACCCCATTTATTCACGTACACTACTTGAACATATCTGCGCGATAATCGCTATTCAAACAAAGCTTTCTATCGGTATTTCAATTTTTTCCAATTGATTGTCATTTGTTTTCAATTTTATTAAAGTTCTGCTTACGATATGGACGTAAAATAAATTCCTTACAATTGTGAAATAGGTACTCGTAGCTAGGAACTGCCATCGTTTCTTTATACCTATACAGCTCAGATACCTGCGGATGTATTTATAAATTGAATGAGCTTTGAATGTACTCGCACAGATAAGTATTTTTTCTACATGCACATATACAAAACTTGCCATGGAATTAAACTCATATAAGCGGATTTCATATTTATGTTTTGCAACAGCATTCTCATCTTGAGTAGGTAATTTCACGATTGTAAAGATTATACCGGATTTTGCTACGCGTTTGTTTTATTCTATACCCGATTCCTTCTCCATTATTATTTTCTCTTTCGCTTATAAAAATTTCCCGAGGAAAAAAATTTCATTTCAGGATATGTCAGTCGCAGTTCGCTGTCTTTCATGTGGTAATGCAGCAATTCCAAACGTGTAAATAGAATTGCCGACTCTGAGATTTGAAGGCATCGAGTTATTCGATATTGAATATTATTTCTCATGTCAATCCTTTCGTATTACTACAAAAATTGCAATTTTTCGTCCTAGAAACATTTTAAAGATAAAAAAACAATTTTCCAGTTCGGTATTGATTTTTTTTGAATAAATTTCAACATCCTTGCCTCGAACTCACTCAGATGGATTATAATTTACTAAATTCATTCCTATAATTCCGAAATAGGCAGTGAATATCAAATATGTTACCGAGATCTTAACTCTAAAGGAAAATCACTCCACACGAGTAGAAAAAGGGGCTAAAACGACGCAACATGCGTGCAACAAAAAACACCTCCGGAACGTTAAAAGGTTATAGACCGAGCGAGCCAATATTTTACACTCTAACACGAACCCTTTTTTCTGGAAATTCTGCATAAAAGGTATAATATGTTCACCAGTGACTTATATTTTTTCAATTTTTACCATTCAATCAATCAAGACAGTAGATAAATTTGAACATTATCCGTATTTAAAATATTTTATCCCTTTCTTTTACCTATCAAGGTAGAAAAAATAATAAATAAAGGGAAATTGATGGAGATCTTAAGCAATCCATTTTTATCCCTCCATTCAATAGTTATGATGAATGATGGTATACGCTAAAAATGCAAGAAAAATGCTCGAATAATTTTAAAATACGTTTCAACAACATTTTAAAACTCTCAATCATCTTTTAAATACGAGTAAAAGCCAAGGAAAAATGTTAAGCATACAAAAACTTATAATGATGCTGCCTTTAAAATAACATGGAACATTTTGTGAAAGGTAAATAATGCGAAAATCTAAATGGTAAAAATGAATTCACCGAATCAGCTGTTTTTGGTGCAGTGTACTTAATGAAAATTGAACCTTTTTTAAAATTAATGAAAGGTCCAGTTATTTTGATGTAAACATCTTAGAAATGTACGATAATTAATATTTTATTTATCGCATCAACAATTTTTTTTTCTTTCATTCGAATAAAAATTTCATGTTTTTTTCGTCCAATGAATGCGATAAGTAAGTACCTATCAGTTGAACGTCACATAAATAATAATTTCGACTACGTACCAATTCTAAATAAGAAATGTAAACATAATGTACCCTTTCAATCCATTATAAGGCAGCAATTCACTTCGACTCGCGAATATAAGAGCTAAATCGTCTAAAAAGCTTTGAAAAAATATTCCTAAAGGATCAAACGATAAAACTTTATTCCTATACTCGATATAATCATATCGAATGGTACTTTTCACCATTTGATTACATCGGTGAAAATAAATTCACAATATGTAATTTGAAAAATTTTTCAGGAGAAAATGACGTCTCGAGAGATTTAATGGGAAATTGTCGGCTCGAGTAAAAAATTGAATAAATAGGTACCTAATGAATAAAGCTAAGCGAACGTGTATTACTAAATGTTTATTTTCTTTTTGAAAAATACTCGTAATTTTACGATAAAGTGTCATTGTACTGAGCGAAAATTCGTAGACGAAAAAAAACCAATAAGAGTAATTTTCTAAATAGCGTTTCTTTTGAAAAGAGAATTTTTCGTCTTTTTTGAAAATATTATCGAAAGATGGACTTCGCACTTTGCTTAATATTTGGGTACCAAAAAGTAATAATTTTTTCATTTTCATTTCAGATAAAAATGATAACTCTCTTCTCTTCTGTCAATAAACCAAGAAGAAAGAACGGCACATTGGTATTTAAAAATTTAAACGAAACATTTTAAGGACATTAAAAATTAACAATCACTTATCAGTTATCACATGATGTTTTGACTTTATGAAACTCGGTATGTTAATTAAAAGTTATGAATTTTTGATAGATTAAATTAGGAGAGCTCTTTTTTTTGGCGGTGATAGGGAGAAAGGGTAAGACAGAATTTGGGTCGAGTAGGCAAAAAAAAACATGACGAAATTTTCGCTTCGCTGTTTTTCTTCGAAAGTTGAATGGGGTTGCTTAGTGCTTAAGTTTCGTTCCTAGACCTCAAAAAAGTGTAGTTAGGTAGTAAAAATGTTATCTTCTGACCCCATCATAAACCTCTCCCTACTCAATCTTAAAATTGACCAAACACGTCCAAAAAATTGGAAAAATTGGGGAAAAAATTACCGAAATGCTGTTTTTACCCAGAAATATGTACCATTGGCATTCGTTTCAGCGTTATTTCTTTTTTTCAGGAGTGCAAAATCGTTTTCTTTCCAAGAAAAATGCATATTCCGATGGAAATTTAAAAAATGACTTTGCCAATTAAACAAAACAAAAAATTAAAATTCTTTGCGAAATAGATTTTTTAATTTTTATTAGGTAGGTATGACAACTTCGTGTACTCACAATGAAAAACTATTTTGGTATACAGCGAAGCACCATTTGTGGATCAGGCTTTTCCGATTGCCCAAAAAGCCCTGAAATTTTGAGTTTCAGGTAAAACTGAATATGGCATCTGAAAGAAAGAGAGTTTTTACTACCAAAATAGGTACCTTTGTTTCATATTTTTGCTACGAGTCCTTGCTTGTTGGAATTTTCCTCCTAAATTTGCAATTTTTTCGAATTTTTCGGGGGTCCCGTTTGTGGATCAAACCATTTGCAGAGGACTATAATTTTTCCAAAAAAATCCTCCCTCTACATCAATATTACGAATTTCATTTTTTTTTTTAAATACTGACGGTGAATTTTTTCTAGAACATCCATTTTTCGCGTCAAAAAATGCCTTTAAAATCATTTTATTTTTTTCTGCTTTGTAATGAAAAAAACCACCAATTGAAGATATGTAATGGGTGATCTGGTGGTTCATGCACACGCCTAATTTTTTTTACCCAACTCCTTGTTATGTGGCTTAATCCACATTTGGTACCTACTTCGCTGTATTTGCTTACGTAACGAATAGGTATTAAATTTTGACTGTCGAAATTGATATGGTAGATGGAAGTGTATCTAGAAATCATAATTTTTTATTTTTCCATTTTGTATGACGAAGCAATTAATGAGTGTACCTACCTAATTCCTACCTATTTTTAAAGCTTTGCATCGAAAGTGTAAAAAAAGGATATTTTTCAAATTTGAGGGGTAGGAGTTGTTCAGAAATTAATTTTCATAATAATCAAAACTGTACATAAGTATATGATGAAGAAAAATTTTTAGTGGAAAATTTTTCTCCAAGACCGAAATTTTTTACGTGGGGGAGGGGTTGGGTGGAACCGGTAGTAAAGGAGAACGAGGGGAAATAGTTGTGGTATAATTCACCGGATAGGAAATTTAATTCTGAATACTTTTGGTTATTTATAAATTTTTCATCAAAAATGAAAAAAACGTGATTATGATGATTTTTTGAAACATTTTCTTCAAATTTGAGGGACACCGGTAGTCCCAAATTGGATTTTAATGGAGAGTAATTTGTTGCTGAAATGTTGGGAAACAACTTTTGTAGGGATTTTTTTTCTAGAACTTATAGGAGGGGGCTACAACTGTTTTTAAGAAATGGGATGCATCCTCGAAAAAAGAGAAGGGGTAAAAAAGGCATCTGGGCTAAAAAAATTTATTAAGTATTATGTCCAGAACATGAATAAATCATAAAACTGCTTTTGCAGCTCAATCAAGCGAACGTGTTTTTTCGTAAAATTGAGATGCTATTTACTAAAAAAGCAAAATTTTTCATCAAAATTTGATAGACATCACCACTATAATACTGAAGTTTTCAAAAAAAAAATCATCAACATTTATTTTTATGATAAAAATTTGTTGGCTCATTTTTTAGGCTATTGAACGAACAACTCAAAATTGAGCAAATACCTAATAATGCGATTGACAGCTTATTTTTTGAAAATTTTCATCAAAATTTATTCGTAGAAGAGGCCAAAAAAATGTTGGAATGGATTTTGAGATGTTTGAGTGACTGATTTAAATCGCGTAAAAATCTAGAAATCTTATTTCCACAATCTATTACCTTTTAATTCCCTAATAGAAAATTGAATATGTATTTTGAAGTGTTAAACCAGAAAATTTCTTTTTTTTCAAAAATTGCCCTATTTTGGATACCTTTAGCTCCACCCCCTTGAAGCCATAAGCAGTTCAAATTTTTTTTCTGGGAGATCTCCGCTCAAAATAAACCATCTCACCAACCTTCGCCAATTTTCTTGACAATTCGAGAATCTTTTTCAATTTAACTGAAATGGAATTTTTAGAATTTTTCTGACTTCAAGTACGACGACTTTTTCTTTTTTTTCTCAGCTAAAACCAAAAATTGCATTGCAAAAGTCATCAATTTTAAAAATTTTCTGACTTAGAAAACAATTTTGCCTTTATTGAGTGTGGGGGGGGGGGGGGGTCTGGGATTATTTCGATTTCAACCCCAAACTTAGAGGCTTCCAGGTGAGAGGGTGGATCCAAAATTAAAAACCGTTTTCAAAACATTTTCAGGCTGGTTTCATTTCATCCCTGATGGTCGAATTTTAGGTTTGAGGTCGAAACCATCTTGCAAATGGATTTGGAAGGTTAAAAAATATATGTATATCTCGATACCACATTCGATATTATTTAAAGATTTTCGATTCTGGTCCCACTTCTACATTCCGAGAGTCCACTTTTGGATTCAGGGTTGAATTGCCCACAGAAATGGATTTTAGGAGTCTCAAAAATCTCAATAAATTAATTTTTATAATTTTTTCGAATAAAATTATCTTTGAACTTTTTAAAAAATTTTTGTAGTGCTTGCAATTTAATTATGCTGATCCTCTGAGGGGTACAAATTTTTCCCAGTCAGAAAACTCCGACAAATCGACTGCTGCAAATTCAAAAGCTCTGTTTATCTTTTTTTGCATATTTTTGGTGCACTTCGTCATTAATTTATAAGGAAATATAATTTTAAAATACATATCACAGTGGAACAGAAATGCACTAATTTTTTGTTACTTATTTCGAGTTTAATTTTTTTCAAAAATTTGTAGTTTCTTTGGGTCATCAAGAATAGCATTAAGAATCCTTAAAGGGTATTTTTCGAAAAAGCGGATTTTCGAGGTTTTTTCCTCCACCCCAACATCCCTCCTTTTCTTCTCCTTCTCGAGAGTGGAAAATCCTTCGAGGATACTTCAATATTCGTAACTTGAAATTTAGAGTCGATCTGTTTAGTTTTCAGTCAAAAAGCCAAAAGTTCTCAGTTTCGCTGCCGAGGGTGGAAACTTTCCCATTTTTTTTTTGGGGGAGGGGGAGATACTCACCAGTTATTAGTGCCAGGTACAAAAAAATTAATCATGACCTGAGTTTATCAAGAATTTCAGATCCTAGGAGGGAAGAGAATTGGAAAACAAAGATCTGAAAAACCGTACTCTTTTCAAAACGAATTCTATTTTAAGAACCCATAACTCTATTGTATAAGGTCCAGCGTGTTTAAAACATTTTTACAGAAAAGGTTCCAACTCAAAGTACACTTACACCATTAAAAATGTTAGCCAACTCGAACCCCATTCTCATCCACTTCACGCCTCCACCTTGATACACATTCGCTTAATTTCATTCGATAATAGATGTACTTATAACGAAACCCTTATCCTTTAAAATCACAATAGGTCGACCCACGACTCACAATTTAAGCAAAGTTAGTAGTGTCAAACTGCTTGTTCTAGACATTTTTTAAATTACCGCGTAATTACCGTAAATTACCGCGTAATTACCGAGGGGGGAGGGGAGGGGTAATTACCGTGACGTCATCGTAATTACCGTGACGTCATAAATACCATGACGTCATGATGCTGCCTGAAATGACACGTGTCAAATTCCAAAAAAAAATTCCGCCAAAATTCAAAAAAATTTCCCACCAAAATTTGAATTTTTTTTTCCGCCAAAAAATTTTCAAATAATTTTCCGAATTCGAAATTACCGCGTAAATTACGCGAAATTTGAATTACGCCGATTTTTATTTTTTTTAATTTGGAAATTTTTTCCAACGAAATAATTTTCCCACCAAAATTTGAATTTTTTTTCCGCCAAAAAATTTTCAAATAATTTTCCGAATTCGAAATTACCGCGTAAATTACGCGAAATTTGAATTACGCCGATTTTTATTTTTTTTAATTTGGAAATTTTTTCCAACGAAATAATTTTCCCTCTAAAATTTGAATTTTTTTTTCCTTTAATCGCGATCTATTCGGCGCTTCCGCGATTTTTATTTTTTTAATTCGGAAATTTTTTCCAACAAAATAATAATAATTTTCCCTTTAAAATTTGAAATTTTTTCCCCCCCTTTATTCGCGATCTATTCGGCGCTCCCTAGGGAGCTTCGCTCCCGCGGGAGTGTTAGGGGAGGGGGCCCAGGGGCGGCGGTGAAAACATCGGATGAAAAACTCTTTTTAATTTTACGTAATTAGGTAATTAGGTACTTAGTAATATTTGTTCGAGAAAAATTATTAGAAATAAATACCTACTCTTTTCGGCAGATGATAGGTACAGATTTTTCCAAGTATGTATAGCATCGGATGAAAAACTCTTTTTATTATGAAATTTAATTTTACGTAATTAGGTAATTTTAATAGGTACTTAGTAATATTTGTTCGAGAAAAATTATTAGAAATAAATACCTACTCTTTTCGGCAGATGATAGGTACAGATTTTTCCAAGTATGTATTTTGCATTCGCAATCTTTTTTAGCATCGCCCAGGAAAAAAATTATACATACTTGGAAAAATCTGTACCCATCATCATGGAAATTCCCTCCATTACAGGCTGAGAAAAAAAAATATGGAACCTTGATGAGATGCCCCTCGTACATACTTGGAAAAATCTGTACCTATCATCTACTGAAAAGATCGCGAATTTATCTATAGTTTACCTATTCGCAATAGGTATAGAAAAAAATAATGAAATTAAATTTAAAAAGATTACGCGTAAACTTAGAAACACGAAACGATTATCGGAAAAATTTTCCAATTTTAGAAGAAAAATTTTTTCATTAAAAAAATTTCCAAATTAAAAAAAATGAAAATCGACGTAATTCAAATTTTGCGTAATTTACGCGGTAATTTTGAATTCGGAAAGTTATTTGAAAATTTTTTGTCGGAAAAAAAATTCAAATTTTTGCGGAATTTTTTTTTGGGGAATTTTGCACGCGAAATTTTCGGCTTTAAATTACGCGAAATCAATTTGGAAATATTTTGCAATGAAAGAATTATGTCAATTTTTATTTTTTTCAATTTGGAAATTTTTTGCAATGAAAAAATTTTTCCGATATAATACTTTCGCGTTACAAAGTTTTCGCGTCATCTTTTCAATTTGGAAAAAAACTTTTTTCTATACCTATCGTGAAAAAGTAAAATATAGATACATTCACGATCTTTTCAGCAGATGATAGGTACAGATTTTTCCAAGCATGTATTTTGCATTCGCGATCTTTTTTAGCATCGCCTAGGAAAAAAATTATACATACTTGGAAAAATCTGTACCTATCATCAAGATTAACTAGTAATTGAAATTAAAAGATCAATATCTTTAAAATGATCAGATTTTTAAATTTTAATCACTGGTCACTCTTGATGATAGGTACAGATTTTTCCAAGTATGTATAATTTTTTTCCTAGGCGATGCTGAAAAAGATCGCGAATGCAAAATACATACTTGGAAAAATCTGTACCTATCATCTGCCGAAAAGATCGCGAATTTACCAATATTTTATCTATTTGCAATAGGTATAGAAAAAAAAAAATGAAAAATAAATTTAAAAAGATGACGCGTAAACTTGGAAACGCAAAACGATTATCGAAAAAATTTTTTCATTAAAAAAATTTCCAAATTAAAAAAAATAAAAATCGACGTAATTCAAATTTTGCGTAATTTACGCAGTAATTTCGTATTTGGAAAGTTATTTGAAATTTTTTTGGCGGAAAAAATTTCAAATTTTTACGGAATTTATTTTGGGAATTTTGCACGCGAAATTTTCGGCTTTAAATTACGCGAAATTTGAATTTTGTCAATTTTTATTTTTTTCCATTTGGAAATTTTTTTCCAATGAAAAAATTTTTCCTCTAAAATTTGAAAATTTTTCCGATAATCGTTTCGCGATTCAAAGTTTTCGCGTCATCTTTTTATATTTTTTAATAATTTTTTTCTATACCTATCGTGAAAAGGTAAAATATAGATAAATTCGCGATCTTTTTGGCAGATGATAGGTACAGATTTTTCCAAGTATGTATTTTGCATTCGCGATTTTTTTCTACTTAGACAATGCTAAAAAAGATTATGATTGCAAAATACATAGGTACTTGGAATATCTGTGCCTATCATCAAGAGATCGTGCTAAGTGTAGTTCTAGCATGATGCTGGATTTTTCTAGTGTAATGGTGCTGACATACAATATGCAAATCAAATGCTATGATCAGAAATAGTGCTTACAAAATGCTAGCATTATGCTTTTATGAAAGTGCTAGCACTCCATGCTAGCATAGTGCTAGATGTATTCATTTCCAGGTGCTATTGTTGTCAATGTGCTAGGATAATGCTAATCTAATGCTAGTATAATGCTACCATGCTAATGATATGTTAAGTTATATTAGCATAATGCTAAAAAATTGTCAATATGGTTCTAGCATTATACTAATGGACAGTGCTACTATCATGTTAGGTTTAGTGCTAACATTAAGATAATAAGCAATGCTAGCATCATGCTAGGTATAATGGATTCATCATGCCATGCTATAATAACATGTTGCTATCATGTTACTTTCATGTTGACTGTTTTTCATAGTTGTAATGCTAGCATTGTGCTAATGGATAATGCTAGCATCTTGCTAGTTCCATGTTATTTGTTTTTCAACACAGTAATGCTAGCATTGTGCTAATAGACAGTGCTGGCATGATGCTAGAAATGTGATAGTATGTGATAGTGTGATGGTACTCGCATTATGCTGAGGGACAGTGCTAACATCATGCTAAGTGTAGTCCTGATGCTGGATTTTTCTAGTGTAATGGTGCTAGCATACAATATGCAAATCAAATGCTATGATCACAAATAGTGCTTACACCAAATTAAAAAAATAAAAATCGACGTAATTCAAATTTTGCGTAATTTACGCGGTAATTTCGTATTCGAAAAGTTATTTGTAATTTTTTTGGCGGAAAATATTTAAAATTTTTGCGGAATTTTTTTGGGGGGAATTTTGCACGCGAAATTTTCGGCTTCAAATTACACAAAATTTGAATTATGTCAATTTTTATTTTTTTCAATTTGGAAATTTTTTGCACTGAAAAAATGTTTCCTCTAAAATTTGAAAATTTTTCCGATATAATCCTTTCGCGTTTCAAAGTTTTCGCGTCATCTTTTTTAATTTTTAAATTTTTTTTCTATACCTATCGTGAAAAGGTAAAATATAGATACATTCACGATCTTTTCAGCAGATGATAGGTACAGATTAACTAGTAATTGAAATTAAAAGATCAACATCTTTAAAATGATCAGATTTTTAAATTTTAATCACTGGTCACTCTTGATGATAGGTACAGATTTTTCCAAGTATGTATAATTTTTTTCCTAGGCGATGCTGAAAAAGATCGCGAATGCAAAATACATACTTGGAAAAATCTGTACCTATCATCTGCCGAAAAGATCGCGAATTTACCAATATTTTATCTATTTGCAATAGGTATAGAAAAAAAAATGAAAAATAAATTTAAAAAGATGACGCGTAAACTTGGAAACGCAAAACGATTATCGGAAAAATTTTTTCATTAAAAAAAATTTCCAAATTAAAAAAAATAAAAATCGACGTAATTCAAATTTTGCGTAATTTACGCGGTAATTTCGTATTCGGAAAGTTATTTGAAATTTTTCTGGCGGAAAAAATTTCAAATTTTTGCGGAATTTATTTTGGGAATTTTGCACGAGAAATTTTCGGCTTTAAATTACGCGAAATTTGAATTTTGTCAATTTTTATTTTTGTCCATTTGGAAATTTTTTCCAATGAAAAAATTTTTCCTCTTAAAATTTGAAAAATTTTCGGATAATCTTTTCGCGATTCAAAGTTTTCGCGTCATCTTTTTAATTTTTTAAAAAAAAATTTTCTATACCTATCGTGACAAGGTAAAATATAGATAAATTTGCGATCTTTTTGTCAGATGATAGGTACAGATTTTTCCAAGTATGTATTTTGCATTCGCGATCTTTTTCGGCATCGCCTAGGAAAAAATTATACTTACTTGGTTAAATCTGTACCTATCATCAGGAGTAACCAGTAATTAAAATTTAAAGATCAACATCTTTAAAATGATCAGATTTTTAAAATTTTAATCACTGGTCACTCTTGATGATGGGTACAGATTTTTTCCAGGCATGTATGTAGGTATGTATTTTGCATTCGCGATCTTTTTCTACCTAGACAATGCTAAAAAAGATTATGATTGCAAAATACATAGGTACTTGGAAAAATCTGTACCTATCATCAAGAGATCGTGCTAAGTGTAGTTCTAGCATGATGCTGGATTTTTCTAGTGTAATGGTGCTAGCATACAATATGCAAATCAAATGCTATGATCAGAAATGGTGCTTATAAAATGCCAACATTATGCTTTTATGAAGGTGCTAGCACTCCATGCTAGCATAGTGCTAGATTTATTCATTTCAAGGTGTGACTGTTGGCCATGTGCTAGGATAATGCTAATCTAATGCTAGTATAATGCTACCATGCTAATGATATGTCAAGTTATGCTAGCATAATGCTAAAAAATTGTCAATATGGTGCTAGCACTATGCTAATGGACAGTGCTACTATCATGTTAGGTTTAGTGCTAACATTAAGATAATACCTAAGCAATGCTAGCATCATGCTAGGTATAATGGATTCATCATGCCATGCTATAATAACATGTTGCTATCATGTAACTTTCATGTTGACTGTTTTTCATAGTTGTAATGCTAGCATTGTGCTAATGGATAATGCTAGCATCTTGCTAGTTCCATGTTATTTGTTTTTCAACACAGTAATGCTAGCATTGTGCTAATAGACAGTGCTGGCATCATAATCGGTGTGGATCAGCATTAGCATCATAATAGGTGTGGAGGGCTGGCGTGATGCTAGAAATGTGATAGTATGTGATAGTGTGATGGTTCTCGCATTATGCCGAGGGACAGTGCTAGCATCATGCCAAGTGTAGTCCTGATGCTGGATTTTTCTAGTGTAATGGTGTTAGTATACAAAATGCAAATCAAATGTTATGATCACAAATAATGCTTACAAAATGCAAGCATTATGCTTTTATGAAAGTGTTAGCACTTTCCATGCCAGTGTAATTTCAGGATGATGCTACAGAGAATTTGGCAAAGTAGCATCATACTAGCACCATGCTAGCATAGTGCTATATTTATTCATTTCCAGGTGCTATTGTTGACCATGTGCTAGGATAATGCTAATCTAATGCTTGTATACTGCTACCATGCTAATGATATGCCAACTTGTGCTAGTATAACGCTGAAAAATTGTCAATATATGGTATAATAACATGTTGTTAGCGTGTCATGTTACTCTGATGTTGACTATTTTTCAATATTCTGACGCTTGCATTGTGCTAATGGACAGTGATAGCTTCATGCTAGTATCATGTTACTTGTTTTTCAACACTGTAATGCTGGCATTATGCTAATAGACAGTGCTAGCATCATAACAGGTGTGAGATTGACATGATGCTAGCATTATGCTTTTATGAACATGTTGGCACTCTATGCTAGCATAAGGCTTGATTTATTCCTTTCCAGGCTGGTTTGAAAACAATATGAAAATTAGAGAGGTTAAATATGTGAATGTCACAACTCTCAATCTTGTCAAGGAGAGACGTCAATCCTGTCAATGAGAGACAAAATAAGGCAAAAAGTACCATAAAAATTAAGAGAAGCAATTGACGTAAGGAGAAGAGAGTGTGATAAATTTGAGAGACGATTCAAGGCAAAAAGTGGCATCAAAATTTGGGAAGTGACAGTCTAGAAACTTGTCTTCCTGGCAGGATTCTCATTTTTATAACTTTTTTTCTTCTCACGTCACCTCTCTAAATTGTTATGATGCTGTTTGTCTTAGTTTGTCTCTTCCCAATAGGATCGATACCTCTCCCTAACTGGAAGCACTGCAGTATTGGTTGTGTATTCCTGAATGTTTACCTACCTAGTCTTTCCCTAACCTTGTGACATTGCTACTTATAATTTTTATGGTGTTTTTTTGGTCATAAATTCCTCTTCTTGGTCAATTCAAAAATACTTTTAAAACTGGAGAGGATAAGTATGTGAAGTGTCGGGACTCTCAATCCTGTTGAGGAGAGGCGTTGATCATCCTGTCAAGGAGAGACAAAATAAGGTGAAAGCACAGTAAAAATCAAGAGAGGCGACATAAGGAGGAAAAAGTGTAATAAAAATGAGACGCAAAATGTGTCATCACAACAAGTGAACCGTGTTAAATCAAAAGAGACCAAGCAACATTAAAAATTTCACCAAAAAACAAACTTGAAAGTACGATAACTTCTGAAAAAGGTGAAGAAGGGATAATAAGTATGAGAAATATGAACTCTAGTGACATTAATCTATCAGTAATTTGCGTGTTCAGAAGCTTATTTTGTGTTCCCAGTGAGAAATACGTTAAAATCTCAGGACTCTCAAATTTGTCGCTTGGTCTCTTTTGATTTAACACGGTTCAAGTGGTATTGATCTGCTTAATGAGAGGCATTAATCTTGTCAATGAAAGGTTTCAATCTTGTTACACTTATGTCGTTGTTTAATAGTATATATTTCTGTATATGATGATGAGTTATGGTATACTCTCTAATCATGACTCTGATTGGAAGCGCTGTAGTGTTGGTTAAGTGGAGGAGAGGTGCCTATTTTATACCTATCTCTGTCTCTCTCTAACTGGATCAGAAGTTATTGAACTATACTCATAATCTTTTCTCTAAAGATGTAAGTAGTATATAAACGCAGCTTCTGTGAATTTGAGGTCATTCACCCCAGCCATAAATACATCGCGAAAAAATCGCGACAGACCAACCGCCTCGACACCTTCCCCTCTGCCTCCTCACCACCTCCCCTCCACCGCCACCTGCCTACCTGTCTGCCTACCCCAAGTACTTAGTAGGCATTGCAAAATGTTTCACACCTCCGCCTTCCCCTGCCAATGACACCTACCTAATTAAGTACTTGATTGTGTAGTGACCACAACCTTTATAATTCACCTATAACGAAAATTACCATGAAAATATTACCCAAAAATTCAAAAATTTCCCTTGAAAAATAATTATTAAAGTATTATGGGAAAATTTGAAAAAAAAGTTTTATTAATTTATAATTGGAGCAGTGATTTTTTCCATGATTAATTGATCATGTATGAGAGGGTAGGTACATCATGAAATACCTATCAGCTCTCCACTAATGCAGTCTCCTACCAGTCCCACCTACTGGAGTGCTTAATTGTGTTTTGGCCAAGACCTTCACACATTTACATACAAACAAAATGACTACCTAAGAAAATATTACATAAAAATGAAAAAAAAAGGGCTACAAAAATATTATGTAGAAATTTGAAAAAATAATTTTTGGTTAGTTTATGAATTTTTTTTGTTTTTCTGTGATTAATTAATCATGTATGCGTAGGTTGTGGGATTTTTTTTACGGTCAGTTGATTAATCTCATCACCCTTCTACTTTAAGTGGGTAATTTTTCATATTGATTTCTTTTAAATAAGAATTTCTCATTTAATAAAAAAATAATATTGATATACCTACATCTTAAAATACCTACCGCCGCCTGCCAAAGACGCCTGCCTGCCTGCCTGCCTATCTACTTATTTAGTCAAGTGTTTTGACCAAGACCTTCACATTGTTGTAATTGTGCCTCTTAGAGGAGATCATAACATTACTGACAAGCACTTTATATAATATCTCTATCTTTTTCTCTGTCACATACATGTAAAAATTAAAAACAGCTGAGAGAATTTTTCCAAATCAATTTTTAAACATAGTTTGTAGGAATTATTTATTTTTCTGTGTGGTACACCTATGGTCTTATCAATATTTTATGTATACAAAATACATGAGAAAACTTACAAATAGATTTTTGTACATTATATTTAGGTAATACTTACCCTTGGTAAATATAAACCAGAAATGAAAAAAGGAATAGATTTTTATACATTTTATTTTACAAAGTAAAGAAAAAATGGTACAGAAATAGTTAAAATTGGTTCAATTGTTCTCGAATTTTAAAAAGAACTTCCAGTATAGAAAAATGATTTTTTGAAAATAAATTTTCCACATTAAACATAGATCCGTATTCATCTTCTTTGTCTTCGATTTCTTCCAACTTCTTGATTATTAATGGTGTTATATTTAGCTTTTTCAAGTGATTTTGATTTATTTCACGGATTTTGATTTCATTATATACGCCTGTTTCTCCGAGAAATACATAATCTAGGTTCATTTTTTTGCACATTTTCTTGAATTTTCTTTCCGAAACTGAGAAGCCAGTCTCAAAGCAATATTGAATATAATTGAAAAAAAGTTTTTCATATTCGTTTAGGTTGATCTTTTTGACATAACAACAATCACCAATAACTTTTGAACTTATTCTATCAATTTGTCCCAATATCAAAATGTCATCTTTGGCAAATTTAAATCTAATTATTTTTTTCAAGTATTCAATTTGATCATAAGCATGTTCATAATTTTCGCTAGTGATCTGAGTAATAGTCAACACTTCTGCAGGGTTAACAAAATTCTCTCCATGTCTTACCATAATGGCATAAAGTTTCTGTCATTCATTTGAATCCATTTTAAAAGGTGCTTTATGATAAATATTGAATTTTTTTTGAAAAAATGACGATTTTAATAAAAAAGATGACTTGTAAATGAATAATTGTCTAATGATCAGAGGTATTTTATAGGTTTGCCTACTTCCACCTCCTCTTTTTTTACGAATTTGAATAAGGAAAGATGATCGTTAAATAGAATTTACAAAATAAAACCTACATCTTAAAATACCTACTGACTAGATAGTTTTCCCTGCTGCCTCCAACCTATCTAACTAAGTACTTCTTCATGTTGTGACCAAGACCTTCACATTGTTGTAATTGTAGGTACCTAGTACTTATTCATGTTACAACCAAGACCTTCATTTCTTTTCTATTTACCTAATATAAATAAAACAACTACAAAAACATAACACAAAATTTAAAAATTTAAAAATCAATTTTATTGGTAATTAAAATTTTCATGATATGGTCAAATTGTTAAGGTATTAGATTAGAAATCCGGAGGTTGCTGGTTCAAATCCCAGTCCATCCAACAGATTTTTCTAGGAAATTAGAAAAAAAAATTGTTCATTTATAATTGAAGCAGAAAATGTTTTTATTTTTATTTTTGTGAACTTGAATAATGCAAGATAATTATTTAATATTACAATTTATTTTATAGGATTAATATAAATATTATCTAATATAATCTTCTTCAAATACCAATTTCTTAATAATATTACAACTTTGAGAGCAGATGAGAAACTATCCTAAGACATCATTTTTGTGACTGAATCATGATATTTTGAGGGTCACCTCTCTCTGGCGCAAGCGCTAGAGAGAGGTGACTTTTCCTCCCACGGGAGCGGAGCTCCCTAGGGAAGAAAACCCCCTCAAAATATCATGATTCAGTCACAAAAATGATGTCTTAGGATAGTTTCTCATCTGCTCTCAAAGTTGTAATATTATTAAGAAATTGGTATTTGAAGAAGATTATATTAGATAATATTTATATTAATCCTATAAAATAAATTGTAATATTAAATAATTATCTTGCATTATTCAAGTTCACAAAAATAAAAATAAAAACATTTTCTGCTTCAATTATAAATGAACAATTTTTTTTTCTAATTTCCTAGAAAAATCTGTTGGATGGACTGGGATTTGAACCAGCAACCTCCGGATTTCTAATCTAATACCTTAACAATTTGACCATATCATGAAAATTTTAATTACCAATAAAATTGATTTTTAAATTTTTAAATTTTGTGTTATGTTTTTGTAGTTGTTTTATTTATATTAGGTAAATAGAAAAGAAATGAAGGTCTTGGTTGTAACATGAATAAGTACTAGGTACCTACAATTACAACAATGTGAAGGTCTTGGTCACAACATGAAGAAGTACTTAGATAGATAGGTTGGAGGCAGCAGGGAAAACTATCTAGTCAGTAGGTATTTTAAGATGTAGGTTTTATTTTGTAAATTCTATTTAACGATCATCTTTCCTTATTCAAATTCGTAAAAAAAAGAGGAGGTGGAAGTGGGCAAACCTATAAAATACCTCTGATCATTAGACAATTATTCATTTACAAGTCATCTTTTTTATTAAAATCGTCATTTTTTCAAAAAAAATTAAAATATTTATCATAAAGCACCTTTTAAAATGGATTCAAATGAATGCCAGAAACTTTATGCCATTATGGTAAGACATGGAGAGAATTTTGTTAACCCTGCAGAAGTGTTGACTATTACTCAGATCACTAGCGAAAATTATGAACATGCTTATGATCAAATTGAATACTTGAAAAAAATAATTAGATTTAAATTTGCCAAAGATGACATTTTGATATTGGGACAAATTGATAGAATAAGTTCAAAAGTTATTGGTGATTGTTGTTATGTCAAAAAGATCAACCTAAACGAATATGAAAAACTTTTTTTCAATTATATTCAATATTGCTTTGAGACTGGCTTCTCAGTTTCGGAAAGAAAATTCAAGAAAATGTGCAAAAAAATGAATCTAGATTATGTATTTCTCGGAGAAACAGGCGTATATAATGAAATCAAAATCCGTGAAATAAATCAAAATCACTTGAAAAAGCTAAATATAACACCATTAATAATCAAGAAGTTGGAAGAAATCGAAGACAAAGAAGATGAATACGGATCTATGTTTAATGTGGAAAATTTATTTTCAAAAAATCATTTTTCTATACTGGAAGTTCTTTTTAAAATTCGAGAACAATTGAACCAATTTTAACTATTTCTGTACCATTTTTTCTTTACTTTGTAAAATAAAATGTATAAAAATCTATTCCTTTTTTCATTTCTGGTTTATATTTACCAAGGGTAAGTATTACCTAAATATAATGTACAAAAATCTATTTGTAAGTTTTCTCATGTATTTTGTATACATAAAATATTGATAAGACCATAGGTGTACCACACAGAAAAATAAATAATTCCTACAAACTATGTTTAAAAATTGATTTGGAAAAATTCTCTCAGCTGTTTTTAATTTTTACATGTATGTGACAGAGAAAAAGATAGAGATATTATATAAAGTGCTTGTCAGTAATGTTATGATCTCCTCTAAGAGGCACAATTACAACAATGTGAAGGTCTTGGTCAAAACACTTGACTAAATAAGTAGATAGGCAGGCAGGCAGGCAGGCAGGCGTCTTTGGCAGGCGGCGGTAGGTATTTTAAGATGTAGGTATATCAATATTATTTTTTTTATTAAATGAGGAATTCTTATTCAAAAGAAAATCAATATAAAAAATTACTCTCTTGAAGTAGAAGGGCGATTGATGAGAATAATCAATTGATCATAAAAAAATCCCACAACTTATATGCATGATCAATTAATCATAGAAAAAATTATAAACTAACCAAAAATTATTTTTTCAAATTTCCCCATAATATTTTTGTATTTATTTTTTTAATGAAACAATTTTTTTAATTTTTGTGTAATATTTTCTTAGGTAGTTGTTTTGTTTATACATAAATGTGTGAAGGTCTTGGTCAAAACACAATTAGGCACTCCAGTAGGTAGGACTGGTAGGAGACTGCATTAGTGGAGAGCTGATAGGTATTTCATGATGTACCTACCCTCTCATACATGATCAATTAATCATGGAAAAAATCACTGCTCCAATTATAAATTAATAAAACTTTTTTTTCAAATTTTCCCATAATACTTTAATAATTATTTTTCAAGGGAAATTTTTGAATTTTTGGGTAATATTTTCATGGTAATTTTCGTTATAGGTGAATTATAAAGGTTGTGGTCACTACACAATCAAGTACTTAATTAGGTAGGTGTCATTGGCAGGGGAAGGCGGAGGTGTGAAACATTTTGCAATGCCTACTAAGTACTTGGGGTAGGCAGACAGGTAGGCAGGTGGCGGTGGAGGGGAGGTGGTGAGGAGGCAGAGGGGAAGGTGTCGAGGCGGTTGGTCTGTCGCGATTTTTTCACGATGTATTTATGGCTGGGGTGAATGACCTCAAATTCACAGAAGCTGCGTTTATATACTACTTACATCTTTAGAGAAAAGATTATGAGTATAGTTCAATAACTTCTGATCCAGTTAGAGAGAGACAGAGATAGGTATAAAATAGGCACCTCTCCTCCACTTAACCAACACTACAGCGCTTCCAATCAGAGTCATGATTAGAGAGTATACCATAACTCATCATTATACAGAAATATATACCTATTAAACAACGACATAAGTAACAAGATTGAAACCTTTCATTGACAAGATTAATGCCTCTCATTAAGCAGATCAATACCACTTGAACCGTGTTAAATCAAAAGAGACCAAGCGACAAATTTGAGAGTCCTGAGATTTTAACGTATTTCTCACTGGGAACACAAAATAAGCTTCTGAACACGCAAATTACTGATAGATTAATGTCACTAGAGTTCATATTTCTCATACTTATTATCCCTTCTTCACCTTTTTCAGAAGTTATCGTACTTTCAAGTTTGTTTTTTGGTGAAATTTTTAATGTTGCTTGGTCTCTTTTGATTTAACACGGTTCACTTGTTGTGATGACACATTTTGCGTCTCATTTTTATTACACTTTTTCCTCCTTATGTCGCCTCTCTTGATTTTTACTGTGCTTTCACCTTATTTTGTCTCTCCTTGACAGGATGATCAACGCCTCTCCTCAACAGGATTGAGAGTCCCGACACTTCACATACTTATCCTCTCCAGTTTTAAAAGTATTTTTGAATTGACCAAGAAGAGGAATTTATGACCAAAAAAACACCATAAAAATTATAAGTAGCAATGTCACAAGGTTAGGGAAAGACTAGGTAGGTAAACATTCAGGAATACACAACCAATACTGCAGTGCTTCCAGTTAGGGAGAGGTATCGATCCTATTGGGAAGAGACAAACTAAGACAAACAGCATCATAACAATTTAGAGAGGTGACGTGAGAAGAAAAAAAGTTATAAAAATGAGAATCCTGCCAGGAAGACAAGTTTCTAGACTGTCACTTCCCAAATTTTGATGCCACTTTTTGCCTTGAATCGTCTCTCAAATTTATCACACTCTCTTCTCCTTACGTCAATTGCTTCTCTTAATTTTTATGGTACTTTTTGCCTTATTTTGTCTCTCATTGACAGGATTGACGTCTCTCCTTGACAAGATTGAGAGTTGTGACATTCACATATTTAACCTCTCTAATTTTCATATTGTTTTCAAACCAGCCTAGAAAGGAATAAATCAAGCGTGCCAACATGTTCATAAAAGCATAATGCTAGCATCATGTCAATCTCACACCTGTTATGATGCTAGCACTGTCTATTAGCATAATGCCAGCATTACAGTGTTGAAAAACAAGTAACATGATACTAGCATGAAGCTATCACTGTCCATTAGCACAATGCAAGCGTCAGAATATTGAAAAATAGTCAACATCAGAGTAACATGACGCGCTAACAACATGTTATTATACCATATATTGACAATTTTTCAGCGTTATACTAGCACAAGTTGGCATATCATTAGCATGGTAGCAGTATACAAGCATTAGATTAGCATTATCCTAGCACATGGTCAACAATAGCACCTGGAAATGAATAAATATAGCACTATGCTAGCATGGTGCTAGTATGATGCTACTTTGCCAAATTCTCTGTAGCATCATCCTGAAATTACACTGGCATGGGAAGTGCTAACACTTTCATAAAAGCATAATGCTTGCATTTTGTAAGCATTATTTGTGATCATAACATTTGATTTGCATTTTGTATACTAACACCATTACACTAGAAAAATCCAGCATCAGGACTACACTTGGCATGATGCTAGCACTGTCCCTCGGCATAATGCGAGAACCATCACACTATCACATACTATCACATTTCTAGCATCACGCCAGCCCTCCACACCTATTATGATGCTAATGCTGATCCACACCGATTATGATGCCAGCACTGTCTATTAGCACAATGCTAGCATTACTGTGTTGAAAAACAAATAACATGGAACTAGCAAGATGCTAGCATTATCCATTAGCACAATGCTAGCATTACAACTATGAAAAACAGTCAACATGAAAGTAACATGATAGCAACATGTTATTATAGCATGGCATGATGAATCCATTATACCTAGCATGATGCTAGCATTGCTTAGGTATTATCTTAATGTTAGCACTAAACCTAACATGATAGTAGCACTGTCCATTAGCATAATGCTAGCACCATATTGACAATTTTTTAGCATTATGCTAATATAACTTAACATATCATTAGCATGGTAGCATTATACTAGCATTAGATTAGCATTATCCTAGCACATTGTCAACAATAGCACCTAGAAATGAATACATCTAGCACTATGCTAGCATGGAGTGCTAGCACTTTCATAAAAGCATAATGCTAGCATTTTGTAAGCACTATTTCTGATCATAGCATTTGATTTGCATATTGTATGTCAGCACCATTACACTAGAAAAATCCAGCATCATGCTAGAACTACACTTAGCACGATCTCTTGATGATAGGCACAGATTTTTCCAAGTACCTATGTATTTTGCAATCATAATCTTTTTTAGCATTGTCTAGGTAGAAAAAGATCGCGAATGCAAAATACATACCTACATACATGCCTGGAAAAAATCTGTACCCATCATCAAGAGTGACCAGTGATTAAAATTTTAAAAATCTGATCATTTTAAAGATGTTGATCTTTAAATTTTAATTACTGGTTACTCTTGATGATAGGTACAGATTTTACCAAGTAAGTATAATTTTTTCCTAGGCGATGCTGAAAAAGATCGCGAATGCAAAATACATACTTGGAAAAATCTGTACCTATCATCTGACAAAAAGATCGCAAATTTATCTATATTTTACCTTTTCACGATAGGTATAGAAAAATTTTTTTTAAAAAATTAAAAAGATGACGCGAAAACTTTGAATCGCGAAACGATTATCCGAAAATTTTTCAAATTTTAAGAGGAAAAATTTTTTCATTGGAAAAAATTTCCAAATGGACAAAAATAAAAATTGACAAAATTCAAATTTCGCGTAATTTAAAGCCGAAAATTTCGCGTGCAAAATTTCCAAAATAAATTCCGCAAAAATTTGAAATTTTTTCCGCCAGAAAAATTTCAAATAACTTTCCGAATACGAAATTACCGTGTAAATTACGCAAAATTTGAATTACGTCGATTTTTATTTTTTTTAATTTGGAAATTTTTTTTAATGAAAAAATTTTTCCGATAATCGTTTTGCGTTTCCAAGTTTACGCGTCATCTTTTTAAATTTATTTTTCATTTTTTTTTCTATACCTATTGCAAATAGATAAAATATTGGTAAATTCGCGATCTTTTCGGCAGATGATAGGTACAGATTTTTCCAAGTATGTATTTTGCATTCGCGATCTTTTTCAGCATCGCCTAGGAAAAAAATTATACATACTTGGAAAAATCTGTACCTATCATCAAGAGTGACCAGTGATTAAAATTTAAAAATCTGATCATTTTAAAGATGTTGATCTTTTAATTTCAATTACTAGTTAATCTGTACCTATCATCTGCTGAAAAGATCGTGAATGTATCTATATTTTACCTTTTCACGATAGGTATAGAAAAAAAAAAATTAAAAATTAAAAAGATGACGCGAAAACTTTGAAACGCGAAAGGATTATATCGGAAAAATTTTCAAATTTTAGAGGAAACATTTTTTCATTGCAAAAAATTTCCAAATTGAAAAAAATAAAAATTGACATAATTCAAATTTTGTGTAATTTAAAGCCGAAAATTTCGCGTGCAAAATTCCCCCAAAAAAAATTCCGCAAAAATTTTAAATATTTTCCGCCAAAAAAATTACAAATAACTTTTCGAATACGAAATTACCGCGTAAATTACGCAAAATTTGAATTACGTCGATTTTTATTTTTTTAATTTGGTGTAAGCACTATTTGTGATCATAGCATTTGATTTGCATATTGTATGCTAGCACCATTACACTAGAAAAATCCAGCATCAGGACTACACTTAGCATGATGCTAGCACTGTCCCTCAGCATAATGCGAGTACCATCACACTATCACATACTATCACATTTCTAGCATCATGCCAGCACTGTCTATTAGCACAATGCTAGCATTACTGTGTTGAAAAACAAATAACATGGAACTAGCAAGATGCTAGCATTATCCATTAGCACAATGCTAGCATTACAACTATGAAAAACAGTCAACATGAAAGTAACATGATAGCAACATGTTATTATAGCATGGCATGATGAATCCATTATACCTAGCATGATGCTAGCATTGCTTATTATCTTAATGTTAGCACTAAACCTAACATGATAGTAGCACTGTCCATTAGCATAATGCTAGCACCATATTGACAATTTTTTAGCATTATGCTAATATAACTTAACATATCATTAGCATGGTAGCATTATACTAGCATTAGATTAGCATTATCCTAGCACATTGTCAACAATAGCACCTAGAAATGAATACATCTAGCACTATGCTAGCATGGAGTGCTAGCACTTTCATAAAAGCATAATGCTAGCATTTTGTAAGCACTATTTCTGATCATAGCATTTGATTTGCATATTGTATGTCAGCACCATTACACTAGAAAAATCCAGCATCATGCTAGAACTACACTTAGCACGATCTCTTGATGATAGGCACAGATATTCCAAGTACCTATGTATTTTGCAATCATAATCTTTTTTAGCATTGTCTAAGTAGAAAAAAATCGCGAATGCAAAATACATACTTGGAAAAATCTGTACCTATCATCTGCCAAAAAGATCGCGAATTTATCTATATTTTACCTTTTCACGATAGGTATAGAAAAATTTTTTTTAAAAAATTAAAAAGATGACGCGAAAACTTTGAATCGCGAAACGATTATCCGAAAATTTTTCAAATTTTAAGAGGAAAAATTTTTTCATTGGAAAAAAATTTCCAAATGGAAAAAAATAAAAATTGACAAAATTCAAATTTCGCGTAATTTAAAGCCGAAAATTTCGCGTGCAAAATTCCCAAAATAAATTCCGTAAAAATTTGAAATTTTTTCCGCCAAAAAAATTTCAAATAACTTTCCAAATACGAAATTACTGCGTAAATTACGCAAAATTTGAATTACGTCGATTTTTATTTTTTTTAATTTGGAAATTTTTTTAATGAAAAAATTTTTTCGATAATCGTTTTGCGTTTCCAAGTTTACGCGTCATCTTTTTAAATTTATTTTTCATTTTTTTTTCTATACCTATTGCAAATAGATAAAATATTGGTAAATTCGCGATCTTTTCGGCAGATGATAGGTACAGATTTTTCCAAGTATGTATTTTGCATTCGCGATCTTTTTCAGCATCGCCTAGGAAAAAAGTTATACATACATGGAAAAATCTGTACCTATCATCAAGAGTGACCAGTGATTAAAATTTAAAAATCTGATCATTTTAAAGATATTGATCTTTTAATTTCAATTACTAGTTAATCTTGATGATAGGTACAGATTTTTCCAAGTATGTATAATTTTTTTCCTAGGCGATGCTAAAAAAGATCGCGAATGCAAAATACATGCTTGGAAAAATCTGTACCTATCATCTGCTGAAAAGATCGTGAATGTATCTATATTTTACTTTTTCACGATAGGTATAGAAAAAAGTTTTTTTCCAAATTGAAAAGATGACGCGAAAACTTTGTAACGCGAAAGTATTATATCGGAAAAATTTTTTCATTGCAAAAAATTTCCAAATTGAAAAAAATAAAAATTGACATAATTCTTTCATTGCAAAATATTTCCAAATTGATTTCGCGTAATTTAAAGCCGAAAATTTCGTGTGCAAAATTCCCCCAAAAAAAATTCCGCAAAAATTTGAATTTTTTTTCCGACAAAAAATTTTCAAATAACTTTCCGAATTCAAAATTACCGCGTAAATTACGCAAAATTTGAATTACGTCGATTTTCATTTTTTTTAATTTGGAAATTTTTTTAATGAAAAAATTTTTCTTCTAAAATTGGAAAATTTTTCCGATAATCGTTTCGTGTTTCTAAGTTTACGCGTAATCTTTTTAAATTTAATTTCATTATTTTTTTCTATACCTATTGCGAATAGGTAAACTATAGATAAATTCGCGATCTTTTCAGTAGATGATAGGTACAGATTTTTCCAAGTATGTACGAGGGGCATCTCATCAAGGTTCCATATTTTTTTTTCTCAGCCTGTAATGGAGGGAATTTCCATGATGATGGGTACAGATTTTTCCAAGTATGTATAATTTTTTTCCTGGGCGATGCTAAAAAAGATTGCGAATGCAAAATACATACTTGGAAAAATCTGTACCTATCATCTGCCGAAAAGAGTAGGTATTTATTTCTAATAATTTTTCTCGAACAAATATTACTAAGTACCTATTAAAAATACCTAATTACATAAAATTAAATTTCATAATAAAAACAGTTTTTCATCCGATGCTATACATACTTGGAAAAATCTGTACCTATCATCTGCCGAAAAGAGTAGGTATTTATTTCTAATAATTTTTCTCGAACAAATATTACTAAGTACCTAATTACCTAATTACGTAAAATTAAAAAGAGTTTTTCATCCGATGTTTTCACCGCCGCCCCATGGCCCCTCCCCAAACAGTCTCGCGGGAGCGAAGCTCCCTAGGGAGCGCCGAATAGATCGCGAATAAAGGGGGGGGAAAAAATTTCAAATTTTAAAGGGAAAATTATTATTATTTCGTTGGAAAAAATTTCCGAATTAAAAAAATAAAAATCGCGGAAGCGCCGAATAGATCGCGATTAAAGGAAAAAAAAAATTCAAATTTTAGAGGGAAAATTATTTCGTTGGAAAAAATTTCCAAATTAAAAAAAATAAAAATCGGCGTAATTCAAATTTCGCGTAATTTACGCGGTAATTTCGAATTCGGAAAATTATTTGAAAATTTTTTGGCGGAAAAAAAAATTCAAATTTTGGTGGGAAAATTATTTCGTTGGAAAAAATTTCCAAATTAAAAAAAATAAAAATCGGCGTAATTCAAATTTCGCGTAATTTACGCGGTAATTTCGAATTCGGAAAATTATTTGAAAATTTTTTGGCGGAAAAAAAAATTCAAATTTTGGTGGGAAATTTTTTTGAATTTTGGCGGAATTTTTTTTTGGAATTTGACACGTGTCATTTCAGGCAGCATCATGACGTCATGGTATTTATGACGTCACGGTAATTACGATGACGTCACGGTAATTACCCCTCCCCTCCCCCCTCGGTAATTACGCGGTAATTTACGGTAATTACGCGGTAATTTAAAAAATGTCTAGAACAAGCAGTTTGACACTACTAAAGTTCATTTATAACATCGTTTCTTATACACACCGCACTTTACCAACCGTATAAATATTTTCGTTGATAAATTCCTACTATACTTGAGATGTAATCAAAATAATACCTGCCTGAGGATTTAATGCCAACTTGAATTACCTCGCGAGGTAGGCTGAAAAAACCATTGTAAATGATGCCATGTTTTTGCCCGCGCCAACCAAATTTCACATCGGATAAAATTCATGGCACAAAAAATTCCATTAAATACAACGAATGATACTGTTTTACTGACCTCCATAATATTTTCCCAACTCGTTGGTGGAATTTACATAATAACGTTTACCTTCTTCTATTCGCCAGACGAACTCGCAAAAAAATAGGTATTGCCAGAAGCGAGGGCTCATCAACGTACTTCAACTTTGAATAATTGTTATTCAGAATGACATATTATACACGAACTAAAAACCTGTCGCGTTCTTCAACCGTAAAACGGGTTCAATTTCTCTTCTTTCTGCTCCTTTGTTTTTCCAATGTACAAGCTACGTAATGTGTACTCGCGGTGAATTTTGATCTGCCGAGTTACCGAAATCGATTTTGAAATGAAGACAGAGTGCGGAGGGATGAGAACGAGCTGACCATTAATTTTCCCTAATACATGAATATACCGACTGGAGAATGTTAATGAAATACATATTTTAAGTATTTATGGCTCTTTAAAATGCTGTTCTTGAAGTGGATGGATATTTGTATAAATTCGAGGAAAATTTTTGAGAAAAAATGTTAAGTCTTTAATTTTTTATTAAAATTTTAGAGTGTGAGGTATTGTTCCAATATTTTATGTCTTTTTATTGAAATATCAGTTTTTGAAATATTCATATTTCCAATGAATTAAAAAAATTAGGCACTAAGAGTGATCGTTCTTAAATTTTTATCGAAATTTGAACATGAGAGGGGGTAGCACAAGAGCTGTGCCTACCAGTGATGGAAAACTGAAATGAGATTAATTCCAGTTCCAGTTCCAGTTTCAGTTCTCAAAATTTTTTAGTTCCAGTTTTCAGTTCCAGTTTCAGTTCCAAATACCAGTTCCAAAATTTTAGTTTTTTAAATTTTGAAAGACAAAAAAATAAAAAATTTTCTGCTAAATTTGAACTACGTTGTTTTTCCTTTTCGATTCAAAATACAATTTTTCCCCTTTTCAAGCTCAAAACAAAAGAACTCTAGAAAAAAGTCATTAGTAATATTTTTCGAAAATGTTATGACTAACCCCTCAATTTTTCAACAAAAAATTTGAATACTTTATGTATGAGAGGACGTCATTAATTGAATGAAATTTTCAAGTTTACAACACAATTACTCTTATTTATTCACTTATCGACGTAAATTTTCAAGGTTTGGGGGTTTTTAGAAAAAATTTTTAATTGAATGTGGTTTGGTAAATTTCAACATCAAAATTTTGACTTTTTCAAGTCATATTTTAAATATAAAAGTTGCAAACTGCTGGAACTGGTATAAAACTGAAATTCATTTTAGTTCTAGTTCTAGTTCCAGTTCCATTTTTTCAATTTTAGTTCCAATTTTTTTCAATTTCCAGTTCTAGTTCCAGTTCCAGTTTTCCATCACTGGTGTCTGCTATCTAGATCTCAAAACGACTTGGTAAAAATGTCACTCCCTGATTCCACGTTTACCTTTTCCCACTGGTCTTTAAAATTGCCTAGGTATTTTCAAAAAATTCTAAAAAATTGAAAAAAAATTCACAAATATTCTTAGTTTAAAAGGCTATTTGCAGATTTTTTTTACCTAGTTCTTACCTTCTTAAAATATACAATTTTCAGTTTCTTTTGTACCTAAATTTTTGAGATTATTGAAAAAAATATACATTGAGAGGGCAAATGAGTAATGTAAATTAAGTTTGCCAATGTGGCGATCGTCTTGGGTGGTTTTACTAAAGGCCTGGGCGCAAAATTCTTACCCGCTCATGACGTCACTATAATTAGGAAAAACAAACGAAAAAATTGGTACATTGATTTAAATGGAAGGATATGCATTTTAGAATGTTTTTTTATTTCTGACTCAATACGGAGGGGAGTTTTCAAAATTTTTTCGTATGATCTTATGTAAAATTCAACGAGCTTTCCAATGGTGTAATTATTCTTGAATTTCGTGCAATAGTTTTCTCATAAATTGAGATAAACGAACACAAAATCTGCGGGTGCCGTCGATTTATTGAAAAATAAACAAGAAAAATTTATCATGAAAAAAAATTATACTACCTAATGAAAAGAGCATGAAAAATGCTAATTTTGTTTGCTGGATGAATTTTCCCATAAGTTATACCTACTTTTTGAAACATTTCAACCCAAATATTTGGGAAGGCATACCTCAAAAAGCATAACCCGTGGAAAAGTACATCCAATGGACGAAATGTAGCATTTTTCATGCTCTTTCCATTAGTACTACCTACATTAGTTTTTGGCTATGATGAATTTTTCCTTTCTATTTTTCAATGATAAATCGACGACACCTTCAGATTTTGTGTTCGTTAGGCTCAATTTATGAGAAAACTATAGCACGAAATTCAGAAATAATTGCACCACCGGAAAGCTCGTTGAATTTTACACTAAAAATTCTCCTTCGTATTGAGTCAGAAATGAAAAAACCCTCAAAAATGCACATCTTCCCACTACACCAATGTAATTTTTTCGTTCGTTTTCCCTACTTATGGTGACGTCAGAACTTCTGCGGTCTGGCCTTGTTGATTTTACGCATTTCCACTCTTATCAGGGGTTCAAAGTTTGGTATGTTATTTTGGAACACCTGATAAAAAGGCGAATACGTAAGATCACTCCAGAAGATTTCATATGGCAAAATTAATTTATATTATGTCCATTTGACCCCTTGAAATGCGTTTTTTTTCAATAATTTCGGAAATTTTGAAAACCCCTGAAAATGGTATATTTTGAGTACTCCTTAAAAGAGGAGAACGAGGGTGAATAATCGCTGCAAATGATTTTTCTGAGGTCAAATGAACGTGGTATGACCTTTTTGGATTAAAATTTTTTCCAAGTAAATACATTGTTTTTAAAGTGAAAAACACAAGAAGAAATGACAATTTTCAAAAGCTCCTAAAATGAGATCTAGGGGTGAAAAATTGCCACCGATGGTTTTAACGGGTAGGAGAATGTAAACTTGAATAATTTTCAGGAAAATTTGCTCAGAAATAATTTTTTCTTATTTTTTGAGCTAAATTGAAAAACCATGAAAAGATTCTACTTTCCAGCTCCCCACCAAAAAGGGGCAAGAGTCAAAAATCGTCAATATTTTTGGACTTCACTATCTATGTCAAGATAATCCTCAGAAAAATGTCCTTGGGAATTTTTCGACCTAACTTGAAAAACCATAAAAATGCAACTCTCCACCCCCCCCCCACCCCTACTAAAAAGAGAAAAGAGTCAAAAATCATCACCAATGATATTTTCGAACTTATTTATGCCAAAACTAGTCTCAGAAATTTTTTTCAATTTTCAATAATTTCAAAAATTAAAAAACCTCTCAAAATCGTATAAGTATATTGAGTACCCCTTGAAATAGTGGAAATTAATTAAACCTTTCAGAATTTTTTGAACACTTATTTCAAGGCCCAGCCCAGCGGGGAAAGGCAAATGTGGAGCGGGGGAGACAGAAATTTTTTACCACATCGTTTTGAGAATTTAACACATTTTTTGTACCACCCTCCTCCCCTCCCCCCGTTCAATTTTCAAAAAATGTTGCTAACAATCACCCCTAACCAGTACCTATTTCTTCACTCGAATTTCTCAAAAAATCAAATGGAAAATTTTCGAACCAATATGGCAAATGAAAATTTGACCTTTTTAACTTGTTGCCACAAAACGTAGGCACTTAGTTATACAGCCAGTCGTTCGACACATTGCATGCAATCTACATCTACAGATGAAAATTTCGCCTTTTCTGCCATTTCATGGTGGCCGAATAGAAGAAAATCTTTTTTTTTTTCTTTTTCGCTTGAAACAAAAACCATGAAAATGTGGACGAAGTTAAAAGACTGAAACGCAAAACCTTACATATAACTTTAACAGTACCCCTTGGAGAAATGATTTTAAGTCACGTTTGCCTGAAGCCTTACGAAGAAATTCAATTTTCGTTGAATTTCGTTCGACTTTTTCTTTTGCGAAATGTTCGGAGATTTTATTTTATCGCTATCAACAAATAAAAAATCAAGTACGATTAAATAAAATCGTTATAATTTTCGGCTGGGTGAATTCATTGAGTATGTAGATTCACAAGTAAGCATATGAAACGATTTGTTGTTTTTTTTTCTCGTTCCACAGGGACAAAAAAATTTTATGGGAAAACTGGGTGAACGAAACAGGAGGTGGAAATGAATTATAATCTTGTATTCGGAGTATTTATAGGTATATTACCTACCTCTGAGTTTAATGAACTATTACTAATTATGTTTTTACAGATTCGGTACAGTATACGATGAAAGCGGTAAAGCAAATGTGCGAAAATACGATGGAGTGAAATAAAAAAAAGGCCTGTTTCACTCGACGGAGATCATTAAAAGGGCACGTCGATGAAAAATGAGATTTTTCAGCCGCTCGGTGTTGTCTCTGGCTGAAAACATGACAAGTTTAGGCGGCCCTATGATGATCGCCAACGCTACCAGTATTTTCATAGCGAATGCTACACTTTACGAAGGACCTTTTACCGATCCAAAATCCCTACAGCAGACTTTGACTTACGTTTGGGTTGTCTTCCTTTCGACACTTTTAGGATGCATCATTATTACCACCGTGTTGGGTAAGTGCATTAAAATATTACGTACTTACGTTTGCGGTTTATTCGCCAAGTGCTCACGTATGAATGAGTATGTACTTACCATACTCTTAGTCATATAATATGTATACATAAGTATGTCGTTGTACTGAGACTGTCAGAGCTCGAGACGCAGACAAAGTAAATAAACATAAACTAATACCGTGTGTTTTGTTCGCGGTTGCGACCTTATTTTTGGTCGCACAGAAACCAAAATTACACCAGTGTAAATAGATTTGCCATCGTGAAGATTCGAAGGAAAAGCGAAGTGTTATTCGCTGTACTGACAATGAACATAAGTCTTTTACATAATTTAACTCTTTCAATCGTACGAATAAATAAAATTTGTGTAATTTATTTCGCACATCGTTTTGAAACGTTCTACGTAATAAATTATGTTTGTCACTTTTTTTCTGTTGTAAATTTTGAAGTGTAGAAAATTGCATTCTTACCGACAAAATGTTGATTGCAAAAAAAGATTATGGTTTCTTTTCGAAACTCTGAATAATTCTCTATTTTTATTTTTAGAGTAGAAATTGTCATTGAGTTTTCCTCCTCCCTCACCACCACCAATGAAAATTGAATTTTGCTATTCGCCATTTCATCGCAATTCAAATTTATACCTACCTAACAAAAATATGTAAGTAGTTGAACCAATTTTGAGGAGATTTGAACTACCACTTCGGCATAAGTAATTATTTCATTTCGTTGATATTTACCTATGAATATGTTTTTAGATTTGAAGGAAGTAGGAGTATGGGAGTCTGTTTCATAATTATTAGAACAAAACCTTGGCGAGAAAAAGTCACAGATGTCATTTAAATTGAAAAGTCAAAGTATGAAATGAAATACTCTTCAAGATTTTATGGTTTTTTATTTGAATATTATCAGAAAATTTTTAAAAAAGATATGCAGTTGTTTTGCAGGTTTATAAATTATAAAATTGAAAACATGACATTTAAAAAATCAACATTTTAAAAATCGATATTAATAAATCAATATCTTATAATTCAGATTAATGATCAAGTTTCAGTCATTACATAATCGATTTTTAATAAGTACCTATCAACATTAAATATTTAAAAAAACAACAATCGACATTTTAATTCAATGCCTATAGTAATATAAACCTATAGTACGTACAACGAAAGAATGTACATTTCCCCTACTCGACTCCTAACGCGGAAACCAACGACGCGCGTTGATTTCAAATTTCGTCCAATTACAACTCAACGTTCTTAAATTTTGTGGTGGGGGAATGTAGGGGAAAACTACATTCTTTCGTTGTACCAAGTTAAACCAAGTATAGGTACATATTTTTAAGTTTATGACATTTTTGAAAAATCGATAAATCGATGTAATTTGAATCAATAGTGGATTTTCAAGTCGATAATTGATTCTCTAATCTCTACTTAATAATTGGAACCACTAGAACTACTGATTCCATTGGCACCTTTGGAAGTTTGAAGTACTAGAAATACAAGAACATTAGAGGGAGGGAACAGGGAAACTTTTGATTATTTGAAATAAAAGTCTAGAGAGGGGAGGGGACTGGAGAAATTTCAAGTTCCTAAAATTCAGCCATGGAAAATGGTACCTGAGAAATCTGAAATTACCAAAATTCAGCTGAGGCGATAGAATTTTCAATTCTATGAATTTAACGCTGGAGGGGATTCAGGAGAAATTTTAGTTTACAAAATTCTGCTCCGGAGAGGGGTATAGGAGAATTTTATACTAGAATACTAGAACGCTAGAAAACCATTAGGACTTTGGAACTTTGGAACCATTGGAACCACTAGATCATAGGTGGGATATATTTTTAAGAACTTTTTTAAATCGATAAATCAATGATTGAGTTTCAACTCGATAATTAATGCTTTAGTCCGTAATCAGTTTTTTAATCGATATTCAATTTTTTGGGGCCTGCAATTGATTTTCAAGTCCAATAATAGATTTTTAAGTTAATAATCGATTTCGATATTCGATAATCGATTTTGAATTACGATAATCGATTTTGAATTTCGATATTCGATAATCGATTTTGAATTACGATATTCGATAATCGATTTTGAATTTTGATGTTCCATAATCGATTCTGAATTTCGATAATCGATTTTGAATTTCGATATTCGATAATCGATTTTGAATTACGATATTCGATAATCGATTTTGAATTTTGATGTTCCATAATCGATTCTGAATTTTGATACTCGATAATCGATTTTGAATATCAATTTTAAAATCGATAATCGATTTTAATGTCAACAATCGATTTTCAACTGCTAAGTCGACGATCGCTTTCCAAGTCGACATAAAACCGATTTTATAGACCATAATCGATTTTCAAGTCGACACGATAATCAATTTTTACATCCATTATCTACTTTCAAGTCGAAAATAGATTTTCAAGTCAATGATCGATTTTAAATCGACTGTTCAATTTTCAAATCGATAATAAGTTTTCTTTTCGTGTGAACAGCCGAATTTTTGGTCGATAAGTACCTACCTAATGATTGATTTTTATGTCAGCAACCGATTTTCAAGTCGATGATCAATTTTCTTGTCGAAAATCGAATTTCAAGTCGACAGAACAATAAAAAATCGATTTAAATTTTTTCCAAGTAAATACTCTATCTTGAAGTCAAGAATTGTTTTTCAAATCTATAAGAGGTTTTCAAGTCGGCAATTCATTTTTAATTTAATACTCGCAGTCGGTCTCACTTGGTTATTGACTGTCAAATCGAAAACAGATTTCTAGGCCGAGATAATCTATCTTCAAGTCGATACTGAATTATTAAATCAAAAAACAATGTTTTTAAGATTGACATCTAATGGACGTTTTTTAAATCGATTCTGTAGTTGAAATTTCAATGTCAAAAATTTATAGTGTTATACAAATTTTGGGTGGTCGTTCCATATGGGAAAAGGGTCATTTCAAATCTGGGGGTAATGTCTGTTATTTTTTAAAAAAAATTCTTTGCCACTCCTCCCCTCATCCTCAACGAGGAATCGGTCCTCAATAATATACCCCCTACCACTGCCCTGTTCCTATTCCAACTTGTTTTTGACTGAATTCATCAACTGAGTCTGATTTTTATCTTCATAACTATGAAAAACGAGATATTTTGTAAGGTATCCTATAATATTAAGTATAAGGTATAATACATTCCAAAAGAAATTCCAAATCAAATAATCTTTAATTTCTTACTTTCTACTCTTTATCTAAGCACTAACTTTTATTTTTTCACTTTTAGAGAGAATTTTAACTTTTTTTAAATTCAGCCCTGCAGGGGGAATGGAGAAGAAAATTCAAATTTCCGAAATTTACCTAGCTTTGAAGAGCGATTCAATTTTCTAAAATTCAGTCCTGGGGTTTTCCCCAATCCAACTTATTCTTAGCTGAATTTGTGAACTGTGGATGATTTTTATACCTTTGTATGAAAAACAAAACAATTTTAAAATACGTTCTAGATATATATTTCAATTGAAATTCCAAACAAACCCATCTCGAAATCATTGAAATTTTTCCTAGATTACTACTAGTTTCTTCATTTTCCTCTTCAACTCTTCGCCAAAAGGTCATAAAAACACATTTCGAAAACTTTTCCCACTGACCCGGATTTCATCCCGACTAATAAAATTAACCACTCGCAAACTTCAAAATTTCCCAAAATTCCGCTCAAACCGTTCGCCTAAATTAGCAACTATTTGAAAATAAACACAAACAAGCGACAAGTGAAACGTTGTCGAATCCTTGGGATTTTGCAAACTACCACCACGTATGGAATTTTAATGACACGAATAAAGCTGCTTATAAAATATTCGTTAATACTTATACCTATACGTTATTATTTCGCGACAAATTAATGTTTAATAACGGCATTTACTTAATAGGTACACGTAATAATTGGTTCTAAATAATCACCGGTTTCGAATTCATTTTGTAATTTGGATTATCTTCCTTGATATTATTCGACACGTCAAATCGAAATTGTTATCGTCAAATTCAAAACTAAATTCGTAGGTACCTATTTATTCCCACATACGTGTTTTCCACCCTCTGCAAACCACTCAGATTAATCGGAATACAAATTGACACTGTTTCAGCTCCTTCATAACATTCCATCCATATATCTAATTTAATTCGAAAAAAAAATGGATTTATTAGCGTACAATTTGTACGTTGATAAAGGTACTACCTACCCGCAGAACCGCCATAGTCCTTAGATTTAAATACCTAGGTAGGTACGAGTTCGAATATAGACGAAAGACGAGTATAAAAGAGCGAAAAAATCCATTTCACTGGTCGAATGATTTTACATTTATGACACATTTTCCTTCAGACGAGCAACCATCGCAGAGCCACGTTAATAAAAAAATATCGTAATTTTCAACCAAGTGATTTTCAACGTCTGTATTATTTCTTTATACAGAATCATTCGAATTGCTTGGCGCGATTTTCGCAGATGAAATTCCGAAAAACCTTTAAAGAATGACGTAAAAGCTTAGCTTAAAACTGCAGCCTCTTTCTTTTTTTTTATTCCGCTCCCTTTGAATTTCTCGACCGAAACGCTGTATGTTTAAACGCGTGCACCAGCTATGAAAAAATAGTTATCCTTTTTCGCATACTTTCGTAATTGAAAGGAAAAAAATGTCTAAAACTGCTATCGGGCAACGTTCTTTTTCAAACAATACGCCTCTTACTATTAGGCATTACGTGGTGCATTTACACAATAGAAAATTAATGACACAGCAAATGTTTTCTTGTCGTTTCTTTTTCTTTTTATTTACGTCAGAGTTCCTCTTTTTCCTTATCTTTTTCACCGCATATCTCACCAAACTGAAATCCAAACTGGAAGTTTTCCCCCTTTACCTTTTTTTTTTCTTCAATGCAGCGAAAAAAAGGAACTAAGGCGTTATTTAAACGTAGCGTTAGGTATCGTTTCAATTTTGATAAATTTTTCAACATCCGCGATAATTTGACGTTTAAGTCGAGTTTACAAGTTGTCTTTATCTTGTACTTAACGTACAATGTTTCATTGTCATTTTATTTCACTTTGTATACCGGATAAACGAGTTACCCGAAGCGATATGTATTTTAGTGCCAAGGTGTGCGAGTTTTTGGTACATTTTGCGCGGAATTTTAAAACGATGGGATTTCGAGTTTTTTTTTTTAAATTCGTGAATTTTTTTTCATTAAATGCATCTCACGAGAGTTCGAATTTTCCGAGACGATATTCGAAGGAAAATATAAATCAAAAATAATTCTATAATGAAAAGTACACATAAGAGATATAAAAGCACGTACGTGTACGTACTTGGTCGTTTATTAAATCCCAAGTTCGATGGTCGTGATTGATATTCAATAGAAAAATTTATTTCAGCTCGTAAAAAGCTGTCAAAAATGTTTAATGTCTATAAATACGCAACATATACATCTAAGTATACATTTTAGGTACCTACATCAATTTCGCGCCATTTCCAAAATGCATGTACCTATATGGTGGAAATTTGCCTGCTGCGCGTTTCTGGTGTAGCAAATTTTATTGATTTTGTACAAATAAGGTATGCGACAAACGTGTTGCCGAAATATGAAAATATGAATTTTCGATTGAAGTCGAATTACCTACGACATTTTTTGGTGTAGGTATTTTTAATATTCGAGTAGGTATATGAAGAAAATTCTTCTATGCAAAAGAATTAAAAAATTGAGATATCTGTCAAAGGAACTGAACAAAGTAAAAAAATTCAATTTATGGTAATGCGATGATTTAGCTGGGAAAAAATCGAAAATTCAGAAAATAAAAAATGGTAAAAAAATTATAAAGTAAATTTTTTGAAATGAAAATTCTACAATTTTTATTCCGGTTTTTAATCGGTTATAAAATGACCAAAATTTTTTTTAATTTCAATTTTTCTGTTTTTTATATATTTTTTTACAAAGTTTAGAAAATTTTAATAATTGAACATTTTTTTGAAGATTCCATTGAGCTTCACTCCTACTTTTTTTCATGGTCTAATAAAATTCATGAAATGATCATTTTGTTTTTAAGTAAGTAGATACTCTTTGAATTTTTGATATTTTAGGAACCTCGATGTGAAGCTGAGAAAACACGATTTGTAGAAAATGTATTTATTCTCATCTCAACTATAAATTTATTTTGGTATGCTTTAAATTCAGTTTTTAAAAAATCACGAGTCAGAGAAGTTTTTGAGAAGCAAGTGTTGTCTACACTCATCCTGGTAAGATTTCTAAAGTTCATTTCTGATAACTGCAATTGGAAATAGAATTGAATGTATCTACGTTTTCTGCTAAATGACGTACCCAGTGGAAGAAAACTTTCAATAATTTACAATTTTTTTGATTTTTTTAGCATTAAAAAAATTACAAATTCATAAAAAATAATACATTTGGAAATTCCAGTCTTTACTCTAGTTTTTTTTCTCGTATGGAAGAAATGTCGTTTCCGTAGTTGAAATTCAAAGGAGCCTACCAAACAATTAAAACCACCTCTCTCCTTTCCCAAAAATTCTAAAAAATCTAATTTGAAACCACGACCATTGAAAAATAACAGAATTCATCAAACGAGTTTTTTTTTAAATTGACGTTACAATTTTTTTAAAAGATTGACTTTTTTAAAATTGCAATTCTGAAAATCGTTCGAGGTTTGCAGAGACGCCATCTCAATAATGAACCCAAAAAGGGTCGCATGTGAAAGGTCCAAAAGGTTTATACAGGTACTTTAACATTTGCCCAAATTTTTCATAAAATCATTGATTTTCAGGAAAGTAGTGGAAATTTTTTTAAAGACTGCTTGTAATTTTTCTCACCAAAAAATTAACTTGAATATTTTTATTCTTCCTGAATTAGAATTCCGGGAGGGGAGAGTTCTATTGCCTCACTTTCCGAGGCAGAATTTAAATATGTAATTAAAAATTTTTTTTGTACCCCCTCTAGGACAATTATTTTGAGTTATTCAAATTTCTCCCGCACAACCTTCCCTTAAATCCACAATGTGCAACATGCAACATGCAACGTAGACCAAGGGCTATCACATGGAACTACAAAAAAATTTAGTAAATGAAAATTGAAGAAACTGAAAAAAATCTTGAGGGAGGAAGAAATTTTAAGAATTGAGAAAAAATTTCGAGAGCTGAAAAAGTGTGAAAAAAATTCAGTGTTGAAAAATGTATCGAGAAAAAATGCCTAAAAGTTGAAAAGTAAATATTCTGGGGGAAAATACCGGAGTCAGAAAAATTTTAGACCCGATAAATAAATTAAAGAAATTTCAGATTCATGAAAGAATTTTATTCGAGTTGAAAAAATTCTAGAGTTGGAGAATATTCCGAGAAAAAATTTTTAGGGATAAAAAATATATTCAGAAAAATATATTGGTGTTGAAAAAGTTTTGAAAATAAAGAAAAAATGTTATTAGAGTTGAAAATTTTTTGAAAATTATAGTACCTAGACTAGACTCGTATGAGTTACACAGGAAAAGTTCAGTCGTCCACCCCAAAAACAAACGCCGAAAAAAATCGAGCCTCTTCCCCATACGTACCAGCGTTCACAACTAGGCATTCGTTCACTTTTCCCGATGGGGAGAGTGGGGGGGGGGGGTTGAAAACCGAAATTACTAGAATATTGCACGTAATTTTGGGTCCATTTTTCCAGACACAAATCCCACTTTTTCATTTTTTAAATTTTTTTTTAAAGTTGCATTTTCATTAAAAAATTACAAAAATCTAAAAATAATAGAAAATTGTTTATAAGATGGAAAATTGAGTCGAGTAGTCCTATTTGAGATACCTACACGTACACTGATTTTGGTTATCAAAGCAAGTGTCCATTTAAGATGGGGTTGGAGGAGGGAGAGACGTTTTTATCAAAAATTCACAAGAACCAAAAATTACCAAAGCATTGAAATTTTTCTAAGAATTGATGACAAAATAACTGAAAAAATAGACCACTAATTTCTCCCGAACCCTGAAAAATGACTCGATTAGTAGAGAAAAACGTCTTCTACAGGGTGATCCAAAAGTTCCGGAACGGAACGTTTTTTTTGTAATTTAGAGAGAAATCGCTCCGCATTGCCTTGCGTTGATCTGAACGAAGGGTTGCCTGCGTGTAGGTTGGCAAGGGGTAACGTCAACGCTGTACCAAAAACATCTGAAAAGGGTTGAATGGGAGAGACAGTGTGGCCAATTTCACGAAAACTTGATTTTTTCTTGTAAATTTCTCCCCTTCAAATTTTTGATTAGGCAGAATTTGCGTGCAATGATTTTTAATCCTTATCCAAAACTCTATCATATGCAACTGCCAATTTCTAAATATCTCAATTTTTAAAATTTTCAAAATTTTGGGTTTTAAGGATTTTTTTTTGTGAAAAATACAAAAATCGAAGAGTCCAAAAATTTTCAAATATTCGTAATCAATGAGGGACGGGTTCATATTTTTAAAGAGGAATACCTAGAGCTTCAGCTATGTCGTGAATGGGTTTTCATTATTTGTTGGGGGTTATTTTTTTTGCGGAGCAATTTTCGCGTTCCGGAAATTTTAAGTCATCCTGTATCTCCACATGAACTGTCTACCTTCAATTTCAAAAATTTCTGATTTTTGGCGAATTTTTTTCCAAAAAGCGCCAAAATAGAAAAGTTGATCTTTAGGTTTCTAATGTGGACCACCTCAAAATTTTGTTCAAAAAATTATTTTGACGTTCTGTAAATTGAAACTATATTACCATCAGAAATTTAATATTGTAGGTCCATAATAAGAACTCTCGTTTTGAAATGAATTTACTATCAAATTCTCTTACTTTTAGAAGTCTCTACTCTCCAGTTGAAAAACTGATCAGATATACTTTCAGAATGCATTTGGAATGTACTTTTTAGAAAATATTTCGAAATATTTACCTACAAAACATTTTTTAAATATTTGTTTGTAGGTACAAACCGTGTCATATTTTCCAAAAAGAAACTATATGTAGGTAGTCTTCAAAATCGTTTTTTGGCTATAATTTCTCTATTTCAGCTTTCGGTTGATTTTTTTCAACTCATATCGATATGGAACCCCTAAAACAATGCCTCAGATTTTCTGTCGGTCATAAGTGTCAAAAACAAGCGAGATCAGTCTTCCGATTTCCTCATTTTACAAAGTAGTCATATTTTAACTGAAAATTCTCACGAGACAAATTAAAATTTCACATGATTTAATTGCCAACCAAATATCTATCTTTACATAATATAGGCTTATAAATTACCTAACCGTGATAAAATATCCCATTCTTCACCAAACACATAAACCACCGAAAATGCAGAAACGTCTCGTTGACTATAATTTAAATTTACGTGCTATTTTTTGCATTTTAAGCATCTCATTTCCCAGAGGAGTTCACATTACAATGATCTAGATATACGAGTATCCTAAACTATACCTACACCGACTGTGCCAACTAGATACTAAGAGTGCTTTAAATTATGAAAAATTACAGTCACGAGGTCTGATTACGCAGGTAGCTCGTACCTAGCGATAACTCGAATAACGATTTTAATCAAATTGAATTTCGTACTTGTTTACAGTTCACGAATTTCGGCGAGATTTCCAAGTCTTTATTATTTCAACATACCTACTTGAACTTTACTTAACTTACATAAGATTACAGACGATTGCAACAGCTCTATGTATCTTCCTACCTACGTTAAAAATTATGTTAAATTCGTATAATCTCACATGACTTACTTCATAAGTTACATAAACGTTAATTAGAATTGATAGATACTTCCTCCACATACAGCAGCTTTTTACCTATTTCAACGTGGCTTATTTTGCTAATGTGTGGGAAGGTGTTAATCAGTGTTTACCTCAGCTTCAAATAGGTGTACGAACTTAAGCGTTCGTTTCTACGCTTATAATTAACTCGGTAATTAAATTAAGAAAGCTTTACGTACGCTATGTTCATTAATACGACGTCAACGCTGGAACACATAATACCCAACCGGAATTTTTTATCCTTTTTTTTCGTTTCGGCGAATTCGCCAAAGGAGGACAGGTGCGCGACGAGTAAACATCAACTTTTTTTTAATCAAGGATTTTTCACACGATGGACACAGTGACGTAATATTTTCCAAACCCTCAACATTTAATTTTATAAATCAGGTGGCGGAAATGGTTTTCGTTTTTACGCAGCTGTCTCGTCGTCGGTGCGAAAATTACTTATGGGGAATTTGATTTGCTAATGTATTGGGACTGGGTATGGGAACAAGGCTGGTTTCTCCGGTGAAGTCTTATACCTTTTCGTGATAATAGGAAATACCCCAGAGAGGGGAATTTTCGACGCGAGCCCGTTTACCTATCTGCGTCATTTTCTTATTTTTTCTTCGGCATAATTTAACTCTACGTTGAAAAAAAAATAGAAATCAAACCGAAAACACCGAAAAAATCACTTATTCGTACGATATAACAACAATCGCAATCGTCCTGGTTTCGATATAAAATCACGTTTTTCTTATTGATTTTAAAACAACGCCCCATAACAAATACCCGAGAAGCGAAGTTTTAACAAAGTTTAAATTTAGAAGAAAAAAGTTGACAAATACTTGGTTTTTAGAATGAAATGAATGCTACGAATTCATCAAATTTTAAATTTCGCTTAAAGGATTTCGATGGGATTAGTTCGTCGAGGGGACTGGGGATCAACGGTTTGTTTGATAATAGTACAATCGCGAAAACTTTTTTCACCATAAAAAATCATCATCGGGAATTATATTATTTTTCCACGGTTACTCGATTTGAACAATGTTTACAATACAATCGACTACGAAAACGAAATTTCAACGTTGATAAATTATAATTGGGAAAAATCCTCGTATCGGTGTATTGAATTATTTTAATGGAAAACCAAAAGGATAAAAAAGTAATTTTTAGTCGAATTTTTGAAAAAAATGGTGGCTACCTATTTAATTGGGCTCTAATTTTAAATTATGCTTAAAATTTTTTTTATTCATGTTTTGGAGTTCCTGGACAGAAAATATGGTCCACAGAATTTTTGAGTCCAAATTGAAAATTGTGATACCCTTTTTTGTGGAGACTCCAGAACTGGTTCAAAATGAAAAAAACTTCTGAAAATATCGCCAATGATGAATATTTGTGTTATCTCTAATATGTTCACATTTCATTATCTCGGCTCATCCTCACTCATTTTCAGTCCCAAGAAGGTGGATTTTCTCAATACAAGGTCTATCTGGAAAGTATCAAATTTGTGTTTGGGTTTCCCTCCACAGGCACCTGAGCGTCATCTATCGAGCTGAATGGTGACCGCTTATGCCTTGTGAAGTTCTATGGGTCGTTATGAGGGTGGTAGCATCATTTTACTTGAGAAACCCTCAATTCCTTAGGGTCATGATAATTGGTATCATCACATTCAGTTTATAGATTAAAATGATGGAACAAATTGAAAAACTATTCCATAAAATTTTGGGTTGAAAATGAAAAATCCTGAAAGGAAACAATTCGGGATTGACAAATACTTAGATAGCGTTAGTGTGCGTTTGTTTGAAAACGAGATAGAAGAAAATCTGATACACAGCATTTATATGAAAACACTTGGCTTGTACAATATTTCTCAAAAATAATGACATTTGTGCTATTTTTTGTCGGAATAACTTTTAAAGATAATTTAATTTACTTCAAATTTAGTTCTGATAAAAAATTATGTATCTGCCGTCGTTTCCTAGAAATTTATAAAATACCATAACACTCCCATATAAATGCCATGTAAAAATTGCTTTCTTCACTGTTTTCAAGTTAACCCTCATTCACTCTGTGTACCACCCACGTTTCGCGTGTCAATCCTGAATTGGTAATTGATGAAGAAATGTTTTGGAGATGACTGTGTTGGTAATACCCATATTAAAGAGTGACACAAGCGCTTCAAAGAAGGTCACACTGGGGCACTATAAAAGGGGGCATGCTAGTCAGTCATATTATGCCTTTGAATCAAGGTTGGTAAGCCGTATTATAAATTGTGGCTGGCTGACTTAGGCTTACGAAAAAAAATAATGCGGCATCGGCTTTCATGCTGGTCAGTCATATTATGTCTTTGAATCACCCTAACACTGAAACTCATTCCACAATGCGATGTTAAGCAGGAGTTAGAGATGTGTGCGGAGAATAACCAAACGGTTATAACAGAATGGTTATAACTGGTAGTTTTTGTGAAAACAACTAAGATTTTGGTAGTTTTTACCAGGGGTCTGGAACAGGAAAATTTTCTTACCATTTCCATTCCAGTCACAAATTTGATTCTTATACAGTTCCAGTTACGGTACCAGTCATAATTTGAAAATTTTTAGTGGCACTTACAGTTCCCATTCCAGTTATGAATTACCAGTTTTTGCCAGTTACTGTTCCACTCCGGATCCCTGCTTTAGTTTTTGAAATAAAATGAAATAGACTTTTTCACTTTGTGTGTCATAAATGGTGGTATATTATGGGGGTGCATAGCTAATTCCCCTGAATCTTTGGTAAAATAATCAACAACAACGTTTTTGCTGGAAGCCACGCCCTGTTCCAACAAAATTTTACCAGAAGTTCAGGCAAACAATTCTACAACTTGCCTTACACAGAAAAATCTATACGTTGAAATTCATGTAGTAATTCAAGGTTTAGAATGATAAATTGGAACGCAAAGTTCATATCAACTATTGTCTATTCTAGTTGCATTCCATTTCCAGTCACATAATTACCGTTCATATTCCCATTTTGACCACGAAGCTTTAAAATTACCAGTTTTTACCAGTTACTGTTCCGAGTTCCATTCCATTCCATTCCATTCCATTCCAGACCCCTGGTTTTTACCTCAGGTGACTTTTACCAATACCTACTACCAGTCATTTTTACAACCTACCAGTTATTTTTGGAAAAAAAATTAAAAATCTTAAAAACAACTGAAAGAACTTATTTGCTCATTTCCTCATTCCGCCTTTCATTTTTCTCTCTCAATGAGATTATCAACAATTACATATTATGGTGATTTCAAAGTAGACTGAAGTATTAAAGATGATTAAATTGAATGGGTCAAATTAATAGGTGTTCTGGAGAGATTGAAAAATATTGAAAATTGAATCTTGTTAAGTTAAAAGCCACCAAGCGACAAATTTGAAAGTGCTGAGATTTTAATGTATTTCTCACTGGGAACACAAAATACGCTTCTGAACATGTAAATTACTGATAGATTAATGTTACCAGACTACCAGAGAGAAGTTATCATTTATCATACCTTCAAATCTGTTTTTTGGTGAAATTTTTGATGTCGCTTGGTCTCTTTTGATTTAACATGGTTCAATTGTGCTGAAGAACATTGATATTGATTTAAGACTGTTGGGGGGGGGGGGGATTGATATCATTTTTACTGGAAAAGTACTTTATTCGGGTGCTTACTTATTTTTTCAAGTACCTACACATTTTCACAGAAAAATCACTATTTTTGAATTTTCAAAAATTTGTAAAAGATTGAAGAAAACAACAAAAAATTAATTTTGATAATTGATTTCTTGGATACAAGAGATTTTAGGTTTTTTCAGAAAATTTAATCAACCGTTAAGCAGAGGTACCATCGGTACTTTTTGAGAATCACGGTTATTTTCAGGTTATTCTTTCACAGTTATTTTTTTCCTCCTGCAGTCAAAAAAACTACCAGTTATCCACACCTCTAGCAAGAGTTTAAATGTAACCCGCTTGATCAAACTTCCACATAACATTGTGGAATGAGTTTCAGCTTTGGGCATTTTCTAAGGCACAATATGGCTGACCAGCAATACCAGCATACCTTCTTTTATAGTGCTCTACGTTGCACAAGCGCTGCTAGTGAACTATTTCTGGTCAATCAACAACTGTGAAGACTGCAGAAAATGTGAGTGTGTGTGGAAAGTGATTAACCAAGATTGTCCATGTGAGTTGGAAAATTACCTTGGTATACTTACTTAACAAAAATTTTATTTGGCTGCATCCCCGGGTGCACAGAGATTAGCAACTTCAAAATGATAACATTCCACCGATTTATCACATTTGATACCTACAATTTTTTTTTTGGTAAAACACAACATAGTACTGCTTTACCAGACCCCCAACAGTCCAGAGATGGCCCCTTGTGACTTTTAGCTATTTCCATAGCTTAAGCTTAAATTACCATTAAAATGTGAACAATTTTATGACATACTGATTCAACACAATATAACGAGTGGGCTCAGGGCTATCTCATAAATAGAGCATTAGAAGTGCTTTCAAAAATGGAAAAAAATCTGGGTCCAGCTCATTGAGGTCAATAGGGAGAGGGACAACTTCAAAGACATGCACACTGATGAAAGGCCAAAATAAGGATTAGCTTAGTTTTATAGCCATAGGTCGGATGCTTTCGCTTTCCAAAAAGACCTCATACTTTTAAAACAGGGTTCAGTCTACTGCTCACAAAAATGAAAAAATGACCCAAGAAGCTGAAAATTTGGATATACAATAAGTAAGAGTTGCTAAGGTGCCTTTTGTTATTTTTGACCTATGACCTAAAAAATTGAAAGTGAGCTCTACTTTGTAAGAAACTTGAAACAAGTCCAGGGTGGAAATTTTTTTTGAAAATTTTACCATTGATAAATTTTAATATTGTCTCTAACATATCCTAATTTCAGTTTCCCAGCTCAATCGCACCTGTTTTGAGGTCCCAAAAAGCTACTTTATCAACCTAGGATCCTCAAATGAGCTAGGTGCTCAAAATTTTCTTGGTAGAGTCGGTTGATGCTTCTGATATGCCTAGTAAAAGTTCAGCTTTTGAGACCCTTTCACACCCCTTCCTGGGTGAAATTTAGAAGTCCAAATTTTGTAGCTTTTCTCGTCATTAACTTTCCGTTGTCCTGCTCACAGCACAAACAAAATGACCTAATGGATGGAATTTTGGATATAGAGTCAGTAGAGGTCACTGAGGTGCTTTCTGTCATTTTTGATGCCTGGCTCCAAAACTGGAAGGTCTTGTATAGCAAGTGCCCTAAATCGAGTGAAAAAAATTCTATTGTCTCCAACACATTCAAATTTCAGCTTGCCAGCGCATCATTCCTTTTGAGGCCCCAAAACGTGAATTTTATCAAGTAAAGACTTCCAATCGAAGTTTCAAACAGAAAATTCGGCTTTCATATTGCTGCCTGCCTGCCATGACTTTTTCATTTACTGGACACTTTTTTCAGCTATAAAAAATTACTCGATGTACCTAATATCAGCACATGCAGTTTTAATTTGGCGAAAAATTGGCTTAATTTGGTTTTCTGTTTTCAATTTAACCGCCCTCCGAATACGTCGATTTAAAAATGTCATGTCGCTACAAATTGCATTACGTATTCTCGTTTCTGATAAATTCAAATTATTACCAGCAGTATGCATCATCACCTACGCGAATTTTCAAACCAGATTAAAAAATTAGTCGAATTGCGCAAAATAAATCCGCCAATTAAACTGTTTCCTATCGACGCTCGACAAAATCAATTATTTTTCCCTCCGGCTTCGTCAACTTGCTCGAAATGAAATGCAATACACATCGTTAAGATATTCTGTAACGTTTCAAAATTGATACAGAAGACTGTAAGTGATAGCATATCAAAGTATGTTGGTAAAATCAACGCAGACAAAGCATGTAACGTATTGATTAATCGTTAAAGTTGAATGAGAAAACGTGCTTTACTCCTCGGAGCACCTCCGCATGCCCACTTGCAGAGGGATAGGACAGAAGCGACGTATTACAAGCATTTCTGCAAAATGGCTCGTTCATGTGAAATCTAAAAACAGTTGTAACGCATCGATTGCGGTATAATAAGTGGTTCGGATAATATATGCAATTGCAAAGCACACAAGTGTATCAAGCTTTTTTCTAAGTAGCTACGTTCGAGTTGTTTTTTCTTTCGATTTAAAGTGGTGAAAGGGATTTTTTATGGGTACGCTGTTGAAGGAATAAAACCTTCTATCTTGTAATTATGCAACATATCGAGCCTATGTGAGTTCGCTTAACCTCGAGATTCCAGCAGCAGTATCAAATAACGAGCTATTTTCGATTATCTTTGTATCTCTGTAACCATTATACGTAGAAAAGTGCGGTTTAGGCTTCAGGGAAGGATATTTTCTCTGTTGTACGTGTTGTCTCGGATAAGTCAACAGAGCAGGTTCTTAGAGGAAAAAATGTGAAAATGGAACCACAAATTTTCTATAATTTGCATCTTTTGAAAATTTCCAGTTTAAATCGTGCTGTGTTATGACTTTTGATTCAATCGTCAAAAATTTATCAAAGTAGATACTGGTGTACAAGGAGGCCTGGGATTGATCCTCACCAGAGACAAAGAATTTTTGAAATGCCTACCGCCTAGAAAAAGTTATTTTGAGAATTTTAAAATCGATTTTCAATTTCTGACTGCTCAAAAGAATGATACAACAGTTCTGCACAGTCATAGGTTTATAGTACAATTTAGATGGCTTTGCTATTCGAGAAAATGTTCGAAAAAATCTCCCATTCTGACAAAAGTATTGAAATTATAAAATCCTTTGTTTTCTTTCATTTTTCATTTTTCCTTATATTTCATTCTTTTCGTTCAGCTTTCCGGTAAAGAGTCGAATCGTCAAATTTTCGTTTTTATTTTAATTTGTTTTGTTTTTATTTCTCCATTTTCTCCCTTTTTTCAGTTCTAATTTTTAATAAAAGTAGGTAATAAAATTATAGCTTCGAACTTTGAACAAGAATTCGCCTAGTCATAAAATTTATGAGTAATGTTCTTTTTTTCTTTTTATGCTACTATCTTGTTTTCTTTGGGATGATAATAAAAAAATATATAAAATTTAATTTACTGATACCTGTAGGTATCTCATTGCGTTACAATTGACCTTGATTTTTCGGGATTTAAAAAAATATATTTTTTAATGTTTTCAATATGAATAATTTATAAAAATTTTTCGGAATTTAGAGGTACGTTTAGAAAAATTTCTACGTTAAACATTTTCTTGAAAGGAAAAATTGAAGCGTCCATTTAAAAAACAACCATAGTCCAAAATCCGTATATGAGAAAAGGGACCCAGGCCAGGTGTACCCTTTTTTTCAGTACACCGATGTCCCTTTTTTCATTTATACAGATTTTGGACAATGGTTTTTTTTTTAAATGGGCGCTTCAATTGCAATTCCTGTTACTAAAAAGCAGCGATCTCGAGATCAGAAGAGATGATGGGAGGATGATGATTAACCTTTCATTAGGATTTCAAATTGGAAATTTCCTGTTAAAATTGTAAAAAGTAGAAATTTTAATTTTTACAAAGAATGTTAAGCTTTGTAAAGTCATTTCTTCTGAAATTAATTGAAAAATGTCTGGAATGGTGTGGAATGGCCAATAGAAAAGGAGAAGTGACACTTCCCTTATTTTTAAGCATTTTCAAAAATTGATCATAAAAACCATTTTCCCAAAAATTGATTGAAATGGCGCAGGACAGCCGAATGAGACTGGGAAGAACTGACGTTTTTTTCTACTTCTTTGTATTTTCAAGAAATGGTACTTAATTTTCCAAAAAAAGTAATCATTAATAAAGGCGATTCTCAAAATAGTTATCTAATTTTCAAAAATGATTATTTTTATAGATTCTTATTTTCAAAAAAGAGTCATTAATTTTAAAATAATAATTTTAAAAATGGGTATTTAAAAATCATAATTTTTTGAAATTAAAGTTATTTTCAGGAAATACTAATTTCCAAAATATAGGTATAATTTGAAAAAATGGCCATTTTAAAAAAATGGAAAAAATTTGTAAAACGGGTATTTCAGGATTTTTTTTAAATGATCATTTTAAACGGTTATTATTAAGAAAGGTCATTTTTAAAAATTGCCATTCCTAAGAAACGTCCACCTTCGAGAAAAATTGTTATTTTTAGAAAATGGTCATTGTTGAAAAATGGCCATAAAATTCCTAATTGATGAAGATTTTTTTTTAATTTATAGAAAACCCAAATGAAATGGTGTGAGACGACGGAATCGGAGCGGAGGAAATGGGTATTTTCATACTTTTGTATTTTCAAAACTAGCCACTTTTGCAAAAAAATGATTATAACTTCCCTAAATTGGCTGAATGGAAATTAATTGGCACATCTCCCCTTTTTCGAATTTTTTCGTGGAGGTAAGTACTTACCTATTCCGAGAAACAATCTTCGTCTCGTAATTTAAAAATAATTTCTAAAGCGTTCAAGTTGGGTTGGGTAGGTATACACAAAAATGACGTTTTTTTACATTTCTTGTATAAACATATTCAGAGATATGCAAATTCGTTCTTATCAAAAAAATTCCTTAAAGTTCGGTGGCAAAATTTAAAACTTGAAACAAACCGATCTGAATCTTTCAGGAATGAAAACAACCAAATGGTTAATTTTTGTACCCCTACACTTAAAAATGACGTCATTTTGGGTATATCCAACCCACACTGAATGCAACCAAGTATTCCACTGGAAAAATGTTGAAATATATTGACATTTTGGGTACAATTCGATAAAATTTTCAAAAGTTGAAAAAATTGTCACTCTTGAAATCAATTAAATTTAAGTTTACATTTGATTTGAAAAAATGTATCCAGGTAGTTGAAACGTAATGAAAGTAATTTTTTGCCAAAATTACAATTTTAAAATAAAAATTGGATACTTTTTTTTATTGTTTTGATAATGACAGAAGAGGGGAGGATGCAAATTTAATTTGGAACTTTCCAAGAAGAAAAAAGGCTGCAAATTTTTATATCGGGGCCAGAATTCACACTCGCTGGCTACGTTCTTTATCTCTTTTTAACGATAATTTTTTCTCGATTCGAAGTTTTTCCCAACCGAAAAGTTACACCCGTAGGAGAAGTGGATGAGGAAGAATTGAATGCAAAAATCAAGTCTACAGAAAATTGTATTCGTTGATTTAATAGAAACCTCAAGGATTTCTCACCTAGGCTAATTTCTAGCGTTAATAGGTAATCTTAAAATCCAATACTTTGAATTTTACAATTTTAGAAAAAGAATCAAAAAATAAATCCAAAATCACGTCAAACTATTTCCATCCTGAAAACAAAATTTTTCCTACGAAATCTCAATTTTCACCGAATCAGAAATCTATACACTACCGGCCAGAACAAAGCGACGATTTTTTCGCACTATTTTCCGCCTGTAATGAACTTCAAAAGTCAAAGGTCTCGAACCCTTCTCGATTTCAATGGATCAAGTTCAACTCCGGTTTACATTCTTACGGAACTCTTTGAAAGCTACACTTGATTGGTTTTTTGAGAAACAGCAAAACACTCTTGTTGAACAGAAGTTCGAGGTTCAATTAGTTAAACTGAATGTCTAAACACATCAAGTTCAACTTTACCGAATAACAAATAGCTTTAAGTGTCTTACACGAACCTTTAGAGTTGATTACGCTTGTAAACTTGCAAAAGGGAGCTGTACTTATTTTTCTTGTTCCGTTTAATTTCCAAATTCGTAAACTAATTGAAAATAATTTATTAATGTAGAGATGACGGTGACCAGAAAAAAAATCAAACTGAGATATAAAACCCACACAAAATTATCTGTACGATTTACCGAACGGATTTTAAACTGGGGTTTGAAAATTATCCCCCTAATTCATCAAAAAATGACTTTTAAAATGATGGAATACCAACCTCCTCACTTTAAAGGTTATATAAAATTACGATGAAAAGTTTAGAAAATTCAATAAAATCGATGTACCCATTGGTACACGTATAATATGGGAATTCATGTTAGATGATGAGGAAAAAATTAATATGAAAAATTATCGTTGACGTCCATTTAGGTGGTTTCGTAACTCGGTGTAAAAAAGCACCCTTTGTCGTTCGACACAAGTCTCCATTGATGGAAAAAAGGATAGATTCGATACATTAAAAAAGTTGAAAAAAATGTCGTACCATATTACATTTCTGAATTCACTTCCACGGAGACTTATTCCACCCACGCAACGAGATATTGCCTATTGTCTTCAAAAATCCATCGAGAAAGCAATACAAAATACATAGCCGGTGTACTCGATGCACAGAAAATTAAAGCTCAATGTTCCCCAAAAGCAGCCTCAAAATGTCAAAACTCGTCATTCTCAAAATATAATTTTTTCCTCGCAGTTCCTCACCATACCATTATTGCGTGCTGCTGGCGAAATAAAAATCTACCGAAAATTGAAAAATAAAAAATAACTCATCCGTGTGGCATTCGAGTACGAAATGATAAAGATGATCGGAATATAACGAAAAACATTAAGAGCCGGGCAGATGAAAAAGTTTAACGAGCATATGGAGAAGTGAAATGGAAGTTAATTCATTTGATCAAAACATTTCTCAAATACAATTCAACGAACCTCTATAGTTCTGTCTTTCGCTATACTTCACGAATTTCCATTTATTTTGCCGACGATAATGCGTGAAAATTTCCTGTCACAAATGAAAAAGAGTAAAGTGTTTATAGATGTCATTTTATATCGAAAAAAAAAAAAAAAAATAGCGGACCTATTCGCTTCGAAACGCGTTTGCGTATTTTTGAGTAAGTTAAAGAGTCAATTTTATGAAGTTTTTCATTAATCATGTTTCTCTCGCGCTCTCTAAAACCAGCCAACAGCAAGTTGCTCAATTTACAGAGTCGTATTTGCGTGTAAAATACGAGTATCATTATTCTGCGCTGTCCATTATGGGAAAAAAATTCGAAATGAGTGCGAAAAGTTCCACCATATTCTACGCTTAACGATAATAAAATTATTTTTCCATTTTTCAACTTTTAGCCTAACAATGAGTTGGGCCGCGTAAATTGAATAAAATTTTACAAAATAACGTTGTAAAGGTGAGAAAATTTATATACCCCTTAATTTTCACCGGTGTGGAAATCTGTTGCAATTTTTTATTCGCAATTGAGAATTTGTATTTGCGCCGCAGAATAATTCCAATTCAAGGTACCTATCAGTATACTTTTCAGTGTTTACATTTTTACCGCAGAAAATATTTCCATTGAAAATATTTGAAAATTATACTAAAAAATGTAAGAGGAAAACTTGATAGTTCTGCGCCAGGAGGTGAATGCGAGGTACACAAACTGATCAAGAAAAGGTTTTTTTTTGGACAGATCTTCTTAAACTTTGTTTCAAGTTCAAATATTTACAAAATTTTTTGAGTCTGAAATTTTTTCTCAATTTTTTTAAAAAATCTTCCAATTTTAAAAAAGTTTTACCTGGAAATTTTCTCATTTCCATTTTTTCAATTCAGTGAGGTTGTTTCCATGTTTCCAAACATTCAAGTAAAAAATTTTCTCAACCTAAAATTTTTTCAAAATTTTCATCATTTCTATTCTTTATATCGATTTTTTTCATTTTTTTTCCAATTTGTAATTTTTCCAAATTTATGCTAACTTTGAGTTTCTTGAGATCTTTTTGAAATTCATAATTTTTTCAAATTTTCCAAATCATTTTAAAATGTGTTTCAACACCAAAATTTTTTCAAAACTGAAATTTTCACAAAATTTTCTCAACTCAATGATAAAAATAAACCAAAAAATTGATAATTTATCAGATTATTACGCTATTGTTAGGTCATTGCCATCTAAAATATAAGGATATAACTTTTTGATAATGGCATTTTTATGAAATAAGAAAATTCAATTTTAAAAAATTTATAAAAATTTTGAATTTCAAAATATTTTGAGATACCTTCTAACTTGAAGTTGAAAATTTTTGTAGTTGGTGGGAATTTCAGGCTGGAAAAATTCTGAAGTTGAAAAAATTGGAATTCAAAAAGACGTTCTAAAAATTCATAACTGGCAAAAATTGTGGAGTTGAAAAAGATCTTGAAAAAATTCAGTCGATGAAAATTAAAAAAAAATTCAAATTGGAAATAATTTTCAAGTTGGAATAAATTTTTAAAATGAAATGATAGTTGAAAAAATTGCGAAAAATTTTGGTTAAAAAATTTTTGAGTTGAAGATTTTTAAAAAATAAAAAAATGGTAACGATTTTGGGAACATTTTAATTTGAAAAAACGTTCGAAATGAAAGAAATATCAAAAAAATTTGAGCCAAGTAAATTTTTCATTTTTAAAATGATTTTTTTTAATTTTATGGAAGAAATGTGTGTACATTATTTCAAACTGCAATTTTTAATTATTTTTTTTTCGTTTTCCCAGAAATTATTTTTATCGATTTTTGAGTTGGAAAAATTTGAAAAAAAATTGTTTAGAAAGTCAAGTTGAGAAAAATTCTGAAAAATTTTGGTTTGGAAAAAAATTTGAGATGAGACGAGAGACGTGTAAAAAAAATTGAAAATTGTATCTCACGAAACAAAATTGCCTTTTCAGGAATTGTATTTTAAATTCACGTTGGATGCACCGTTTTGCTATCCCATAGGTACCCCCCCCCCCGTACACTCCAAAGATATTCAATCTCACATCCCGTCACAATTCACAACTTCACTCAAAAACAAGATTACATTCGTGTTTCAAGTATTTCCATCAATTAACAATCAAATTATCTCACCTCCTGGCGCAGAAACCGCCCCATTCCCTCTCTTTGAAAAAGTAATAATTATTACTTCAGAAGTGGATTCCAACCCGCAAGATGATTTTAACCACATTTTCATTCCACTTTGACGACCGCAGCTCAAAATTTTGACTATAAATTTTGATGAAAATCATATAATTCCCTGAAGCACCAAAACTATATTTTCTCCTGTTTGAAAAAATTCATTGGCGAAATAAATTACTGTACGTTTCCTACGATCAAAGTCTCCAGAAGATGAGTATGAAGTTGAGAAAAATTTTCACAAAAATGGCAATGACGTCGTGAATCATAAAAATAAACAATGACACTAAAGAGTATCCCTTAACTATAAATAATAATAATACAATTCGAACACTGACGCTATTACGGTTTATAAATTGTGTCATTTTCAGATACCTATTAGGTATTTTTACTCCGGTCGTGAAATATTTCATAATTTAATGTAATTTTTAACCAGAGACAAATGACGGAATTTTACCGTCTTTTGTTATAAAATTTTGGTAAAAGTAAATAGGATAAGGGATGGAAATTAATCTTGTATTACTTTTGATTTGCCGTAGCTAATTTTTAAAATAGGAAGATCAACATTCTCGAGTGACTGGATATATGGTCTTACATAAGTAGTTGTAATATAACCCTGTGTAAATGAAAGTAAGTACCTATATCTTGTTCAAACGTCACAACTCCGCGATCCCTTGCAGTTCTCGAATAAGATAGGACAGACCCGAAGTGAGTACACCTGTGTACTTTTTCGTCTACCCAAAATAAAATAAAATTTCAACAAGATCAAATTACACATAAGGAAATAGAAGCGTTCGGATAACATGCTAACAGATCATATAACATCGGTACGAACTAAAGTTGAAATATGTGCCATGTACCTATAAAGAAGATGATTGACTTGAGTAAACGATCTAAAAAGAAAGAAAAAACCAGAAAGCTCAAAGAAGCAGATTTGTTGACAGTGTAGAAAGCATTTTTATTTCCCTCCCAATCGCGTCACATTATATGTTCGCGGCAAAAAGCTATTATTTTTTAGACATCATTCACAGAGAGTGCTGATATACGAGGTATCTAGTTTTCTTCTTCCTTTTTTCTTTTTTTTTTAATATGAGAAAAAACCACGAAAAATGAAAATACTCGAACGATTTAACGCTACGGTTTCTTCATGTTTGGATTATAATACTTACAGGTGAAATATTGCCATCATTTTAAACATGCACTTTTGTTTCTGGGTTTTGAAAAAATTGAGAAGAAAATTTAACTTCAGTTTTGCTAGTACTGGTACACGTACTTTACATATTTACTAGACTATGTACAAGACACTCACTCCCTTCAGATTTTTAAAATTTTTGCTGAGCATTAATTGATACCCATTGACACGAATAGAAAAAATTTTAGGTGGAAAATATCCCCACGATGAAAAAATATGGGAGGGGTATGTGAATAAAATTTTGTTTCAAGGTGTAAAGAAAAAAATTTTATTTAACCAAAAATGTGCCTACAGGGGAGACATGGGTCTATTCACATGAAATTTTTAAAAATCAAATGGCAAAATTTGAAATCAAACATCAAAAAGAGGTTGGAAATTGAAAATCCAAAATCGAATTTCAAATATGTATTAGAACTGAGACCGAAAATAAACTGTAAGTGAAAATTAAAAAATCGAATGTAGAAAACCAAGTGTCGAAAATCGAAAATCAGATGTCAAAAATCAAAAAACTATTGTCGAAGGTTGCATTTCTGAAACTGAAACTTTGTGTCAAAAATCAACAATATTAAACATAAGTAAAAAGAGAAAAATGTCCAAAATTTCAAAAAGATGGATTTACAGTACTCTCAACATCAAATAACCTTATGACAATCTTGAAGGACGATTTCCAAAAAATCTAAACATTTCTTTTCAACATAGGTCTACAGTCCCTATTTTGACATAACCTCCTTTCCCAAATGCCTCTAGCCACAGTTGGTGTGCATGGAATGCAAATATATAATCATACAAATACATATAAAAATTGTTTTTTTAAACCGGATTACAGTGAAAGTTTATTGATATAGTCCACTGCAATTAGGAAATTGACAAGAAATAATTTCCATCAAAGATTTTTTTTTGGAATATGTTTGGGACGTTGCCCTCAATAAAAAACAACAACTTCCCCCACTTCCCCCCTCTTGCGTCGCCCCCAATTGAGGATCAAAGCCCCCGAAAATCAGTTTTTCCCACATATCTCGGTAAATATTGATTTTACGCCAAAATTAGCTCAGTACAGTTTTAAAGTAGACTAAATTTGATACAACTTTGGTTCTATGCATTTTTTTGTAGCTATCATAGGTGAGGAGAGGGAGAGTCTTGAAAAGGGGGTGTTTCTGAAGCAGGTACGGAAACACTCATAATACAAGATCGGAACCTACGTTATACATTTCGTTGAAGCGTTTGGTGATATTTAATTGAGAAATTCATTTACCCCTCCTCACTTCGTCACTCCAACATATCAGAGGTAACGGTTATTTCGCTAACTACCCCGCGAACTCCCACGTAGCAGCTACTAATGTGCAGAAAATAAGAATAACAATAGTATAATGCACGCTGGATTCGGAGAGGGTTAAGAACAGAGTTGGATCCCAAACAAAATAAAATGAGCAGTCCACCGAGATACTGTATGTAATTTTGATCAGGCTACTTTGTTTTGTTCAGGTCACCCCCCCCCCCTCCTCAATAAAAAATAAACTTTTTTCAATTTCCATTTCTCACAAGAAATTAATTTTGAAATTTTTCCAGGGTGTTTACAGATTTTAGGAATTTCGATATTAACCTCCTTCCCTTTTAACCTAGATAATTAAATTTTCTTGAGTGAAAACAATTTTTTTCTCCTTTATTATGATACTTACAGATAATCTCGAATGGAATTTTCAAAATTTTTACTCCTAAATTTTTTTGGATGGAGAGGAGCTTATTACAAAATATTGTGTGTTTTTTGGAAGTCAAAAAATAGGGTATCTAGCGAGTCCTGGTCCTATAAGCCCTGCAAAAGTCCTGCTTTTCTGCTTTTCAAGTTAAAGGTCTTGCTTTTGTTGAATGTTAAATTTGAAACCCTATCATTAGCGAAAGTTGGACATCTACGGAATCATCTGGAAAGTATTCTCTCAATAAGGAAAAATTGGTGAATTTTCCAATTTTTATGTTTTTTTTTTTTAGCAAAAATTTCCGCCTTCGCTTCGCTTGGGCTCAACAGATTAACATACCTCAACAAAATGATTAAAAAATAGAAATCATTTTTTGTTGGACATTCTGAAAAAGTAGGTAGCACGAAAAAGCACAAATTTTAATGAAGAAATTTTAGCTTCTGGATGCTTTTTTCTTCAAAAATTTTCGCTCTCGCTTCGCTCGTGCTGTACTACTTTTACAACAGTGATTCTCAAAATTATGATTATTATAGACTCTTTCCTTTTCCATTTTTGACAATTGAATATTTTAAAACGGAAAAATTTGTCCCCAAAATTTCAATTTTTTTGAAAATCTATCTTCTCATCATTAGTGTTGAATACTTAATTATTATTTTCCTGAAAATGTTGTTTAGTAAGAAATCTATGAAATTCTGGAAATTTCCTATAAAAAAAGAAGAGTAACTATTCGCGAAGGAGAAACGAAAAAAGTACTTGAAATTTCCTTTAAAACGAGTATACGTAAGGGGGGAAGGGGGTCTTTTGGACAAACTTGGACCATGAAAAGTTGAGAAAAGGTCGCGAAAAAAAGTTGCGAATTTTAAATTCCTAAAATCTGTAAACACCCTGGAAAAATTTCAAAATTAATTTCTTGTGAGAAATGGAAATTGAAAAAAGTTTATTTTTTATTGGGGGGGGGGGGGGGGGGGGGGTGACCTGAACAAAACAAAGTAGCCTGATCAAAATTACATACAGTATCTCGGTGGACTGCTCATTTTATTTTGTTTGGGATCCAACTCTGTTCTTAACCCTCTCCGAATCCAGCGTGCATTATACTATTGTTATTCTTATTTTCTGCACATTAGTAGCTGCTACGTGGGAGTTCGCGGGGTAGTTAGCGAAATAACCGTTACCTCTGATATGTTGGAGTGACGAAGTGAGGAGGGGTAAATGAATTTCTCAATTAAATATCACCAAACGCTTCAACGAAATGTATAACGTAGGTTCCGATCTTGTATTATGAGTGTTTCCGTACCTGCTTCAGAAACACCCCCTTTTCAAGACTCTCCCTCTCCTCACCTATGATAGCTACAAAAAAATGCATAGAACCAAAGTTGTATCAAATTTAGTCTACTTTAAAACTGTACTGAGCTAATTTTGGCGTAAAATCAATATTTACCGAGATATGTGGGAAAAACTGATTTTCGGGGGCTTTGATCCTCAATTGGGGGCGACGCAAGAGGGGGGAAGTGGGGGAAGTTGTTGTTTTTTATTGAGGGCAACGTCCCAAACATATTCCAAAAAAAAAATCTTTGATGGAAATTATTTCTTCTACTGGCCATTTGTGTTACTAATTGCAGTGGACTAATAATATTTCTTCAAGATTGTACTCGACTTTTTCAAAGCATGGTCGAATCACTACCCAATCCTTGTCTCACTCTGGATCTAATTATATAACTTGTCTGAAGAATGTAGCCTTTCTTCTGATTGGTCCTTCTTTCTTGGGTGTGGTATTCAACCTGTTTGTTGTGGTCTCAAACATATTGGGTATGAGCATATGACTATGACCTATTATTGTAATGTGACTTACATAAAACATGTTTCCTCTTTTTACCAGTGGTTTGAAAATGGAATTATTTGATTTCCATTCGGTTCTTTTCCAAAAGACAATTTTGTTCTCGGTTTTGATTTTTGGGGGTTGTTTCTGACATTTTTGTTTTTTTGTTCTTGTTTTTGTTTCTGTTCCATTCTTTTCATTTTTAGGATCTTTGTTTCAGTTGAACAGTGTTAAGTCAAAAGCGACCAAGCGACAAAATTGGAAGTGTTGAGATTTTAATGTTTTTTTGTTTTTGTTTTTGTTTTTTTTGCTGGTAAAGCAGAATAAGCTTTTCTAAACACATAAATTATTGATAGATCAATGTTACTAAAGTACATACAGGGTCTATAAATGAACCGGGCAACGTCTGCGCGAAAATCCCAGCCTGAAAAAATTAAATTTCAGATTTTTGTTTTTTTGTGTCTATTACCCCTGAAACAAAGTTTATTAAGTGTCAAAAATCGTAATTTTGATAAATTAAATTTTTAATGATAAATTCATCCCTTATTTGTCAATAATTGTAATTAATAAGAAAAATTAATTTCAAAGAATTGATAATTTTACATTCGAGATTATGGCATTCTGATGTTGAAAAAAAAGATTCATGTAATGTTATTATGTGGGCATTTCAACTCTGTGAAGCGTATTTCACACTTTTACCTGCTAATTTTATAAGATGACTCATCCCTTACATTAAACTTCGTCACTTTTTTTAATCTTGCTTTCGTTTCTGTCGCGGCTCTGCAAACCGCGAAGGCACAATCCTGATCCTTCAACTCGTCCTTGAAGGATTTTATACTTCGTCACTTGTTGTTTGTACAATGTTTATATAATAATACATAAAGTTATGAGTTCGTGTTCCTTTATTGTGTTAAATCGAGAATTCGCTATTACACAAGGTGTAACATGGTAGCAGAGAAACAGTATCCACGCCTAATCATAAATGGTAACCTTAATTAATCTAAATAATCGCAAAAAGTTCGCCGAAAATCACATATGCCGCATACACATAGGACGACGTCTGAGGACCGCATGTCCATCTACACTCACATAATCACGCCATAATCACTCATAATCGCCCCATAATCGCTAAATCCACACAAAACACACATAGTCGCATCCAGTCAAGTGAATTTCTGGAGAAATACACATGAAAATCGCAAAAATTCAAACCTGAGATAACCACAACCACGCCGTCAGAGCTAGAGATCGCGACCCGCTATAATTTCGCATCTATGAATTCGTTTCCACAGCTCTGCACAAAAGAAAATTCGCGTGTGCACCATAATCTAACAGAAAAGTTCGCGTGTGCGCCAAAAAGTTCGCGTGTGCGCCGAAAAAGTCGCGTCTGTGACCAAAAAAAGATCGCGCTTAGGCCACAAAGTGTGTGAAAAAGTTCGCGATCGCGCAGGCACCTAAAAAAAAAAAAAATTGTGTATGTGTCGAAAAATCGCGTATGCATCTAAAACAATTGTGTATTCGCCTAAAAAATTGTTTATGCATATAAAAAATCTTGTATTCGTCTGAAAAATCGCGTGTATACATAGAAATCGTGTGTGCATTGAAAAATCGCGTATACGTATGAAAAATTGCGTGTGCATCAAAATCGTTTGTGCGTGTAAAAATCGTGTGTGCATGTAAAAATCGTGCGTGTATATGTAAAAATAACCTCCTATAATTGCAAAAGTGCGCGAAAAGTTCGCGATCGAACGTGTGTCGGGAAAATCGCTTGTGTATGTGAAAAATAGCCGCCTATAACCAAAAAAGTGCGCGAAAATTTCGCGCCAAAAATCGCAACGGAAACTCGCGCAAGGAAAAACACCGCGCGTGTGCTTTGTAATCCACACAGACGCGCATCGATATCGCGAGTGTCTCCAAGTAAAAAAGCCGCGAAAGTGCGTGAGAAAAATTCGCGACAGAAAATACAGGCAAATCAGCGAAAAATGGCAGCCGATATCGCAGCTTCCGAATTCCAGTTGTGGTTCAACGCAGTGACTAAATCTATCTCAGACACGGAGTCGACGCTAGCCGCTACACCGATTAACTCTGAAGAACTCAGCGAAAATGTCGAAGACCTCGAAGTCGCCCTCAAACAATTAGAAACGTATAAACCCATATCAAACCGTGTCATTGCCTATGACTATGGGCCAGCTGTACCTGTAACTGTCAAAGCAACAATATTAATCGCCAAAGCTCGACGAAAATTACCAAAACAAGAAAATACGACACAATCGCAACCATAACTCGCCAATACAATTTCCCGGAAAATTCCTGAGATCGTTATTACACCATTCGATGGAGACGTTACAAAATTTTCCAACTTCATTGCATCATTCGAGATGAAATACGGTTTTCTTAACGATAAAAAAGAAAAACTGCTTCATCTGCGTTCGTCCCTCTGCGGTGGTCCATATACAGTCGTCGAACAACTCGCTATAACCGAAGACAATTACGATAAAGCCATGAAGGGCCTGAAAGAACAATACGATCATCCTGAGGAAATTGTATCTGCACTGTATAGAAAATTAGAACACCTACCTTCCTCAAGTAACCCCACCAGTACTCTCAGTGATACATATTACGAGATCCAAGGTATCCTGTCATCGCTATCTGCTCACGGTCACGATGTCGACGCCTTTCCGCCATTACGAGATCTTGTGTACGGCAAATATCCGATGAACATCATCCAACAAGCCTGCGGAAATAAAAAACTGAATGTAAATGATTTTCAAAAAGAAATTTTACAAACAGTTCAATTCCGTACGAAAATTGAAGCGACCAGAGAAAAGCAGCCACGAACCCGGTTCCAGGGTCACGGAGTCTCCACGTCGCTTGCCGCTAATAAATCCGCCGAAAAATCGCCAACTCACGAAAAATCGCATAATCACGAAAAATCCCATTCTCACCAATCAAAGACACCAGAAAGGTCGACGGGGATGGAAAAAACAAGTGCTTCGAGCTCCAACTCGACACCTCAGCAACGTAATGTTTCGCCGTGTGCATTCTGCATGGAAATTCATTACTCGGCGACCTGCGAGAAATTCAAAACAGCTGAGAGTCGTCGAGCACAACTAAAGGATCGATGTATCAACTGTTTGAAGCCAAATCACTCGAGAGCGACGTGCCACCGCCAAGTGACCTGTCACTACTGCAAGCAGGTCAATAATCATCACTCCTCGCTCTGCTTGCAACAATTTGGGAAAGCCCAATTGGATGCAAAATCCACACCCATTGCCGAAAAACAGCCTGAAAAATCCGACAAAGCCGCCTACTTCATACGAACGCACAAAGGTGCTCACGCAACCGCACTAGTGACGGTCCAAAATCTGGAAACGAATCGCCAATTCAAGATTCGCGCGCTGCTCGATAATGGGAGCAACGAATCATATATTGACGAGAACGCCGCACGTAGAATGGGATTAAAATTAACAAATCGCAGAAACGTACCAGTCACAGTTTTCCTGAAAGATCAGCCAATCACGTTACCTACGTCGACAACATCGCTAATCCTACTGAATAATCGCAACTTCCAAGTCCAAATGGTCGCTGATACCACGCCAAAATTACCGCAGCAAGTACAATTGTTTGACTACGAATCCTTCAAACAACTGTACCCGCAACACGCCGAAAAATCCTTCATCAATCAGGCTGAAAATCAACCGATTGAATTACTCATAGGTAGTGATTACTACTATGATTTAATCGCCGAAAAAATATCAGTCGCCGACGGATTGTACCTAGAATCCACAAAGTTTGGATGGATGATCGTTGGCCGACAACCATGCGATGTATCGAGTCATGCTACGTATTTCCTTATGTCACCTGCTGATGCAATCACCGAACTCTGTTCTCTGGAATCCCTAGGAATAAAAGAATTACCATTAACCGATATCGAAGAAGAAGAGAGAGCATTAGCACAATTCTACGAGAACATCAAATTTAAAAATAACCGTTATGAAATACGTTGGCCATGGCGTCAATATCCGCCAGACTTACCAAATAATTTTGGTCTTGCAGTGGGAAGATTGAAAACGCTGCAACGAAAACTCACAGACGAATCCTTCACAAAATACAATGAAATTCTTCAAGCACAAATTGACCAAGGAATAATTGAAGACGTACCCGCAGACGAAATCCACAACACGAAATACTTCTTGCCTCACCACATCGTTGAAACGCCCGACAAGTCTACGCAATCTCGTGTCGTATACGATGGGGGTGCAAAAACGAAACAAACAAACAGTATAAATGACCAAATTTACAAGGGCCTTAATCTGTTAGCAAATTCCGGAAAAATAATCATATGTTTCCGTCTAAGAATCATTGTCGTTGTCAGTGATTTGGAGAAGGCTTTCCACGCACTGAGCATCCATCCATCAGACACGAACTACGTATGTTTCATATGGCTATGGGAGTTCACTGAACCGGCCACTGGAAAAAATCTTCTAATCTTAAGATTCCTCCGAGTTCTCTTCGGCATAATCGCAAGTCCGTTCTTACTCCATGCCACGATACGATTCCACCTGCAAAAATACATTGTTAAATTCAAGGAATTTGTTGAGCGATTATTAGAAGACGGATTTGTCGACAACTTTAATACAGGCTTCCTAACCTTAACGCAAGCCATCGCTTTCTACGAATTCGCCATTCGTATCTTCGCCGAATGTTCCATGAATCTCCGAAAGTGGGCTTCAAATAGCGCCGAGCTCAGGGAACAATTCCAACAACCAGATAAATCAGCCGCAATATCTGTCCTTGGTGTGATCTGGGATCAATATAAGGACAAAATTCACCTGAAAACATTAATCGAAACAGATATCGTCAGCCTACGTACAGTCTTGAGCACCACTGCCCAATTTTACGACCCATGCGGCTGGTGGTCCCCAATTTTACTCACCGCAAAAGTTTTCTTGAGAGAAATTCATCAAAAGTACGACTGGGACGATAATCTAAACGAAGACCACCAAAACCAATGGAAAATCATCCAAACGCAACTGCAATTGGCCGCCGCTACTTCAATGGACCGCTTCCAATGCACCATCGAAGAACCCAATGCCAAATATAGTCTTCACGTTTTCACGGACGCATCTGCAAAAGCGTGCGCATGCGCGGTGTACCTGAGGAAAGAAACCGCAATTAAAATCGAATCGCATCTGCTTTTTTCGAAAACCAAGCTTGCAAAAATAAAACACATACCAAAACTCGAATTAATCGCAGTACTGTTAGGCATAAAGGCATTAGAATACGTAAAAGATGCCATAAAAATCGACTGCGAGCAGTATTTATGGTGCGATTCAAAATGTGTGTTAAGCTGGATAGAAAGTGAGAAATTATTACCGGTATTCATTCAGCAACGCATCCAATATATTCGCAATGTACCTTCGGTCGAAAAAAGGTATGTCACGTCGAAAGAAAACGCCGCAGACCTGCCATCCAGAGGCGCAATTATGGAACAGATGACCGCCAACTGGTTCCACGGTCCAAAATGGCTGGAAAAATCCCACGAATTCTGGCCACCACAGATCCCTGCAACTGCGCTTCTCGCTGAAATCACGCACGAACCGACGATTCCTGCAACAGTAGCGATAATTATTACACATACCTACCCGTTTGAAATTGACGCTAACCACTACTCATCTCTCTTGAAATTACTCCGCTTAACTGCTCACCTGATGAAATTCCTGTCCGGTTTCAAAATTACCAAGGATAAGAAACTCTTCGAGAAATCACCGTCCATGTTTGCAGCACTGCACCTGTGGATAAAATACGAACAGGAAAATCATTACCATGCGATAATCAAAGCCATTAATGACAGAAAAAACCACGAATTAATCGAAAAGTTGAATCTTTACCTGGATCCAAAAGGAGTAATCCGATGCGCCGGGAGATTCAAATACGCGCCGCTATCACCAGACGAACGCAGTCCAATATTATTACCGCCACCGAAGTACTCCAAATTCACAGAACTGCTAATCCAATTTCATCACGAAGCGATTTTCCATGCCGGAAACTCCTTCACACTCGCAGCACTTCGTCGCAAATATTGGATCCCCGCTGGTCGCCGAGCTATCCACCAAATCCTGAAAAAATGCACAAAATGCAAGCGATATAACTCACGACCATTCCAGCAACCAGAAAAGTCGGACTTACCCGAGTTCCGTTTCGATGAACACGCAACGCCATTCCAAACGATTGGAATCGACACATTTGGTCCAATTTGGTCAAACACAGAAAAACGATTTGTCCTCCTAGTGACTGACCTCATCGTACGTGCCCTAGACTTGGAACTTCTCGAAGATATGAGCGCTCAAACGATCTTCTTGGCCTTTAGAACCGTAATCGCTAGGCATACAAAGCCGAAATTAATTATCTCGGATAACGCGCCCCAATTTAAAAACGTAGAAGAAAATTTCAAAACCACGTATGTACATAACTGGAACTGGAAATACATTCCACAACACTCACCGTGGGAAGGTGGAGCCTACGAGCGTCTTGTCGGTCTCACCAAGTCCGCCTTACTCAAATCATTTCATAACGTCGGCGTGACAGATCCGGTTCTCCGAACAACACTCGCCGAAATTGCAAATTCATTAAACAACCGACCATTAACGTACGTAAACAATGAGAAGGATGACCCGGAGCCATTAACGCCAAATCACTTCCTTCAATCATTCTTTGATGCATCTGAAACAAATACGCCATCAGTTGATGAAAACGCAAACACAAATACGGTAACCGCCAGATATTTAATCACAATTGCTAAATGCTGTAAAGCAAATAACGATCGTTTCTGGGCTACATGGAAAACGCATTACCTTCAATACCTACGTGAAAAAGGATATCACAGAAGTAACGCTTTCCATAAACAGACAGCCGCGGAAAAACCGAAAATAAATACAGTCGTTCTTATCTCAGAAAAGAACATCAAACGTAATAAATGGCACTTAGGCCGAATTACCCGATTAATCCATAGCGCAGACAATCAAATCCGTTCCGTAGCACTTCGAACAGCAAATGGAACAATAATTCGACCACTCACTGAAGTCTATCCTTTGGAAATTCCAGCGGAGCATGATCCTATGACGAATCCGGCCAACGATGACGCCGATTCAACCGCCGATCATCCCCAGGAAATCAAAGACATGCCCAGTACCGCCGAAACTCCATCGGATGACGAATGGAACGATCCGCAAATCTCTGTGGAAGAGATTTACGAAGATTAGAAAAAGCACAGTAAATATTGTTAGTAACTACTCAATATTGTCTTACCTGTAAATAATAATGTACAATATCTTCATAATCCTTGAACTCGAACCTGTAAATAACCACATCAACAATTATTAGTAAATTAGTATACATTATAATCGTTAATTATACTTTAATCAATAATATTCATGTATTTTTACCTGTACACTCGTATTCAAGTACATTTGTTATTATCCTGTCCACTGATAAGGGAAAATTTCTCTTCAACTCCGCGAGATCTATAAGATAAAAATAAACATGAATAGATATAGTATTGTTAAGCATACGTTATTCTAATTAATCTATGTTAGTTTTAATTATTAATATTAATTCTTACTGGTATTCGTATTCGTAATCCATTCTTCACAAATCTCTGTGTTGATATCCGCCAATTTCTCGATCAGCTGTAAACAAAAACACTGATTACCTCGTCAGATGTTTACCTGCAGCAAACATCTTTCTTTCTCCGCCGGGAGTGTCGCGGCTCTGCAAACCGCGAAGGCACAATCCTGATCCTTCAACTCGTCCTTGAAGGATTTTATACTTCGTCACTTGTTGTTTGTACAATGTTTATATAATAATACATAAAGTTATGAGTTCGTGTTCCTTTATTGTGTTAAATCGAGAATTCGCTATTACACAAGGTGTAACAGTTTCGCTGCGTACTACAACAATAATATCAGTGATGCATCGCAACGAAACGGGAAAAAAGGAAAGAAAAGAATGGGAATTTCTACGCAGACGTTGCCCGGTTCATTTATAGACCCTGTATTTCTCATACTATTATCCCTTCTTCAACTTTTTCAGAAGTTATTGTAGGTACTTTCAAATCTGTTTTTTTGGTGAAATTTGTTATGTCGCTTGGTCACTTGATTTACCATGGTTCAGTTCTGTTTCTGTTCTTCTCATGTTTTTATTTAAGGTTATATTCTCAACCCGTTCTTTCTTCTTTTTCCTTCTTTCTATTTCTTATGCTAAAGGTTTTTTTCTTGCTGGCTAGTCTTTATTAAATTCCATTCAATTAAAAATCAAAATCATATCTTCTCTTCACTTCACTTCACCCATCAACAAATTAAATACAATTGAATTAAAATGAAAGTAACAACAAAAAAGAATGTGAAAGAACCATTTTTTTCTTAATACATACTTACCTACTATGAAAGTTTAGCATTACTCCTGCTCCATAGCATACAAAAGTAAACCATTGTATAGCAGATACTTTGACATATAAGTGCCATGAAAAGTACTACTTTTTATCACACACACTGCACTCGCGTACTCTATGAAATAATTGTTTTTGATTAAAAAAATAGATGTAATTTTATGTGCTGGAGTAATTCTTAAAATTTTGTGATGTGTATTAAGAAAAATATCTTACAACTAGCTTTTAACCCGTCCTTCGGACGGAAATCGACGTATATTCGTTTTATACTGATGTGGATACTGAAGTTGAAATTGAATATGTACTATTTATCGAATTTTGATATATGAGTGGGGGAGGGAGATATTTAAAAAAAATTGATTCGACCTGGGGTTAACAAATTGAATACAATTGATTGGATTTTTAATTAATGGGAGGGGATATTTGAGAAAAAATGATTCGATCCTTGTAAGTTGAAAAAATTTGAAATTTTTATTATTTTTTAATTGAAAAATTGATTCCTTTCATTTGAGAACATTTCGATTAATTAATAATTTGAAAAAAATTAATTTTGGAGGTCAATAAATTTTTTGAAATTTGTATTCGATTCGAATCTCAGGTAAAATTAGTTCGTTTTGAATGTCCCCTTCCATTATTTCACAACTCAATTAATAAATAATTTCAAGATTTATTGAATTACATAGGTCGAATCAATTCTTAAAATGCCTTTCCCATTCAATGATTTAAAATTTGATCAATTGTATTGAATTTGAGCCCCGTAAAATCAGTTTTTTTAATATCTCTTCCTATTGATAAAAAAGTTGACCAATTTTTTCAAAAGTTGTACTTACTCAATTTGAACCCTAGGTCGGATTATTATATTTTGAATAATCCTCTCCTTAATTAACATTAGGTAATGAATTACTTTGGAGCCTTCAAAAAATTTTGAAATTGCCCAGATCCGGAGAAAAAGCAATAAAAATAGTTCTTATGAACTATATCACCTACAAACTCAGATTGCCCGCATTGATGATCTATTTGATCTATTGAAGCAGAATTTGCTTGAAATTCATAGCTTTGAGTTCAAATTCATATTTTTTGGCAGAAAATTTTCTTGGTCACTAATAAAATTCAAATTTAGTACAGTTAATCCTAATTTTTAATTAATGGGAGGGATGTTAAAAAAAAGATTCGTCCCAGGTTGTTAATTTTTGAATATAGTTGAAAATGTAATTTATGTTTATGTGGAACACAATTGATAAAGTTTTTAAATGGGAAGGGGTATTTAAAAATGATCGACTTGTGTAATTGTTGAAAAATGATAAGAAAAATTAATTTTTCTCAAAAAAATTTGATGTACTACTTATTTAATTCAAGTTGAGTGCAATCCATGAAGTTTTTAATTAATGGGAGAGAATTTTTTTTGAATGATTGGACCTGTGTCCCTGTGTAATTTAAAAAAAAAAAAAATTGAAAATAATTTGGCATAGAAAAATTTAACTGATCTTATTTAAGTAGAAAATAATTTTAAAATATCTTTAGTGTTGATGATCTATTTGATCTATTGAAGCACAATTTGCTGAAATTCGTTAGCTTTGAGTTCAAATCCATATTTTTTGGCAAAAAATTTTCTTGGTAACTAATAAAATTCAAATTTAGCACAGTTTAACTAATTTTTAATTAATGGGAGGGGTGTTAAAAAAAAAGATTCGTCCCAGGTTGTTAATTTTTGAATATATGTAGTTGAAAATGTAATAATTAACCTACATGTTAATGTGAAACACAATTGATCAAGTTTTTAAATGGGAAGGGTATTTAAAAAAAATAATTTGACTTGTGTAATTGTTGAAAAATAATAAGAAAAATAAATTTTTCTCAAAAAATTTGATGTACTACTTATTTAATTTAAGTTGTATATAACCAATAAAGTTTTAATTAATGGGAGAGATTTTTTTTAAATAATTCGACCTGTCTTCCTATGTAATTTAAAAAGGAGAAAAATTGAAAATGATTTGCATAGAAAAAAAAAAAAAAATTTAACTGATGCTATTTAAGTAGAAAATAATTTTAAAATCTGGGATATTTAAAAAAAAATTCAAATTGAGTATGATTGATCAAGTTTTTTGGAAGGGGGTAATCAAAAATTATGATTTGACCCATGTAATTTTAAAAAAAATTAATCGATCGGATTTTTAATTTATGCTAGGGGATATTTTAAAAAAATGATTTGACCTGGAGTTTTAAAACTTGACATTTTTAATTAAGGGGGGGGGGGGGGGGTCCTGAAGGTGGTAGATTAGAAAAAATTGATTCTGCTGATTTAATTTTATCTTTAAAAAATAATTAAACATAAAAAAGTAGAAAAACATGCGATTTTATCTTTAAAAAATAAAATAAACACAAAAAAATTGAAAAAAATTCTCTCCATCCGGGGTTTGAACCCTTCAAGTTTTTAAATGGAAGGGTATTTAAAAAAATGATTTGACTTGTTGTAATTGTTGAAAAAATGATAGAAACATTCACTTTTCTCAAAAATTTCTATGTACAAACTGTAGTACAGTTTACCTAATTTTTAATTAATGGGAGGGTGTTAGAAAAAAGATTCGTCCCAGGTTGTTAATTTTTGAATAGTTGAAAATGTTAATTTATGTTTATGTGGAACCAAGCTTTTAAATGGGGAGGGGTGTTTAAAAAATGATTCGATTTGTGTAATTGTTGAAAAATGATAAAAAAAAATAATTTTTCTCAAAAAAATTTGATGTACAAATTTAGTATAGTTTACCTAATTTTTTATTAATGGGAGTGGTGTTAAAAAAAAAAGATTCGTCCTAGGTTGTTAATTTTTGAAAAAAAAAAATAAGTTGGATACATTTAACTAAAATTGAGTTTTTACGTAATGGGGAGAGGAATTTTTTTAAAATTTGATTTGACCCATGTAATAAAATTGAATGCAACTGATGTGAGAGAAAAAAATGATTCGACTTCTGTAATTTAAAAAAAATAAAAATAGTTAATTTGATCGAATTTTCAATTGATGAGAGGGGATAGGGATATTGAAAGAAACTGAAGAAATGATTTGACTTGAGTAGTAACTATAAGTACCTTTTTTTGAAAAAATTAAAAATGGATTTGAACTAAGAAAATTTTTACAAAAAGTACCTATGTAATTCATAATTTAAGCTGAATGCAGTTGAAAATGTGAAATTGAGTACAATTGATCAAGTTTTTTTAGAAGGGAGTATTCAAAAATAATTGATTTGACCCATGAATTTAAAAAAAAATTATTGATCGGATTTTAATTTTAATCATGGAGGGATATTTAAAAAAATGATTCGACCTGGAGTTTTAAACATGACATTTTTAATTAATGGAAGGTTGGTAGATTGGAAAAAAATCGATTAGCTGATGTAATTTTATCTTTAAAAAATAATTAACGACAAAAAAAATTCAACTTGTGTAAGTTGAAAAAAATTGAAATTTATTTTTTATAATTCAAAAATTCGACTTGAAGTATTTTTTTTAAAATTGATTCATTCCTTAAACTTTGTAAGTGAAAAAAAAAATTAATTAATAAAATTTGATAATTTACCATGAAAAAAATTCAAAAAAATTAAAAAAATTAATTTTTTCTCAAAAATTTGATGTACAAATTTAGTATAGTTTACCTAATTTTTAATTAATGGGAGTGGTGTTAAAAAAAAGATTCGTCCTAGGTTGTTAATTTTTGAAAAAAAAAAAATAAGTTGGATACATTTAACTAAAATTGAGTTTTTAATTAATGGGAGAGGAATTTTTTTAAAATTTGATTGACCCATGTAATTAAAATGAATGCAACTGATGTGAGAGAAAAAAATGATTCGACTTCTGTAATTTAAAAAAAATAAAAATAGTTAATTTGATCGAATTTTCAATTGATGAGAGGGGATAGGGGATATTGAAAGAAACTGAAGAAATGATTTGACTTGAGTAACTATAAGTACCTTTTTTTGAAAAAATTAAAAATGATTTGAAACTAAGAAAATTTTACAAAAGTACCTATGTAATTCATAATTTAAGCTGAATGCAGTTGAAAATGTGAAATTGAGTACAATTGATCAAGTTTTTTTAGAAGGGAGTATTCAAAATAATTGATTTGACCCATGAAATTTAAAAAAAATTAATTGATCGGATTTTTAATTCATGGGAGGGATATTTAAAAAAATGATTCGACCTGGAGTTTTAAACATGACATTTTTAATTAATGGAAGGTGGTAGATTGGAAAAAATCGATTTAGCTGATGTAATTTTATCTTTAAAAAATAATTAACGACAAAAAAAATTCAACTTGTGTAAGTTGAAAAAAATTGAAATTTATTTTTTATAATTCAAAAATTCGACTTGAAGTATTTTTTTTAAAAATTGATTCATTCTAAACTTTGTAAGTGGAAAAAAAAAAATTAATTAATAAAATTTGATAATTTACCATGAAAAAAATTCAAAAAAATTAAAAAAAATTAATTTTTCTCAAAAAATTTGATGTACAAATTTAGTATAGTTTACCTAATTTTTAATTAATGGGAGTGGTGTTAAAAAAAAGATTCGTCCTAGGTTGTTAATTTTTGAAAAAAAAAAAAATAAGTTGGATACATTTAACTAAAATTGAGTTTTTACTTAATGGAGAGGAATTTTTTTAAAATTTGATTTGACCCATGTAATTAAAATTGAATGCACTGATGTGAGAGAAAAAAATGATTCGACTTCTGTATTTAAAAAAAAAAAATAGTTAATTTGATCGAATTTTCAATTGATGAGAGGGGATAGGGGATTATTGAAAGAAAACTGAAGAAATGATTTGACTTGAGTAACTATAAGTACCTTTTTTTGAAAAAATTAAAAATGATTTGAACTAAGAAAATTTTACAAAAGTACCTATGTAATTCATAATTTAAGCTGAATGCAGTTGAAAATGTGAAATTGAGTACAATTGATCAAGTTTTTTTAGAAGGGAGTATTCAAAAATAATTGATTTGACCCATGAAATTTTAAAAAAAATTAATTGATCGGATTTTTAATTCATGGGAGGGATATTTAAAAAAATGATTCGACCTGGAGTTTTAAACATGGACATTTTTAATTAATGGAAGGTGGTAGATTGGAAAAATCGATTTAGCTGATGTAATTTTATCTTTAAAAATAATTAACGACAAAAAAAAATTCACACTTGAGTAAGCTGAAAAAAATTGAAATTTATTTTTTATAATTCAAAAATTCGACTTGAAGTATTTTTTTTAAAAATTGATTCATTCTAAACTTTGTAAGTTGAAAAAAAAATTAATTAATAAAATTTGATAATTTACCATGAAAAAATTCAAAAAAAGTATTTATTCAAATAGGATTTGAACTTTGGTCTTATTGATTTTCATTAAAGGAAGAGGGTATCAATGGAAAGTGGTACCTTGAAAATTAAAAAAAAATGATTCGGTTAGGGGTAATTCGATATTAACAAAATTATTTAACACAAAAAAAATTGAAAAAAAAAATCTCTCCGGTCGGGGTTTGAACCCTGACTTATGAGGTGGCAATCCGAGAGTGAGTCATCACCACTTATCTACATCATGGAAGGGAGGGTAGTACATTGATATCACATTTTGAGGAATATCTCAAAAACGAAGCGATTTTGGCAAAAATTGAAGAGAACCGAAATTGTAGCCCGTAAAATTTGCTTTCGGTAGAGTGTCGTCAGATTTTTGATTTGAACAGCGCTTTTCGAGATATTTACGAAAAACTGGTTTTTGCCTTGATGGGCGGGAGGGGAAGGAGGGGATGGAACTTTAAGTCAATTTTTCTCAGCTTTGGAGCCAGCTTTTTTGAAACTTTTTGCGCCTTAAACCATCTACTCGTCGAGCTCTTTCCGATGGTGTATTTACTTTTCGCATTCGTGCTTTAGTTTTGAATTGATCGCGTTAGGAAAAAAACGTCTTCTATTTTATAATATATATTGATGTAGGAGGTGAGAGTGGACATTTCTTATCTCATGTGTTGGCTTCACAAACTGACAAAAAACAGTGGATTCACTATTTTGTGTCTTGTTTGAGGGAAAAACTGGATGAAGTGAGCGCATGCGTTGTAATCACCTCTTAAGGGCATAGTTCGCATTCCGTTTTGCCTATACGCGCCGGTGCCGTGGCCAATTTACATTACGCTTATGGGAGTTCATGAAATATTACTATACTCGAAATGAGAGTGATGAAATGGGCTCAAATTTGAAATATACATTTTTCGCGATGGTCTCCACAATCCTGTGCATGGATTGCTCGTTACATCGAATATTTTATGAGAAAATTGAATTTGAAAAATCAGTGGATTTTTCACCGATTTTTCAAATTTAATTTTCTCGTAAAATATTCGATGTAACGAGCAATCCATGCACAGGATTGTAGAGACCATCGTGAAAAATGTATATTTCAAATTTGAGCCCATTTCATCACTATCATTTCGAGTAAAGTAATATTTCATGAACTCCCATAAGCGTAATGTAAATTGGCAGGGGGGCGTGTAGGCAAAAAGAAATGCGAACTATGCCCTTAAGGCTAAGGCTCCTCATAGTCTAGATATAACGTAATGAATTGATTGTAACCCCTTTCAAAAGAAATGCTGGGGGAACAATTACCAAAAAATGGTGAATGTGACTTATGCAGTTGCTAGAACCACGCTTCCCAAGTAGGTTTTACATTTTTGTCCACCATTTTGACATACATATAGCTACCACAATTGTAAATATATCAATGGATAGCTAATAAAATCGTGTTTCTAGTGGTTTTTTCAATTTTTCTCTACGTCAAATATGAGAGTTATGGACAAACACATCCGACTTAATGAATGACCTTTGTAGGTATCGAAGGAAATGAACTACCTAGATGCATTTGCAAAATCAATTGCAACCACCACTACCTAACACATCCTAAATCTAAATATTAAAACTGTACTAGGTAAATCAAATTCAACCAACTAACTGGCAAAATTCATGGCATTCTAAAATTGATAATAAACTCTATACCCACAAAAAATCTGTTTTACCGTGGAAAAATCTCTCACACCTTAACCATTCAGAAGAAATAATCTGAATAATCATCACACTCAGAAATGGTCACACAAAACTCACCCACAACCACCTATATTCGAACCCCTGAACCACTGTGCCAATTCTGCAACTCTAAACCCATATCCACTTAACATCCCCGTTTCCTTGGCTCAAACTTAAAACAAGAAAGATAAAACCTTAATATTTCTGACAACACCACAACTATTCCAGACTCAAAAATAGAAACACCAAAATCCTACCACTAATTAAAAAAATTCCAACTCCAAGTCTCCAAGACCAAATCTGAACCTCTTCCCAGTCCCTTATTCTCTTTGAAACTGGATGTAAAAATCCTGGAAATTATACACTCCTAGTGTAATAAATGATTTCACTCTGCTGAAAAATTTCAATTCTTGACAACAGCATATTTTTAAAACAAATAAATATTGGAGGTTGAGAATTGAATGTCGAAAATCAAAAATCAGAAATTGAGTTTGAAGAATAAAATGCCATTTTTTTTGAACAAAACAATTTTTTTCAAGATTGCAAATCGTCGGTAAAAAAAAAAAGTCAGAAAATACTTTGGGGAAAAAATGTTAAAACATGCTAAAAATGAACGAAAATGTCCAGAAAATGCTGACAAAGCCTCTTCTTATAGGTACTCACTAATGATCATTAAATGAACATATAATGTGTGTTCCGCAAGTAGTGCACCCATTTTAATTATTTCAGCAGAGTGAAAAAAAACAAAAAAACTTATACAATAATTCAAGTAGGTAGCTAGGTACATATTCATAAACATCAAAACTTTCAAGTGCGAAATATTGTTGAAAGGTTTACTTCGTAGGTATGTACATGTACCTTTATATATTCAACAGTTAGCATAAAAAATCAACAAGTCTCGAAATGTTCCATTGAATTTCACACAAACCACAGGTATTATGAAATATAAATTCGTATATTCGAATTACACTGATAGCTTTCAAGTATGGCAACTACATTTTCAATCCTAATTCGAGGTTAAAAGATTACTTCCGTTCATACGTGAAATGAATAATTCACCCGATCCTGTGTACGTTCAAAGATTACTTATTTATTATGCACCTATTAAATTAATCTGTAATTCGTGCATTTCCAATTTCCAATCTACTCTGTTTTCCATCAATTATCACATTTACAGGAACTTCCCACCGTTAAAAAAATTTTAATGGGTTAATTTCAGCCGATCAATACGAATTGACAACGGGCCTTTATACATTAGCAGGAAATGAAAGTTGGACTTTTTCCCAGAACCAAACTTTGCGGATACTTTGTTAGAATGTTTGGAAATAAACTGTCGTATCCCTTGTTTAAAAGCATGTAGTTGAGGTTAATATGAAAAGTTTACTTAGCCTAAGTGTCAAAATGAAAATTTCAACTTTCAAGATGCGTTATTTATAACGACGATGATATTTAAAAGAAAAATCGGCTCACTTATAATTGTGAAAATTTTCAATCATACTTTTAAACTGCTCCACTCATTAAAAACTTTTTAATGGCCATTTTCTTAGGTACATCCTGTAGCGGAATTAAATTACAGCATAACGCATAGAAAACAAATCATTAAAACTTCCACCTGGTCGCCTACGCTTTCGCAATAATATATGATCACATACGTTCAGATTTTACCGCTTACGCCTGCTACGAAAGCTCGGCAAATATTATTTCTCGAAGAAATCATCCGAAAAGTGATACCATTTCACATTCGCAATGAAGAATGAACCCAAAAAGAAAAAAATGTTAGCGTGTCCCTACCGTACAAGTGGGTTAACAAATTTACGAGTACTTTGTATACGTACGAAGAATATATAGCGTGTTTCACATGTTCCAAGGGTAAAATAATGAAGAAAGAAAATTTCAAAAAAAAATGGAAATTTTCAGACGGTTACAAACGGATGAAAGGGTTTACCACGGCTGAACATTAATTAAACTACGATAACAGTTGGAAAGGAATGTTACGACGATATAAACTTTGTCACGATAATGTAACCTAAAATTCGCTTTTTCAAATATTAGATTTCGCATTTTCTACTATTGTCAAATTAAGTGACACTGAAGCTCGCATTGTTGTGGATATCCACGGCGTGCTTGAATTATACACCGAAAACGGTTGACTTATGACAGAGGGTTTGGTTCGCGCGTAATATTTAAAGTGCAAAGTTTGCGTAAAATATTTAACGGTGTAATGTCTTCCGTTTTATTCCGATATTTTCTCCGTCGTAGCCGGAATTCGCCAAATTAATGATTCTTTTAACGCGTATCATGGTGCTTTTCAACGTAACATCTTATCATATGTGTGTCTACCGCAGAAAACCGTTTTAATCTTCTTGTCCTGGCGAATTTCTCCTTGATGGTGATACAGAGAGGACAGATAATTCGGATGGTTACCATTTTTTCGTACGAATTTCGCATTTCTTTTGTCATTGCGATTAAGCGTATCAAGGCGTTTGAAAAGATTTACCATTTTTTGTCGCATACGAAGCTACGTTAAGTGGATAAGGATACATGTAGAGATGATATTTTGAGCAAAAAAGTAGTCGTCATGCCAGACAGGACAATATTTTCAAAAAGTGTATAAAAAAAAGGATTCAGATACATGATTTTTTTTAAGGCGAAAAAAAACATCGACTGTAAGGACATGTTTTGAATTAAACATGGTACCGATATGAAGCCACAAATAATTTACTAGAGGACTTCGTGAAGTGTCCCCGGGGATTTTAAAGAAAAGTGGTCTCAGTGGTAGCCCTTGGCTCAAGTACCACACCACCAAAATTTTAACTGCCAGTTTTGAGGTTAGCTCCCACAATAAGAATTCAAAATTTTGATTTTTGCCATGTAGCTATTTTAAATGAGCAACTTTTTTTTCATAAAACCATAAACTATCACGACCAATGGGTAGAACACGATGAGAGGAGCAAAAAATGTGATGTACGCATATTTCAAATTGAGAAAAGACTTAGATTGGATAAATAATTTTGAATTCAAGTGAAAACAATGAAAGTTCTCAGAAAAAATTCGAAGTAGAAGACGGTTTGAAAAAATAATTCGAAGTTGGAAAAAATTGGGAGAAAAATTTTAAGAGTTAAAAAATGTCAACAAAAAATCAAGATTTGATAAAAATTTAAAAATTTTGAAAAAAATTGAGAATAAATTTCACGATTAAAAATTGTCAATGAAAAAAATTTCTAGGTGGGAAAATTTTGAAGTAATGTGAAGTAAAAGTTGTCCAGATTAAATCAAGTAGTACATTTTTTTAAAACAGTTACAATTTGGAGTCGGATTTTGAGAATTGTGATGTTTTGAATTCGTAGGTCACACAATTACACATTTTGAAAACGATTAAAATTATATTTTAATATGCAAGAGGTACTACAAAAAAATCGAACTGGATTTTGGTATTTTTGGATTTTCATTAAATGACTCGAAAATTACGAATCAAGAATCATTTTCCAGAAAGTGATTCGAATAATTTCTATGAAAAGGTTCGTGGTTCGTGATTCGAATCAAAATGAACGAGATTCGACACAACCCTGAAAGCAACCAAAATTTGGAAATCGGAACCCAGACACAAAAATCGTGTCGACCTATGTAATAAAATTAAAAAATTAAAAAAAACCTGAAACTTAACTGAAATTCATTTAAGTTTCAGTTTGAGTTCTCAGTTTTCAGTTTTCATTATTTCAGTTTCAGTTTCAGTCTCCCATCACTGAAGAGAGCAACAGAAATTTTGTAGATGATTAATTTTTGAAAAAAAAAAATATATATAGAGATGGCATGGCACAAGACTTCGCTCGAATTTGTTTTAATGACAAGTATTGAAAAAAAGTTATCAAGTAAGTAGGTACACATAATTCAAGCCACAAACATTCGGATATTGAACATATGGGATGGGAATGTAGGCATTCTATAATACATCCTTACGTTACATTCAACTACCAATTTTGTTAACATTTAACAGAAAAGAACATTGGCTGTTCAATAAAAATATCGTAATAGAGTAAGGTGCAGTGGGGTAATTGCATAATCGCGGCCTGGAAGTCGCAAAACATACTCTCATAAGTGGGAGGCGAAATCACCAACTCTCATCCCTTATATTTGTTGTAAGCTTCACACGCCCGAGCGAACTAGCGAAGCGAGGACCAAAATTGAAAAAATGAGTGATTTTTATAAATAAAATAATCCATTTTTCGGTGGCTAAAAAAAGTCCATGACTTTCGGGTGAAAATTCCAAAATCCTTCGACTTTTCCAGATTTTCTAGAAAGTGGATGTGGAAACCATGAAAAAAGTTTACCAAAAAATGGAAATTTTTACGAACAATGCAATTTTTTTTACCAAAAAATTATTATTATTTTCAAAAAATAGTAATTTTTACTACAAAATGATGTTTTCTCGGAATTCGACACACTTACTTTTTAAAAATGGTAATTTTTGGGCAATGATAAAAAATAATCTAGGAAATGCGCTAGAATCATTCAAGGTTTTTATGACGTTTTTTAAAGACACGTTTTTAAAAATTGAACCAAAAAAAAACGTCGATGGGCGTAGACCAACTCGGTTGAAAATATATTGAAACTTTTCGCTCAAATTACTTCAAAAGGTAGTTTGTTTTTTTTTTTTACAAACTCGAATACCTAGAAGTTTCTAATCGATTGCTAAAATGAAATTAGGTGAAAACTTTTCTAGAAAAACTTCAAAAATTTGTCAATTTATCTTCATATTATGATTCAAAAAATAGCACCGAATTTGATACCTAATTATTTCACATCCAATTTGAGTTGAAACTCAGCCATACCAAATTTGAACTACTTTCACCTTACCACTTTACTCCGACTTCCAAAGTAAGTAGGTACATTAATGAATCCTAAAAGTGGACCATTTATATTAATCATGGTGAGAAGGGGGGGGGGGGGGGGGGGGTGGGGGGGGTTAAAATACCGATTTAAAAAAATTCATCCCTGAGAATCCATAATTCCGCTTCTAGGTTTCAAGACAAATACCACGTGGGAAACATTAGCGGAAATCGAAAACTTACAATTTTTTTCGTCGAGCTCCACCCTGTAAATCCAGTGAAAAAAATAAAAAACTTCGAGTTTTGCACTCGATGGGCTAAATACGAGTAAATATGTTGTTTTCGGTGCTCCTTTTGATCAATCAAGAATAACAAAGTACCTACGAGGTTTATTATTTGAATACCACGTTAGTCAAGTTCAAAGTTTGCGAAAAAACGAGATGAAATTATTTTTACCACTTCACAATTTTTTCATTGCGAAATGATTTTTGATGTAGGCGTTCGCCTATATATCCTTCTTTACGCTGATTTTTTTTCGACGTGGAAAAAAGTGAAATTCTTTGCTTAATTAACTGAAAAAAAAACTCCAAGTTTGCCCGGGGCGTTTTGATTATGTTTGCTGTACAGAGCTACGTGAATTATTGAAAATTTCGAGTGAGCAATATGGACATTGGGTTTATTAATTTATCAGACAACGTTATACATTTCTTATCCTTCACCTACACATATAATTCCAAAAAAAAAGAAACCTCTCTAAAATCCGCACGTTTCAGTAACGATGGTTTCGATGAAATACCGGTAAACTGGGGTAACATTGATCAAAAAAAAATGGCTATTTTTTTTTAGTTTTTTTTGCTGTGGAGGGGAGGGGAGGGGGGCCTGGCGGGGAAAAAAAATTCTAAGTAAACTTGAGTGGATTCTGAATCGAATGGCGCAAACCGCGTCTCGATCGGATGCAGTGTTGCCACTACAGAAAATTCCAAAAACAGGTCCTCCAAAAAAAAAAAATGGGGTAACTTTGATCGCCCCCCAAAAAAACGTGGATTTCAGTGGGGAAACCCCAAAATTACGTCTGATAAACTAGGTACTAATGTAATAGAACACATATTACATATAAAATTTATTCAAAAAAAATCGAAATTTCATCTCGAAATCACAGAGATATCGTTAAAAATAAAAATTACATCATTGAAGAAAAAACATACGTTTTTCAAAAGGAGAGAAAAAAAGCTCAAAGTTCAAGCAAATTGTGTGTTCAAGTGGCTGTCAACCTTCCTACGCAATACATGGATGTGAAAAATGAAAATTTTTTTGCTGTTTTCCTGGATTTCTTGCCATTTCAATACAATTTTTCTTGCTTTAGATTTGCCCAAAAAGACCCCCTCGCGTATACTCGTTTTAAAGGAAATTTTAAGCACTTTTCGGCACATCACCCCCCCCCCCTTCGTATACTCGTTTTGTAGGGAATTTCAAGCACTTTTTTTTTTAGAAACTTCATTCTGGTGTGATGAATTCCATGGTACTTATTATTCATTGTCTCATTCAAAATTTTGAATTTCTTGGCCGCAGCTCTGATCGACAGTCGATCTTCAGCAACTTCCAGGATGACCTCATTCAATGTATATTCGGTGTGACGGACATATTTTCGAGTATCCGGCGTCCTACGCCGATTTCGCGGCATTTATAAAAGTAAAAAAATTGTATATTTTAGCGATCAAAGTTCCCCCACTTTTGTAAATGCCTCATGGTGAGCAGAGGGATGGAGAAATTTTTTTTTCGAAAACTGATTCTTGGTGCCAATGAGTTGCTAGAGAAGTATGTATGGGACTCAATACGTTACAATGAGTGTACATACCTTTTTGTCCGGAGGTTTTCCACTTGTAACTTTTTTTCAAAAAACTCACTTTTTTAAAAACGTAATTTTTTAAGGTACAAAACAACTGATAAAAAAAGCCAAACCACATGTGTCACATAGCCTCAAGGCCTGGCTATCGAATGCCGTTGGAATCACGGCGATTGGTTCACATCTCGACCGCCAGGAGCACTAAACGTGTTGAAAAAAGTGGCGATCAAAGTTACCCCGTGCGAATCAAAGTTACCCCAGTTTACCAGTACGAAATCGAAAACATTGATGAATAAAATTGATTGTATCGATGCAAAACCAGGGTACACCGGCATTATTCATACTTCTGAATACCGATAACGAATTTCGAACTGGTGATAGTAAATAAATAAAGTAGGTATTTGGGTTCGTAAAATCTTATCTGAAAATTATCCGAGTGAAAATCCGTTTACACGCCATTTCCATTAATACGTACACTTCTAATTACACTTTTGTCTTTTATAAACCAATTCAACAATGCAATAAGATCAAGCTATAACCACTTTAAAATAATTTATAAAGTTTGCTTGTTGTTGGCGAAACTATTTCGTCGAAAATCAGATCTGTAATTTTCGACAGGTTCATGATGGATTATACAGTACACCTTTCGCTATTATCAAACAATTTACCTTGTTTTGCTCAAACTTACTTTCATTTACCTTCTTTCACGCGTTCCAACAAATTGCCAAAACAATGTAGCTTTGTTGAAAGCTTATATCGATTTTAATTTAATTTATTTAACAGTTTGATGCGACGATGTCGTTATTCGATTTACGTATATTATAGTTTTAAAGAAAAAGGAGCTTTGTAGCTTGAGTAGGGAATCTAATGGGAAAATTTTGAGCACTAGTTATGAAGAAGGTAGAGATAGGGGTTTTCAAAGTTTGCTACAATTGGATTAGTGTTAAATAAGTTGCACATCGTCAACCCCTCCATCTCTCCCCAGATCTAAAAGGCAATTTGAAAATTCTTCAATTTTACCATCCTCACCATCGAACCCTAAAAAAAGTTAAATTCTTTTGATGGTCAAGAATAAATTTCGATGATTTTTTTTTTCAATTTCATTGCAATGCTGTCAAATCCATTATGATTATGTAATTTAATTTCTATAAAATTCGAGCTGTTTTTCTAATATGTGAACCTGGATATAGAAACCACCCTTAGGCGTTGAAAATTGGGTTTTGAATTGACACCGATTTTGGGCTTTTCAGAAGGAGTCGAGTCAAGGGGGAACCTCAACTCAAAAACCAGTTTTTGACACCTAAGGGAGGTTTCTACTTTCTATATTCAGGCTCACACATGCATTCTGAAAAGTAAGCCAAAAATTTTTTCATAAAAAAATTTGAAATAATAGATTTCCAACAGAAATTCTAAATTAAATAATCTTTCATCTTTGACCTTTGACCTTGACTTTTTATCTATTATTTTCCATCATTTCTGCACTTTTTCTTCTATTGTTCAACTGCTTCAAGTGTTTTTATTTCAATTGGAGATCCCACATTTCCCTCCAGGGCGAATTTTGGTCACCCATTCAAATTTTTAATATACGCTTCCTACAAACGGGATTTTGGCGATTTAAAATTTCTCCTGTGCCGCCAGGCTGAATTTTGATGATTTCGAATTTCTCTAATACCATCTCTCCAAACTGAATTGATTTTTTTCTGTACTTACTTAGATAATTATGTACTAATCTCCAGACGAATTTTGGTAATTTTAAATTTCTTCAGTATATTCTCCCCCTTTTTAGGAAGAATTTTGATAACTTTAAATTTTTTTACACTCCTAGCTAAATTTTGGGTGATTCAGAATTTTTCCTGTGTGCCTTTTCAAGCTAAATTTAGTCATTTTAAATTGAGTACTCCTGCAATCCTCCTCTTCCAGGATGAATTTTGGTAATTTAAAATTTCATCTTTTGCAAAATGGCCTATTTGAGGAGGAACTGAAATCTGTTTTTTGACTTCCTGAATTTGTTTCTGAATAAATTTTTTTTCAATTTTGGTCCCATCTCTCCTATTAAAGTCGACTTTTAGGTTCGGGGTCAAAACGATCGACCTTAGAAAAAATTCAACATATGAATTTTGATACCTGCTGAAGTGCTGACTCGATAAAATTTATTAATTTTTTAATTTATTTATTAAATAAATTTTATCGAGTCAGCAGGTAGCAAAATTGTTGAACCTTTCTGAAAACATCTAATTTTGGTCCCACCCTTCTCTCCGAGGGGTTACTTTTGTGTCTGGAGGCAAAACACCCTCAAAAATAAAACCAGAAAATCTAAAAACAGATTTAGATATCTCACTCGATAAAGTTGAAAATATTCAGATTTGGTCCCATTCCTAGAAAGCTGACTTTTGGCTATGGAATCAAAATAACTTCAAAAAATGGATTCAGGAACTTCTAAACCACTCCTACAACCATTTTGTAAAATTCTTTCAAATATTTTTTTAGAGATTTTTTATTTCTTCTTTTTTGTTGTGATTTGCAATTCAATTGGGCTCATATCATTGAGAGTGACAAAGGTTTTTTTCAGAAGCAAAGGGTATAGGAGTGGACAATAATAGACTTTTATTAAGGTTTTTTGTCAATTGAGATTAAATGGGGAAATGAGAATAAAAAACACTTTTTCCAACATAAGTGATTTTGAGAAAAACGCAAAAAACTGTTTTAATAAAGTTACCGACCATCGAGTGTGCTAAAATCGTCGTATATTGTCAAGTAGAACCTGAAAATAGAATTCCCTGAAAAAATTTTTCGATCGCATACTTTTCTTATAATGAATCGAGAAGAATGGCAAAAGTGAGTTTTGACTCCAACAAGCTTTTTTTTTACAGTTACCAAAAATTTCGTACAACGAAATCAGTAGAGATTGATAAAAGAAACATTTTTGTTTCTCTTCACATTTTTGCTCTAAATCAATTGTCTTCGAGTTATGAACCAATTTTAAAATGCATTTCAAAATTAATGCATTTATTGCATTTCGAAACTGGCCCATAACTCAAAGACGATTGATTTTGGGCAAAAATTTCAAGAGATAAAAATTTTTTTCAATCTCTGTCTATTGGTTATACGAAATTTGTTTGTAGTTTGTGAGTTTTGATTCCAAATCACGATTTCAACTGCGCTTTTCTGCCCGTAGAGAGCAGTTTAGGAAAAAAGTAAAAATACCAGGTTGTAGAGCGTATAAAACTTCTCCAGAATCAGTCATAAAAACAAAAAAAATTGTGGCAAAAGTGATTTTTGATTCTCAGCTCATCAAATATTCAAGTCTTTTTTTTAAAATCAATTTTACAATATTTTACATGAAGATTGAATATCTTTGCAATGTTATGTGAATAATTGGACAATTTTACAATTTTATAGAAAGAATTGAACATGACACATTCAACACATCACATACAAAATGAAAAATGACATTAATAAATATAGAAAAATGTCCGTTTCAATTTTTTCCTATCCCCTCTTCTCCCTTCTACCACATCTCATCTCAAAAAAATACCTCCAAAGATAGGGGCGAAAATATGAAAAATTATTGATGATTTTTTGTTAGAACGTTTGGTATTCAAATCTCTTTTTTTCCTAGTTTTCAGTCAATAAATTTTTACCTTAAACATTTACTTTCTTCATTTATTTTTAATTTTTCCAAATTTTCAAAATTGCCCAGAAATTGTACAAATTGAAAAATTTAATTTAATTTGGCACTTTTGTAATATTTCAAACCTTTTGTCCGACTGAAAACAAATTTTTCTTTTCAATCACAACGTCAAAAATTCAGCAATCGTCCAAAAGTTTTGAAAATTTCATCATCCATTTCCTAGATTGACCCATAGCAAAATAACATATCTGTATTAAAATTTGAAAAAAATTGTTCTGAATCCAAAAAAACTTTGAGGAATCAAATGGCGCAAAACTGAGAGCCTTATCACTTTTCTTGGACATTTGACGGGACTGAAAAGTTCGAGTAACGTCATGCCATAGAATTTTTTTTACACATTTCTTTCGCACTTGATTTGCAATTTGTTTTCTTTCACCCCCCCCCCCCCCCCATGGGACTGATGAAAATTTGAAACCTACGGTATTTGAATTTTTAAAAAAAATCAAGGAAATGAATGCCTAAAGTTGGAAAATTCCATTTTTTCATGTTTTGGTGTGCCTTAATATTTCAAATACCTAACGCTATAAATGACCCTTCTTGCATGACATTATAAAAAAAAAAATCAAAACTGCATTTTCTTCCAAAATGATACCACTTTGAGCATCCCTGGTTCCACCCCCATCGTGACTCCGAGCCCCAAACTTTTTCTGAGAAATTCCCCACTCAAAGTAAACTACCTCACCAATTTTCGTCAAAATCCTCGGTTATTTTTTCACTCTGTTCCAGCATAAAAATATATTCGCGAAGAAAAATAGTACATATTTTCATCTCAGTTCCGTTTACATATTCAATAACACGTAGCAATGAAAAAAAAAAAAAGAAAAACGTTGCAGAAATGAACCAAGAATACTTCTTGCGAAAAATCTCACAAATCCCATCTCATATGTAAACCTCTGGAAATTGTGTTTGATCACAAGTCAACTTTTTTCTCAGTGAAATTTAAATTATTCGGATGGTTTAACTTGACATTTCTATACACAATCTTTTATTTAGTAAACAACCGATGTCAACTAATTTTATCCACGAGAAATACTCACTCAGACGTATTTCTTTTTATTCGTACACGTCCCGTAATGTCGCGAATATACCGAGATGATTTTTATCGAATGGTTGTCGACTTCGCGACAGAACTAATAACTATAGGTAGGTAAAATTACGTACCTAACACTTTCTCGTAATATACCTCGGTATGAATAAGTTTCTCTCAAAGTTGGGCGTAATAAGTAACTTTTTTTAAAAACCATGATACGATTTCGTTTCGTGAAGTTATGCAAACAATTCCAATTTATAACTTACAAGGGACCTATCCATACACTAGAGCAATTTAAGCGGCGAACTTACGTAATACGGATATCTGTAACATACTATAGCTAACCTAAACACGTATACAGTGAATAAACAACACTATATAAGCTATATTTTTACACCACTGTTGACGTCAGTGTTTCTTTTTCTCGAACCTCGAAGATAAAATTATTCTATTTCGAATTCCTTTTTTATAAACTATTATCCAGTGAAAAAAATACCAATAATTTTAAAACGTGTAGGTATTTTGAAAATTTAAACTTCAGGCTAGTTTTAAAATCCCATTATCAATTATTAAACGAAGGCAGGTGCTCGGCTATGTAAATAAATTACGAAACAATGTTTCCAAATCTATCAACGACGTAATAAATTGTAACGTTAAGGAAAAAAATTTGGTCAAGCACGAAAATTATGTAAGTTGGACAACCTCGCACACACACGACGAATAAGTAAACAATTAGATTAATTTTTTACGTCTCGTCTCGAGAATTTCAATTTGAGAACCCTTTTAAAAGTCGACTAAATTAATGATTTAATTTCATGTTGCGCCTGCATTTATACAAACACAGCGACTTAATTCGATTACCGCACGGGTTTGAAAAAAAAAAACGAATTTCGTGCTTAAATCACATTCTTATAAAGTACGAGCTTATCAAGTTACAAGGATTAGCCAAAACCAAGGAAACGTGTAAGTTTATGCAACGAATACTAACGAAATACTTAATTCGATAAATTTTAAAGCCATTAAATTCGACTTTCTATCATGCCTCTAGTTTGCCAAAATAACAGGGTTACCAGATAATAAAGATCGCTTTATAATGGTAAATTTTTAGATCCCTTTTTTAGAATTTTTTTTTTTCAAAATCACGAAAATGGGAGAATTTCATCGAGAGGAAATTTTCTTCCTTTGTCAGTCGCGTGCAAGGTGCGGATTGTAACGAAAAAATATCATTACGTTTACGTAGGTACCTAACCTACTGATGAAATGTAACGGATTAGTTTTTATACCTACTTTTCCTCATCGAACAGATCTATCAATTTTTGCGACATTTTTCTCGAATCTTTTAGATACCTAGGCCTTCAGTGTTTTCAATTTCGTTTATTGGAAAGTTTTTTTATTTTTTGTAAAAGAGTACTAAATTCTTAAGGTTAGGCGTACTTATAGCGAGTATTGCACTTGGTTTGGCTGATTGACGTGCACGAGTTTACATTTCAGATGTCAGTTTGATGAGTTTGAACAAAAAATTCAAATTAAAATGGAAATCGTGTAAGTTTCAGTCGCAATTCCGAGCCTTATATTTGGGTGATATGCAACTCAAACAGTGAATTTGCCAGTTATTAAATTTAAAGGAGCCAGAATTCATCGGATTGAATTTTTTCAGCATATTGGCACCTTGATTAGGATGGAATGTGAAAAAAAAAACATATCTTGGATTTTGACCAAATTTGGTGGGGGTGATTTACTTTGAGTGGAAGACTTCCTAAAAAAATTGAGCCCCAGGGACAAGGGGAGGGAAGCAGGAGGTGCTCAAAGTGCACCTCCTTTTGAAAAAAAACACGGTTTTTTGTGTTTTTTAGTCAATCAAAATTGTGTGAGAAGCCTTCGTAGCACTTCAAAGATGCGATTTGAGTTTCTACATCTCCCTAAACCATCGCCATCTTTCTCCAATCAAAATTGGTTCAATATGCATTCGAATTTATAATATCAGAATATCACAATTAGCAACTGGCTGCACTGACGTACAAAATTTTCAAAAAAAAAATTTAATTGTTTATTTCTGATGATTGAAAACAAAATTATTGTGAATTTTTCAAACTATAAAAAAATTAATTTGAGGTCAACGTAAATTCCATAGTGCAGCAAGTCACGATTTGTAACTGGCTGCACTGACATATAAAATTTTCCAAAAAAATTCCGAAATTTACTTCTAGTGATTGAAAAGAAAAAATACATAATATTTTCAGGCGAAAAAATAATCAATTCAAAGTCGATATAAATTTCGTATTTTGGAATTTTATGATTTGCTGTTGGCTGCACTGGTGTATAGAATTTTCAAATTTTTTTCAAAATTCACTTTCTGTGGTTGAAAAATTTTTTTTGTTCAATTACTCGATGAAGAAAAAAATCATTCCAGCTTTGTGAAAATTTCATATTATTGGAATATTGCAATCTGCAACTTTTCAACCCCCTGGTAGCGGCCTGAGTTTTGATGGGAGAAGGATGGAGATGGTTTAGGGAGATGTAGAAACTCAAATCGCATCTTTCAAGTGCTACGAAGGCTTCACACACAATTTTGATTGACTAAAAATACAAAAAAAAATTCAAAAAGATGTGCACTTTGAGCATCGCCTGCTCCCCTCCATTTGCCCCTAGAAGGCTCAATTTTTTTTGGGAGGTCTTCCACTCAAAGTAAGTCACTCCACCAAATTTGGTCAAAATCCAAGATATGTTTTTTTCACTCTACCCTAATCTTGATGCCTCTGTCCATGATCTTTCAGATAGCTAGAAGCTTGAAACTTGAAATTTAAAACTTGAAACAGAATATGGACTCTGGCTGACTAACTGATGAAAAAGATGGGCCCTAGCTGAGTGAGACAGGAAGTGTCAGAACAGAAATATAAACAAACTAAAAGTTGAAAGAGGCTGAGATGACCCTTGAAATGAAAAGCATTTTTACAAATCCCATGATTTTTCCGGGCATAAGTAATGATGACTTGTGAGATGAAAATCGTTTTTACGAATTATCCCATGCTTTTTTCAAGCTTCCGGGGTGAGTTGACCTTTGAGATGAAAAGTATTTTCACGAATCATCGCACGCTTTTTCCGAGCTTTCGAAAGTGACATGACTTTTGAGATAGAAATCATTTTCACAAATCATTCCAAAATTTTTCCGGGTGTAAAATGACCTTAAGACGAAAAATTTTCAAACAAATTATCCAATATTTTTTTCGGGCTTCCGAGGGTGAGATGACCTTTGAGATGAAAAGTATGTTTACAAATAATCTCACACTTTTTCCGAGCTTTCGAGGATGAAATGACCTTTGAGATTAAAATAATTTTCACAAATAATCCCGTGCATTATTCAAACATTTCAGGGTGAGATGACTATTGAGACAAAATTAATTTTTGTAAATCATTCCAATATTTTTTTTGAGGTTTTGAGGGTGAGATGACCTCTGAGTTGAAAATCATTTTCACAAATCATCCCATGATTATTCCAGGCGTAAGATGACCTTTGAGATAGCTAGAAGCTAGAAGCTAGAAACTTGAAACTAGAAACTAGATCGAAACAGAAAGAAAAGATGGATCCTGGCATAATAATTATCCAACCCCTTCAAGACGGTAGTATTATTGAGCAAAATCGATTATTTGAAAATAATGGACAATCGATTAATCGATGAGAAAAATAATTGATCCTTCGATTAATCGATGCAAAAATAATCGATTATTCGATTATAATCGCAGAAGAAAATTCGAATGAATTTTTCTGTGTTTCAGCGCCAGAGCAGCCAATTAAAATTTCGAAAATTCTTTAAAATGGCTAAAACCCTCGAATACCTAAGTATATAGTATATTTCTATACCCATATCGAAATTTTTCAAAATTTTAAGTTTTGACGCTTTTGGCCCCTCCCTTTGGAGGCCAAATTTGACCAGGGAAAAAATAAACGTCAAAATCGAGATCAGCGACCTCGAATACCTACATTTCGATACCCATATCGAAATTTATCAAAATTTTTCACAATTTTGAGTTTTGACCTCAACTTTGGAGCCCAAATTTGGCCAGTGCAAAAAATAAACGTTAAAATCGGAATAATAAGCGACCTCGAATGCCTACATTTCGACACCCATATCAAAATTGATCGAAATTTTTCAAAATTTTGAGTTTTAACCTCTCCTTTGGAGCCCAAAGGTCAGGACGAGAAATAAACTTCAAAATCGAGATCAGCGACCTCAAATACCTATATTTTGATACCCATATCGAAATTTTTCAAAATTTTTGAGTTTTGCCCCCCCCCCCCCCAGCGACCTTGAATTTCCCTAAACCGAAAGTTTCAGGATTTCATCTCGCAAACTCGAGCCAGGTTGATTTTTGACCACTTATTTTTTCGATCTGGCCCACTGTGCGTTACTTTGAATTCTAGACACAGCTTTTGTGCCCCCACCACCAGTTCAATTTTTTGAGAAAAAAAATGGCAAAACGATCACTCGCCCCTACTGTATTCAAATTTTAGTTGGGAAATTAATTTCAAGTCGAAAAAAATTGCAACTGAGCAAGAGTGCAAGATTGCAAATTTTCGTCTGAAATTGCAATTTTATCAACAGAGATTACTTTTTTTTTGTTTGTTGGTTTTCTGAGAGTCTAGATTTTTCATCAAATCAGTTGAAAATCGTTTCACTCTTTAGTATTCTCATATTACCTATAAATTGAAATATTTTCGAAACTAGGCTTTCTTACTTTCAAAAATTAAGAGAGTCAAAACACGAAAAAATTCAGAAACTGAAAAAAAAAATTGAAAATTTTATCCATTTTATTATTTGCTTTTATTCGAAAATTTCTGCAATTACGAAAATTGTCGGGGTCAAACAACTCGAAGAAAACTACCCAATTTAAAAATGAGCTCAAATACATACAAAAATGTACTCTTTCACAAACACGTTTCTTAACATTCGCTTCAAAGCACGACTTCTCATCCTAAATTACCCGCATATTTCGAATTTACTCATAAAATATATCACTTGGGAGAAAAATTCTTGAAGCTGAAAGAAATACACCTACGTAAACAGATACTCGGTAATTTTGCTTAATTTATGGGAATAATTTATGTATCTCTAGCGAATTGCACATCACATCAGGTACAATTAAAACCGCAAACAAAAGAAAAGCTCATTCTGTCGGTATCTAAACGCGATCAATACGTATTACAATAAGTTCGCGTGATGATAAAATACAAAGGCATAAAAATTGTAGATATTTTATGGTTGTTAAACCTCGAATATTTTATCAGTACTTAAACAACCTACTCCTTACGAATATAAGATTCTTTTTCATAATACGCATTGTCATTTTTACTTCGGGGTAATTATATCTACTCGAGTTTGAAAAACATAATGCGCACAAAAATACACGAGCTGAGTTATTTTCTTCGCTCAACGGTCATTGAATTTTGAATTATATTTTTCCATCTAGGAGTATCACGTTTCAGGCTAAAATGTATTAACCACGCGCCTCCAGTATTATAAATAGAGATGTCGAAAAAACTGTAAGATTTCGACTCAATTAGAATAAGTATGCGTGATGCCATTACGTCGATTCTCAATCTCCCCAGAGATACCCGAAAAGTTAAGATAGGCCTCCGATGCCACGCCAGCAAAATTTATCGAGTACTTTTCAACACCTACTTGGACCACCATCTTGGAAAACCTTTTATCATAATTCCACTTAAATTTCATAATCAATTATGAATTTTAAAATTTCAAGGTCATCGAGTACCCAATGCAGCAGCGTTTTTGATATGGTTGAAAATTTTATGAAAAAATTTCTTAAAAATTCAAATTCACGATACTGAAAAATAATACCCAAGGATGGCGAAGGAAAAAAATTCCGAATTTACATTTTGCATCTCACGTAGACTATTCTACACCTATTTTTTACATTTTTTTCAAGGTCGGCGTATTTTTACATTAAAATAAAGTACGGAGTAAAATTGAGATAAATCTCAAAATATGCACATGTACTCAGCACGTATTTTATTTCCAAACGAAATTCAAATAAAAAGTAGAAAAGCAGAGAACACGTTTTAAAAATTTGTAACGAAAATCGAATATGTATCTGCATCTTTATCACTCTGGGAAAAAAACTAAATCTCTTCATTTTTGTATGTAAAAAGTAAATTATTTTTCTCGTCTCGGTAATCTCTTGGAATCTTGTATCAGAAAAAAAATCTACGCGTTCGTCGAAATGATCGATTTTGTAAATGTACCATAGTGTATTTTCGTTTAAGTTCAGCAGATGTTCGGAGTTCGAACTGGGTAACAAAAAAGTAAGGAAATTGGAAATTTTAAAACGTAAACGAACGATAGAGATGATAATGTGGGTAAGATACCCGCATGGAATTGCGGATATTAATTTTTCACCATTTATCTAATTTAATAACTTAATGCTTATCGATCGATCAAAATTTACAATGTAATGAAATTTTATTGAGAATGAGGAAATGACTTACTTATTTATACATTTTACTAACACGATGAAAATTTTCCACTCACCTGAAACCAAAAATCAAAATAAATTTATGTTTAGTTATCTAGGTACCTAATTAGCCTACAATTGATTTTATTTTGGTTGAAGTGGAGCAAAAAATTTTCAAAAAATGAAAGTGGACGTTTTTGGAAAATTCAACAGTGTTCAAAATATTTTGTCGGTTTTTAGGAAATTTGTAAGTGTTCTAAAAATTTTATGACTTGTAGAAAAAGTAAAATATTTAATGGGTAAATGGAAAATGGAAAATGGAAAATGGTAAAAGATGAAAGATGGAAGGCAGAAAAGTCATAGGTAGTAGTCGAGAAAACTTCAGTTGGAATAATGTAGGTAGTTTTGAGGTTTAAAAATTTTGAGAATTTGTCCGGATTTGATTTTTTAAATTAATTTTAACTTAGGTACCTATTAATTTTGTTTCTGAATTGTTTTCAAAACTTGACTTTCCTACTGTTCAAGTGTTCAAGAACTTTCCCAATTTTTAGAAACCAATTTAAAAAATAGTCACTATTTTAAAAATAAACCAAATTTTTGAAAAATAATTAATTTAAAGATAGTTAAATCGAAAAAATTTCCAATTTTTAGAAAATTTGTTCGTTTTTGGAAAATTTTTCAATGTTTAAAAAATTGTTCGTTTTCAGAAAATTCGTATTGGTCAGTTTCAGAAAAAATGTCAATTTTTAGAAATGACTCTGATGTGGTAAGGAGATCATTTGGCCTTTGGTGGAACTTCGTCAAAATTTTTATGCCATTCGATTTGTCTTACAAGGGAGGTATCCCAACTCTCAAAGTCAAATTTTGAATCCAAACAAAAATAAATCGAAAGTGCGTCATAAAAGAGCTCCATATCCAAAATTTCAGGGGCAGAAGTTTATTTCTCAAATTTTGGTGAATTCTTGAAATTTCAAAATTACCTCATCGGTCTGCAAAATATGAAAATTTGATCTAATCGACAAAAAAAATTAAATTTTGGTACCGACCCTATTTTTGACCTCCCAAATCGATTGGAAGCGGTTTCAAGACGTTTTGGAGCCTCCAGAAAATTTTGGAATTTTCCAGCCTTGGAGAAAAGCCCATAAAAATGGCCTGTATGAACTTCAGCACCTATATTCGCGGATTACCAAAAGTGGTAACCTATTTGACCGATAAAAGCAGAAATTTCCAAAATTTGAAACTTTGAGTTCAAATTCATGTTTTTTGGCAGAAAATGAAATTTTTTCCAGGAAAACTGTCAGCCAAAAAATATGAATTTGAACTCAAAGTTACAAATTTCGGAAATTTCTGCTTTAATAAATCAAATAGGTCACCAATATGGCTTATCTGCGATTATAGGTGCTGAAGTTCATATGGACCATTTTTATGGGATTTTCTCCAGCGCTGAAGAATGCCAAAATTTTCTGGAGGTTCCGAAACATCGTGAAACCGCTTCCAATCGATTCGGGAGGTCAAAAATAGAGTATATACCAAATTTTTGTTTTTTTCGTTAATTATATCAAATTTTCTTATTTTTCAGTGCGATGAGGTAATTTTGAAATTTCAAAAATTCGCCAAAATTCGAGAAATGAACTTCAGTACCTGAAATTTTGAATATGATTCACTTTCGATTTATTTCTCTTTGGGTTCAAAAATTTCACTTTGAGTTGGGATACCTCCTTTGTTAGTAGAAGATGATTTTAGGACACATGAGCGAATGTTTACTTCACCCCTGCCCCCTGGGGAACTGGGACCCCAAAATACGTGATTTCCAAACTAAAAATTCTATCTTCGCGAGTTTCAACCAATTTTTTGGAACTTGGCATATAGATAGAGGTACTAGAAGAGGGGAGGGGGACCTTGAAATTGTTTCAAAATTTCCCAACCACTATAATGACCTTAAAGACCATAAAAATTTTAAATCACCCTGTGCGAAACACATTTTTGGAGCTGGCTGAAATTTTATTTTTTAAATCAAATTTCTCAATGTATTTCACATCTTTCAGATTTTTTTCGGATTTTTTCAGGTGGTGGAACCTCTTGAAAAATGCGGAAACCCGTTTTTCCACGTTTTTCTCTCATAAAATTGTCATTTTTGGTCGATTTTTTTTTAATTTAATCATACCTCGAAATCCGATTTGTACACTATTTGTTCGATTTTCATTTTCTTTCATTTCTTTTTCGTGATTTTTGTAATTTCAAGTGAGTGTAGCACAATTAGTTCAGTGGCAGATTGCATATTTTTTTAAACATTGACGGAAAATGATGGCGGAGGCGTGAAATTGGGTGTGGTGAACACGGACGTTATAAGAAATTTTTTAAGCCCGGGAAGCCATCTCCAAACTCCATGGGAGGGGGTCCAAAAGAAGATTCAGTCCTCCATTTTTTGAAATTGAGCTATCAGCCTTTCAAAGAATTGCCAATTCATAGAGAATTTGTAAGTTTTCGAAAAATTTTCAACATGCAAAAAATTTGTTAGTGTTGAGAAAATTTGACAGTTTTCACTTTTCAAAAAATTTACAATTTAAAAAAAATGTCCGTGTTTGAAAAATTGTTCAGTATTCAGAGAAGTTGTTAATTTTTATAAATCAATTTGTTTTGAACATATGTCAGTATATTTAGGGAATTAAGTATCTACGTAGTTAATTTTTCAAAGGATTTTCAATTTTCAGAGAATTTTTCAGTTTCAGAAAATGTGTTTTTATTTTTAAAAAAATTTCTGAGTTCAAAAACTTGTTCAATGTTCAGAAAATTTTTGATTGTAAGCCTATACAAAATTTCAGGGTTTGGAAAATTTATTAAAAATCGAAAAATTGTTAGATTTTCATTAATAATACGTAGAAGCGTATTAGCATGTTTTTTGGGCAAAAACATTTTTGCTGAGTAAAGCTTTTATAGCGGAAAATTGTCGAAAGTAACCCCATAAATAACCCCCAAAAATTACAACCCCGCAGAACGTGGGCTAATTTTTTCAGGGAGTTATTCCCCCAAAAAGCTGTTTTTTTACATTATCTCCCCAGAGTTTGATTTTAGAGTAAAAATAGTTCAGTGCTTTTTTGTTCTACACTCAATTTCCAATATTTTTTGTATGAAGTTTTTTTTTGTACGACCATTAGTGGAGAAGATAGAGTCTTGGAAAAAAAAACAGTTTTAGGGAATTGATTAGGTATTTGAAAACGTGATAATAAGTGTAAAATCATTACTAAAGTGCATGTTCTGGGCATAAAAATAGTATTATTATGTAAATTAGTGGTATTATTACTTCTTGACCCCCTCCCTCTCCTAGGTGTTCACCCCACTCATCCCTCAATCATACTCAAATTTTTCTTCACACGACTCTCGCTCAACTTGTTGATAGGTATAATGTTTTTTCAAGGTTGAAAAGTAATTTATTTGAATATACCTACCCATGATCTGAAGTTTTTACCCTAAAAAAAAGGTGCTTTAATTTTTTCTCGAATCTCTCTTTCATTCAAATAAATCAGCATTCAAATCATGAAAAATTACCCATTCTCTTCGTTTCATCTTTAGAAATGAAAATTCGTCAAATGAACGCACCCGAGAAAAAATCTCATTTCCTCAAAAAACACTTAAATTGCAACTAAAACTCCCTCCTCCAGCCAACTCGTTTAATCAAAAATAAAGACTCCATTAAACAAGCCTTCAAAAAATTACCTTACCATTTCATTTCACCATTTAATATTGCACGAATATAAAAACAAACGAATATAATAATCATCACCGCCCAGAGATACCTATCTACATACAAAAACGAATCCTACCCAAAAGGCCATTCCCCTGCATCGCATATCTTCACCCTTCAAATACAGCTTTTAAACATCTATAAAATACGATAACTTTCTCGCTCGCAGAGTACCCCGGCGTAAGATATTTTGAAAAACTTGAAAGTTTTTTTTTTTATAAAAACACAATATAAGGAAGTTTTCGGCGCGAAATTAAGGTGAGATTACAACGAGTTTTCTTCGCTGAAACTAACGTCGCTTGTTGGAAGATGATTCGGGCGAAATTTGCGTTCACGTGAATACAGGTACGCGTCTAAAAGTATATAATTTTTTACTCGAGGTACGACGACGATCTCGATATTTATCGCCTTTTTTTTCTTCGACAAATTTATGTAAATTGACGACGGCGCGACGTATCGAGCTAACGAAGCGTAAGTTGGTTATTCAATATACACGCGAAAGTAGCTAAAGTAAATTGTACGTAGCCGGAGAATTGAAAAAAATAATGGTAAAATTCAATACCGCCGCCGAAGTATTAAACTTTTATATTTCAATTGATGAATGGAGTAACGGCGGCGGATCTTTTAAATGTTTGAAAATTATACGCAGGTACATGCGAAGCTTTACGAGTCGAGCCTAATCACACGAAAAGCTTCAAAAGCGTATAAAAATGTTACCTCGCCCGAGTATTAAAAAAATACCATAACTTTCAGCATACTTGAGTCGCTCGAGTCGCCTAGATGCGGCATATAGCTCGTTAAAATGTTAATGGCATTCGTATGCCATTGATAGGGTAAAAATCGAATCGAATATTGGCTTTTTAATTTTATTCGCCGCAGAAATGAGGTTTAAAAAAATTTCACAGTGAAAAAATTATACAATAGATTGCTACCGGCATCGGCATCCATATCGAATTTCTTCTCCATTCGAAGGAATTCCCCTTCGAGAAAAAAAAACAGCGCTGCGTCATATAAAAATAGGTAAAAAGGTAAATTTAACGCCAAGGGTAGTTTTTACCTCCCGTTTATTGAAAAATTATCTTTTTATACGAGTTTCTAGTTTGTGAACGTTGGTATGGATGGGGAAGAGGCACGATTTTTTTTGACGTTCGTTTATGGGGCGAACGACTATTATCTGTCCAGTGTGACTCGTGCGAATCACAGTCCATATTATTTTCAAAATTTTTTCAACTCTGATAAAAAAGTGTCTCTATTTTCTGAATTTTTCAAGTGTAATATATTTTTCTGAAGATTTTTTCATCACTAAAAAATTTTCCAGTTCTAAAATTTTTTCTCAGCTCTGAAATTTCTTTCTCCAATTTTTTTCTCAAGTCTAAAATTTTTCCAACTCTGGTATTTTTTCTAAAAATATTCACTTTTCAGCTCTCGAAATTTTTTCTCAAAATTTTAATTTTTTCAGCTCCAATAAATATTTTTTAATTCCTAAAATTTCTTCCTCCTCCAAGATTTTTTTCGCCTCAATTTTTTTTTATTTACTTATATTTTCCTCAAATATCAACTCTAAAATTCCACGAAATTGTCTTGAATTTTTTTCATTTCAAGTTATTTCAAAAATTTTTATTCAAATAATTTTAGAACACGGAAATGTTTCGAGAAAAAAAATTCAAATCAAGAAATCAAAATACCGAAATTGGAAACATTTTTGAGGTGAAAGTTTGAAGTGGAGAAAATTTTATATTAGAACTGAAGCCGGTTGGAACGAGTCCACCTAAAGTTAGATTCGAATCCGGATCCACGAATCATTGATTTTTTTTAAAAATTCGAATCCGGATTAGAATATATTCCTAATTTTTGTGATTCGAATCCACAAATCCTCGAATCCATCATTTGGGGAAAAATTTAGAATCAAAAAAATAGGGGTCTTACACGACAAACCCCAAAAATCAACATAAACAAAACCTACGAATAAATTTTCTGTTTGGGAGGGACCTCTGCGACAAAAACATCATTTTCCCCGTATTTGCCCTAATGGACCTCCACGAACTCCCCAAAAGAAACAAATTCAGACGAATCCTTTAGAACGATTCGAATCTATTGCACAAATCCGTGATGTTTTTTGGATTCGAATCATTAAAATGAATCGAGTTTCACATAGTGGATTCGAATCCTTTCCAACCTTGAATTGAAGTTGCAATTTGAAAAAAAAAACTTTAAGAGTGGAAAAAAATTTTGATATGAAATTTTACAATAGAGTAAGAAAATATTTTAAGAAAATTTTAGAAGAAAAAAATTTTATTTAGAAAAAATTTCGAAAGCTGAAACCCATTTTGAGAAAAAATTTAATTTAAAAATATATTAGGTACCTAAGAAAAAACACCTGGAGCTGAAAAGTATAAATTTTGAGGAAAAATACCAAAGTTGAATAAATTTTAGTCATGAGAAAAAAATTGGTGGAAGGAATTTTAGAGTTGAGAAAAAATATTATTCGAGCTGAAAAAATTTTAGAGTTGGAAAATATTTCGGGAAAAAGTTGACAGTACCGAGTGTTGGATAAAATCCATTGTTTGAAACTAATCGACAATCGATTAATCGATGAAAAAATAATCGATTAATCGATTATAATCGCAGTGGAAAATTCGAAAAAAAATTCCTATATTTTAGCGCCAACGCAGCCACAAAAATTTCAAAAATTCCTTAAAATGGCTAAAATCCTCTTGGTCAAAAATCCTTGACTTTTTTTACAATTCTGAAAAAAAAAATGAAATAAAAACGTAAAAATTGAACTATTTTTATTTTAAATCACACATTTCTCGGAGATCCTTACAAATTTTGAGCACCACTTAGGATTGAAGAGGGGCATAACTTGAATTTCAGAAATTTTTAGAGAATTTTTACGTTCTTGGGTCAAAATTGGACAAAAATAAAATAATTGCCCAACACTAGTTTTTAGAGATTAAAAATATATTCAAAAAAATGTATTACAGTTGAAAATTTTTTGAAAATGATATGAACTTGGCCTTGCATGAGCCACACAGGAAAGATTCAGTCGTTCGCCCCTAAACGAATGTTGAAAAAAAATCGTGCCCCTTCCCCATCCATATCAGTGCTCACAAACTAGACACTTACTTAAATATTTACCTCAAAAAATTGGGTAGGAAAAAATTTTAAGAAACTCGAGGTGAAAAAAGTCATGAGATTTTTTAATTTTTAAATCGAAGAATGGAATTTTAGAGTTGATAGTTGAGAAGTTGAGAAAAATATCAGTAAATGACAGGGATCCGGAGGCGGAGGGAGGAGGGCCCCTTTGGCGATTTTATCGGAGCCGGAGCCCTAGCCGGAGCTGGAGGCACTTTTATAAAAATCTCGGAGCTGGAGCCGGAGGGACCAGACCCCTACCTCCGGATCCCTGGTAAATGAAACAAAAACAATTTCAGAACTGAGAAAATTTTAGTAAATGTAAATTAAAGAAACTGAAAATAATTTTGAAGACGGGAGAAATTTTAAGAAATGAGAAAAAATTTTATTCGAATTGAAAAAATCTCAGAGTTGGAAAATATTTTGTTAAAAATTTTTCGACGATGAAAAATATATTCATAAAAATATATTTCGGTTGAAAAAATTCAAAAAATTGAAAAAAAAATTATTCAAGTAGAATTTTTTTTTTTTTTTTTTTAATGGGTTCGGACTACATGGTCCATTAGCCCAGCCCTATAACAACACAGCATGAATTAGTAGATAATCAGAAACGAATTACATTGTCAGTGAGTACTGTGACTCTCTGTAAAAAATCGCCTATTAACTGGTATAATTCAACACTTGGATAACTAAGGAGGGATAAGGCAGAGAAAGGAGCCGGAACACCTATAACCAATATCTTTTTATAAAGTTCAGTTCTTAATTTACAAAGAGGAGGACACTCGAACAAAATATGATTTAGATCACAGCTGACTTTGGGAAGGGAATGAAGAGGACATAAAGGGGAGTCAAGTACACCAATTCTAAAGAGGTGATTAGGAAGGGAAGAATGACCAGTCCTAAGTCTCATAATCGAAGTTGAAACATAACGAGAAAGATCCTTCATTTTCCTGAACCAAGGAAACCTTGGAATCTCAGGTTCAATTATGAGGAATTAAAACAATAAGAATTTAGACTCGCCCGAATCAGAATCAAACAGCAAAGATTCAGTCGTTCGCCCCATAAACGAACGTCAAAAAAATCGTACCATTCCCCATCCGCACCAGTGCTCACAAACTAAGACACTCGTACTGCAATCAGTGTTGCCAACTTTAAGGATATATCCTCAAAGTTGAGGATTTTTGAGGTCTGTGAAAAATTGTTGAGGATTTCTTTGAGGATATCATGATTTTAGGGATTTTTAAGGATTTACGAGAAAAATTGAAAAAACGAGCCAAAAACACACATTTTTTATGTTAAAATATCAATTTTTTCTAAATTTTCTTCAAAATTTTCGCGAAGTGCCCTAATTTTTCAAATTTTTGTTCAATTTAGGCCAATAAACGGAAAAATTCTTCAAAATTTTCTAAAATTCAAATAATTTTGTTCCCCGACCCCAATTGGCAGTAATGGCACTCCAAATCTCCGCCTAATTTCTTTGTAAAAATTTCTGAAAAACGTATAAAAACGGGCTTCGCAACATAATTTGAAGTAAAATTCGTTCAATTTTTACGTTTTTATTCCTTTTTTTTCAGAATTTGGTGATAGGTAACGTTGAAAGTGACGTTATTCGTGAAAAAAAAGGTTAAGGATTTTTTAAGGATTTTTGACCAAGTGCATTTTAGTCGTTATGAGGATTTTTCGATACTTTTGGTTGGCAACACTGACTGCAATAGGCAACGAGACAACAATGTAAATTAACCCCGAGTTCGTATCGATTTCAAATACTTAATCATTGTTTATGAAAATACGAAAGCGAAGATTGCCCGAGAATATTTTAAATTGCAAAACAACCCTGGAACGAAACCCGAACAAAATACTCCAGCTTGGAAGTCTATTCGGAATATACCGCACATTTATGAAATAAAATTAAAATAAAAAATGAAATCCTGCATAAAATCAAAGGTATCTTGATAGGCAAACCACGCCAGTTGGAAAATATGCTTTTTTCACAACATGTTACACGAGCCAGAGTAGAGCTGCCATAGATATAAGTTAATTTCGAAAACAAGGTAAATAGAATTTGAAATATTACAATAAAGAATCATATCAAAGGTAGGTATACCTACATAAAAGGATTTTTATTCGTTCGATGTGGAAAAAAAATTCCAGAATTAACGATTCGTGGTCGACTGGTTGGTTAGGTTACTGCCTTATTTTCTCTCGAGTTATCGAACCGTTGAACAAGGTGAATTTATTTTCTACAAAAATGTCAAGTAGGTAGGGTAAAAAACACTGTTTTCTGTTCGGGGCAACGAAACGTAAGTTTAGTTCTGTTCGGTATAGGGGTGCTGAAGAAAGAAACACCTATCGAAATTTTTTCCCGAGGAAACCTTGGTCGGTGTTCTGGTGCGGAATGTGAATGAGAGCGTACGAAGGATATAAATATACTGCATTTTAACAAACTGAACTGACCAATGGTAGACGTAGGTATTAATCTTACTATATTTCTGAAAATATGACAACTCGTGTGCGAAATATATTACAATAGGAGACATTCGTGTCGTCTCGTCTCTCGTGTGATTTGACTTCTACATAAATAATCTTTTTGTTCGCTAGGTTTTCAAATTGCAGATGTACCTACGTGGAGAAATAAATACGTTGTTGCGGAAATGCACATACTTTTTTATGCGAAACGTTTCCATGTAGTGTGTAGCTCGACTGTATATTAAATTCCTGCGATACCGAAGAAATTCCTGCTTCGAGTACATATCCAGGTACTATCAAGTACCTAAGGCTAGTTTCATACTTGCGATAAATTTTACGATGCATTCCTCACTCGAGCATTTTCAGTTTTTTAATACGAAATAGACCTAAAAGTTATTATTTGGGTGAAGTAGGTAACTAAAAATAAGAAAGACGATAATCAAGTTGAAAGTGGATAATTAAAAGTGTCACTGGTGCCATAATCGAAATATGGCATCAGATTTATAGGTATCTAAACTTCATTATTCAAAAAAAAAACTTCGGTGGTAGACATGATAATTAGGTACTCGAAAATCAGAAAATTTAGAATACCTAAGTAAATAATTATTGAAAGTTTTGAAGAATTACAATGTCAAGTTTAGTTGGAAAATTTGGGGTTTGAAGTTTTTTAAAATTTTTTTTTTAAAATTAAGTTCAGCGCTAACAACAAAAAAAAAATACCTAATAAAAATGAAAAAGAAGACGAGACTGGGACAAACATTCTGGGACAAACATTTAAAAATTAAAAATTGGTTTTATATTTCATTTCTATCTTCAAATCAGTTTTTACTTTCAAAAAAATTGTATTTTCAGTGCCTATTAGTTTTTGACATTTATTGTAGGTGAATGGTTTTATTCATCCGTCTTGAAAGGGACGGAAAAATGTGAAGAGGGAAGACGTATCATTCAAACTTAAAAAAATCATGTCAGAAAACTGCATTTCCAGTCATTGCTTCTATTCTTTCTTTAGGTGCACTCAAAAATTGAAATTCAACAATTTTATTTTAGAAATCCAATAAAGTTTGAAAATAAAATGTTCAAAATTTTTTTTAATGGGATGAAGTTTGTGTTAGTTAGATATATCTAAAAAATTCTTAGGTAAAAGCGCGCATATTTTCAATGTCAATTCACTTTTTTTGGAAAACACTGAAAATATATATATTTTTTAAAATCAATTTTTAGATCTTGAAAAAGGTAATAATAAAAAATTGTTGAAAGCAATTTTTTGAGTAAAAATATCTATCATACAACTTTGATCGGTTTTCAAAAGTTGTCAAATTTTTTGAAAATTGCTCAACTTTTAAAAATTGCTCAATTTCTAAAATTTGCATAAGCTTTTGAATGTTGCTCAATTAGTGAAAACCACTCAATTTTAAAAAATTGCCCAATTTCTAAAATTTGCGCAAGATTTTAACAGTTGCTCAATTTGTGAACACCACACTATTTTTAAAAATTGCTCATTTTTTGAAAATTGCTCAATTTTTTGAAAATCGCTCAATTTTTAAAAATCTTCCAATTTTTGGAAATGGCTCAATTTTTAAAAACCATTCAATTTTTAAAATTTGCACAAGCTTTTAAAAGTTGCTCAATTTATAAAAACTTCTCAATTTTGAAAAATTGCTTAATTTTTGAAAATTGCTCAAATTTTGAAAATTGTTGATTTTTTGAAAATTGTTTAATTTTTAAGATTTGCACAAACTTTGGAAAGTTGCTCAATTTTTAAGAACTGTTAGATTTTTGAAAACCACTCAATTTTTAGAATTTGCACAGGCTTTTAAAAGTTGCTCAATTTGTGAAAACTGCTCAATTTTTAAAAAATTGCCAAATTTGAAAAAACTGCTAAATTTTTGAAAATTGCTCAAATTTTTAAAACTATCAAATTTTTGAAAATTGCTTAATTTCAAAAATATGCACCAGCTTTTGAAAATTACTCAAATTTTTAAAACTGTCGAATTTTTGAAAATTGCTTTTAATTTCAGAAATATGCACTAGCTTTTGAAAGTTGCTCAATTTTTAAGGACAACTCCATTTTTGAAAATCGTTCAATTTCTAAAATTTGCACAAGCTTTTAACAGTTGCTCAATTTGTGAACACCACACTATTTTTAAAAATTGCTCATTTTTTAAAAACCACTCAATTTTTGAAATTGCTCAAATTCTGAAGGGTTTAACTTTTAAAAATTGCTCAATTTTTGAAATTTACACAAGCTTTTGAAAGTTGCTCAATTTGTAAAAACTGCTCAATTTTTGAAAAACGCTTAATTTTTAAAAATAGCTTTCAATTTATGAAAATCGCTCAATTTCTGAAAATTGCCCAATTTTTATAAGTTGCTAAATTTTTAAAAATTACTCAACTTCTGAAAATTGTTTAGTTTTTGAAAGCTGCTTAGTTTTTGAAAACGTTCAATTTCTGAAAATTTCTCAATTTCTGAAAATTTCTCAATTTCTGAAAATTCCTCAATTTTTGAAAATTGCTCAATTTTTAAAATTTACACAAGTTTTTGAAAGATGCTTAATTTGTAAAAACTGCTCAATTTTTGAAAATCGCTCAGTTACTGAAAATCGCTCAATTTTTATAAGTTGCCAAATTTTTAAAAATTACTCAACTTCTGAAAATTGTTTAGTTTTTGAAAGCTGCTTAGTTTTTGAAAACGTTCAATTTCTAAAAATTGATTGAAAGTGGCACAATTTTTTAAACATTTTTAGTTTTTGAATATTGCCTGAGTTTTAAAACTAGCCAAATTTTCACAAATTTTCCTACCTTTTCATGTTTTTAAAAATACTCAAAAATTTTCGATTTTTTAAAAAAGTTGATTCAAAAAAAAAGTTTTTAAAAACTTTCTAATTCTTAAAAATTGTAAAATTTTTGAAAATTTTTCAATTTTTGGAAATTGGTGAATTATTTTGAAGAGTCAGATTTTAACAGTGTTAGGTACTATCATTATATTTTAAAAAATTGACAAATTTTAAGATACTGATAAATTTTTAGAAATGGTTAAACTTTTAAACATTGCCAAGTTTTTAATAATTGCTCAATTTTTAAAAGTTGTCTAAAGTTTAGAAAATATACATTTTTTTGAGTAATATTGAATTTTTCAAGAATTGCCAATTTTTAAAAATGGGTAGGTAACTGTTTAATTTTTAAAATTGTGAGTACAAAAACTGCCAATTTTTTACATGAAGGCTATATGTAAGATTTAGCCATATACGTGATGCTTGAAATAATATCATCCTCTGTACCTACCGATTTTTATTATAAATTTCTCAGGCGGTGTTTCTTATACATATAAAATTTTTTTGAAACTTTCTCCAAAATGTTTTACATCAAGGGCCACTTTTTTTGAGGGAGTCAGAATGAAAATCAAAATCGGAGTCGATTTCACGCACCTACTTAACTGACTACAAACCTTGTTAAAAATTATTAAATCAAAAACCACTCAATTTTTTAAAAATTGTCAAATTTTTAGTTTTAATTTTAAAATTTGTTAATTTTCGAAAATAGCAGGTAAAATTTTTTAATACTGCCGAATTTTAAAAACTTTTTAATTTTTTGGAAACTGCCCAATTTTTACAATATTTTCTACATTAAAAAAGTAGAATTTTATAATTCAGTTTATAGAAGAAGGCAACGAATCAGATGCGAATTTTTTCCCAGCTTCTCGATAATTTAACCTAAAAATGTTAGTAATCTCGATGTTATTCCTCCCTTCACCTCTTCGCCCTCTTCAGCTCGTGTCCAAGAATGAGCTCAACACTACCTAATATTTGAAAAATCATTATTAGATTCGAAGGAAAACGATTTCAAATTATACTTATTGCGATTACCTTCCATATTTTCAATTTATGATTTTGCCTTATGGAAAATAACGATTACGCGTATTTCGAAAAGCAAACTCGTTCAAGCGATAGATTCTACGTACTTTAGTATAGAGATTGGGATATTTTGAAATTCAAAAAAATCCATTAATTATACTCTTTGGTATAAATTGAAACGACGACGCGCTTGGCTAATGGAAAGAATTCTGTGTAATAGTTTCGCCAAAGTGTATAAAGAAAACTTTACGATAAAAATTTTACGCTCTATCTAATTTCATCTATAACACCTAACGAACGGGAAATGAAAATTTCTATCCTTTTGCTCGGCGCTATCATTTAATTGGATGTTTACAAAATGTTTAAATAAGTTGAAAATTTCTCTACGACGTATCCTTCCCATTCCCACCTCAGGTCTCCATTTAAATTTACTTTTCCACTGTTTTAATTCGTAAAGTGATAAAAATAATGTACAGAAAATACAGAGGTGTTTCTTCGAACGAAATGCAAAACATTTCACCAGAAGCGAATGTGTTGCCTATTTTTAAATTTCAAAGGGGCAAGGGACAGTAGCTTTAAAAAATACTAGAGTAAATAATTTTTCAGTAAAAATAGATATTTAAAAATGAATTTTGACCTATTTTTCATCACAGACGTAAAATATCAACCAATTTTTAAGTTTGCCACAAGCTCGTGAATTTCCAAACAAACAACCTCTTTTTTTTTACCAACAACATTTCGAGAATGAAAAAATTTAAAACTCTAATGAAAGGTTGTAGTATGATAATTGGAAAAAAAGGCACGAAAACTCTTTTGAAGGATCAACTTGACTAGCAAATGAAATAATATGTCATTAAAATTTTCGAAAAGTGTTAGACAACCACGCCTGGCTCATTCAAAATGAAAGGCAAGATAAAAAGCAGTTTTTTACATCGTAGTGAACAGATTTTCTCATCGCCTTCGAGGCTTTTGTCAACAACATTTTTAAAATTAAAATTAATATCACATACAATTTCGAAGATATGAAATTCTTCGCTTCATCAAATTAAAAATATGGTGGAACTTTTTAATTTGCAAAATGGACACCTTTTTCTCAAGCTCGATTTAAATTATGAAATTGAAAAAGTGCGATGGCCGTTTCAAAGGACATCCTGTATACATTACACCTATTTTCAATTCGCTTTACACGGACGATAATTTGAGAAATCACAGTAATAATGATCCCATAGGTATCTAATTTTCTGAACCGTGTGTTCGTACGAAAAAATCGTTCGAGCGTTAATAATATTCAGTTTGTTTAACTCTTTAACGCCTTTACAGTAAATTACAAATCTTCCACATCCACACACCCTTACGACGTAATAAAATTAAATTCCAGCGTAACTGCGAACTTTTCTGTCAACTCGTAAAACATTTAGGTAAATTCGAAGAACATAAAAGCTGATTTTAACGAATAACGGCGAAATTTTATTAGTTTATTTTCAAATATAGCCTTACTGCGGGTCATTTTGATCAATTTTTTTTTCAAACCGTCAGTCTACTTGGAAACGTTTCACCTTCAAAAATTTCGTAAGAGAAATTTCTCGTGAAATTTTACGCTCGTCTAAAATATACGAGTACGTAGAATCTATTCATTCGGAAACCTAAAACGAGTACATACTTATGCGTGGATGCTGCTTTATAAAGTTACGAAGGAATATTTAAATTTTCGCACCGAATTAACTTTGCTCGACGTAGTCTTATTGTGTTGGCGGGTAAATTTCGGTAAATTTATGAAATTCAGATTACTAATTAAATTTTGCTTCTTGAATGCACCTGTGTATCGAAATTTTCATTTTTCGAGGAAACTTCTTTTCGAGATATTATAATTGCGAGAAAGAACGTCGGAGAGTGAAAAGATTTCCGACGTTATTTATGTAGAAGTATTCAATTTGCTCGGCGAAGGTGATAGATAAGAGGGCGGTTTGAAATTATTTTTCGAAAAAATCGCGAATTCGCGATATTTGAATTAAAATCTATTTATTATGTTTCAAGACGATTAAGAAGAAAATATACTTAAAATTTTTCTCGATAATGCCTTCGAATCTGTAATAATAGATAAAGACTTTTTTTTTGTGAAAAAATCACAGATTTTCATCAAGTCGTAAGTACTAAAGTAAGCCCTTTTTTGGGAATGGCTTTTAAGTTCAGGGACGTTTTGAAAATACTTATAGATCGTTCGTTCGTCATTTTGTGAGTGCGACAAATCAGTGGCATGGCGTAGCCAGAAATTTCTCATGGAGAAGGTCCAAAATTTCATAATTTTTTGAGAAATTTTGAGTCCCCCCCCCCCCCCCCCCCCAATTTTCTCTTACTATAAAAACACTAAATTCAAACTAGATGGTTTTGGAACAAACAACTGTCTTACTAATTATTTTGACCCTAAAAACCAAAAAAACCTCACAAATCCAAGCAGTGGCGTCAGAAGCTTTTTTTGGGAGGATGCAAAGTGGGTATAAGGAGACTTGGAATATCAGAAGGGAGCCATTTTCATATGTGATTTCGTTCATGCCCGAGCGAACTGATGGCGAAGCTTTGAGAAAATTTGATTTTTAATGCTCCAATAAGGCATTTTTCACATAAGTTCCTAACCCTAAGGGGGAGGGGAGGTCTAGACCCCCATCCCCCGTAGTTACGCCCCTGTGTCATGTTATTTTAAAACCAATTTTTTTTTTAAAACTGATGAAAGTGTTATTTTGGAACAAACAACTGTCTTACTAATTATTTTGACCCTAAAAACCAAAAAAAAACCTCACAAATCCAAGCAGTGGCGTCAGAAGCTTTTTTTGGGAGGATGCAAAGTGGGTATAAGGAGACTTGGAATATCAGAAGGGAGCCATTTTCATATGTGATTTCGTTCATGCCCGAGCGAAGTGATGGCGAAGCTTTGAGAAAATTTGATTTTTAATGCTCCAATAAGGCATTTTTCACATAAGTTCCTAACCCTAAGGGGGAGGGGAGGTCTAGACCCCCATCCCCCGTAGTTACGCCCCTGTGTCATGTTATTTTAAAACCAATTTTTTTTTTAAAACTGATGAAAGTGTTATTTTGGAACAAACAACTGTCTTACTAATTATTAAAAAGTGATTTTTGTTCGAAGCGTAATTTTAAGTACTTGTCTGTAATGAAACCAAGACCGTCACATCAAACGAAGGCAGCAAGATGGCTTTCCCCATCCTCCTTCAAATAATGACAAAAATGGAATTTTTCCAGTCGAAAGAACTGGGTCTGATTCCATAAATCTTCGAAAGCGGTGACCTTTTCTTCAGAAAATTCTCATGTAGAGTTGGAGAAAATGTAGAAAATCAAATTCCGAGACAGAAAAGATTCATCCAATTTTATTTTCCTGCTCCTCGCACCCCCCCCCCCCATAACTATGTAGTTACAATTTGTCCTCAGTTCGAACTACATTCTGCCAAATTTTTACATACAAGCCAATCTGAGGTCTAGGAATAAGTGTCTATTTCACTTTCCAAAAAAGTCGAAAGCAACCCATCGTAGGAATAAAACTCATCATTAAGATTAGTCCTCCTGCTTTTTTTCCGAAAATTGAATTGACCGAAGGAGACGGAGGGGCCAGAAAGCTATATCTGGACCTAAAATAAAATTTGTAAAAATCTGTCATCTCCCAGAATTAATTCGTACTCTCCCCAATCAAAAAATTTTGAAAACTAAAAATGGTGTTACTGGAGACGTTCACCCAAAAATTTTCATTGGTGCTTATTTTTCACCTTTACCAGATTTTTCAAAGAAGACTTAAAAAAATTTTTTTCACGTTTTAAAAATTTTCTTTTGAAAACACTGGTAGCGTTTTCTACTATTACCCCCTCCTTTCACCCCAAACACTTTAAAAAGAATAAAATTTCATTGCATAGATTGTATCAGATTATTTTTTTATGAAAATATTTTTAAACATTGAGACCATTTTAAGATTTTTCCCCCAATTTTTTACTGGAAATTCAGAAAACTTCCAAATATTCCTACAAAAATATCGTATGGTGAGAAATTGACATCAATTGTGTTTTTGGATAAAAAACCAGATATACCCATTTGTACACACAAATATCAATACCATAGGTGGAAAAATTATTTCACAAAGTTTTCAAATACATACCTATATAAAATTTTTACCAGATTTTTTTACCCCCTCCACCATTCGACTTTCGAAGAAACCCCTATAACCCCTCACTTCCTTACTGAAGCTTTGTAAAAATCGATCCGGATTCATTTTCATACTTATCAACTTTACTTCTCAAAAAAATTACCAAAAAAACAAATTTTTAAATACTCTAACCATAAATAAAATTGTCAGCTGTGGAATTTTTCATCTCGTTGCACCATAATTACAACCGAGTGATTGATTGATAACACTACATCATTTAGAACTTGATAGCTTTGTAATTCCTGCAGCACGAATTTGAATATTAATTAGTTTTTCGAAAACGTTATGAATTTTTATGTAAACGGGAAAAATTGATGCACATCGGTTAATGCGATATTCTCTCGTCTTAATTATAGTCCATTACATTTTCCCATAGGCCCAACAGTACGGAAAATATTTCCGACGTCGAAAACGTAGTAGTTTTTCCAATTTTCTCTTGATAGATACCCTCTCTGACTTTCTTCGCTTTAAAAACCATTTTTGTAATAAACTGTCTAAGTTAATCAAAGCCTCGGAGGTTGTTTTACTCTACTTTTTTCATCGTGTCTACGAAACAACAAAAAATAACAGAAAATATAGCGTAGAATAGACTTAAACTTAATCGAATCGTATATAAAAAAAAATCTAATTCCATAGAAAGACATTTTCTGTGTCAAAACCACATCAATATTTTAACCTTAAAAAAATTGACAAATCGAGCCCTAAACTTTTTTCCACAAAGTTGAAAATGTGCGACGTTTTTTTTTTTCGGGTAATTATTCGAAGACCACACAAATTTTCCGAGTTGTTAATTTAGATGTGTTTTTTCCCGCGAAAAAATCCTATTTATGTTAAACTCGGCGGTAAAACGAGTATTAAAGAAGTTTGTAGGTTATTTTAACCGATGGTAAAGAGGTAAAGATGCAATGAGCAGGAAGGAAATCCTCGCCACAGACGAGATTTTCGAATTAGCTATTTTTTCGAACGAGGATTAGTTTAGAAAAACACACCGGAGACATTATAATTTCGCCGTGTAATTCAACAATCCGTAGAGTATTAAATGCATGATGTGGGAATTTTTAGTGCAAACTGTCTAACAATTTTTGCTTCTAGTACGTGACACGATATTTTTTATACCGGCGAGTGAAATGTTTTTGCGACAAGTTTAGCATTATAAAATATCCAGATAGAATTTTTCGTGAAGGGAATTACAGCACGAGTATATTGCGAGCTTGGGCACAACACGCCACCATTTTTTCCTTTATTTTGTATTCTTTATGGCGATACAATGAAGTGACATTATACTCATGTCAGATATATAAAATATCCAAGAAGTTATACATTAAAAACGAGAATTCGTTGATTTCCATAAAAGAAAATTCAAACGATATTCTTTTAGTTAAATTTCAAGTTAAATCGATCGATGGAGGGATGTAGCGATAGGGGATGAGGGGGGAGTCTCTCCAGAAATGTGAAGAATTGGTAAAGCTTGGCAAAGGACCTTTCAGTCAAAAATAACCCTTGATCCAAATTCGGTCACAAATGACTCAAAATGTTTGCAGTATAAAATCATTCAGAAAATTTTTTGACCCCTCACTCTCCCTCCTTCCTTCCGGAATTATTGTATCCCCAATATCGAAAATCCAACGTGGTCAGATCCATATTTTACATGAAAAATTAGGATTTCAGAAAATTGCATGTGCTTTAATCGATCAAATGGGTCACCAATACAGATAATCAGCGAATTAAGTTGCCGAAGTTCATATAGACTATTTTTATAGGCTTGTAATACAATGTTGGAAAATTCCAAAATTTTCTGAAGGCTCCGAAACGTCTCGAAACCATTTCCAATCGATTCAGGAGGTCAAAAATAGGGTAGGTATATACCAAATTTCAGTTTTTTTTTGTTGATTATATGAAGCGGTGAGAATAATTCCTCCCAGCTTCGCACCAAAAGTTGAACAGGGTTTTAGATTTTAGACTGCAGCGTGCAGTTGTGCACAGTGAACCGGTTCTTGCGCTTGCATAGCAGGACTGGGAGAATGAATGAGAACAAAGAACCAAAAATTTTGAGAATGAGAACAACATTGAAAGTATTAAAAGAACAAGAATGAGAACAATAAGTGCAGAAAGAGAACTAGAATGACCCTATTGACAAAATAGAACCACGTTTACACGGTGTAAAAATGAGACTATTGGGGGGGTTAAATACGCTATTCCCATCCCTCAAAACCAGTTCTATCAGTCTGTATACACGAAATGTTATGCAGGCGTATACACAAAACGTTACACATTCTTAGGGGGTATCACTTGAAGTGTTTTTATAGAGCTGTTTACGAGCCTGTGATGAGATATGCTCTGCCAATTTGGGGTGGTTGTGCCAATTACCACCTACAACCAATCAGGGTGCTTCAGCATAGAGCTATAAAAATTTTGGTGGGATTAGGTTCTTACAATTTAGCTTTGGAAGCTTTTTGTATTGCTGAAGTACCAAGATTTGATCATTTGAATGAAATTGATACATTTCGGTTAGTGGGGGTTTTGAAAAGTAAAATTGGTCAAAGAGAGACAAGAAGTGGCCTTAGAGGATCTGAAAAATTTTTGTTGAAGGTGTCTCCATGGAGGAAGGTGCACTCCAAAATGCAGTTTTGGTATTGGGACCGACCAGGTACAATGAACTGCCAGATGGAATCAAAGTATTGGGAGGAAGGGTAGGACTCAAAAAGCTGAAAAGGGCACTGGCAGCAACTTAACTTGAGTTAAATATAAAGGAAAAATGACCTCCATTACCTCCCCCTCCCCCCGGTCAACTAGGGTATACATTTTTATTAGTATTATTATTTTTTTAATTTATATTATCTTCTCATTTTTTGTTTTTTTTGTTGCTGCTTTGTTTGTTTTGTTTTGTTTTTTTTTTATTGGTAACCCCCCGTTCGCCATAAGGCATAGGGGTGGATAAATATTTATTATATTCATTATAAATGCATCTTGAAATAAATCTTGAAATCTTGAAAGTTCTACTCATACCTGGATTAAGGAGAGAGCCTGGCCAGCAAATTCTCTCAGCCAATCACACATCAACTCTCATAGCCCTGCACCTCTCATCTAACAGTGTTAATTCACCTTTGTTGAGTAAGCAATTTGTTAGTTCGTATTTCACATGGCATTGTGCAAACATCTACTTCGCAATGTATTCGTACCTAGCCTAGAATTGATGTTTGGTGTAATTTTCATACACATGTCTTAACTAGGGATGGCAAATGCTCGCACATTTTGTTTTCTGTGCGCGTTCTCGAGCATATGCGCGCATATGCTCGAGCATGCGAGCATTTTCTGTAATTTTGTACCTCACTTCATAATACAAATGGCAGTGTTGTCGGGCGTTCGCGTTCTGAACGCCCGTTCGTTCAGAACGGGCATAGTTTTTGGAATTTTTGAATGGAACGTGAACGAACGCAAAAATGAGTGATTGAACGAGGAACGAACGGCGTTCAAACACAATGCGTTCATAAATTGAACGCCGTTCTCATAATTTTTCATTCATTTTGTGAATTATTGTATGATAATTTGATTCAGAAAATTACTGATGTATAATTTTGAAGCAGTTTAGACTCGCGTTGATTTTTTTTATCAAATTAAAATTCAAAATTGATCAAAAAAATTCCGTATTTTTTTTAAAAAAAACAATGAACAGACGAACGGTGAACGCTGAACGCGAACGCTGAACGAACGATGAACGAACGCTTCCATTTTCCAAAAAAAATTGAACGGAACGCGAACGAACGCTTAAAATACCCACTGAACGATGAACGAACGGCGTTCAAAAAAAAGGTGAACGCGACAACACTGACAAATGGTTAGCAAGTCAATGAATATTTCAACACAAAATGAGTGAATTAGGACCACATAGTCAACCTCAACTTTATTCTTAACTAAGTAGACAGATTCGAAAAAAAAACTTCGCAGAATCCCCCCCCCCCCCCCTCCCTTAATAAATATCAATTATTTCTTATTTTTTTTTAGAAAATACTCGTGCTCGCGCACTATAGAAAGTGCGTTCTCGCGCATTTGAGCATTTGAGCATGCCATCCCTAGTCTTAACTGTTCTCGGTGTTTTAATTGCTTCTACGTGCACAACAAAACGACAAATTCATTTGTGCTGGGTTGAGATATTGGAAGGTAGGAAGATATTGTGTGGGTTTGAGGGCCTAAGCCTAAACCTCAGAAAAGTGTAATATCAGCATACCACGTGTGCCAGGCCAGGCCTAGGCTTACCTGAAAAGGATATTCTCTCTTCGCCTACTCAATTATCATCCCATCTCACCAGTTCATAAATGGGACCAAATACATCACACAAGTTCATAGATAAATTTTTATATTTTGCAGGGCGATGAGGTACCTTACCTACTTAATTTTGAAATTTCAAAAAATTCTCCAAAATTCAATAAATGCACTTCAGCACTTTAAATTTTGGATGTGGGGTTCTTTTATAATGTACTTTTGATTTGATGTATTTTTGTTTCGGCTCAAAATTTTACTTTGAGTTTGGATACCTCCCTCGTTGATTATGAAAACGTGGAGGAAAATGTGTTTTTTTTGGTTTTGATTTTTTTTTTGAACATGTTACACCCTATTTTGGAATCCGAAAAAATATATGTCATGCATGGCGACTCGACAGAATCAATAGAGTCACTTCAGACCGAATTTGGGTCAAGGACAATTTTTGACCCTTGAAAAAAGTGGCAAAAGTTGCAAAATTCAACACCAAATTTTTTAGTTAACAAAATGTTTGGAAAAAAGTCATACCAATAATTTCAGAAAACACAACTAGCAGTTGTTTGGATTAATTAGAAAAATAATTTTTATGTGTAGCCAAGCACTTGACAAAGAAATATCTACATGGAAGTACATTTTAACTTGTGGTAAAAATGGTCATTTTTTCACTTTTGAACATTTTTTTTCAATTTTCAAAACTATTTTAAATTTGTTCAAAAACTAGGGGTTAGAGAAGGTAAAATTTTGGATAACAGTTAGTAAAATTTTGGATAAAAGTTGGCAAAATCTTGGATAAAAGTTGGCAAAATCTTCACCCCCTGGAAAGCCATCTCTTTACATCCCTAAATCGATGAGATGGAATTAGGGTGTTCGTATACCTCGAAAGTTTTTTTTTCTCAAACCCATCTCGTAACTTCGACATGTAAAATTAATAAAGAGACTGTCTTTCCAATTAATTAAAATCCGTTGTTTGCTTAATGGCATCGCGATAATAGGTCTATTTATCGGAAGAAGAAAAATTGAAAAGTTTATATCTGTTTTTGAAGTTCGCCTCGTAGCAAACCATCAACGCAACGCGAGAAAACACGCAACGTTTTTTCCTCGTTTTGTAGGTACTACGTAGACCTACGCGCGAGCAAATGAAAATTGATGATTTTTCGAAAATTCTTGACGAGTTTTAACGTAGGTTCTAGGTATATGGTCGAAAGTAAAATTCACATAATTTTAAAACGTGTTCTTCGAGCCGAGATTTTTTCCCACGAATGTGGGGGTTTTCAAAGTTTTTATGATGAATTTGAAAATTACTCGTGGATAGAATATACCTAGTGGAATGAGCAAAATGATAATGAGAAAAGAGGAGACGATACCGAGTATTAATATTTCAGCGAAGAGTAGGCATAATTTGCAAATTGACGTATAAAATATGTGATTTGAATAGTGAAAATGGCATATTAACGCTTGTGAGGTTTGTGTTCGATGTCGTAAATGTTGTTATTTTCAAATTGCATGTATGATATAGACCGAAAATGGAAATGGACATCTACACATGTACGTGTGTCTAAAGTCTAATCCAATCTCGCCATGAGCCGACAGTTTCGATTAATTCAATTTGTAATTTTCAATGCAGGCGAAAAAGGGATTTTGATTCGGGTAAAGGAACCACTTGAATAGAGAGAGAGACCCATGACTTGAATGGATGAAAAGAGTGTGTCAAAAGAAATATATTTTTTACACGTATGTATGTATTACATAGGTACCTAGTACCTAGACCTACTACGAATAAAATTTTATAATGAGTTAATATGGAATGTTTTTGATCTATTTATAGTCTAATTTTACTTTTAAAAGAAAGAAAAAGCGCATAAGCGCAACCAAGGGGATATTATGGGGCTTGAGCTCCCCTTAAGATCAGCAGGAAACATTTTTATCACAGAAATATCAAAAATAAATGCATTTTTTGGCTCTTCAAGTATGATTTTTCAAACAATTTTCGCTCGGGCAGTATTTTGGTTACTATTTTATTGAATATGAATTTAACTCTCTAAATCTGCATCAGTCAAATTTGTTAAAACTGCCTTTTTGAATTTTTGAAATAATTTTCATTTGATATTGATTTCTCGGTCAATTCCCAATTTAGTAAAAAAAAATCAGTAATTTTGACTAAACGATCAATGAAAAATCACTGATTTTCGGTTAAATTTATTTTACTGATTCAAACAAATAAATTAAAAATTCCGCAATTTTTCAACCTTTCTTTATTCAAATCTTTATAATACATACCTGACTACGCCAGCGCCACTGAAATAACAAATTCTCAATTTTTCATTGAATTTTGACCCCCTCCCCCCTTTTTCTCGAATTCTCAGCCTTTTTCTTATAAGTATATAATTTCTGGATACGCTTATGGAAAAGTGGCAAAACTACATAATTACTCTCAAACAACTCTTAAATCATTGCTGTGAATTTGATAAATTCGAATTTTTTTTACTTATATTCAATAAATTAATACATTTCATTATTATTCATAAAAAATTGAACTCTTGGTCGTTTAAATAATTAAATTTCCGTATTACGAGTAAAATAATAAAGAGATCGCGCTTCTACAAAAAAATTTTCGACGAATATGCGAACCCCTGTTGGAAGGCAAATCATGAATGAATGATTATCACTATCATGTTAAATTTCGAAGTTTTTCCTAATTCCCAACTAAGTACTTACACTTAGCTACTTAATACATTATCTAATTAACGCGAATGTTTCGTTTGTCCAACTAGACGTATTTTTTTCAATCTTCAGAGACGTTCGATGGAAAAATGATTCACAATAATGTTTTTGTTTGATACGAAGAAAATACCTGAGTAGATAACTACCAAAATGTTCGAATTATCATACACCAAGTACATTTATAGTTTTTGACGAAAATTCGTCTCGTTAACAAGTATTGTTTGTGCGCGTTTTAAAAAAATGGTGATCGGTTGTAATAGATGTTCGATTTCAATAGTCGGTGTGACATTATGTTACAATGTGGTAAATAGTAAAACTACGCTTTTTTATAGTTCCGTGTACCGTATGTTTTTTATTTTGAAAAATGTAAAATCACCTTTGTGAAATTTTATCCGGTGCCGGTGGTGTGAGAATTGACTACATGTTTACATGCGACTTGATCCAAATTCCAAAAATATTGATAATTTGGCAAAACATCAATACCGATTGATTTTTGAAACCACTTTCTGATTTTTTTTAAAAGAGGAACTCCATGAGAGCTGATTTTGCACTACGACCAAATCCGAACTTAAGCGTCCAAAAATTATTGTGTATGATACTCTGAAATACTTTCAAATCATAAAAATCTTTTAGTTAAAATAAAATCGACGAGAAAGATACAAAATAAAACACAATTTTTCTGAAAAATTTACTTTTCATTTCCCCTCATTTGCTCAAAAATGATCAGAAATCAAAATATTGTCCTTTGATACGTACATTTATAAAACTTCTACAAATTATTACACTGAGAAAAATGGAGAATGAAAAATGAATAGAAAGTGTTGCAAAAAATTATAAATTTTATTCAAAAAAATAAATTTTATCAAAAAATAAATAAATTTTATCCAAAAATAATAAATTTTATCAAAAAAAATAAAGTTTATCCAAAAATAATAATAACGGGGCACCATTCGCAAAATTAGCAATTTTTATCAAAAAAAATAATAAAATTTATCACGAAATTTGATAAAGTTTATTGCATAGAAAATAAAGTTTGTCAATTTTGCAATAAATATTATTATTTTGCGATAAATATTATTATTTTGCGATAAATATTATTATTTTTTGAATAAATTTTACTAGTTTTGTGAATGGTGCCTTTTTATTATTACGTTTAATAAAATTTATTATTTATTTTTTTGAGTGTACAGCTCAAACCGTTGATAAAATTCAAATCATTGATTCCAAAAATTTTCCATCTTGAAGGCTCATTATATCGCCTTCTCAGGTACTTTTTGGAGAAACCAATGCCTGAAGCCTGATTCATGCTTCAATTGATATTCTTGTGATATTTTTTCTAGAATATCACATTTTTGTTTAAATTTTCAGATAAAATATCAAAAATATCACAAGTTTGTCAAAAAATTTGGAGAATTGTTTAAGGCAACAGAAATTATATGGGTGCAGATGCTTTAGAACTCTTCTTTCAAAAAATTACACTTCTGTTTAAATTTGCGGTATCCACCTCGAATTTACTTGAGAAAATTTGACGAAAAAATTCGTGATTTTTCAACATGTCTGTACTGTTTGCATCTTGCCCCATGGCATTTGGCAGGATCCAAAAAAAGTGAAAAAAATGCAAAATTATCAATATTTTTGGAAGATTTATTGGGGTGAACACAATTGACAGATTTTATTATTTTTCGAATAATTTTTTTTTTATCAAACTGTAATTTTTGGATCAGGTTATGTAAACATGTACATGGTCAATTTTATCTGTACTCTCACACCTGATAAAATTTCACAAAGGTGATGCTCGCAGTCAAACAGAACTTTATATCTAGGTACCTATATTTTTTCAACAGATAGTAAGCATTTATTACTCTGCAATCATCTGGTTCAACGATGATTCAACCACTCAAGCGCTTGTAGGTAAACTAAAAAATAATTCTGTTTTATCGTTATAATATACTCGTACTCGACAGTTTATCTCCAATATTGTAATTTTTTAATTTTTTAGGCTATACTCCGGAAGTGAAACTGTTCATTATTTTGATTCAAATAGTCGTATGCTTATTAGCGATTTTCCTCAGCGCCCCGCAAAACACTTTTTCTTCATTTTCCTCGATAAAAAGTACAGTTTTCGCAATAACTTTAGCAATGCTGTGTATCGACATGATGTCAACCTGTACGATCGTTGTTGAATTATTTTTAAACAAATCGGTGACTCTCGAAAGTTTATACTTCTCAGCACTTCTACTGGCAATATATTTTGGTAAAATTATGGTTTAATCAGACGAGAATAAATTTTTAATTCAACTACAATCAACTCATCGATCTGTTTTCGGTTACAGTTTTCAAAGGTTACGTCGCTGGAGTGATATTTTGTTTTAGAAAGGAACTGTTCCATGAATCGTTACGTGACGAATATCTCTTGACTGCTGAAAATGTCGAACCGGTTGAACGAAATATACTTCGGAGAACGAGTGTTTCGGTTATATCGCCTCTTTCATATAATCAATGTATTGCGGATCCTATTCGTACCCCATCCTATACATCACCACCGCCATACAGCGTTGTTTGAAAAAAAAACAAACAATGAAGATCACTTTAGGAAAAAATTAACGAAAAACGATCAAAATCATTGATATTTTGAAATGTTTCTCTAATATTCAGTTATTCTTGTTTTTTTTTGTTTTTCGAATTTTTCTCCATTTGTTGTGAACCTATTTATTTTTTATACCTACTAACCTAATGTTATTTTTTTCTACTTTTTCTAGGTACATCTCTCGACTGATAACTTTAATTTTGATAAAAATATATCAAGTGATCATAAAATATCTGACTTTTATTGAACGAAAAGTACAAATATGCTTGTTATTTCTTCATTTTTCACAAATCATAAAAAAACAACTTACATTACATTTCAATTTTTTGACGATGAAAATTCAATAACCAATAGGTATAAATATACTCACCAGAAATAAAGTACTTAGGTAAACAAAACATAATAAAATTTCAGTTCACAGAACTGCTACAAAAAAATCATTTAACAATTTAATTGGAATTAATTTTAATGACGAAGAATATTTTTTGGCTCATTTTTCAAGTCTTTACACGAGCAACCCAAATTTTATGAAAATTGCAGAAATCAAAATGCAGTTGGCAGCACTGCCATGAAAATATTTTAAAATTTCTCCCGAACATTTCTCCAAAGCTGAATTTTAGAAATTTAAAAACTCTAATGTACTTCTTCCAGATCTGAAATCTGAAAATTTTAAATTCTTTTGTACCCCTTTCAAAGCTAAATAATAGTAAATTAAAATTCCCCCTGTATCCCTAGAAAACGGAGTTTTGGAAATTTAAAATTTTCCCTCTATCCCCTAGAGTGGAATTCTGAAAATTTAAAATTCTCCGGTACCCCCTTTCTCTAGAACAACATTTTCTTGTACTGCCACCCCCTCCCCTCCCAGCTGGATTTTTGTAACTAAAAATTTTTCCTGATCTTCTTTCAAAATTGAATTTCAGATGTTTAAAATTTCCCTTGAATTTCTTTAGGAGTTAAATTCTGAAAATTGTAAATCCTTCGGTATATTCTCCTAATTGAGCTGAATTATAAAATTACAAATTTCCCCTGCAACCCTTCCAAAATGGAATTATAAAATTTTTTTAAATTCTCATGTATTCAAGGCAAACTTTGATATTTTAAAATTTCTCCACCTCCCCCTACCAGGGTAGAATTTTTATACCTATAAAATCATTTTACACCTTCTTCCAAGACGAATTACACTCACTTCTTTGACCAAAAATTACGGGTGAAAAACACATATTTTTCAAAAATTCACGGTATTTCTTGAAATAATCGAAACTTTGCGAATATCTTCTCAAATAAGCCTCGAGATAGGAAAATGGTTATGAACAATTATAATCTACGTGTAATTTCCTATCAGAAAAGTTCACTTTTCCCCTCATAAATACCAACTTTTTGTCCAAAAATTAATGGTAAAAACGCCTATTTTCCCAATATTTACAGTATTTTTTGAAATAATCGAAATTACCAAGCTGAAGGAGTCCAAAATTATACCAATGAAGAGTAATTTTTTATACACGCTACTCTCTCATTCTGAATCAATGAAAAGTCACTGATAGACAGTCAGAATTGCAGTACAGGAAAAAATCAGCAAAATTCACTGATTTTCAACGAATTTTCGCTAATTTTTCAAAGATTTTCATTGCAGGCATCATAGCAAAATTTTTTAAGAAAAAAGTAACTTTCAGTAACTTTTTTAAACCAAAAAGTTACCAAAAAGTGACCAAAAAGTAACTAAAAGTAACCAAAAATTCAATTTTTTCGTGGGAGGGGGGATTTTTTTGTATTTTTCTGCAAACATTTCAAAAATAAATCAACAGAAAATACGTGAATAATTTAATTTATTAAATTCCTTCCTCAAAACAACAAACAAACTAGCAAAAATCAATTTTTATTTTTTTCTTGAAGAATTTCGAAAAATAGCAATTTCCAAGTGATAATTTGAATTTTTCCCTGGAAGTGCGAAGAAAATGTGACTTTTGAGGGGGAAAAAGTAACCAAAGTAACCCCTTTTAGACGTGAAAAGTAACCAAAAGTGACTGAAGTCGAAAAAAGTGACAAAACACCCTAAAAAAGTGACCCGCTATGATGCCTGTCACTGATTTTTCTGCTAATTTCATAAATTTTACTGTCTTTTCAGTGAATTTTCACTGATTTTCCAGGGATTTTTTCTCACTGATTTGTTTTCATTGAAAACTGTTTCATTGATTTTCTCCTGTGCTGTAATTCTGACTGTTTCTCAGTGATTTTCGATAATTTTCACTAATTTATAAATGAGAGAGTAGTATGACATTCCAAAATTTATTACCCATCGATTCATTAACCTTATGTTTTATTATTTGGGTTAAAAGTTGAAAAGAATTTGATAAACACTTGAAAAAAAATCCTCGGCCATTTTTTCGAACCATTGCCATTCAATAACAATGTATACAAAGCGAACAGTAATTTATGCGTGATCAGATTTCAAAATAATAGGTACCTATTCAAAGACGTTACTTTTACCTGATAATTTATGAATGAACCAAATACGATCGCGCAATAGATAGCCATACGTAATTACTCGATAATTGTCGAAGAAAAAAATAATAAAGCGTTACTGTCGCACTTCTAGTACAGTTATGGTTCTTAAACTTGAACACGAGCAATATAAGTATATAATTTATCAATAAAGTTTTCTCATTAAATTGTAAAAACTTTCATAAAAGCGAACATAGGTTTTGCTAGAGCAAATAAACCTGTCGAATGGTGACATCATACGCGGTATACCTAGTTTGTTATTATTATTAGTATTTTTTCTCTTCTATTTTACTTTCTCGTATTCTCCATTTTTTTTGAAAAAAACATCCAAAATTTGGAAAACTGAATAACGACGTTGTAAAGGGCGAAACATCGAATTTACAATAAAACTTGTTGCTTGTATGCTTATAAAGCTGGCGAAAATGTCTCAAAAGCTTAACATTCCAGTCACAAAGACTCGAGCGGAGCACATTCGTTAGCTACTTTTATGTCCTCGGTTTAGGCAGTAAAATCGTACGAGAATGGCAACCATATCGACACAATTTTCAAATAATTATCTCGAAATCTACACGTGGTACATTTATCCACCAATCGTGCCATTTTATTGGCAAATCAAATCGTAATTTTCATTCTCGACGGAATTACGTACCAAGGTGAGGAAAAAAACCACGAGAAAAAAATAATAACGTAACATTCCAACTGGATTTTCAAATAGACGAAGTCATCTCGTAAAAAAATATTTTGCCAGATATAAAATAGGTAAAAAATTAATTAATTTTACATTCGGATGGTTTCAAAGGTGGCGAAATCTTATTCATAAAATACGCGAGCTTTAATTAATACACTTTCTTAATAAACTACGCGACGCCAGATGAAAACACTTTTCCACGACAATATTGAAAATTACATTTTTCCAGTTTGTCACAATCAGATATTCGTACGAAAAATAAAAATTTTTCCGCCAGAACAAGTACTCGCCAAGATACGCTCTTTGATTGAAACGAGGAAAAATTCGAAGTATGATTTTAATTAAGAATTGAAGTGTATTTTTTCCACAAAAAAGAAGAAATAAAACGAGAATTTTAATTATTTTCGTGTTTTGGAAAACATGCGATGCGCCTATAAAAAAAACTTTCGTAACATTTGCCGGAGCGAAAATTCTCAGGAGGATATTTTCGTCATTTATGTCGAAGAACGAAAAACAAAATTTCGATACTCGAGTTTTGTTGATAAATTAATAGAATTGAAATATGACATTCGTGATTTTTAATGGTTAATTTGACAGCAGAAAGAGACGAAGGATGTTTTTTCGATTGATTTTCAAACAGTCTGGTAACTTTAACAATAATTAACGACACGTGTGTTTTTGGAAATTTCAAAGTTGGCAACACGTTTGCGAGAATTTTTTGTCAATATTTTGACTAACTGGGTGGTATTTTGGGACACCTGGTACGTAAATACGATTTCAACATGATTTTAATAAATTATACGAATATCAAGATGATCTTTTCGACCCTTCGAGCTCTCGACAGTCTCCGACGACGTTTTATACGAAAACGAAACCGTATAAAATAATATCATAACCTAATATTAGCATATCGAGTGGCACACGTAGGATGGCGTAAGATAAGCGCATCAAACATTTAAGCCATTCTGTCTTAAAATTTATAAACACCAAAGGCTTAGTTAATTCGTATTTGGTAAAACAATATTTACTTTGTTACAGGAAATGTAATTGTTATCACGGCAATTTTGGTCGAATCGCATCTACGAACACCGCCAAACTTTCTCATTATGTCTTTAGCGTTTGCTGATTTATTAGTTGCGAGCTTTGTAATGCCGCTAGGTGCGGTTTACGAGGTGACTCGTGAGTGGCGGTTTAGCCCGGAACTGTGTGATCTATGGACTGGAAGCGATGTACTTTGTTGTACATCGTCCATACTACATTTAGTAGCTATCGCTTTGGACAGGTATCTATCAAATATTTAGCTAATTAGATTTCGTATATACGGTTACGTACGTTAAATTATATTGTAGCTGTTTTACCATCCGGATTCCGGATGTATTGATCGTGGTAAGAGTTCTGGGTAATGCGAAAGTTATGCAATTTGCACTATTCATAAGTTCGGGTGTGGGTAAAATTACGAAATTGAATTTGAATTTAATAAATCGATTAGGTGAGTGAATTTGCCAATTTTCTATTGGGTGTTTCAAAATCGATTGAAAATGCTGAATATTTTGCCTCCAACTGACTAGATTCTAATTAATTTTGCCACAAATGGGATTTCGACGATCCAAGTCCAAATTTATTTCAATTTTTCCTGAACTTGAAATTTTTTAACACTAATTTTTTCAATTTCTTTAATTTTTTTCAACATTTTTCTAATTTAGATTTTTTTTCAATTTAGATTTTTTTTAAATTCAAGGATGGAAAAAAGTTGAGAAATTTATATTTTAAAAAATTTTACAGTTGAAAAAAATTAAAGAAAATTTTTTTAATTATTGGAAATAAATTTCGAGTCAGTTAGAAAATTTTTAAAAAATATGAAATGAAAAAAAAAAATAAGATATCCAAATTGGAAAAATTTTTAATACAAACTTTTTATTTAAAAATTTTTTCCAACTATAAAATTTTTTTAATTTAAATTTTCTCAAAATTTTTCCAACTATGGCTTTTCTAATGTTTTTCAACTTCTTTTTTTAAAAATTTCTTTCAACTCAAAAATTACTTTTTGTCTTAAAATTTTTGAAAATAATGTTTTTCAAAATTTCTTCCAACTCAATAATTGGAAGAAATTTTAAAAATATTGAAATTGAAAAAATTGGATAAATGTTGAGAAAATGTAAGTTTTAAAAAATTTTACTTTTGGGAAATTTTAAAAATTGGATACAATCACAAAAAATCTAGGATTTAAAAAAATGGAAAAAAAATGAACTTGGAAATTAGAATAAGTTTGGACTTGGATCCTCGAAATTCCAATTTTTGCGGCAGAATTAATTAGGAGCTAATTCCGAAACAGCAACCCAAATCAAGCTCGTGTATGAAGGTTTGCCGATTCTCAAAACTGAAGGAGATAAGCTAATAAAGGTAATTACCGATCATTTTGCAGCTCTTTTCACTAAAGTTTCGTCTAGAACTCAATACAGCGTAGTAAAAATTTCATCCCCTGACTCCCCACGTCTACCCCACCCTACCGAGCCCAAAAATTCATCCATGTTCAAAAAATTACAAAAAATTTGAAAAAATGGAAATAATTTTTCCGATAATACTGTCAGCATAGAAGATTATCAATTTTTAAGCCCAAATAAATTTCCATTCCCCTCTTTTAAGGGATACTTAAAATTACCATTTTCAGGAATTTTTTGTAATTTTTGAAATTATTGTTGTTGTTTGTTGTTCACTACTTTATTGTTTATACATACTGTTCGTAGAACATCTAAAGCATAGAATTGAAAATAAAAAATTTCTTCAGAAAATAGTCTTGGAGATGATTAAGCCCAAAAATATTATTGGTAATGATTCATGACTTGACTTACATCCGTTTTTTAGTGGAGGGTTGAAAAACGGAATTTTTTCGAAGTTTTTCAAATTAATTCAAAAAATAAGGAAAATATATTTTTGAGTAAAATTTTCCAACAACATCCCGTTTTGAGGACTATTGAAAATTGTCATTTTTTCGTGTGAGGTTCACGTTTTTTAAATATTTAGATGAACATTATCTCCGGGAAAATTTTCATTCGAAAGACCGTAATGCGTTCATCTGACCCCAAAAAATCATTTGAACGATTTTTCACTTCCTTTTCCCTCTTTTGAGGGATACTCCAGATATGCCATTTTCAGTGATTTTTGTACAAAATCTAAAACCTTGAAAACCCCTGATAATTTTTTTTTAAAAAGTATTGAAACTCACAATTCGAAAAGTCCAAATTCAACCTCGAAACCGTTGAGACCCAAAAACCAGAAATTCGAATGCTCATGAGTGCAGATTTTGGGAATCTCATATAATCCTAATTCTTGAATTTAAAAATTTGAATTTAAAATACGAGCATATTTTTTTCTTTTTTAAATTCTAAAATCACATTTATTTCATGTAAGTAATAATTATGAAAGAATTAGTAGTCTTGTACCTTTCCTGCCCGCCTCCTTCCTTTTTTTTACATCTTCTGTAATAAGAACTTGATTATAATGTATCGAAGCTTCAACTGTGAGGTTTAGAGGGGGTCAATTTTTCTAATACGAAAAAAAAAAATGAAAACCCCGAAAATACAGGATTTAGATTTTCCTTTTTTCATATTTTAGGATTTGTTTCGGGTGTTTTGGAATTTTCAATTTTTTTATAGGCAGTGAAAAACATTTAGTCTTATTCCTCCTTCTCCTCACAAAAAACCCTGAAAACTTCTCTGAGGAAATTCTGAAACCCAAAAAGAGCAAAACTTGTAACCTGAATTCTGAACCAGCTATGTACTTGAAACCAAGCCCCTGTCCCCTCCTGCAACAATAAATCTTTTTTTTTTTGAATTACGTATCAAAAAATGAATAAAATTACAAGTAGAGAAAAATTTAATGTTCAAGGGAAAATAATTCGTTCGAATAGTAAAATCTTTTTAAAATTTTAAACCTAGTTTTGGAGTTGAAATATTAAAGTCATTGGCCCTAAATTTTCGTCACCTTATGTCACCTTCACTTTAAAACTTTTCAATACAGTATTTTTCGGTTATAAGAACATCGGTTACAGTGACATTATCCCTTTATAATAACAAAATTCGAAAGTCCCGGAAAAACTCAATAGAGCATAAAATTAATTACAATTGCTTGTAAGGACGTTGGCTATAAAAACATATCTCTTTTAAGAACTCAATTTTCGGTCCGTCCAGGAATACACTGATCCTGATCTTGAGTGTGAACAAAGACGTGGGCATTTGCATCCGCTTCACACACATGTACAGTAGAAAAGAACCGATCCAATTGTTCAAAAATGAAACATTTTACTTTAATCTCTGGTTGTAAATCTTGAGTGTAAAAGTGTCAATTTTAAAACAGTTTTTGCTTCGGATTTCAACTGAGGGTAGGCATTTAATTTTTTTTTGAAAGGTTCGGAAACTCCTGCTTCTTTGATCATTACATATGCGTTCTTACCATGATATCTGTTTATGTTTTTTTTTTAATTGTTAATGCTTCGGGTCGACAATGGTCTGTCTTCCCTGCACCTTTGGTTTTAGGAAAGATTTGTCCTTTTTTTGCCATTGAAACGTTTCGTCGCTTGAAACCGATTTAAAACTGCCTTTTCATTCGAATACTTCTTCCCTCTCCTCCACCCCTCATATAACCTTAATATAAGAATTCCGATTAAAACTAAATCGCTGGTTCCCCTTAACGTTCTTCTTACCGATAAACACTGTACTTTCTCCTCCAATTTTCTGAAAAAAAAAAGTCTACAACAATCCATCCTAGTTTGACTTTTGTTTTTTCAAATTTTTTGATAAGCTTTTGTCGCCTATCAATTTGTAAACCCACCATCATTCTTTGGGCGATCGAAGTAAAAGAAAAGGAAAATTGTACGTACCATATCATTTGTTACATATTTTGAGGCGCTGAGTACAAATATCACCTAATTTTTCGGATCTAGCCCTTTTTCGCTTCTCTCCAAAGATTTTTAATTGTGCAAATGTCAAAAAAATTCAGGTACGATCTTATCGGTATCAACCCCTCACTTCCTCTCCACACTTATCTTTGAATTTTTTGTTCGTAAAAAATCATTTAGGATATCGTTAAAGTCATTTTTTGGGACATTGAATTCAATAGGTGCCTATATAAATTCCTTCTTTTTTTGAGCGACTTTTGTTTCCTCCTTATACCTCGACCGGTCTTGAGTTGAACGAAAAACGAAAAGCAATCACGAAGAGGAATAGATCTTGGTGGAACTATACTAAAACAAAAAGTATGACAATTTACAAAATTCACAGTTTCTTTCATTTAATAAAGTTACCTATTCGGTCTTTTAGGAGAAAAATTGTAATCAACAAAATTATACAATAATACGACTCCTGGTGAAATTTGCTCAATTTCACATTCGAATATTCATGGTTATAAAGGCTAACGCCTCAAATTTCATCCCCTTACACCAAAAAGTCAAGTGTGCTTTCGTACTCACGTGATGTTATAGAATTTTTTTTATATCGACAAAATATATTTTAATCATAGTACCATGTTTTTATTTTGCTATTGACGAATATGTCTTACACTCGTTATTTCCATGAAAAACTACATTTTATTCCATTACCCCATTCCTCTCACCATCCTTGCCCACTTGTTAAAACTGAGGGATGTATTCAAAATAATTTTGTTTATTACGATTTTTCTTCTAAAACACTGAATAACTTTGTAAAATGAAAGAAATAATTGTGAATTTTGTAAATCGTCATTTTCAACTCTCTCCAAAATGGCTTAAAAATGAAAATTTGTCGAAAAAATTATGACATTTTCCATAGAAAATTTAACGTAGAAAAATTTTTTACTCCTTACATTTTTCGCTTAAACCCCTCATTTTGGCGGAAAACGCGAAAAACTGGCTTTGAGAGTGGTTTTTACCCTTTATTGCGGGGGAAGCACGACACGGAGGATGCAAGAGCTAGTATATTATTTAGAAGGTAATTCTACACCAATAATGTGAAATTCAATCTTTCCAGCATTTTTTCCGAGGTTCAGACCTAAAATGACTGGGCTACTTCAGTTTTGCAGGTTGGCCAAATTTTCAAAAGATCGAGCTTGTAGGAAATAATTTTAGATGAACAAATTTTTCCTCTATAAAATTTTGTAAATAACAAAATTCCAACAAAAATAAATTCTAGAAATTGCCCTTTCAGTTTTGAAATTCGACAAACCTTACACGAGTCAAATCCAAATTGCAGCATTACCAGACAAAATATCAGTAACCTTCAACGAAACACGCAGTATGATAAAACTACACAAAAAACAAACGTAGACAAATTTATGTTTCGGAAAATTACTTAATTTCTTCCCAAAATAATTATTTCGACTTCCACCAGACAAATTGCAGTACTGCGAAATATTCGAGAATTTTCATCAAAAAATAAATATTAATCTCTTCGGTATTAAGTGCATTATGAATCATATGGCTCGAAATAAACGACTGGCATTAATATTCATTATCCTTGAAAGTGCATACTCATCCGTACTTAAGAGACAAACAAGGAAGAGCCAAAAGGGCTCAAGATCTTTAATCTTTATTATAATATAGGGTAAAACATACGTGGAAAATTATAGATATAAATGGGAAAACATTTTAATGAAAAAACAAAGAATTCGATTATCGTGTATTAACATAAAACGCCGAATAACGAGATAATTTCTTTGTGAAATTTTTCGCACCCTTTTGAACTAGCCCAAAAATTCTCGTTCATTTAAATTCAAAGGTTTGAAAGAATAAAAAATTCCTTTTCGCCACCTCTCGATGTTGAAAAAATACCAGATGACACGAACGCGAAGCATAACCTTTGAACTCGGGGAAAATACGCCGTTTAAAAAAATACCCTCTCGGTTAATTTTCCGGTTACATTTTTATGACGGTAGGAATATAAAGAGGAAAAAAATGTAAGAAAATGCGACATTCGCTTTCCGAGCCAATTATCAAATTTATTCGTCGAAATAAATTCAAAACGTTAAATAAGTTTTAATTATAGCACTTCTTCAAAATTAACTAGTTTAAAGCTTTTATTAAATAAAGAAAAGTCGTTAGTCATGAGAAAATACGCTAACAACTTGACAAATATCCCAACAAAAATTCATTAAGTTTTGAAACTTTTTAAAAAGAAAAATCCTACGACAATACAAAACCGAGATGAGTAGGTATGTACGCTGTGAACTTTTTCAAGTTTTCAACGTGCCACGAATATTGTTCGCGTAAATATAAAACAAGATTATATTAATTTGGTCGTTTAACCTGGGAGGGCAAAATACCTATGAATAAGAGACAACAATTTGCTTCAAATTAGTAATTATAGGATTAAAGTATAGAGTAGATTAATATGTTCGTGGATTTAATTATATGTATTATTTTAGTAAGTAGGTAAATGATGAATCGTGTGTGCGAATTGGAAAATTACTTTTGTTTGGAAATTTACGTAGGTAGGAACTAGGGATTAAGCAATACGAATTTACGTGATTTCAAGTGATAAATTCGTATGCATCGAAAACAAAGTGTTCAAAGTACCTAATTGAGTATATATTTGAGAGGATTGTTCGTCACTGATTTGTAAAATTAGAAAGACGAAGGAACTACCTATAGCCCAAATGATGAATCTCAGTTCAAAAAAATATGTACGTAGGTGTACCTATAATAAAAAGTGAAAATTTCACTCTATTCTACATTGACTAGTTTCAGGAAATTTTCAGAATTATTGGAAAAACAGAAAAATTAAAAATTGATAAATAAAAACCTTAATTTTTAAACTCATTTTTCCACTGTTTCTGACTCAACAAAAAACAAAAATGTTTAAAAATAAAGTCAGAGGATTTTAAAAAGTGTTCAATTTCTAGAAAATTGTTTTAAAATCATAATGATTTTAATCTCATTTATCATTCAAAAAAATAATCAATTGAGAAAGGTTTGATTTTTTAAAAATTTAATCAAGTAATTACTTACTTACCTACCATGAAATTTTTTCATTTTTTCATTTTTTTCCAAAATTAAAAAAAAATATTAAGATTTTTTCTACGATTTGGTTTTTTAAAACACTTACGAAAAAATTATTCCGAAATTCCAAAAAAATTGTACATTTTTCTCAATGTTTCGAAAATTATCGTTTTCTATTCATAATAATTTCAATTTTTTTAAATTTTGAAAGATTGAAACAAATTTCCTAATTGCCAGCCATCTAGGTACATATTTGTCAATTTTTTGTTAATTTGAGGAACCCCACAGCACTTTTTGACTGCTGGTGTCATTGCAAAAAGAATTGATACCTATAATCGAAAGGCAATATTTTAATTTTTTAAGATAAAAACGTTTGAAAAGTTTTTCCAAAAACCAAGATTGAAGAAATTTTAAAGTAAAGTCATGTAAAGTTGAAATTGTTTACAAGTTGAAATTTTGTCGACAATATTATTGCATATTTTTATTTTTACTTTTGAAAGATTCAAGTGTAACATAAGAAAGGTTAGTTCAGAACAATGAGTTTTTCACGTTTCCTACTTAATATTCAAACACCTTATGCACTAATTTATTTCACACTGGGTGTTGGGAGGGGGGAAGGGAGAAAGGTTCATGTAGGTACTCGATTTCAATGCATCTTTTGCAAGAAAAAAAAACCAGGTAGATGAATCTGTTGCTTATCATCAAAATTATAAAGACAAATGGATTGAGAAAAAAAAACAGAAATCAGGAAATTTTCAACTTTGAGAATGAATTATTAACTGAAAATTAACCAAATTTTATTTTATAATTTCTTAGTAGGATTTCAAAATTGAAGAAATTAGTATTACAAACGAATGAATATTGAAGTGAAAAAATTCGAAAAGAAATTAAATCGCAGAAATTAAGCGCTTCAAAAACTGAACCAATTTTGTTCAGACTTTCAAAGAACTGATCTAGGCCCCAAGCTTGGAAAACATCGAGCCCTTCAATAACTTGTAAATTTTCATATATACTTAGCCTAATCTAACGCTGAAGGACGTATTAATTAAAAATATTTTCAAAAAATTGAAAAATTTCATCAAAAAAAAGTCCCAGAAAAAATTATAATGGGAAAACTTTTGATGACAAAAATTTTTATAAACAATGATCCATTGAAGTTTCACAATTTTTTTATAATTTTAGATAAGTTCGGAAAAACTGTAAAAATTGATAACAATAAAATTTAATTTGATTAACTTTAACTTTAAATTTAATTTGGGGAAATTTGATAGAAACGAAAAAAAATTATTTGCGCTGAACTGCAATTTTTTTCAAAATTTAAACTCATTTTCACCAAAAATTACACAGGTTGACATTTTTAAACTTTTTAAATGGTGTTTGAAGATGAATGGACGATCTTTGTAGTATTTTTCACGCTGATCCCGAAAAAAGTACTGAAGAAATGAGCACCCAAGGATTTTTCACAATAATTTGAATTTTATGTTGAACATTTTTTTTTTTACACTTTTTGATAACTTCTAACACTTGAAGTCAATTTTCTGAGCAAAGGAAGGGCTCAACGAAAAAAAATGAATTTTTTTTGGAGGCTTGATCATCTTAGAAAAACGAGTTTTTGTGATGAATCACATATATTTAACATTTCCACTTCGTAACAACGGAAATATCAACCTGCAAATCAGCAATTTTTTTCTGCATAATTGATTCTGATTATTAGTGATTCTGATCTACTTTTTAGTGCTGAGTTCGAATATGATTTCAGTTTTACTCTACCACGTCAGGATTTTTCATAATTGGAATTTTTTGTTGAGAATTTGTTTTACAATTTTTGATTCAACTTTTGACCCTTAAAGTCGATTTTCTGAGCAGAAAATGGGTCCAACGAAAAAAACGAATAGAACATAAATTACAGAGCGTAAAATTTCCTTTTTGCAAAGTTCAATTAGTTTTTTCTTGGCAGGCTTAGTTTTTGAGATGTTTTCAATTTTAAAAAAGTTGAACTTTTAACTTTCAACTAAAATATCTCGAAAGCTAAGCCTCTTTAGGAAAAACAAATTGGACTTTACAGAAGGGAAATTTTACGCTCTACAATTTATGTTCTAGTCATTTTTTTCGTTGAGCCCTTTCTTTGCTCAGAAAATTGATTTTAAATGTCAAAAGTTATAAAAAAGTGTAAAAAAAATGTTCAACAAAAAATTCAAATTGTGAAAAATCCTAGGGTGATGTAATTTTTCTACTTTTTTCGGAATCAGCGTGAAAAATACAATAAAAATCATCCATTCAACTTCAAACAGCATTTTTTATGTCGACCTGGGTTATTGAATATATGACGAAAAGTTTTAAAAATAAAAATAAGGGGAATAAAGAACTTTGTAATTTTTTTCGTTGAGTTGAGCTAGTATCATTCAATATAACCTCTTAAACTCGAGCCAAAAACGTTTTTGGTCATTAAAATAATTTTCAGTTATTTTTTGAAAAAATTTCGTTGCAGATCTGCCAACTGGAATTTAATAATAACTGGTTAAAACAAAATGCAGTTGGCAGCATTTCTGTGAATTTTGAAAATTTTTGTCAAAAATTACTTTTAGGAGACCACAAACTTTTTCGATGTGATTCAAGTTTTTTTGCACCTTCCTGAACGAATTGCCTTAAAATAGGATAGCTTGGATAGCTGTTCTTACCTTCTACCAGGGAGTTGCAATGTTGCAAATCGTGAATTTTAACTTTTTTTGATTTTTATGAATTTCAAATTACTCTCTTCAAAATCTCAACATCAGCTCGAAAAAGTTACGAGCGTCTAGTTTCATTGTAGAATTGTCGGAAATGGTGCGGCACAATTTTTTTGTAAGTTTTTATCACGAAACGACACTCATTCTGTCTCTGAGTCTAGTCCAGAATATATTTATTTCTGTAAACCAGTTTGAAGTTTTCTGAACCTTTTTTCCAAGTCCAAATTTTTTTCATGTTTTTCTCAGCTCAAGTTTTTTTTCGGACGTAATTTTTTCAACTCAATTTTTTTTCTTCCACTTTTCTCAACTCAAATTTTTTCAGACGTAATTTCCTCAACTCAAATTTTTTTCTTCCATTTTCTCAACTCAATTTTATTCACTCAATTTTTTTTTCTTCCAATTTTCTCAACTAATTTTGTTTTTTTCATAACTTCTGTCAGTACGTGATAAGAACTTGGGAAAGGAATTGTGCTGCTGCAAAATTTGAGTTGAGAAAATTACATCTGAAAAAATTTGAGTCAAGAAAATGAAATCTGAAAAAATTTGAAAAAATGTGAGTTGAGAAAATTGTAAAAAAATTTGAGTTGAAAAAATTGAAAAAAATGAGTTGAGAAAATTGGAAGAAAAAAATTTGAGTTGAGAAAATTAAAAGAAAAAAATTTTATGTATATGAAAAAAAATTGGACTTGGAAAAAAGGTTCAGAAAATTTTAAACTGTGTTAAAAAAAATGAAAATATTCTGGACTCGGAAACAGAACGAGTGTCCTTCCGGACCTTTCGTGATAAAAACTTGGAAAAAAATCGTGCCGCATCATTTCCGACAACTCTACAATGAAACTAGACGCTCCTACCCAAAACTGGTGAAAACATTTTTATTTTCAAAGGCGACCTCACTTTGAGAACTCTTAACTTCGTCCTTCTTTGGACTAGAGGAATTAATTTTTCTGAATGGTTCCCCACTCGAAATAGTTCACTTCACCAATTTTGGTCAAAATCCAAAATGTTTCTTTTTTTGATATTCTCCAATGTACATCAACTAGTTCATCTCATGTATTATTTTGATTGCATCACATTGCATTGAAATCTTCCAAAAAAAATATAAATTTCAACAATCCTCCAAAAATTTCCATTCACCAATTCACATTCTTCACTTCTCAGCACTCGCACGACTAATCTACCATCCTACTTGTACGATAATTTTCCACCCTGCAAACCTAATACATTTTCTTTTAACCAGATACTGGGCTGTAACGAACGTGGAATATATACACAAACGTACACCTCGGCTTATGTCGAAAATGATCATAACAATCTGGTCGATATCATTTTTAGTAAGCATCGCACCATCTTTTGGAATGAAAGACGAAGGATGGTTAGACCGAGTATTGCAACAAAAAATCTGCATCGTAAGCCAAGATCTTCGTTATCAGATTTTCGCTACTGTTCTCGCATTTTACGTGCCGTTGATAATAGTTCTATTTCTGTATTGGAAAATTTTCCAGGCTGCTAAATCGCGAATACGTAAACATACAGGTATGCAAGGACCTTCATCTGGATGTAATGTTTACGCACGTCATGGAGGCGTTATAGCAGGTACGTAAACAAAATTTTAACCTAACCAAAATTGTTAGGTAGAGAAAAAAAACCATCGAGTGTTTGTCTTTCCCAACTTCTCAAAGTTCAAATTTATTCAACCTTTTTTTATCGCCTACTACGACAAATTTAGAAGCTAAAAAATTGAAAAAAAATTTCGAGATGAAAAAAGCTACGTAAAAATTTATGAAAACTACCATCAGGCCAAGTGGCAATAAAAAAAACTCCCAAATAAATAAAAATCATTACTGTATTCCTTCGCATAAAAAAAACACACCTAAGAAGTTCATCTTTTATGGTCGTTCACCGTTCGGTGTTCGGTGACAATAAGAGAAATTACTCGAATTTATTTTTATGGCATTTTGCAGTTGGAAATATTACACTCGATCATTATATGGGAATGAAACGAGTACCGAGATGTTGATTGAAAAAAACGAAAAAAATTAATTTTTTCGAATTTCCAAGAACAAAAGTGATTTTGAACTTTGGTTTGATACGGTTTGAAAATAATTCTGTTTACGTACCTGTATAAACTACATTTTTATACCATCTCATGTTCTCATGTAAGCTTACACATATATTTGTAATTTCCATCATTCTAAATAAGTATACTTGTGCTACGAATACCCATCGATATACAAAATACCTCCATATTAAGTCGTCTCACTGCCATTCGTACAAGAAAATCAATTCTTTTCAGTTTCCAGCCAAAGCAACGACTGGAAACTGAAATTATTCGATAGCTTTCTACATCTTATGAGTAGAGAGTTTCATTGATTCTACACGTGTCTGTTTTCAATGAACTCGTAATATCGAACATTTCTGACAAAAAAGAAATACTTTGACTTCTTCGAGGCAGATAATTTCGAGCATAGCAATAAAACAAGCTGCGGTATTTCTATGGAAAATCATTAATTTTATATCGAAATCGTCATTAAATAGGTATCTATCGATACCTAGCTCACCATATAAATTATTACTCGTCGTATAAAACAAACTACCTACTTAAACGAATGATTATCCATTTTGCAAAAACATGTTTTTCGGAGGGGAAAAAAAACACAATTTATGGTAGGAAATTTAAACGTAATTTAAAAGCATAATAGGTTCGTATATCCAACAATAGGAAATTTTATCAAACTCGCTTAAAAAATACGACGTTGCTGCTTTTATTTTTCCCTCTATTAAATTCGACTGGGTAATTTTTACACCAAGATAAATACATGTTGAGAACTCCGGGGTTAATGATTTTACGAATAAAATGCACCGATAAATGGAAAAATTGCACTGAAAATTATAATATTAACAATTATTACTATAATTCGGTCTTTTATTCATCTTCCGGTCACGTTTTCGTTTTCATAGCAACCGCAAAGCTATAAATTTTTAGGGTAGATTTATATTCAACTCGTGTCCGCTTAACGGTAGAAAAAGAGGAAAAATGAACAGACGGATTAACCGAAATAATGCACAGACTAGATTTGAAAATTAAAATTTACCGAAGGCTGGAAAAGATATGATTCTTACGTTTGATTTAAAATTGTTTTCAGGGGTATATTTCGTAGTAGCTTATAATCACGTCCGTATAAGTTGAATGTAAAACCATTGCTAATGTGGAACCGGATAAGGGAAAGTTATACGACGGATATGATAATATTTTCAAGAAAAAAGCATGAACTTTTGGGCAGGATTTTCATTGATTTATTTTCAATGGTAGTACGAGATGATTCAGATTAGGGTGGCGAGCCGCCGGCGGAAAGTAAAATTGATCGAGGAAATGGGAATTTTTTATGGGGGTAAACTAAATTTGAAATTGGGGGAATTAGAGACGAATTATTTTCCTGGATGAAAATTGCGAAATTTTGAGATAAAATTTTACTGTTTTTACCTACAGAGGTGAAATTTGCTGGCGCCGAAGGCGGAAATTGTTTAATTTCATTTTTACTAGTGTATTGGTTGCATATTCTGTGCCGTAAGGTAGGAGATTTTTTGATCAAAATATCTAATAAGTTCCTGTATAAGTACATTGGTTTGGTAAAAATGTTCACGATAATTCACCAAAATTGGAAATTTATTCTTCCTTGGTTACAAATTAGTCTCCGAGAACTTTGTTAAATTTATCCAAAATTAAATTTGGCAAAATTGATATTTCCAAATTTCGAAAAATCGATATAATTGTGTAAAGTCAGCTAAAAAGGTTCCACTTTTGAAGTTTTAGTTTCAGAGATACAGCGATTTTTTCGAAGTTGAGTCGAAAATATAAGGCCGTCTGTTTTGTCCGAGCTTGGAGGGTTTGCGGAAGAGCCCTTTTTTTTTTTTACCAAGGATTGTGGAGCGAAACTACAAGAGTTTGTCTTTAAAACATTGAAACAAAACATTTTTTTCTGAAGTACAATTTTTTATCAACCAATTTTTTTACAACTAAAATTTTTTCCGAAGTAAAATTTTTTATCAACGTAATTTTTTACTCGACTAAATTTTTTTCATAACTAAAATTTTTTCTCAAGTACAATTTTTTCTAAAGTACCTAAGTACAATTTTTCATCAACGAAATTTTTTACTCAACTAAATTTTTTTCACAACTATAATTTTTTTCCTGCGATTTTCAACGTTTCTGATAGATGTCACCCTGCTCTTTAGAAAGCCGCAAATCGCATTTCGATCCGACCTCGCATTTGTGTTCTGTGGTGGTAAATGAAAATTTCGTAAGTTTTTTTGAAAATAAAGTAACAAATTTCGGGCTGAAATCAATGTAAAAACCATGTTTTTTTTAAAAAGGTCATTTTTCAAAGGTATTCATTCAACATCACTGAGTATAGTACTAGAAAAAAATTCTGATCTAATGAGACCTCTCGGAACGTTCTTAGTTGAAAACTCCGGGAAATATGCCAATTTGAAGTAAGATTTTTAAACAAAAAACTTCAAAGTTTTCTCAAATTTAAGTCTTTTGAACTTTCAACTTCGAATTTGCATATCTTCGAGAATTTTCAAATAAAAATCCTTCGAGCGCCTTCAATTGATCAGAAATTTTGTCTAGTATTGCCCAGTAGTCATAACTCAATACCTCAAAAGTGGAACTTTGTTAGCTGACTGTACACAATGATGAAATTTGTTACTTTATTCATCATGTTATTGTCTAAAATGTAAAATTCAATTAATGGAATTATGAATTTATTTACCAAAATATTAAATTAGTTGAGTCAGCCAAAAATTTAAAATTAGGTAATGTCAAATCTGTCGAATTTATCAAAAGGTACACTTTTGAAATCATTTCTCCAGTCCCTCATTTGCCCAACTTTTTAGATTTTATCAAAAATGATTTTCAAAATTTGAAAATTTATCAAATTTTTTGAGATTTAAAATTAATTTTTTAAGAGTACATCGTCAAATTAGTCCAAATTTACAAATTGGTCTACATTGTCAAATTTTAATCTACTTACCAAAAATAATAAATTTGCCAGATTGTAGAACTCATCGAACTTTTCTCAAGTTTTGGTCAAAATTGAAGAATATGTCAATTCAACAATAACTGTGAAATTGGTAAAAAAATGTTCGTTTTGTCGATCTCATCAATTTCAAAATTAGGTATCAAAAATAGTCAAAAATTTCAAAATTTCAAATTGCGCTTTATCATTACTTTTTCAGGAACATCAATAATGTTGAACATTTTTTTTAAATCCAGAATTGCCAAAGTATGTGAAAATTGTTTTATCACAATTTTTAGTGACTTCGTGTCATAGTTTGTTAAAACTGTTGAATTCGTCAAAATGTTTGAATTTTCTCGAACGTTACAGATTAGTCAGAACATTTTTCGGGTCATAGCTAGGTACTTTTCAAGAAGTCATTGTTTCACAAAAAATTGTCAAGAAAGTGAATTTTTTTAAATTTCCAAAATTTGTCAAATTCGTCAAAATCGCCAAAATGGTAAAATTTATCGAATTTGTTAAAATTGCAAAAATTTGTCGAATTCGTTGAAATTTTCAAAATGGTAAAATTTACCTATTAATTGTCAAGCTGTCAATATGGCCGCATTTGTCAACGTTTTGAATTTAATCAAAAATTTTGATATCAAATTTTTCGAATTGATCGAAATTATGTTTAAAATTGCCAAAAATACATTTTTCAAAAATTGTCAAAATACTCATGTAAAATTTTTCAAAATTGTCAAATATGTAAAAAATTTTCAAAATTGTTTTTAAAAAGTTGAACTTGTGGAGATTGTTAATTGTCAAAATTCCAAAATTCGTCAAAATGGTCAAATTCGAACGAATTGTTGAAATAATCACATTTATCCACGTTTATGGATTTCATTAGAAATGATACCTAATTTTACAAAATCCTGAAATCATCAATTTTTTCCCCATTGTTAAAAATTATTAAAACCGTCAATTTTTAAAAAATCATAAAAAATGTAGGTAAAGTTCAAGAAATGTATAGGTAAAGTTTTTAAATTTTTGTTCAAAAAGAAATTTTTGAACAAAGTTTCAAAAAAAATGAATTTGTCGAGGAATTTAAAATTGCTGAATTCGTCAAATTATTAAAATTTACCAATTTTTTCAAATTGATTAAAAATTTGAAAAATATCTAAATTTTTCAAAAATATCATTGTCAAGTTGTCAATTTTGTAAAATTTGTTAAAATGGTTAAAATAATCAATTTTTTGCCAAACTTGGTCGGAATTTAATCAAATAACCACAGCTGTCCATTTTTTTGTTCTTTCTAAATTCATTACTCCAAAAATCGACAAGTTTGATGATGCACTTGTCAAATCGATAAAATTTATCAAGTTTGTTGAATTCAAAAAATTTATCAAGTTTATCGAATTTGTTAAACTTGCACAATTTATCAAAACTTGTCAACAAATTTCAATCTATTTTACAGGAAAATATTACGAGTTCATTTATCACGTGTCGAGATATTTTTCAGAAATCTATTTTCATAAGTTGTAGACTGTAGGATTGAAACAGTGACGCATTTAGAACTCGAGGTATCCTATTTACAATTTTTTTCAAAAAGAAACATAATTATCCAATTCTATGATTTCTAAACGAAGCAAAAATGCCCATTTTTGAAAACTATTCTCTACAAATACTTACACTTTGGCAAACTAGAAAAAAATATGCAAGATCGAATAGAATGGAAGATGGAGATAGAGCCCCCTTCTCCCTCCGCAAAAAAAAATAAAACTCTCATTTTGAATCAGTGAAAAGTCACTGATAAACAGTCAGAATTTCAGCACAGGCAAAATCAACGAAATTCTTCAATTTTCATCGAATTTTTGTTGGATTTTACTAACTTTCCAGTGCATTTTCACTGATTTTTCGGCAATTTTTTTCACCGTTTGCTTTCAGTAAAATTTTTTCAATGATTTATTACTGTGCTACAATTCTGACTGTTTTCCAGTGATTTTCGATAATTTTCACTGATTTATAAATGAGAGAGTAGATTTTTATGTGGAAAATTTTCATAAGTGATGTCCTTTTTCATTTTTGAAATTTTCATTTCGAATCGAAAAAAATGGGGAAAATCACATTTTACATCGAAAAATCAGAAAAACTATTTCAGTTAGAAATTCTCGCCCTCCTCCCTATAAACTCACTTCGAACTGTGAAAAATTGACAAAATCTTTAAATTTATTGATTCATGGTGTCTACTGGATGTAAAAATGAAAATTCGTGCTATTTTCTGGATTTTCCTTACCGTTTTCATGCAATTTTTCTTGCTTCGAATTGGCCAAAAAAAGTACCCCCTTTTTTATCCTTCCACTAAAAAATTCAAGAAAAGAAGAAAATACTGAAAATTCTTGCTTTTTGAAGTAAAATCATTAAAATTCTAGCTATTATTTTTTTTTGCTACTGAAACGAAATTCTTCCCATTTACTGATTTTTCTTGATTTTCTCGCCAATAAACACCATAAATTTCTCACAGGTAGGTACCTACCTTTTTTCTATGCGTCACTGTACTCACGAATAGGTATACCTAAAATCACACCTTGCTTCACATCTAGTCGCTTCGTAATTACTAATTTTAAGCGAAAATTCTCAAACCCTCACGTGCTAATCTTGAAAACCCACCTTTGCTCGATATGTTTAGGTTTAGTGAGCGGTTGTACAGGGCAAACAGGCGTAATAGCTACAGCTATCGTTGGTGCGATCGGCCAACCACTACCGACCATTACCGAAGGTACCACGACTAATATAACGACAATGACCACAGGTACCAGCGGTAGTTCAGGATTACCTACAAAATCGATGGCCGATTTCGAGACAGATGCACCAACCGAGGCTACATCTAGTACCAACCAAGCTCAAACACAGTTACCAAAACCTAAAAAAAGGAAAAATAAAAAAGGCCCTTTGGATTCGAAACGCGAACGAAAGGCGGCCAAAACGTTGGCAATTATAACGGGCGTTTTTGTCGGATGCTGGATGCCTTTTTTCGTACTCGCCTTAATTTTACCACTTTGTCGAAAACTCCATTGCATTGTTCCTCAATACGTTCTTTCGTTTTCCGTTTGGCTGGGTTACCTTAATTCGACGATAAATCCGTTTATTTATACTACTTTCAATCCTGAATTTCGTAATGCCTTTCGACGCCTGTTTAGAGGGCAACGAGGACCACGGCGAGGTGGACCGCCGCCACGTTACGTATGACTATCCTCCCAACACAGTTACCTGTACGTTTTAATATCTTCAATAATTATTTTTTCATTTATTGGAGCCCAGATTGTTTATTATATAAACGTTTATATTAAATATGATACTTTTTACGTTGATTAAATTAATTCGAAAAATGGTTCGCAATTTTGCCAACGAGTCGAATTGTTATTTTGGATTTTTTCGAAACTAATTTACATATTGAGACAATCAAATTTTATATGTATTAATAAATTCCAGTCAAGTGATTACGAATTATTTAAATTTTTGAAATATGATCCCAAAGCCTCGGTCGTTTAAAAATTGCGAACCAAATTCTATTTTTATAAGATTTTTACTGTGATATCGAAATTATAATAGACGAATCATTTCATTTTAATCATATCTATGTTTTTTATTTGTATTTTGAAAATTATACATACATAGGATTTAAATCATCGGACGCGTGCATAGAATTAATTTCGGGATTATCTGCATATTTACACTATTACGACATTTGACATTTCCGAGGGTAACTATAGGAATCAATTCCGTTTTATGAGGTTTAACAAACGTGATAGAAATTATTCACTTTCTGATCGGCGGATCTTTTCCGCAAATTAAGTTATTCGTCTACCTTTGCCATAGTATCCTCCTTTGAAATAATCTTAAAATGTTGTTCTATGAATTACTAAAATAACTAAGAGGAAATTCGAGTCTTTGAACGCGATTGAAATTCATTTTTTAGCTATATGATTTACATCCTTTTTATTATTCATAAAAATTAATTTTCGAATCAAGATGTCAATTACCTCTTTATTTCGCGCATGGGTATTTTTTATTTTGAAATTTTGAAATTTTTATGCGCGAGAATTTTAAGCAGTAAATAGATAAACCCGGGTGGATTTTAATATAGTGAGCTCGGGATTAGGATAACACGTGCGAAGGCACATTATAGTACAAAGGGTGGCTCGAAATCGGTGACTGGTGGTGTCGGTATGTTCCCCGACGTTTTCTAGGACCAAATGATATCAGATTGTGAAAATTCGACATTTTTTTCTCTGGAATTTAATTTTTTGGAGTCGATCAGCTGAAAAAATATGGGGTTTCAAAAAAAACACATGATTTTTACTTATTTCGAAGCATTTAAATACATACATAGTTTGAACTCGTTTTTCATCTAAAACATCACGACTCCCCCCCCCCCCAAGACTTCCGAGAAAGTTGAACAAATTTTCTAGAGATTTCATTCATAAAAATAGCTGAATACGTCAAAATTTTCGAAAAATAATTGTAATGGGGGATTTCCGGTCAACACGTTGAATTTACGTATCAATTAAAAATTCATCAATATCAAGTTTGCCAAAATTATCAAATTTGTCAATGTTATCAGAATTTTCAAATTTGTCAATATCATCAGAATTGTCAAATTTGTCAACATCATCAGAATTGTCAAATTTGTTAAAATGATCAAAATTGTTAAATTTGTTAAAATTACCAAAAAATTGTCAAATTTGTCAAAATTATCAAAAAATTGTCAAATTGCGGTCAAAATTATCAAAAAAACGTAAAAATTGTCAAAATCGTCAAAAATTGTCAAATTTGTCAAAATTATAATTTTGTTCAAATTTTCGAACTTGCACAAAATTGTCAAATTCGCACAAAATTTCAACTTGTCAAAATATGCGAATTTGTTCAAATTGTAAAACTTTTCAAAACAGTCAAATTAGTCAAAATTATCAAAAATTTATTCAAATTATCAAATTAACACAAAATTTTCAAACTGTCAAAATAAGCAAATTTGTTCAAATTGTAAAACAAGTCAAAATTGTTAATTTATCCAAATTGTTAAATTTGTTAAAACAGTGGAAATTTGTAGAATTTGATAAATTGATCCTGTTTGTTTAAATTATAAAAATTATCAAATTTGTCAAAGAATTTGTTCAAATTGTTGAGTTGGTCGAAAATCGACAGATTTTGTACTCTTGTCGAATTCGTTACTCAAAATTATTCAAATCAACAAATTTATGGAAATTGTCACATTTCTCCAAATTGTTGATTTTGCCAATAAAATTGCTTGATCTATTTCAATTGCCAACTTTTTAAAGTTCCAAATGTTTTCAAAATTGAAAATTTTATACAAATTGTAAAATATTTTCAAATTGCTAAAAGCATCAAATTTAAAAAAAAAATTACAAATCGTCAATTTTGTTCAAATTTACAAATTCGTCGAAACTATTACATTTGTCTAGAATAATTGTTAAATTTATCAAAATTGTTGAATTCGCCAAATTTTCTAAAATATTTGTTAAAATTTACAAATTTTTTCAAAACTGCAACATTTTTCAAAAATGTCAAGATCATCAAATTCGTTCAAATTGACAAATTTGTCGAAACTGTCATATTTATCCAAATCGTTAAAATTGTCAAGATTGTAAAATTTGCAGGATTTTTCAAATTTTCAAATTTGCCCAGATTATTTAAATCGTCAAAATTATGAAATTTGTCGGAATTGTTAACTCCCTTTTTTTATTCAAACCATCAAATGTGTCGAATTGCCAGATTTTTCAATATTGTCGAATTTCTCCGAAATGGTGAAATTTGTCGCTTAAATCAAATTTGTCGAAAATGCCAAGTTTATCGAAATTGTGAAACTTGTAAAAATGGTAAAATGGTAAAATTTATTCGAATTTGTTCAACCTGATAATTATTATTAAAAATTGCTAAAATCACCAGATTTGTAGAAATTGTCAAAATTGCTCAATTTTTTTCAAATTTCCAAAGCCAAAATTTCCAAAAAATTTTAATTTATTCAAAATTATTGAATATGATCACAAAATATCAACCTCGACAAAAATGCTCAATTTAGAGATACAAATTGATATAATTGTCCAGATTGTAAAATTTATTAAAAATTTCCAACTCGATGAATGGAATTCGTTAAGTACAACAACTTTGTTCAGTTCGCAAATTTGTAACACATTTAAAATTCATAAGATTGTTCGATTCGTCAAATTGATGATTTCAACTTCCTTGAATCGGTCAAAAAGTGAAGGCTCGAGGAGGAGGGGGTGTACTGAAGGGAATACGTCTACAACTCATTCATTGTCAAATTTTGATTGATCTGAAAATTTATACCCAAAGAATAATCCAAAAAAAAGAAAACACTTTTCGGATCGAGGAAAAAAATGTGAATTAATTGAAACGAAAAATTAATGTCATGATTATTTTCCATTCGAGAAAAAAAAAGTAAAATTATTAAAAACCTACGTAGTACAGTTTTTCTTTGTGTTACCCCCCCCCCCCCCCTCCCGTTCCTAAGATACTCGAAACCATGCTTAAATTTAGTGGGAAAAAATTGAATGAACTTGAGTTTTCAAACGAACTTTTAAAAAACTCAAAAGGTAAAAATCATGCGACTTTTTTGAGGCCTCCCCCCCTCCCATCCATTTCGACTGATCGATCCTGAAAAAATTTTATTCCAGAGGGAAAATGTCTAATTTTCAGAATTTGGTTTCATTTGGCCATAAGGAGTTCGAGGGGATAGGAACATCAACAATCGGTTATTTCGGATTACCTTCTGTAAAAAAAGTACCTGAATTAAACAATCCATCGATATATTTTCTATTTCATAAAAATATAACCAATTTATACAAGTTTCTTTCCACGAACCCATCGTTTCCGGTAATTTCACTTTTCAAACGCTTATTCTTATTGGAAATAATTCTGAATTCGACGTAGGTACGTTCTTCGAGAATAATTTAATTAAATCGATTTAACATCTGACAGAAAAATATTATACCTGAGCATTCGCCATTTCTATCCCACATTTCTACCTTGTTTGATAAAAAATTAAAAAATTATATGCCACGATATGCGCCTCCGCGAATATGTTACTGCGGTGGAAGTTTCAAACTGTCAATATCACATAATGGAAGTGAAAAATAGCAATTTTTCCGACGGTTTTCAATTTTATAAATTTTTCGCAAATATACTTTCTTTTTAGGCGGAACGAACATTCATCATTAACATGGTACATAAGCCAAGTTTCGTAATATTTTCACATTCATACAGCCTTAATCAATCATTCGAAGAAAGACGAAATGCCTTTCTGGAGATTATTTCATACACCCCCGACTTGGATTTCTAAAACGTGCATAAAATACTCAAACTTATAGTTTCCTTTCATTAAAATCATCTCCCAGACCCATATAAAGTACACACGTTTGAATTATAGGAACGATAAAAACAAAGAATACAAAGTTATTACATTTAGAATTAGAATAAATGAAGTGAGAAACTCGGTACCTAAAAGTTTTCATGGAAGATCAACATTATAGCTATACAGCTGAATACAAAATACTCGTCGAGATATTACACGACATAGCTGTACTCTTGGTACTTGAATTTTTAATCGTTTTGTTTAACTGGCAAACTTATACTTACTTTAAAATATTATTCTAACGAGATTTCTCGCAGAACACCGGTAGTATTTCCCTGCAAAATTTATTCGAATTTGTTTAACTTTATAACTTGAGTATTGTGTACTTCGTGTGTGGAATGGAATTCAAAAGAACTGAAAGTAATTATCTATAATATTTCAACTTCTGTTTACAGTACGAATGCATTATATTATTATGTCTTATGTATGTTAATTTTTAACCGTATTGTGGAATAACTTGTGATAAAAAATTATTTTTAAAGTGTGTCTATAATTTTAGTAATTGCAGAATTTACGAATCAAAATTACTTATTATGTAAAACTGTTGCATTATAGTGATTAGAAACTATACCGAGAGTAGACTACCTTTTGTAATCGGTTTTTTTTTTGCCAACCCTTTCAAAAACAAAAATTTTGTGAACCTGATTTTTAAAAGAAATGTAATTACTAATTATGAATAATCAACTGTGTATATTTTAAAATATATTCAATTGTTTTTTAGGTGGTTTGCAAATCTTATTCGAATATGGGGGGTGGAGATAGGTATTCAGTTGTAAGTATACATTTTCTTTTTATATGTATTTTGATTATGCAATGAACTGGACAACTGGTAGGTAATTATTCCTACAAACAATTTTTGGCAATCTCGAAAATTCTGGAAAAATGAAAACGAAGATAGAAATATTTGACTTTTTAACAAAAAGTCAAGATTTGATGTCAGATTGGTAATTGGGAGAAATATTTTATGTTTTACAAGGAATGATAAAAATTTCATCGTCACTCTCACAAATAACTAAAATTATTGCTCAGCAATTCCAAAAAAAAATCAAAAAATAATAGGCATTTTTACAAAAAAAAAATTCCTCGCAAGAAATTAGACTAGAAATTAGAAAAAATTCAAGATTTGATGACAGATTTGCAAGAATTCTCCAAGACTACTGAATCAAATTTGTTGAAATTTGGATATGTTACGTAAGAAAAACATTCCTGACAGGCTGACAGAGCTCTTTTTTTCATTTCCCCCAACTTTTGAAAATATTTTCATTTGAATTATTTTTTCGAAAATCAAAAAAAAAACCTCTGTCAGGCTGTTCGGAATGGGAAATGCGTTTCTACAATGAAATAACATATCTAAATTTCAACAAATTTGATTTAGTAGTCTCAGAGAATTCTGGGAAAACCCGTCATTAAAACTTGTATTTCTTCGAATTTTTATTGAGTACCTATAATAATTATAGTGGCAATTAAAACTTTTCAATGCTTTAAATTTTTTTCTTCTCATGTACTAAAATCATATTTATTATTGTTTCATTTTTTTTACCCCTTTATTTACAAAGGGTACCCCCGGTTAAGATAGGTGAATCGGCCTAAGAGCTACTTTTTGAAACTAACCATCAGACATTATTAGGGACCCCAAAAAATAATTTTAGGCCGTATTTTCAACCCCCCACCTCACTCCCCTTCACCCCCACCCCCAAAATGTCGAATTTTCGTCAAAAAATCCTATCTCGGAACTTAATGAACCAAAAATTCTGAAATTTATGTGGTGTATACGGGAAGTGGTGACCAACTTTTGAGAATTTTTTCAGATTTTTTTTGCACCGCCTTCTAGCCAAAATCCCACTTTGAAAACTTAAAATCGCTCTAATTTCGAAACTAAAAGACATACATTTTTTCTTTTTGGCACAAATATAGTCCTACATTGGTACAATATAATGATATTTTTTTCAGATTTTTAGCGTTGGGAGAACAGTCGAAAAAATGCGGTTTTCTATTCAAAATTGCTCATTTCGTCATTCACGCAACCAAAAAATTTTGAAAATATTTTTATGGTATGAATGAGGAGAGGTAACAAATTTTTGAGAATTTTTTATGAATTTTTTTGCAATGCATTCCAGCCGAAACCCCACCCTCAAACTTTTAAAATTGCTCCAATTCCAAAACTATAAGGCAAACATTCGTTCTACTTTTTGAAACTAACCACCACACATAATTAAGGACTCCAAAAAATTTTTAGGATGCATTTTCCACCTCCCATCTCACTCCGTTTCACCCCCATCCTCCCAATATTTAGTTTTGTCAAAAAATCCCATTTTGGTACTTTAATGAACCAAAATTTTGAAATTCATTTTTTTTGTACATGCGGAATGATAATCAACATTGAGAACTTTTTTAGATTTTTTGCACCGCGTTTTAGCCAAACACCCACTTAGATACTTTAAAATTGCTCTACTTTTAAAACTAAAAATACCCTCTCATTTATAGATCAGTGAAAATTATCGAAAATCACTGAGAAATCGTCAGAATTGCAGCACAGGAGAAAATCAGTGATAATTCACTAACAAATCAGTGAAATTCATAAAATTTGCTGAAAAATCAGTGAATTTCACTGATTTTTTCTGTGCTGCAATTCTAACTGTTTATCAGTGACTTTTCACTGATTCAGAATGAGAGAGAATACACTTTTTCTTTTTGGTGCAAATATGGTCCTGCTTTGGTACAATATGTGACCGTGGCTGGCAGAACCGACTTTAGTTGTCAAAATTTCAATTTTCACTTGTTCCAGAATTTTATACTCTGATGCCTCGAAATTGAGTAGAAATCCACCCGAAGTCCCAAAGTTTGAAATAAATTTATAAGGAGCAAGAATGTGAAGTTGACTATGAAAAAAATCAAACAAAAAAAATACAAGAAATATTTAAAAATTATCGTAAAGCAACTAAATCCGTAGTTATATGTAGAGCTGTCAAAAATATGCACTTTTTTCACTGAAATATGCGCATATATATGCATTCTTAGATGCCTGAAATATGCTAAAAATATGCATTTTTACCCAAAATATGCGAAATATGCATATCCAATATGGGTATCAAAAAAAAGGTTTTTTAAACCTCTATAACACTGTACCATTGTCGAAACTGTTGAACGCAGTGTTGCTTCACCACTAAGCTGAAAAGAACATTTTTGAAAACATAGAAAGCTTGAAAAATGAATATTAAATACCTACTTACGTCAAAAAATCAAATTTATTGTCAAAAGCAAAATTTTTTAAATTTTTTTCTCTCAAAAATATTTTTTAAATTTTTTTTGAAAAATTTTTACAGTTTTGTAATTTTAGCAAAAAAATAAGCCAAAAATAGAAATTTTTGAAAAAATAATGAAAAAATAATGAAAAAAAAAGTAAAATATGCCAAAAATTGAAAAAATAGTCGAAATATGCACAAATATGCACTTTTGGTGTTTAAAATATGCAAAAATATGCATTTTTGGTCGAAATATGCGAAATATGCAAAATGAAGTTGGGTTTTTCTTACTCAGAATCTTATGAAACGCAAAGATGTATTGAATATGCGCAATTATATCGCATACAAAAAAACATGCAAAGAATATTTTTGAGAGCTCTAGTTATATGGTACTATAACTGAGAGCTCGTAGGTAGGTAGCTAGGTAGTATGGTACCTAGGAATGGTGTTTAACTGTTTAGGGTAATTTGTAGCTTATTTCAGCAGAAAATTATAGGTAGTTGATAGGCTATACAAGCGAAGAAACACTTTCTGGCCGTATCGCATAGCTAATTTTAAAAGTTCGTATTTTGAAAACTTGTTTTTGCATGTAAGGTCGATTTTTCCCGACACGGTCAAATATACCTACTGTTAATTTTTTCAGAATTGTAGCATGGGAAGAAAAGGCGAAAAAATACTTTTTTCTATTCAAAAATACCCATTTCGCCATTCATACAAACTACAGTTTTTAAAAAAATTCGATTTTTTTTTGCAGTGTATTCTAGCCAAAACCCACCCTCAAACTTTGGATTGTTCCAGTTTCAAAACTAAAAGATACCTATATAATTATTCTTTCTGTGTAGTAATTGAAGGGTGGGTTTTAGACTAGAATACATTGCAAAAAAAATTCTGAAAAATTCTCAAAAGTTTGTTCCTCACGCTGCACATACCTTACCATATAAATTTCAACGACTTTAAATTTATTGAGTGGGGGTTTGACTACAACGAGGTGCAGGAAAATCTGAAAATTTTTCAAAGTTGGTAACCAATTACCATTCTCCATATACAATACCAAATGAATTTCAAAATTTTGGTTCATTAAAGTACCAAAATGGGATTTTTTGACAAAACTAAATATTGGGAGGATGGGGGTGAAACGGAGTGAGATGGGAGGTGGAAAATGCATCCTAAAAATTTTTTGGAGTCCTTAATTATGTGTGGTGGTTAGTTTCAAAAAGTAGAACGAATGTTTGCCTTATAGTTTTGGAATTGGAGCAATTTTAAAAGTTTGAGGGTGGGGTTTCGGCTGGAATGCATTGCAAAAAAATTCATAAAAAATTCTCAAAAATTTGTTACCTCTCCTCATTCATACCATAAAAATATTTTCAAAATTTTTTGGTTGCGTGAATGACGAAATGAGCAATTTTGAATAGAAAACCGCATTTTTTCGACTGTTCTCCCAACGCTAAAAATCTGAAAAAAATATCATTATATTGTACCAATGTAGGACTATATTTGTGCCAAAAAGAAAAAATGTATGTCTTTTAGTTTCGAAATTAGAGCGATTTTAAGTTTTCAAAGTGGGATTTTGGCTAGAAGGCGGTGCAAAAAAAATCTGAAAAAATTCTCAAAAGTTGGTCACCACTTCCCGTATACACCACATAAATTTCAGAATTTTTGGTTCATTAAGTTCCGAGATAGGATTTTTTGACGAAAATTCGACATTTTGGGGGTGGGGGTGAAGGGGAGTGAGGTGGGGGGTTGAAAATACGGCCTAAAATTATTTTTTGGGGTCCCTAATAATGTCTGATGGTTAGTTTCAAAAAGTAGCTCTTAGGCCGATTCACCTATCTTAACCGGGGGTACCCTTTAAAATACGTAAATTTGTGGTGCGCCTTGTCAGTTGTAAATAAACCAGAAATGATTCCTGCAATACATAGAGCACCCTCTTAAGGATATAACTCGAACTTTCTGACAATTATTCATTGGTAGACTTGATCGCTTGAATCACTTCGACAACCGAAACAGCTCTGCCAATTTTTTTCAAGGGTACGATGGCGGTTTTTCTTACTAGCTCCTAAATCATTTTGAGGCAACTGAGATTTCGACGATCCAAATCTAAATTTATTTCAAATTCAAATTTTTTCAGCTTCAAATTTTTTTATTTCTTTAATTCTAAACTTTTTGAAAATTGCATCCAATATTAAAATTTTTCCAACAGATTGAACTTGAATTTTGATTTTTAAAGTTGTGTTTCAATTCCATTCTTGAGTATATTGTTATATTTTTGAAAATTTCTTCCAATTAATTATCGAGTTGAAAGAAATTTCAAAAACATGAAGTTGAAATTTTTTTGAAAATTTAATTGAAAAAAAATTGAGGAAAATTTTGAGATTAAATGAAAAAAATTTCAAAATGGAAAAAAATGAGAAGCTGAAAAAAAGATTAAAAATCAAAGTTAAAAAAATGTTGTGAATATTTAAATTAAAAAAAGATTACAGTAGGAAAAAATTTTAAAATTGAAAAAAATCAACATATTTCTTCAAATTATTTTCTACTTTATATTTAAAAAAATTATTTCCAACGCTGAAATTGTTCCAATTGAAAATTCATTAAAAATTTCCCCATCTCTTTTAAAATTAATTTTCAACTTCATTTTTTTCAAAATTTCTTCCAACTCAAAATACAAAATCAAACAAAAATGTTTAAAAATCCAAGTTGGATAAATATTAAGAAAATTTATCGATGAATAAATTTTAAAGTTGGATAAAGCTTTGGAAAACATATAGTTGGAGAAAAGCGAGAAATTGGAAAAATGTAAGAGTACCTATGAAAAATTTTGAATTTGGATCATCGAAAACCTGAGTCAAAATGATTTAGGAGCTAGTGTGTTTCTTCCTCATCATAATTTGTGACCCTCATCAATAGGTACCATATACTCGTATGTAGGTACTTATAATTTTTTGAAACCGGAATGGACGAATTCATAAGCGCACCCAGAAATTATTTAAGGGAGGGGCTCAGAATTCTGGAAAAAATAGGGGGGGGGGTGAAATTTCAATGAAAAAATTCAGTAACTTGTTATTTCCGTGGCGGTGGCGTTGTCAGGGTATTTTCATTAGGTTGATAATTCATAAACGGATTTGAGCCAAGTAGAATTAAAAAATTACGGAATTTCAGTTATTTTTTGCTGATTTTTTAGCCAAAATTATTGATTTGTTTCTGACAAACTGGGAATTGATTGAGAAATCAGTGATTTTTAACCGAAAAATCAGTGAAAAATCATCAATTTTTAAAAAGAAGGATTTAAATACTGCCCGAGCGAAGCGAGGGCGAATTTTTTTGAAAAATCATGTTTCAAAAGCAAAAAAATTCACTTTTTTTTACATTTTTCCAATAAAAAAATCTTCTGTCCGAGCTTAAGGGAGGGGCTCGAGCCCCCTGAGCCCCCCCCCCGGGTGCGCTTATGGACGAATTTCTATGACTAGAACATTAGATATATTTAATTTAAAATTGAACAATTCTCACGTATGTAAATAACGAAATAATTCTCACAAAAATTGGAAAATTTTCCGAACAAAATAATTTTTGAATCTAATACGTATAAAAAATTTTCTAAAAATTGTTATGAAATGATACGTTTTGGATTAAAAAATATTGTTTTATTTTAATAAAACAAAAAATAAAGGTGGTCCGAAGACCGAATTACAAACGTAGACGTTTACGCGACGAAATTACATAAGTTAATGACCCGATGGTCGAAAATTCGCGAACTTAAAATTAAATGAAAACGATTTGGCCGTAGCCAACTAATTCTTACAAACGTGGCCGCGTATACGCCGATTAAATAAACGAAAAAAATAAATATTCCAACACCGCCCCTCGGACAAATCGAGGTTCCCGAATTTTACGAGCGAATAAAAATAAAAGAAAAACGAATTAGATATCAAAAATCACTTTTGATAGACGATCGAACACACCCCTGGTGGCCGATTTAGTGAGTATATCAGCTAAATTATCAGCAGAGTTTACTTTATATAAACAAACAACGTTTTCGTTTACGAGATGACGAACGTGATGATATGAGACATCGATATGTCTCGTACGTTTGGATTCCTCCGTATTTGCGATAGAAATCGCGGAATTTGAATCGGAGTAAATCGGTACGGTGCTTAAGTTATAGGATAACGAATTAAGAAATTGCAACCAAGCATACGACATTTTGGCTGCAGCTGAAATAGCAACGTATTCGGCTTCAGCCGACGAAGTGGAAACACAATTTTGCTTTTTAACAGCCCAATCGATGATATTACCGTACCATTCAACGAGTACTCCAGTCGTGGATTTTCTATCTAAAACATCTCCAGCAAAATCGGAGTCAGAGTATGTACGTAGAGGATGCGTGTTATCAACATTACGAAATTTATACACTAATTCGCGATTTATCGTTGTTTTTAGAAACCTCAAGATTCGTTTGGCATGATTATAGATTTCCGAATTTGCGATATGCTGGTACCGACTAAGAAAATTAACGGCAAAATTTATGTCGGGCCGAGTGCCACGAGCAATATACGATAAGGAACCAAGTAAAGCACGGACTTTAGTTTCGTAATTTTTATCGAGTTTAAGATTATTAATTTTTAAATTTGGTTCCATAGGTGTCGAAATGGTATTACAGTTGGTTAGATCGTATTTTTTTAAAAGTTCAACGATGTACGATTTTTGGTGTAAATACGTTACACCATTATTTAAATCACGTTCGATTTCTATACCAACAAATTTTTTTGACTCGCCCAGATCGCGTATTCCGAATTCATCGTTTAGTTTTTCTACGAGCCAATTAATCAAGCTTTTATCATACCCGGTTATCAAGAAGTCGTCTACAAATATGATAAAAATACAGCGAAGAACATCGCCGTCTTCGTTAATATAAACACACGGGTCCACGGTGATTGTTTAAATCCTAATTTCTCGAGGTAACGTTTTAATTTCCTGTTCCAATTATTAGGCGAGGTCTTTAATCCATACAAAGATTTCTTTAGGACAAAAATGACGATTTTACTACGAGATACGCCGAGCGGTGGTTTAAACGCGATGGTTCGATTTATATCACCATTTAGAAAAGCTGTCGATACATCGATTTGACGCAGCTCCCAACTGTTTAAAGTTGCGATATTCACGATGGATCGAATTACAGAAGTATTTACAGTCGGAGCATACGTTTCTTCCAACTCATACTAGTGAGTATCTTTGTAGCCGCGCAATACGAGTCTAGCTTTATATTTTACCGTATGATTTACCATTATCTTTTTACGCAGAACCCATTTAGTATCGACTAACGCGTAATCTTTATCTTTTAATTCTTGGGTGATAGTCTCGTACCAAACATCTTTAATTATCATCGCGTTTAACTCGTCGTTTATCGCCTTTTTCCAGTGTTTACCTTCAGGACCATTAATCGCTTCGTCGTATGTTAAATCGTGATTGTTTTCAGTCGTTATAAACGCGGAATACTTTACAAAGGCATCGTTATCGCAGACGTTAATTTTATTGGGTAATTTTGATCTATCTCGCGTAAAGAATTCATCTTTAATTATTAGATCATCATTTTCATCTGTTAAGTTACTGTTCGTTTTGCTCACGATGTTTGACGTTAAGTTTACGTTATTATTATCAAAATATAAACGATTTTCATCGAATATTACGTTTGACGAACAGTATACTTTATTATTAGGTACATCGAGTAAAATGTAGCCGGTATCCGAATACCCTACTAACATCATCTCTTTCGATTTAGGTTCAAACTTGGCGCGTTTTTGAACAGGTACATGTATTTTCGCGATACAATCGAATATCTTTATATATTTTAGGTTGGGTTCACGATTGAACCATCTTTTATACGGCGATTCGTCGTTATTCGCAGCGTGAGGTAATCGATTATACACGTAATTTGCCGTATAGATCGCGTATGGCCAGAATTTTGTAGGCAGTTTAGCATCAAAAAGCAAAGCACGAGCTTTTTCACAAAGAGAACGAATGAAGCGCTCTGCTGTACCGTTATGTTCTGGTTCAAATGGCTCCGATGTCATAAGACGCATACCTACAGATTCAACGATCTCTCGGAAATGTCCGCCGACGAGTTCAGCGGCATTGTCACAACGTACAGCTTTAATTTGGCGGTTATAAAAATTAGAAACAATTTTCTGATAACTATCAAAGAAGTAACCTACTTCTGACTTTTCAGTAAGTACGTACGTTGCAGCGAATCTTGTAAAATCATCGACGAAGACCGCTATGTATTTTTCGCCATCTAACGATTCATTAACCGGACCAATAATATCTACATGAATTAAGTCTAACGCTTGTTCGGCACGATGCCGAGTTTCGCCATAAGTACCGCGAGTTTGCTTAGCCTGTGAGCATACATCACACTCATTTATCGTTGGACATTCGTGCGTATTCATATCTGGAATCTTATACATGACTGTACGGCTCGGATGCGCCAGTCTACGATGCATGATTGTATTTACGGCGAAGTCGTACGAATCGTTAACGTTATCATTTATTAAAAATTTAACCGTGTATAAACCATTTGGCAAAACTTGTACGTCGGCGAGCTTTTCGTTTGACTCACGATGAACAATAGTAATCTCGGTACTAATAATAATATCGTATCCCAGCGTACGAAGCTGGTTCGCGGATAATAAATTGTTACTTAAATCTGGCACGTAGCTTACGTTTTGCATAAAATACTTAACACCATTATCGTTAATTACACTAAGATTACCCGTTTTCTGTCGTTTAATTGACGTTTGTTTTTTAGCCACGAAGATGTCAGAGTTCGATATTACCGGTTTCTCATCGCTCAGGATGCCGTCGACGTTAATCATGTGACACGAAGCTCCAGTATCTACGATGAAGGTAATTTCTCGGCTCGATGTCTCGAATGCTGTATTGTACCTTACTGGATTCGCCGTTGAAATCGTCCGTCGTATTTTCAGCCGCTAGTAAGACCCGGTTACGTGTACCCGCCATATCGTTTGCACTTTGAGACGATCGTGGCGCTGAAGACGTCTTTGGCGTAGCGTTTGGAGTCGTCACTGCCGTGTTCATATCGTTGGTCCGTTGATTATTGACCGCATCCCCGTATCGTGGACAGTCTTTACCAACGTGACCTTTCCCATTGCAGCGATAACATTTGACATCACTACGTGGCGAATTATTTTGACGAGATTGACCGGTTGCACGACAATTTTTACCGTAGTGTCCGAGTCGTTTGCACTTGTAGCATTTGGCTTTCGATTTGTCATTCGTTCGGCGCTGATCGTTCAAGCCAGACGCTGTGAGAGCTGTTCCTTTGTTTGTCGTGGCTGTGTCGGTTGATTCATCCTCGTCATCTACGAGTAGATCGCGTAAAATTTTTGGGTCAGCTGGAACCCCGTTCAGAATTACTTGGGCCGATTTTTTTAAGATTTTCCATTTGTCCTTACGTAGACCAGTTTTTAAAAAGGAAAACTCTTCGGCTTTTGTTACTTTAACTCCGGCTGATTCAATTTCATTGACGATTTTGGAGACTTCGTTACAATACTCGAGTGGTGACTTAAAATTGTCAATGTCGTTTCTAGCTAGCTTTTCACGACAAGCTATAGCAACTGCCTCATTCGTTTTCTCATAACGTGAGTCGAGACTCCTCTCGAATAAGACGGAGAACAGAGTTATTAACATGATTGATGATCTCATTAAACGCCTTGCAACGATCTTTTTCACTCGCGTCATTATTTTCTAGTAAAGTTTTACCTAGATCTTTTGATTTAATTAACGATTTTATTCTTCTTTTCCAGATTAAATAATCTGTGCCCATGAATACGAGATGGGCAGGAATCGAAGACGTCGCATCACCAGAAGCCATTTCGTTGTCGGAGGATGTCGAGATATCGTCGTTTACGTTACCGCTGTCTTCTACGTTGATTTCTTCGTTTGAATCGCCGTCTGCGTTTGTGTTGGTGTCGATCGCGTCGCCGTCTACGTTATTACTGCTCGAAGCTGGATTCGATGTCGAAGGAGTATCTTTTAGTTTCTTTGATCGTCGTTTACGACCTCGTTTAACTACCGGTTTTGTTTCAGGCGCAGATTCGTCAGGAAAGCCACGGAAGCCTTCTTCGTTCGCGTTTTCGTCGCCGTTACTGTCGCCGCGATCGCGTCCGCCGATTATATTTGAGATACCACGAAGTATCATTAACAATTCGCGAAATTACGTATCGCGAGAACGTGTCGTAATTTAAACCACGATTTCGGCTACCATGTTATGAAATGATACGTTTTGGATTAAAAAATATTGGTTTATTTTAATAAAACAAAAAATAAAGGTGGTCCGAAGACCGAATTACAAACGTAGACGTTTACGCGACGAAATTACATAAGTTAATGACCCGATGGTCGAAAATTCGCGAACTTAAAATTAAATGAAAACGATTTGGCCGTAGCCAACTAATTCTTACAAACGTGGCCGCGTATACGCCGATTAAATAAACGAAAAAAATAAATATTCCAACAAAAATGACACGATCTTTCAAAAATTGTAAGATTTTCTATAAATTAGACGGTTTTTTAAAAATGCGACTTTTCCAAAAAAAAAACTAAACGATTTCCCAAAAGTTGGACAATTTTTTTAAAAAAAGGGAAAATCATGCAAAAGTGGAAATATTTTCTCGTATAAGCGTGAGGTTAGTAAATTCGTAAAACTAATTTTTTGCCAATAAATTAATTTAAAAAAATATATTCGAAAAAATTAAAAACTTGAATCAGATATTTATAAATTAGATTTTTATACTCGTACTGAGAATTCTTGAACTAAATGAGAAATGGAAGTAGAATAATAATTGAAATTCAGTAGTACGAATAAAAATGCCATAGTTTTTTCAAATAAAAAAATTTTATTTTCATGCATTACGAAATAGGTAAAAAAAATAGGAATATTTTCATTAACGAAATTAAACAAAAAACTTAAATGCATTTTGATCACTAAAATATAAGACGAAAGTAATAATAAAAAATTTATAATAGAAAACAATATTTCAAAACGAGATCCAATTTTCACGTAGTAAGTAACTGAAAAATTGAAAAAAAACAAGTTTTCAAAGTACAAATAATTCATTAAAAAATAAACGAAAAAAAGTCTTTCAAAAAATAAATTCTCACTCGATTATTAATAAGTTCAAGTATATTATAGAAACTGTATGAAAAAAGAAATAAAAACTAAAAATTTATCAAAACGAAAATTCGTTTTCAAGTAGTACCAACGTAAACAAAAACTTAACAAAAAATCGTTACAAAATAAACTAATATCTAGTAATACAAACGTAAAAGCATTAGAAATTACATCATTGGAATATAAAAATTCATTTTGAAAGCCACAACCTACTTTCTTTCATCTGTTTTTTATTTGTGTCTATTTCAAATTATCCATAAGGAATAAATGTGACATTCTATTAATTCGAAATGAATGTAGGTCAGGGCTGGAAGAACGCTGTGATTTTTTTGTCGTTCCTTGTTCTTTTGTTCCCAAAATAAACCTTCCATCTTATTTTCATCTGTTCTTTGTAATTACAGTAAATGACGTTCGTTCGTTCTTCTGTTCTTTGTTCTTTGCCTCAATCACGTTCTCCGTTCCCATTCCCGTTCTTCGTTCTCAGTTGAAAATCATGTAAAATTTTGAACAATATTCGAAAAGAAATACATGGGTGATTCTAAATTTTCGCAGAAAACTCTGTACGGAGGAATTATCTCAGGAAATATACATGCTGGAACAATGCGGTTGGAATGTATAGATAGATAATCATCCCCCCTACATATTCCTGCGAAAATAATGGAGCAAAAAATATTCCTGAACCCGAGGGGGCTAAAAAAGTAGTCCAAATGTCCTCGTCGTGGTCTGTACTTGATTTTGTGCTGAAGTCAAAATACTTCTGTTCTCTCCTATCCCAACTTTCCAAGCTGAACTATTGCACCAACTTAATGCAGAGAGGTCTCATATTACTAATTATGACGTTTAAAACATATTGCAAAGTCGATGAAGTACATTTTTAAAAGCTCAAAGTAGCGTACGGAATTTTTGGTCCTTCGTCGTGGCTTTTTTTCTCGAAAGGCTGAGAGAGACAGTTGGTTATTTTAGAATACAACAATTGGTCGAGTCGATACCTTGACATCATAAAATTACTGTCCAGCTGTAGATTTAACTTCAGTGTTCATAATAATAACGATTTCGTGAAAAATGTTTCCAAATTTATAATTCGGCACACAGAAATGTCCTCGTCGTGGCTCTTCATTGTGAGGCTATACTTCAATTTTTCATTTTTTTCAAAACTGCCTCAAAATAAGAAGGTGAACCAGTTTTCGATGCAATAGTTGGTTTTTCCTCAAAACGCATTATTTTCTTACAATTTGGACATTTCTACAATTTTGTCCTTCGTCGTGGATGTCCTCGTCGTGGCATTCCCCATTTAAATTACATGGGGAAAATCTATTTTTGTTTTCCAGTTGTGTGAGCATGTGAATGCTATCTGGCACACTAGTATTAACGACTCTGATCAAAATTTTTCAGAAAAAAATGTTCAAAAATTTTTAAAAATTCTTAGACGAATTTCTGCGAAATTTTAGAATGACCCACATACAGGAGCATAAATTCATCAAAAACACACAGACACAATGCATAGGCACAATCACATAAGACATAGAATGTGCTTATAATCCATAAAGAGGGAGAAGTGACCATTAAATATATGATTTTGAGTTGATTTTACCATGATATTGAAGGAAAATGGGGAAAAAAGAAAGAACAAAGAACAATCAAGAATTTAGTGTTCTTCGTTGTTCTTTAAGCCAAATTAAACATTCGTCGTTCGTTCACATTTGTTCTTTTCGGTAATTTTTCAATGTTTGTTCTTTCGTTCTTTAGTTCTTTCAAAAAAATGACTGTGTTCTTCGTTCTTTGTTCCCGTTCTTCGTTTGTTCTTCCAGCCCTGAATTGTAGGTACACTCGAATAATTGTCAGAGAGTATAGATAAATAAAATTAGAAGAGGCTGCGAGAAAAATCTATATCATTTTTTAAAAAAATAAAAAAGAATGCAAAATTGGAAAATTTTGCGTCAGTTGAAAAAAGTTTTCACGAGTTTTTGTCCAATTTGTATAGTTCGTAGATCTAGTCACATATCAGCATAAGATATTTTTACAATTTTGAGAAATTCTTCGACCTATCTCTGTTATAAGAACTATCACTATTTCACTGAACATTAAGCTACTTTTGCCCTATGTTAAAATTGGTTTCTAACACTTGTCTTTGTACGGATATTTTTTACCCTGTCTGCTAACACCTGACTAGACAAATGTCATATCACGAAGGTAAAATTAAATATGTACAGAATGAGAAAAAAACAAGTAAAAATAGTTTCGAACATTTTACGATGCTCGAATTCTGGAAAAAAAATTACACGAAGTAATTTTTAAAATAATAAAGGCACTTCATAGGATAACATAATCAACGATTGTGGCTAGAATTATAATGAAATAACTCATAACCGAAACATAATATTTTATTTTTTACGAATATAGATTATCGTTTTATCGTACTCTAATAGTTTGATAGATTTCGAGCAGATATCATTTATTTTTCATTAGATTCATAATTATATTACCTATAACTCCTTTAAAGTAAGTATGCGATGTTTAGGGAATTGGTCCTTAGCTCCTTACCAATGAAATTTTAGAATACTTAAGGGAAAAAATGAAAAACTTGATTCGAACCAATGTTTTGAAAACTGATGAAAATACAAGCCAAAAATTTTCTTCGATCAGATAAATTTTAAAAAATTTGAAAATGTCTATTCGATATAGTCGTATGATAATAAATGAAGATGAATTTTAAAAAATCATAAGAAATTTTGTTCATTTTTTATTCCGTAAGATCTGACAAATTTCTCGATAGAGAAGTAAATTAGTCAGTTCATTAGTTTAGATTTAGATCCGAAATGAAAATTCGATAAAAATAATGTCTTTTTCAAGAAATGATGAGATCCATGAGATCTTGTCTTGAAATAAATTACACACGAAATAATTTTTTTTGTAAAAATTGAATTTTCTGCATTCCCTTCAAATCCAATATTATACGAACTAGGTTAGGCCATTTTGAAATTTTTTTGAATTTGGATAGACCTCAGAAAAATTTACGGTGCAATAATCTAAAGAAAGAAAAGGATACCACTCTACATTATAGAAATAATTAAAAATATACTTCGATGAGAAAAATTAAAGTTCGTTTCAACTAGTTTAAATTTTACGTTTTTTGCCGCTTCGACTCATTTGAGATACATATGGATACACTCATTAAATCGCGGATTTCTCGCTTTCAATTGGTACAGCAAGCTTGATTTTTGCGATTCAATGCCATATTTTATAACTCGCTTCATATCCGTGTTTACTGCGTGAATTTCATCGTCTGTTAATTCTCCTACAAAAAAGTAAATTTTCATTAATAATCACTGCGAACTGTTTGTGCAGATTCCACACCCCTTGATTACTGTTCACTTGGGAACAAACCAAGTGATGTAGATACTCAGCACTACCGTCAAGCTTTATATTCTAAATATTTACTGTTTTCTATGTCAGGGTCTAGAAAATCCGACATTAATCTCGAAAATGGTGAATTAAGGCACTCATCACTTCCGTCGCTGGAACTTGAACTCGATCTGTTATCAGGATAGTCAGAACTAGTATCACTTTTCGGCGTGGACGCCTGCGAATACGACTTGACGTCTTCCCATTCGTCGTTACCACTTGGTTTGTTTTTGTCTCGTTTTTTACGTTGCATTTCGTCGATTTCGTTTGACCTAGTTTGCATGGTAAGTTATATTATAATAACGGTACATAATTTCAACAGGATATGGATAACTTACATTAATATTAAACATTCAATAACGTCGCCTAGTTCCGCGACTTTGAGAGTTCCGTTTTCTAAGAGTTCGTTACAGATTGTCCTCATCAACTCGTAATTTTTTTTAATCCTCGGTTTCACTCTCTTCGACTTACTGGTAGGTCTAGCTCTAGGAATGATGTAGTACGAAGATGGCACGCGAGATAACATCATCAGCTCACTAGAAATCGTTATAATTAAGCCTACTCAAGTTAAAGTGGAGAACGTGTATCAAAATGTGGTTACTGGTCTTATTGAACGATGACCATACAGAAAAACTTATTATTTTAAAATACCGAACACGAATAACCGAAAACGAGAGAGCACACAGAGCTGACGTTCAGGAAAACGAGCTTGTGATATCACTGATATCAGAATCAGACTCGGAAACTGCTAGCGTGAGAGACGACACGCGGACCCACGCGGACTTAGCACGCGGAAATCTTCAATGTAGCCACCATTCCGCAACTTATTTCGCACACATTACATACACTCTTGGTAACGAGCATCGATGGTAACGAGCGACTTGGCGCACATCACATTCTGATGCAGAATACGTATTTTGTATCATAAAAATGACATTGTATTAATTAGTTGGATTTGTTTAAATATTTCATTATTATCTATTTAAAAAAACGTCGAAAAATAAACACTTTTCTTGTTAGGTTGTTACACAAGAACAGGGATGGAAACCGGAACCGGAACCGGAACCGGTTCTGGAACCTTAACCCCTAAAAAACCTTTATTTTTGCTTTGAAAAATAACTAGAACCCTTAACCCTTATAAAAACTAGCGAAAAAAACCCTAACCCATAACCTAAATGAATTTGGAAATGAATAACCTAAAACCCTTAACCCTAAAAATTTGTTTGGGTTTTGGGTTACGGGTTTCGGGTTTTGAGGTTTCAATTTTTCAGTTTTTTTTTGTTTTTTTCTGCAAGCAGTTCAGATTTTTGTGATACTGAAACTAACTTTTTTTTTGAAATTGATTTTGAGGAATATTTTGTAAGTTTTATGACATAGGCAGGAATATATAATGAACAGTGAACAATTGAATATTGATCATTCAACTTCAAACGTCCATATCTTCCTAAGAAATGATTTTCAAGACCTGGGATCAATTTTATTGGATTTTCTGACGTTTTTTACATCATAACAATAAATTTTTTTGCCTGAATGACCCTAATCAAATGAGAATTTTTTTTTAAAAAACCCCAAAACCCTAACCGGAACCTTAACCCGGAACCCTTACCTTCCGGGCAACCAGTAACCAAGAACCCCTAACCTTTATTCTAAAAATTGAAAAAGCTTAGAACCCTTGACCTTTATTTTTTCACGAAAACCTTTACCCAAACCGAAAACCTTTATTTTTTTATAAAGGTTTTCCATCCCTGCACAAGAATGCCAATGCAATGTGTTGTATTTTTTTCGACAAATGGTCAAAATCTAAACCAAGTTCCCTGAAAATGAAAATTCAATCTTTCAATCACGATCTACACCCTACACTACAACTTTGTCCACATAAAACAGTCGAATAAATAATTAATGCAGTGCCGGTTGTGATTGAATTTTCAATTTTCATTTGTACATCGAACTTGATTTAGATTTTGACCATTTTTGTCGAAAAAAATACAACACATAGCATTGGCATCCTCGTGTAACAAGAAAAAGTGTTAATTTTTCGACGTTTTTTTAATTTAAATGGATAATAACGAAATATTTAAACAAATCTAATCTAACTAATTAATACGATGGCGATGTCATTTTTATAATACAAAATACGTATTCTGCATCAGAATTTACGCCAAGTTTTTACCAAGAGTGTGTAATGTGTGCGAAATAAGTTGCGGAATGGTGGCTACATTGAAGATTTCCGTGTGCTTTATTCGTACTAGCTCGGAAGCCTATCGAAAACTAATCGAAAACATGTCGATAACTATCGATAACTTTCTCAGTTAGCGATATGTCGATTACTTTTGCAAATTAGCGATAGTTATCGATTACTTTTTTTTTTTCAAATTGGTTTTTTTGGAGCAAATTATAATGCTTACATGGATTCGATTTCGATATTACTTACGTGTTGCATAATAAAGGTGTTTTCAATTTTCATGATTTCGATTTTTGATACCTTTTTAAATTTCTATTCCATAATTTTTTATAATTTTCATTTATCCAAGCAGAAAAATCGTGTCTTATTCCTGGAATCATAGCTGACGTTGCGTGAAAACAGGCATCATAGTGAAATTTGGTGGAAAAAAAGTAACTTTAGTAACCCAATTTGGGAAAAAAAGTAACCAATGTATTACCAAAAAGTAACCAAAAACTCAATTCTTAATGGTAAAATTTGTAAAAAAAAAAAAAAAAAAACCATGTATGTAATTAATGCAATTATTATAACTTATAAGCGCTCCCAGAAATTATGTAAGGGATGGCTGAGAATTAGAGAAAAATGGGGTGGGGGGGGTTAAAAATTCGTAACAAACTTCAAAATCTATTTTTACAGTAGTGCTCGTAAAGTCAGGTTAATTTCAGTGAACAGATGAAAAAATGTAATACAGATAAAAGCGAAGAAAAACTGAAAAATTGCAAGAATTCTCTAAATCTGAATCAGTGAGATGAATATAAATGAAAATCAGTGATTCGCATTGATCGTTCAGTCAAAATTACTGATTTTTTTCTGGTTAATTGAAAATCTACTAAGAAATCAACGACTTTTGACTGCAATATCAATGAAAATTATTTTATTGGTTCAAAAAGGCAGAGTTTTTATAAAACTTGATTGATGTAGATTTCGAAAGTTATATTCTAATGTAAGAAATAAGAAAAATTATTTTTGAAGAGTAATAAAATGCACTTCTCTGAACACTTTTGAGGTAAAATTTCATTTTTTTATTGCGCTTGGATTGGATCTGCTCGACTCCGGGACTTAATCAGACATTATGCAAGGGCGAGGAAGAATTTGAAAAAAATGAGGGTGTGTCAAAATTCAGTAAAAAAAAAAGTGAGTATCTAGCCTACCTACCCTGTAAATTTATATGAAAATCAGTGATTTTTCATTGAAATATTAATCAAAATTACTGATTTTTATTTGACAAATTGGAAATTGATTGGAGTTTTGACTGAAATATGGGTGAAAATCTCTAGTTTTTGATGAAAATTATTTCACTATACTTAACCAAGAGAATGAAAATACACCAATTTTGACTGATTCAAATTTAGAGAATGATCGTGTATTCAAGAAATAGAGGTATCAATGTACTGCCCGAGCGGAGCGAGGGCGAAATTTTTTGAAACAAAAAAGTCTCCTAAACTCGACTAAACCGAAACTAATCAGACACTTTACGCTTGAAAAAATCAATTTTTAGAGAAAAATTGTGAAAAAAAGGTAAATTTTTTGAGAAATTTTGGAAAAAAGTAACTTTTAGAGGTAAAAAGTAACCGAAGTAACTTTTGAAGTGGAAATAGTAACCAAAAGTAACTTGTCTCGAAAAAAGTAACAAAGTTACTAAAAAGTAACCACGCTATGATGCCTGTGAAAAGGTCGAACGATTCTTTTAAAAAAACGATCACAGCCTTCCGAATTTTAAAAAATCATGGTTTCTACTAGTTCGAATAGTTGGGTACGTAAAGAATTCCAATTCATCTCGCCTGTAAAATTTCATTGTTCATTTTTTAATTGATTGACTACGGTTGTTATTCAAAGAACACTTAAATAGCTGGAAATGAAATTCGTTAAATTTCTTAGACTTATTCAAATCATCAGATTTATTCAAATTAAACAAATTTATGGAAACTGTCACAATTCTCTAAATTATTGAATTTGCCAATAAAATTGCTCCATCTATTTCAATTGCCAAATTCCAAATCTTTTCAAAATTTTAAAATTTAACCAAATTATGAAATGTTTTCAAATTGCTAAAGGTATCAAATTTAAAAAAAAAATTACAAATCGTCAAATTATGGTTAAAAATTGTAAAAGTCATCGAATAATTTGTTCGAATTGCAAATTCATTCAAATTGTCAAATTTGTTCAAAGGAATTTAAAAATTCGTCGAAGCTGTTAAATTTATCAAAAATTGTTGAATTCGTCGAATTTTCTAAAATGTCTGTTTAAATTTCCAAATTACTGAATTTTCCACATTTTTTTAAAACTGTAACATTTTTCAAAGGTGCCATAATCATCAAATTCGTTTAAATTGACAAATTTGTCAAAACTGCCATATTCATCCATATATCGTTAAAGTTGTCGAGATTGTAAAATTTGCAGAGTTTGTCAAAATCATCAACATTTTTTCGAATTTTCAAATTTGACCAGATTATTATTTAAATTGTCAAAATTATACACTTCGTCGGAATTGTCGATTCCCATTTTTCATTCAACCCATCAAATGTGTCGAATTGCCAGATTTGTCAACATTGTCAAATTTCTCCGAAATGGTGAAATTTGTCGTTTAAATCAAATTTGTCGAAATTGCCAAGTTTGGCGAAATTGTAAAACTTCTAAAAATGGCTAAAATCGTCAAATTTATTTGAATTTTTTCAAAATGGTAATTATTTAAAAAAATTGCTAAAATCACTAGCAATTTCTTCAAATTTTCAGAGTCAAAATTTCCAAAAAAATTAATTTGTTCAAAATTATCGAATATGACCACAAATATTAAACTCGACAAAAATGTTCAAAACCAAAAATTTTGAATTTTGGTGTACAAATTGACATAGGTAATTGTCCAAATCCAAATTGTAAAATTTATTTAAAAATTCTAACTCAATGAATTTGTTAAATGAAACAACTTTGTTCAATTTGTAAACCCTTTAAAATTCATAAGATTGTCTGATTCGTCAAATTGATGATTTCAACTACTCTTAAGGATATAACTCGAACTTTCTGACAATTATTCATTGGTAGACTTAAACCATTCCGACAACCGAAACAGCTGTGCTAATTTTTTTCAAGGGTATGGTGGCGGTGTTTCCCACTAGCTCCTAAATTATTTTGAGGCAACTGGGATTTCGACGATCCAAATCTAAATTTATTTCAAGTTCAAATTTTTTTCAGCCCTTTAATTCTAAACTTTTTGAAAATTGTATCCAATATTAAGATTTTTCCAGCAGATTGAACTTGAATTTTGATTTTTAAAGTTGTGTTTCAATTCCATACTTACGTATATTGTTAATTCAGCTGAAAAAAAATTAGAGGAAAATTTTGAAATTACCTACTGGAAAAAATTTTCAAGATGAAAAAAAATGAGAAGCTGAAAAAAAAGATTAAAAATCAAAGTTAAAAAAATGTTGTGAATATTTAAATTAAAAAAAGATTACCGTAGGAAAAAATTTCAAAATTGAAACAAATCAACTTTTATATTACCTTCAATTTTTTTCTACTTCATATTTTTAAAAATTATTTCCAACTCTGAAATTGTTCCAATTGAAAATTCATTAAAGGTTTTCCCAACTCTTTCAAAATTAATTTTCAACTTTATGTTTTTCAAAATTTTTTCCAACTCAAAATATGAAATCAAACAAAAATGTTTAAAAATCCAAGTTGGATAAATATTAAGAAAATTTATCGATGAACAAATTTTAAAATTGGATAAAGCTTTGGAAAACATATAGTTGGAGAAAAATGAGAAATTGGAAACATGTAAGAGTACCTATGAAAATTTTTTAATTTGGATAATCGAAATCCCAAGTGAGTCAAAATGATTTAGGAGCTAGTGTGTTTCTTCCTCATCATAATTTGTGACCCTCATCAATAGGTATTAGGTATAGGTACCTATGATTTTTTGAAACCGGAACAGACAAATTTCTATGACTGAAACATTAATAGTATTATTTTATCAAAAAATTGAAATTAATCAAAAATTGAACAATTCTCACAAAAATTGGAAATTTTTTCGAACAAAATAATTTTTGAATCCAAAAAGTATAGGTAAAAATTTTCTAAAAATGACACGATTTTTCAAAAATTGTAAGATTTTCTATAAATTGGACGGTTTTTTAAAAATGTGATTTTTCCAAAAAAAAATTAGACGATTTCAAAAAATTTGGACAATTTTTTAAAATATGGGAAAATCATGCAAAAATTGAAATATTTTATAAACATTAAGACGCGTTTATCCAAAACTGAACGAGTTTCTAATACTGGGGCAATTTTCAAAATGCTGAACAATTTTCAAAAAATTGAGCAATTTCAACGTAGATAGTAAGATTTTAAAATCCAGTAAGGAGGGGGTAAATGTAGAGTGGGGTGGGGGATTTTTATCACATCGTTATGACAACTGAGCACAACTTTCTATCAAAACGACCACCCCGACCACCCTTATTAGATAGATATAGGTAGTAGGTATAAGCGTGAAGTAGGTAAATTCGTAAAACTAATTTTTCCAAAAAATTAATTTTTAAAAAAACATTCGGAAAAATTAAAAACTTGAATCAGAAATTTATAAATTAGATTTTTATACTTGTACTGAGAATTCTTGAACTAAATGAGAAATGGAAGTAGAATAATAATTGAAATTCAGTAGTACGAATAAAAATGCCATAGTTTTTTCAAATAAAAAAAATTTATTTTCATGCATTACGAAATAGGTAAAAAAATAGGAATATTTTCATTAACGAAATTAAACAAAAAACTTGAATGCATTTTGATCACTAAAATATAAGACGAAAGTAATAATAAAAAATTTATAATAGAAAACAATATTTCAAAACGAGATCCAATTTTCACGTAGTAAGTAACTGAAAAATTGAAAAAAAAACAAGTTTTCAAAGTACAAATAATTCATTAAAAAATAAACGAAAAAAAGTCTTTCAAAAAATAAATTCTCACTCGATTATTAATAAGTTCAAGTATATTATAGAAACTGTATGAAAAAAGAAATAAAAACTAAAAATTTATCAAAACGAAAATTCGTTTTCAAGTAGTACCAACGTAAACAAAAACTTAACAAAAAATCGTTACAAAATAAACTAATATCTAGTAATACAAACGTAAAAGCATTAGAAACTACATCATTGGAATATAAAAATTCATTTTGAAAGCCACAACCTACTTTTTTTCATCTGTTTTTTATTTGTGTCTATTTCAAAATATCTATAACGAATAAATGTGACAGTCTATTAATTCGAAATGAATGTAGGTACACTCGAATAATTGTCAGAGAGTATAGATAAATAAAATTAGAAGAGGCTGCGAGAAAAAGCTATAATCATTTTTTTAAAAAATGAAAAAGAATGCAAAATCGGAAAATTTTACATACGTCAGTTGAAAAAAGTTTTCACGGGCTTTTGTCCAATTTGCATAGTTCGTAGATCTAGTCACATATCAGCATTCGATATCTTTACAATTTTGACAAATTCTTCGACCTATCTCTGCTATAAAAACTATTACTATTTCACTGAACATAAGTTACTTTTCCCCGATGTTTAAATCGGTTTCTAACATTTGTCTTTGTAAGGATATTTTTTACCCTGTCTGCTTATAATTTTGGTAACAACCATAGCACACCTGACTAGACAAATGTCATATCACGAAGGTAAAATTAAATATGTACAGAACGAGAAAAAAACAAGTAAAAATAATTTCGAACATTTTACGATGCTCGAATTCTGGAAAAAAAATTACACGAAGTAATTTTTAAAATAATAAAGGCACTTCATAGGATAACATAATCAACGATTGTGGCTAGAATTGTAATGAAATAACTCATAACCGAAACAGATTTTATTTTTTACGAATATTGATTTTCGTTTTATCGTACTCCAATAGTTTGATAGATTTCGAGCAGATATCATTTATTTTTCATTAGATTCATTATTATATTACCTATAAGTCGTATAAGTACGCGATGTTTAAAGAGTTGGTCCTCACCAACGAAATTTTGGAATATTTAGGAGAAAAAAATGAAAAACTTGATTCGAACCAATGTATTGAAAACCGATGAAAATACAAGCCAAAAATTTTCTTCGATCAGATAAATTTTAAAAAATTTGAAAATGTCTATTCGATATAGTCGTATGATAATAAATGAAGATGATTTTTAAAAAATCATAAGAAATTTTGTTCATTTTTTATTCCGTAAGATCTGACTAATTTCTCGATAGAGAAGTAAATTAGTCAGTTCATTAGTTTAGATTTAGATCCGAAATGAAAATTCGATAAAAATAATGACTTTTTCAAGAAATGATGAGGTCCATGAGATCTTGTCTTGAAATAAATTACCCACGAAATGAAAATTTTTTGTAAAAATTCAATTTCCTGCATTCTCTTCAAATCCAATATTATACGAACTAGGTTGGGCCATTTGAGAATTTTTTGAATTTGGATAGACCTCAGAAAAAATTTGTGGTGCAATAATCTAAAGAAAGTATCATAAAAAAATGATATTTTTTGGTCAATTCTTACAACCCCCCCTCCCCGGCAAAAATTCTGCGTCGAAATTTTAAATAAAAAAAATTGTTTGGGATTTTTGTTTTGTTGGTACATACTTACCTATCTTTGAAGATAGATTTTTTGGAGAGGGGGAAGGGAAGAGAGGTGTTTACAGAATTTTTTTAAATGCAGCCGAAATTGTAATTTTTGGAGCTATTTTCTGTAATTGAATAAAAAATTACATTAAGGTATGTACCTTCTAAAACATTTCTTTTTTTAGGGGTTTCCAAATTTTTTCAAATTATCATTATAGGTCATTTTCTTGTAATGTGACGTTATTATACAACCGCACGAGAACTTCTTCATGATTTCCATCATTTTTTAGAAATGATTTTCCATGCTTTTCCAAGTTTCACAGATCTTTCACACGTAGTACATATTTATTAAGTGGAGGGGGGGGGGGAATTCTTAGCTCGAGCTCGAGCAGGGAAATAATAAATTTTTATTTTAGGACAAAATTTTGAAATTAGGAAAGAATGTTCAATAAATTAAATTTCTTCATTTTTTTCACCCAAGGTAAGATTTTTACACTTTCTGTCTCTTACATTTAATTCAAATTTCATAATGAGGGCCAAGATTTGAAAAATTACCAAATTTTAGAAATAAAATAATCCTTTTCGATGGTTTGTCGTAAAAAAAAAAAGTCCATGGCATTGGAGTAAAAATAACAAAATCCGACTTTTCCTGATTTATGAAATTCTATAATTTTCCCAAGTTTCTCAGGTTTCCCAAAAAGTGGACACTATTCCCATAGGAAAATTAATTCTGCCAAAATTCGTCCTAGGTCCACCTTGAGTGAAAATCAACCTCCTGATATCGATCGCGCAAAATAACGTTTTTGGCCTGATACAAGAATCATGAAAACTACCACTAAATATCAACAAAAAAGTAAAAAATTGCTCCCCTTTTTTTGAAAAAATTCAAGATTTAAACTCTTTAATCTTTCGCAAAGGACGGGGGAAGGGGAGGGTGTAAATACAGACAACAAATCTCATATTTTTAAAATTATTACACAACAAATTTGACCAAAACCAATTAAATTTCAAATAAAGCAGTAGAACGACCCATCTTAATACACTTTACTTCTAGAATAAATTTTTAGATCTCATTCCAAATTGTACTCAAATTTTATAAACGAGCATCACTTCAAAAACAAACGATACTTTTCGATATTTCGAAGTTTCAAACGATTAACGATTAATCAGTTAGATTAGTTTTTTTTCAACATCTCCAACAACACGCTGGCGATATTCTTCTGTTTATTAAGAATAGCAACTTGCATTAATCCATGGCCCTGAGCATTACGAGCACTCGTCGCTGCGGAAAACTCATCGGGTTTCATCGTTTTCAATTTGCCCATTGTTTCAACGGTAGCTTTTTTGACACCTTGGAATAAATCGTCGATTGATTTCAACAAATCGATGATTTTTTGATCAGTAGAAAGATCGATTGGCTTTTTACCTTCTTTATTCGCGACATCATACATCGCACCGTGTTTCAGCAGCAATTTAACGATATCCAAACAACTATTTTTGGCAGCCACGTGAAGAGACGTGGTACCACCTGAAGTAGTTTTCGAATTTATATAGTCGTTTAATCTATCACGACTAATTTTCTTCAACAATAGCTCGACAATTTCGAGATTATTTTTCGAAGTAGCGGTGTGCAAAGGTGTATTACCTTTATTCGTAGGATAAGCAACATCAGCATCGTTTTCCAACAAGATATTGACAACATCGACGCGTCCATTACTGACGGCATAATGCAAAGGTGTCCTTCCATCGATATCTTTTTCATTAACATCAACTCCACTATTCAACAGGGACTTGACTTTTTGTACATCACCTTTACTAGAAGCAACGTTGATATCAGTCTGAAGTTGCTGAAAAACCTGAGACGTGCTGCTACCAGATGACTGAAAATTTTCATTAATTTTCTTCATCTTTTGAGCCATATCTAACACAGCTGGGTCATTTGGCCCGTAAACTGCTAATCGTTGATCGTAACATTCTTTATAGATCTTCAGTGCGGCGATAAGTTTACCTTGGGAGAGAAGTGTACTACCCAAATTATACTGAGTATGCAAAATTTCCGGATGGTTCTGAGGCAACGTTTTTTTCTGCAAATCCAGAACTTCTTGAAACATTTTCGAACCTTCCAGGTATTTATTTTGTTTGAAAAGCACACCGGCGATATGATTCATAGTTCTCAACGTATCAGAATGGGTAGCACCCATTACCCTTTTTTTCCTTTCTAAAACATCTTTGTAAATTTTCAACGATTCTTCGTATTTACCTTGGCTACAAAGCACCATCGCGATATTATTTCGGGTCTGTATGGCCGATATATTATCTACGCCGAACTTAGTTTTCCTTGTGGCATAAATAGATTTGAAAATTTGCAAAGCTTCGTCATAATTACCCAGTTTTTCCAACGCTAAAGCGATATTGAATTGGGTAGTCTCAGTATCAAGATGATCCGATCCTAGTATTTCTGTTTGTTTCTGATGAACTTCTCGATAAATACGCAACGCTTCGTCATTTCTACCCAACAAGTGCAAAACTAAAGCCATCTCGCATCTGGTATCCAAGGTATATTTGTTATCAAAACCGAGCATTTTCTTTTGCTTCTGGAAAATCTCATCGAACATATTCAACGCAGCTTGGTAATTTCCTTGTCTGAACAAACCTTTGGCCATATACGCTTGGACATCTAAAGTAGCAAGATTATCTGGTCCTAGTATTTGTTTTCTTTTTTCGAATAAACGCTTCAGAATACCTAATGCATTTTGAAAATCGCCTTGATTCAGTAACACCAAAGCTTCGTTGATTTGAGAAACTGCATCACCTTGACCTACACTTTTCAAGCTTTCGATGAATTGGAATGCATTCCGAGGTGCAGCAGCGATCAGTGTTTGGTTTTCTTTATTACACGTGTTCATTACTGCCTTCAACATATCAACGTCTTTTACCTGGTTTAGCTCATGGATAACTAGAGCATTACCATTTTTAACTTTCTTGAACGAATCGTCGATTAATTTTAATAAACTGACTATATTTTTATCCGAAGCGTAATTCGATGGAGGTTTTCCGCCGTTGGGAGCAGCATTGTAGATGGCACCATGATGCAGCAAAGCTTTCACACAATCGTAATGTGAAAATTTGGTAGCGTAATGTAACGGAGTAAAGCCTTTGCTGCAAACCGCATTAGCATTGGCTTTATTTTCCAGCAGTACGTTGACAACCTCGTGGCAGCCTTTCCAAGCTGCATAATGCAACGGTGTGGTTTCGATGTCAGCATTTTTGGCGTTGACGAAAGCTCCAGATTTGATGTATTTCTTAACATCGGACGCATTTTTCTGTTTTACAGCTTCGAATAATGCATCGGTTGATTTGAATAAATTTGCAACTTCCAAACCTTCTTTTGTCAACTGGTCGATAGGATTGCAGGTAGGATCATCAACAATCTGAGATGGCTTCAATGAGATCTTATTAGTTGGATTATAAACAGCTCCACTTTCCAATAGAAAAAGAATAATTTCTTTATGGGCATAAAGAGTGGCATAAAATATTGGAGCAGAGCCATCCTCATCCTTCAAATTGATATCTACTCCCTTCGATACCAAATATTTCACAATTTCCAATTTTTCTTTCGCTATGGCATAGTTCAGTAATGTTCCAGCTTCATCAGGGTCATTAATATCGACCCCATTGGCAAGGAAAAACTCGACGACATCAATACGTCCTTCTTCAGCTGCAATATGAACAGGTTCCAATTCAAAATTACCTTTAGCTTTGATATCACATCCGTTCTCCACTAAATATTTAATCATTTCCAAGTTACATGCTTTAGCAGCCATGTGAAGTATTGTAAAATTACCTTCTCCTTTGGCATTCCTGTTCACAGTTTTGTTCTGCAGGAATATCTTAACGACAGGCAAATGGCCACGTATGACGGCTAATTCCAACGGAGTTCTCTGCAGAGGATCTTTGATATTGATTTTCGCTCGATTTTCCAACAGGTAATTGACAAAATTTCCATGATTGCATCCTGCAGCCGCATGGAGCGGAGTACCACTGCAGTTGCTGATAGCATTGATGTCAGCACCGTTGGAGATCAAAATCTTGGCAACTTCTACATGGCCATCTTGAGCTGCCATGTGTAGTGGAGTTGCTTTATCAGCAGTCACGATATCGACTGGGACTCCTTTGCTTATTAGAAGGCTTACCAACTCTTTATAGCCCATTTTGGCAGCGAAATGCAACAAGGTAATATTTTGAGTAGCTTTGACGTCGATACGAGCATTATTCTTTAGTAAAATATCAACGATATCTTTACGATTATTGTGCACAGCTGTTAACAGCGGTTCTCCGCCATCTGCATCAACATTGGCTCCATTTGCGATCAACGTTTCGACTATTTCTTTATGATTACGTTTGATGGCAACGATTAAAGGAGTTGTACATTCACTTTTTGAATTAACATCGGCCTTGTTTGCTACCAGAACATCGACAACTTCTTTGTGGCCTTCAGTTATTGCAAGGTGCAATGGTGAAACTGCTACTACAAAGGCTTCAGGTGATGTGATAGATTCCAGGCCACCTTTGGCATTGACCTCGGCTTTATTTTCCAGAAGAAAAGCAACTACATCTTTGTGACCACATCGAGCGGCTATGTGCAATGGTGTATAGCCAGCGTGATTTCTAACATAAATATCGGCGTTGTTTTTAACTAGAAGATCGCAAATGGCTACTTTGCCACCCTGGACAGCAGCAAACATGGGTGTATTACCAGCTACATCTTTAACATTGAGTTCGGCTCTTTTTGTAATCAACAACTCGGCGATATCTTCTTTGCCTTTTAAAGCAGCTACATGTATCGGTGTTAAATCCTTGTTGGCTTTGGAATTGATATCTGCTCCACTTTGTATCAAAAGTTCAGCGATTTCTTTCTGGCCAGCTTCGGCAGCATGATGCAAAGGTGTGCAGTGATTTATATTTCTGGCATGGACATCAGCACCATGCTTGATGAGAGAATCGATTATTTTCGCGGAGCCAATCCATACTGCAAAATGCAACGGAGTCAAGCCTTCAGGAACAGAAGCACAAGAAGGATTTGCTTTATGTTTAAGCAATATTTCGACAATTTCCTCGCGTTTGTTTCTGGCTGCCGCTTGCAATGGAGTACTATTATGAAATATAGTAGCAGCGTTCACATTGGCTCCGTTTTTCAACAGAATATCGGTTGCTTCTTGATGGCCTTGTTCTGCTGCATTGTGCAAAGGTGTAGAACCATCTAAAGCTGCAGCATTCACATCGGCTCCTTTGAGAATCAGAGCTTTCACAACTTCTGTATCACCATTCAAGGCTGCTCGATGTAAAGGTGTTTCTCCACGATCTTGCCTGGCATCAACATTTACTCCGCAACTGAGTAAGAAATTTACCATCTCTAGACAACCGAATTGGGCAGCTGTATGTAAAAGTGTCAAACCATATACACCTCCGTCGTTAACATTTGCTTTTTTCAATAGAACCTTGGCCACTTCAACGTGATTATATTGCACAGCTAAATGCAACGGTGTGTAGCCTTCTTCATCATTTACACTACCAATACTGGGATTATTTTTCAGCAGTGCTTCAACAACGCCTTTATGACCATATTTAGCCGCCATGTGCAGTGATGTTTGGCCACTGGTATCTCGGAAATCAGCAGGAACGTGGGCTTTTGTGATGAAAAATTCTACGATGTTCTTCCTTCCGGACGCAGCAGCAATATGAAGAGGAATTTGACCTTTCGAATCTGTAACTTTGGCATCTAGGTTTTGATTTAGAACGAATTTAACCATTTCTAGACTAGGTCCATGAGACGCGAAATGCAGAGTAGACCATGAATTGATACTTCTAGCATTGATATCGGCTCCTTCTGCGAGACAAATCTTCACTTCTTCAAGATTTCCTGCTTCCAACGCAGCGAACATTTTTTCTTGATTTGTAATAGTGATGAAACATTGGTTAAATTTATCTTTCAACTTGGTAGGCTCATCTTCCACCAATTTGCCAACTTTCTTGTTGCTTTTGACCATATTTTCATTGGTTAGCTTTTCAGCGTTCAAAATAATGGCTACAGAAGGATCAGATAATAACACATCGACTAAGGTATTACCATGAGCGAGATGATTACGTAAGCATTTTCCAGTCAATAGAGGAGAATTATCATCTAAAAAGAGTAAATTATTTTCCAAATGCTTTTCGGATTCGCCTAAAATCGACATAATATCTAAAACTAGCATCTCGACAACAACTTGCAATTTTTTATTCGTCTTATACGAAGGAAGTTTCTCGATACATTTACTACTCACGTCGTTGTTTTTCATAATAATTTCCAGTTCGGAAAGTTTCGATGCAAGCTGCTTTTTATATTTATTTACGGTGACATTGTAAGTCGTAGGCTGATAGTATAGAGGAGTGGAAGAACCTCTGTCGAACAATTTTTCCCTCATTTTCTCGATCCATTGGATATCATTTATTTCTGATTCAGCAATACAAAAAATTTCACAGGCTGATCTCATCAATTCATCGAGCTTGTCACCGTGTAATCGTGACGCAGCACTATGATAAATATCCGTGGAATTTTCGGCGAGTTTTCGAAGATCGTATATTGATACCTTTTTTTGAGGATGTATCATCGTTAACATGGTTTTAGCGCTCCATTTTAATATTCTGATAAGGTGCTGGTCGCGATGAGCATCATTTGAAAACATAGCGAAGCCTTTTAATATTTTATATCTCATTTTGTAATCACTTTTAATGAAGTCTGATTTGCTTTTGCCGGATTCGATCATTTCGTTAATCTCAGCGAATTTTTTCGCTTCAAAATCATTTTTTTGAGTGATAGCATCGCTCATTTCACTGACAAGTTTTTCGAGGTTATTCAACTCGGTCAATTTAAAATCGTACGAAGTCTTTTCATCAAATTGAACATTTTTCAATACTTCGGCAACTTCTTTAAGCTCGTTCAAATCCACATGATCGACGATACTCTGCAATAATTTTTGGATCATTTTCATCTTATTATTGAAGAGAATTTTGGTAATTACGGTATAAATTCGTTTGGTATCTGTTTGGATACCGATGAAAAAGTTATCATCGGCATTTTCTTCGATTTCAGTTCTCTTGGAAAGCGAATAAGAATGAGATAACGAGTTACGTAAATCGATGATGATTTTTCTCGTATTCTTCGGCAACGACATGAGAAGAAGCTCGCTGGTGGAACTAGATAGCTTAGGAGATTCCAATGTATTCTTCAAATACTCGCCGATCACTTGTAAAGCACGAGTGATGATTAATTTACCTTCCTTTTCTTTCGGATCGCAGGATAAAGCGAGATTTAAATACTCATTGATGTTCTCCAAAGAATGAATATCTCGAATTCGTTGATAATCATCATAGAGATCTTGAAATTCACGATTATTGCGAATTATCGTTTCAACGACACGATCGCGATTCAATTTCGGAAGTTCGGATAGTCTATCGATATCGACGATTTTTATATGTTTCTCATTTTCGAGTTTTTTCGCGAAATGTTCCAAATACGAAAGTATTTTAGCTTTGTTCAATACGGTACGATAAAATAGATTAATATCTCTTTGTTTGAGTTGAGAAGAAACGAAAGTAACTAAACAGAATTCTATTTCTTCCCAAGGAAGTCGATCGTAGGTGAATTTTAATTGACGTTTCAGCACATGAATATTCTGCGCGATAAATCGCGCAACGAATAAAAATTTCCCGTCTATTTGCTTACCATTAGAATACTCGGACTTTAGAAAATCGATTTTTTCAAGAACCAAGTCGATTCGTTCACGAATATTGTTAATACGATCTTTAACACTTATTTGAGGCTTCCTCGAACGATTAGAAAAGAAACGAAGATTTATTAATTTATTTTCGACGAAAATTTCCATACTCTCTGACAACGATACGTTTTTCCATTTCAGTTCCTCATAAGCTCGAGAAAGAACCTCATCTAACTCTTCTAAACGAGTAGTAAAATAATCGCCCGGCCATTTTTCGATGAGAATATCAACAAGTTCGGTGTTATTTGAACGTATGGCGTAATAAAAAGCATTATGATAGAAGTCATCCTCACGATCAGGTGTTACAGTTTCGGCATCGACATTAACGGATAAGTTCTCTAAAATACTGCTATTATCGAATATATACTTCAGAATTTCTACCCGGTTATGCTTACAAGATAGAATTATTAAATTGGTTGTTCTGATCGGATTTTCTGTATCGTTGAAGTACGTTTTCAATGTTGCTGAACTTTCAACTAAGTTGATATGTTCAATTGCCTTAGCAAGGCGTTTAAAAATATCGAGTTTACCTTTTACAATCGCATTTTCGAGTTCATTGAGAACGAGGAGGAACAGGTCTTTGGATTTCGGTTTTCCATGATAGCGCTGCCTGTATTCTCTGACGAACGCTTCCGATGAATATTGAGATAAAAATCGTTTATCATCTTCTTTAGAAGCCATGACTTCTCTCTGAAATAATTTACATCACCATTAGAATAGAAAAGTAAAGTTGAACACATCTGGGAATCTTGGGACATAGGTCCTCAATTTTTTTTTCGAGTTATTGTATCTCATTAGAAACGATCAATATTTCTCAAGATATTGAAAGAAGAAAAAGCACTTGTATCAAGTGCACAAATCTGGTAAACTCGATAAATTGATTGGAAAATCATTTCAAAAATTGGTACTATTGAGGAATTTTTAACATTTTGTAAGATTATCTGACGATTAATCATTTGGTTCACAGATTCGGTGCCTAGATTGCAATAAAAAATTTCAAATTAGTACCCTACAAACAAAAATGAGCAGGAAGTCGGCAGTAATTGAGCAGGGTGAGCGAAAACTGAGCGATTATTTAGCAGGGAAGGCGAAAATTGAACTGGTTTTGGGCAGGTGGAGCGATATTACCACTGGTTATAGGCGGTTTCGCAGGTTTTAATTTCATCTTCTCACTGTATAACAGTTTTACAATGAAAGACTAACGGCTGTATGGCAGGGTTTTTATGAAGCTTCACTGCCTTTTGGTAGAACAGTATTAAGGAGATACCTAAACTTGGTATAAAGGCAGGGTATACCTGGAGCACTTTTCTGCTAAGAAGTAAAATCGCAGTGTAGCAGGGAATTTTTAACTGCTATACTGCTATAGAGTAAAACTGCTAAGTATACAATGAAATTGTTTTAAATGGTATTTAGAATGTTTTAACTTATGTAGGTATGTATATTATATACTTAAGTTCACTTTTCTGAAAAAAATATTTCACATTTTTTTACAAGACTCAGATAGACAAATTTTTCTAAATTGTACCTACGGAAAATGTTTCATTTTTTAAAATACCTAATTATCATTTCAAAAATTCCTACCAATTATTTAAAATTACACATTTGCAAAACAAAAATTTTGAACAAAATTTTTTGGAGTTTCTGTAACATTCTATCATAATTTAGGTAAACAAAAAAAATTTAAAACACATTTTGACTCTTTCCCTTGAAAATGCCTATTATTTTGGCCCTCAAGTGGGCATCTTAATAGGTCACATTTTTCAGTTTTGATCACAAAACGTCACTTCTTTCACAAAATTTTCCCCTAAAAAATTGAAATTTGAAAAAAATGAAATGGTGATAATTATACTTATTTTGCAATGCAAACAGGACAAACCATGATTTTATACCGAAACGACTTTTTTCTTCTTTCATTTTTTTTTGAAAAACAAATACTTCTTCATCAAATTAAACTCTTAAATTTTTTTAATTAAAAAAAATTTTTAATCAAATTGATATTTAAATTTTTTGTTTCAAAAAAACACTAAATTCTTTGAAGTAACAGTCTTAAATAAATTGAGAATGAGTAAAAAAAATTAACCTGGTGAAATTCACTGCTAATGATAATAAATACTTCTACTTGCTACCCCACTCATCATACTTATATGCTGTCTTTATTGCCTCAATGCTTATTGTATACTCGTAGCCGTGTGGCATAGGTTAGGTAGTTAGGAATAGGAATGTAGGGCCCTGGTTCGATCCCCCAATAGGTCAAGTGTAGGGAATTTTAGTTGTAAATTTCTGTTTAAGAAGACAGCTTGTGATGTAGAAATGCCCAATATCCTATGGAAATCTCAAAATTAAATTCCCAATGATTAAAAATTTTTTTATGAAATTTTGCTTTTATACACATCTAACTATGTAGGTAGTTAAAAATGCATTGCATCTGAGTGTGAATCTAATGAAACATGGATTTCCGTTATAGCAGAATAGCTGTTTATTTGAAAGGCAGGGGCAGTTCTTTACTTAACACTACCCTGCCATTGAAATGTAAAGGCGTGTGAGCAAAAAAAGTGTCCCATAATCGAGATGAAATCGCTTTCATGAAAGACTGCCATCCCTGCTCAAAACACGCCAAAATACTGCTATTTTCCTGCGATCTTTGTTTGTAGGGTAACGTCGCTATAGGTACTTTGGCAAAAATTCCCAAAAATTTAGCCAAACTGTCTCTGATGACAATATTAACTTTACATTTTTGATTAGGAAAACGGAGTTAAAAAAGTGAAAAAATTGAATTTTTCTTTTCAAATTTTTCTATTTTTTAAAAAAGTTTTAAATATCTGCATCAGTGCAAATATCAAAACAGAATTAGCTTTTTTCTTTGCTCTTGAAAAGTTTATTTCGCACTGCTGCAGAATAACACCTTTCGAATCCTGAAATGAGAAGGGGTGCCGGGGCTGCGAGAACAACAAAGAACGAAGAACCAAAATAGTCTACAGTCCAAGAGGCAAAAAGTGCTCTAAAAATCGAAATTAGTGTGCATTTTCGGTGGACAAAAAAATCAGTTTGTTTACTGTAGGCATGGGTCCCGTAGTCCCAAAAAACCGAATTTTGGATTTTTGCCTCGGCACATCTCTTTTTTCTAAATTTTTAAATTTTACTTTGGAAAAAATTTTTTTCATATTCTGGTAGCAGACACTCCCCTGACTCCAAATATGTCACATCCCTTGGGTCACGGGCCCAATGAGGTGCTGGGGCTCCCCAATGTGCGATTTTTTGCCAAATTCGATCATTTTTGGCGCAATAATGCCTCTGTAGGCGTTATGCGGTATGCTGGACAAATAAAATCAAACGCAATGTATTCTTGGGTTCATTCCGTGTTTAATGAATCAAACTTTGAAGAAAACTGTGAGCAAAATAGGCCGTGGTGGAATTTCAAAGTTTTGAAAACACGCGGATTTTCTCCCCCTTTGAATAAAAATAAGTCATGACAAAAATCTGAAACTTGGGTTGCGACATATCAAAATGGGTTAAAATTTCACGAGCAGAACGAAATTATTGATGAAAAATAAATCTGAGCAATTTTAACCCATTTTGAGCCCCAAATTGGGTCAATTTTTGAGTATTTTCAAAGAATCGACATGCAACCTATGAAAGTGGGGTAGAATTTCGCCAGAAATTCAAAAATACCATCCAATTTTTTTTAGCATTTTTTGAGAATTTTGAGCCTTAAATTAAATCAATTTTTGATTAATTTCAAAAAAAATGATTTGTGACCGACGAAAAAGGGATAAAATTTCGCCCAAGGTTTTAAAATGTAATCCAAAACTTTTTTAAACAACTTTCATGTTTGAGTGATTTCAAGCGCAAAATACATCATTGGAATGCCAAAAAATGAACAATCTAAACTAATAAAAAAGAAAATAGGAAATTCAAATCAATTACATTCAGTTGAAAAAATACACGGGTTTAATTTCATTCAGAAAATTATTCGATTTTGATTTTTTGGTTTCTCTATGAAATTTTAATCCATGATAGGTCTATCTAAAAATCTACTATCAAAGGCTTAAAATTCTCAAAAGATGCTAAAAAAAAAATTGGATGGTATTTTTGAATTTCTAGCGAAATTCTACCCTACATTCATAGGTTACAAGTCAATTCTTTGAGAATACTCGAGAATTGATTCAATTTGAGGCTCAAAATTCTCAAAGGTTGCTCAAAACAAGTTTTGGATGATATTTTAGAATTTCTGGCGAAATTCTACCCCACCTTCATAGGTCACATGTCAATCCTTTGAAAATACTCAAAAATTGACCCAATTTGGGGCTCAAAATGGGTTAAAATTGTTCAAATTTAATTTTCATAAATAATTTCGTTCTGCTTGTGAAATTTTAACCCATTTTGATACGTCACAACCCAAGTTTCAGATTTTTTTCATGACTTATTTTTCGTCCGCATAACGCCTACAGAGGCATTATTCCGCCAAAAATGATCGAATTTGGCAGAAAATCGCACATTGGGGGGCCCAGCACCCCATTGTGCCCGTGACTCAAGGGATGTGACATATATTTGGAGTCAGGAGAGTGTCTGCTACCAGAATGTAAAAAAATTGTTTGTCCAAAGTCAAATTTAAAAATTGAGAAAAAAGGGGGCTCTCAGGCCTCAGCTCCCTATTGTGCCGGGGCAAAAATCCAAAATTTCGTTTTTTGGGACTACGGGACCCATACCTACAGTAAACCAACTGATTTTTTTGTCCAGCAAAAATGCACGCTCAATGAACACTTTTTACCTCTTGGACTGTAGAGTAAAAAGTACCAAAATTTAAAGAACTAGAACAAGAACAAGAACAAAGAAAGAACGAAAAACCAAAGAACCAAAAGTTCTGAGAACGAGAACCTCGAACAAGAACCAACATTTCATCGTTCTCACAGCCCGGTGGTGGGGAGGGGGCGCTAAAGGGAAATAAAAGCTCAAAATTCTGCTTCGACATCGGTCGCCCTCCTCCGGGTTCAACGGGTTCAAAAAATGTTATCTATTTCAGCAAAACAAAACACTGATTTCTCTTGTATTAAATAAAACGCAGATAGCAAATTACCACTTCAAAACATTTCAAATTTTAAACAGTAAGAAATCACTGAAGTAGGTATTTTATTTTACTTATTTAAAATACACCATAGAAAAGTAAAACCAGTGGGGTAGCGAGAAAATGTTCGCTGAGTGAGTAGAAAATTTGTGCCCCTTTCCCCGCTAAAATGTATGGCGAATTTGCGATATTTCTTCAGGGAGTGCTTCGATTAAAAGTAATATTGGACGTACTTAGATTTTTCATACAAAAAGGTACTTATTGCAACTAAGATTGCAAATAAAACACTAAAAACAAAGGAAGGGATGAGTAAAATTTTTCTTCCGAAAATTTGGCACCGATTTTTATTCAAAAGCATTTGGCAGGTGTTTTTTTCGTGGATTCGTTTTGGGGGAGGAGAAAGAGGGGCATGTAATTTCTTTAGGAATTTTTGCTTTCAATATTTTTAATTTCTAAATAATAATTTCAACTAGAAGGGAAATATGAATATTTCGGCGTTACCTGACATTTACGACTCGAAGTCACGAAATTTTGGTATTGAGGTTGTCTCAGATATCAAAATAGGCAGCCTTGGAAAAACTATAGGATTTCTCGTATTTTTCTCCCAAGATTTTTAAGGTTTGATAATTTTAAGCCACTTTTTGAAAACAAAAATCATTACCCGAGCGAAGCGAAGGCGAAATTGTTTTTAGAAATTCAGATTAAAAATAAGAAAAAATTGAAAAAACGATCGCATCAAACAAGCGTTCATTGATAAATGATGCAGAAGATTTCAATGTTGTGCGCTCATGAGCGAGACTCGAAATTGTCTGCCGAGTGAGTAACTCACCCCCTTCACACCCTCCCATCGCAACTGAGTAAAACTGAAATTCGATAATTCGAATTCAAAATTCAAGTAAATAAAACATGAAAATACCACCCAGCAAAAAACTTTCATTTTGAAAGAAATATTTCAATTTTTTAAATCCCTCCCTTCAAAAAAAGAAAAAATTTTGCCGCCCCACGCAAGTGCTTCCTGGGGAAATTCGGTACTGCCAGACTTAGCATAGTAAATACTTACTAGTATCGTAGGGGAAGAAGCAAATTATAAAATTTTTAATTTGCAGTACGCTTTGTGAAAAGTGAAGAGACTATTTTTCGAAAAAATCAAAATAAATTTTTTTGGTTCATTTGCAGAGAATTAAATTCGGAACATTTTGGAAAAAAAATCAAAAAAAGCCTTGAAAATTGATCGAGATATGTCATTTTAAAGTTGAAATTGAGATCTAGAAGAGAAAAATCTTGAGAAAATCGCGTTGTAAAATTTTCAATCATTTCTGCATGCATTAGTATTTTTTTTAAAACCGGAGTAACAGTGAATCTATGTATTAAAATGAGAATTTAATATCGCTCTTTCGAAATTCATTAAAATTTAAAAATCGTTTTTTGAACACAATTCGATATTTTTGCTCTACTGAAAATTTTTTTCTAGAACTTCTTGATCCAAAAAGTGAAATAAACACTCAAAACTGTTGTATCAGACGCAAATCACAGCTTCCTAATTTTTCAGGGGTTCCCAAAATATTCAATGAAAAAAATTCAAATTCAAATTTTTCGATACGATCAAAGTTGTATCGAGTTGGAACTATGGCATGATAGTACGTCCTACGTAGGTCCTTTTGATAGCATATAAACCAAACAAAGAAATTTAGGGGGCTCACCGGAATAGGTACAGATACAGAACAGGGGTAGCAAAATTTTCCAAAAATTAAAAATTACCTAAATTACCTTACAAAAAAGTCAATGATAAGAAAATCATCCCATGCAACATTTCTCCGATTCTAGAATACTCGATGTTTATCAAATCTTGAAACAGTCTTGTTGCAAGAGTTCTTGCTAACCTTATTTCAAATTTCCAACTTTGGACTTCCCTGACGCCCCCTAGAAAAATATTTGGGGTTGAGTAATGCCCAATTGTTATCAGGAGGATTAAATACAAGATATTTTGAGTAATGAAGCAAAAAATATTTGCTTCTTTTTGCTTCTTATTTTTTGTATAATTTTATTAATTTCACAAAGTTCAAAAAAACAGTTCTATTCTCTACGTTTTAAAAATAGGAGAAAGGGGAGGGTTGAATTTGAAAATTTTAATATGAATTTTAAAGAGTAAAAAAAAGACAAAATTTTTCCACCTGGCCCTACGCTTATTCTTGACGGTTCCGATTAGTGTTGAATCCATTAAAACGTAATTCCGAACTGATAAGACTTTCCTTAGTAGATTCTAGAATCGTAACGTTAAATTATAAGAACTATATTATAATTATTTTGGAGCTATAATGAACATTAATTTAGCGTAATTTTGTAAAAAAGAAAATAGTAAAAGTAAAATCAATTTGCACCAGAGCTCACACGTCACACTGGCTCTCGTCATTTCGAAAAACATTGCTAAAAAGTAAGTATTACATCAGTATACATATGTATTACATACGCACTTCCAAATCATCTGATCACTCGATAAAGGTGAGAAAAGTCAATTTAAAAATTACTATTATAAACATTGAGAAGTATACTGCAATAAAATTCCCTCTCCACCTTTTCATTTTTCTAAAAAAATATTTTCAATGTTTCTAAGCTGCAACCAAACAGCGAATTTTTTCGCTCGTTGACATGAGAACAAGTGGACACCCGGTGTACTGATTTCAAACTGATAAGACATAAGACTCAAATATTCTAGTCGTAATAATAAATCCGGCTCCTGTCTGAGTGTCTGATGTCATTTTTCAATCAATGCTACAATAGATTCTAATTTTGTTGAGTAAAAATATGAAAGTTTAAGAGTGCTTTGTTTGGAAACGAAACTTCATCTTCTATCTCTCTATGTACTTCGGCAGGACATCGTAAACTAAAATAAACAGCTTCACTAGTCGTACCTAATCATGTTCTTTTCATCACTATTATGCTAGAGCAGAACTTCGTAAAAAACTTAGCGTTATCATTGATAACTGAGACCCTCAGGATACGAAAACAAAAGCATGATTTAAGCACAGTAAAGATAACTGCTTCGTACGCAGCGTTAAAACTTACATAGTTTGTCGATAAACCGAACTCGAACGGAATTCTGGAACGCTAATCCATCGCAATCCAAAGAATTAGATGACTTCAGTAGTAACACAATAATTCGATTGTTATCAGTAACTTCTGCTTCGATACTAACAGTCTAATCTAACGTTCAAATCTGTAGTGTAATCTTCCTTCACGTCGTCTATCTTGATTCGGTAGCGTAACAGTCTGGAAAAATGTACCATGTTTAAGATTTACAAATGCAAGTTCGCTTCGAATAAGTAAGGAGTAAATTACCTTCGATAAATATTACATGTACAGCTCGAATTGATGTTGTTAACTTCGATAAATGGTCTTACAAGAGAACTTGCACGTTAGCAGGAGTTCCTGTATCGACATCGACTTCTTCTATCCCGCTTTAAACGATTTTCAAATAAATTCAACGATACGGATCTCAGCCAAGATTCGATGAAGATGTCCTTATTGTCCTTCCAAATCTCAGCCAGTTCGTAATCGATAGTTCGATACTTCGACGCAGTGATTATCACCGGTCTGGTCTGGTCAAACCCTAGAATAATTACAGATTAAAGTTTTACTTAAAGAACTTGTATCTTGGAAAAATAGTATTGGTATCTAGTTTACTCTAGAACCGAAGCACAAACACAAAATAAAAAGAGATATCCGAATATGAAATATCACTTAACGATGCCGATTAGGAAAATTTCTGATCTTGACGGGGAATTATAACATTGCCTCTGGCTACAAACACAGTAGATCCGTTACGCGATCCGATACTGAAAATTACACGGGGTTCTATATCTATACATGACTATACATAGATATAGAACCCCGTGTAATTTTTAGTATCGGATCGCGTAACGGATCTACTGTGTCTGTGGCCATTGGCAAAAAAAAAAGGTAGCACGGTAGAAGAATTACGTGGTTGCTTAATATCTATATTGTACTCGATTATACATAAAGTCATACCTTACTTTTAGCAGGATTCTTAACTCGCAGACGCAATTCAATAAACGATCAACACATGACAAAGACAAAAACAAGTTTTAAAAAAACCTTACGCAGTCGCGTAAGGTAACCGACTTTTCGGTTTTCACATACAACGTAAAATGTAAATTTATTAGCATCGAAGGATGATTCAACTCGAAAAATTAAGGCCAAATTTGAAATCAACAATCCTTTTTACATAATTTATATTGCTTCTTTTCAAGTTAAGTTCAAAATTTTGAACTTCGATACCCCTTATGACATCTAGGGAAATTCAAATCGAAAAACTAAGGCCTTTGAAATCAGTTTCAAGTTATTACTCGAAATTAAAATTTTTGCCCAGTACCCAATTCCAAAATTTTGGACCTCTAAGCTGTCTAATGTACATAGGGGAACCTAGGGGGCTGAAATCGAAAAACCAAAGCCTAATTTGAAACATAACCCCAAATTACATAAAAGCTGTATGTATAATTTTAAAGTAATTACCGAAATTGAAATTTCAGCCTTTCCCTCTCCATCCCCTCAGGCATCCTCAAGTCCCTAGGGACATCTAGGAGATTCGAATCGGTTAAAACAAAGACAAATTCGGAATCCGCGACCCACAATGTGTCAGAATGTGCCCTTTTACCGAATTTTGAATGCCAAAATGCAAAATGTGAGTTTTGAACCTCTCATTACGCCTTTAGTGACCGTTTTTTTTGAGTAAAGGAGGCGTCCCGCAAAAAAGTTAGTGAAGGACGTTGTAGAGAATAAAAATTTACTTTCGTCAGTGTGTCATCACATTTTTTTTGAGTGGGCTTCAAAAAAACTGTTAATCAATTTTCAGCTATCTGGTGGATGGCATACCTGAACCGATTGAACTGAAATTTTTACTGTATCACCTTCCAACTTTCCTCTGTCACTTCTGAAAATTCAGCTCAATTGGTTCAGGGGTTCTTGAAAAATAAAAATTTAAAGCGTTCTGCAACTTTTACTTCATTTGATTGAAATTTCTAAAATTCCCACCTTTTTTATTTTATTCAAATTTCTCAAAGTTCAAAGTAAGATATCTCGAAAACGGCTGATTGGATTTTAAATCGGTTTGAAAATCTCAAAATTTCGATCCTTCCTCTACGATTTTTGTAATATCTGTCCCCCTTATGAAAGTTCACAGCTTTCGTGTTTAATCAAAGACAAAAAAGTTTTGCGCGCTCGTTTAACCCTAGGTTCATCTTTTGTTTTTTGAGTGTGGTTTAAAAATGATATTTTACACATTTTTTTTTGTTTTGTTGTTTTTTTTTTGTTTGTTGTTTTTGGTTTTTTATTTTTGTTTGTTTCTTGTTTTGTGTGTTGTGTTTTGCGTTTTGGGTGTTTTTTTTTTTGTTCTTTTGGTGGTGTTTGGTCTTTAGTGTGTTTGTGGTGTGTTGTTGGATTCAGTTTTATTTGTGAAAAAGTTTTGTTTTTAAAGAAAGAATTGGTTGAGTGACAACTGTTTTTTCTGGGTTTGTTCCTTCAAAAAACTTTGCCTTTGGAAAGGGCAAAATTTATTCTATTTTCGGGGGGGGGGGGAGGAGGGGTAGAAAAAACACGGACAATAATAAACGTCAACGGGTGTTGGACGATGGAATTGTTTGGCAATGCGGCTTTGGGTGAAATGAATGGTGAAAAAAACAAAGAAGAAAAAAAAGAAAAAGAAAATACGTGTCTCAAAAATTTTAAATTTGTAAAATATTGTTTTTTTTTTTTGTTTTTGTTGTTTTTTTTCCTTTTTTTTTTTTTTTTTGTGTTGTTTTTTTTTTTGAAATCCTTTCTCTTCTGACATAAATTTTTTTTAACCGAATCTTTTTTGATTAAATGTTTTTGTTGGTTTATGTGTTTCTTTTTTGTGTTTGTTTTTTCTTTTTTTTTGTTTTTTTTTGGTTTGTTGCTATTTTGTGTGTTCGTTTTGTGTTTTGTGTGTTTTTTGTTTTGTTTTTTTTTTCTGGGTTGGGGTGTTTTTTTTTCTGAACAAACGGAATAAGTGTTCGCGCCCGTTCTCTTGTTTCCCGTCGGATTTGAGAGGTTTTTGAAATCTCCCTTTCCATTCACGTCCAATAAAAAATTGACCACACAAAACCGTGTTGAACACAAAGTGGACCAAAAATGGTCTCGTTGGTACATTCACATTTGTTCAGTTTCAAATCAAATGAGTTTTAGTCACAAAGTGTTTGCGGACAGTTTTTCAAAAGTGTCTGGTGATTTATGTTTTTAGTAGTTCCTTTCTTTTCTTCCTGGGGGGGGTGGGGTTTTCCCCTCAATTTCCTCGACTGTGACTAAGGTGTGCTGTTGAAAGAGGGGTTTTGGCGCGTTCGGGTGCTGGTTAGGGCAGTGGTCAACCATAGTTTTTCGAGTCTTTAAATTCAAAGACTAAGAAGAGAAGGAATTGTACTCCTTTCCATTTTTTCAAACTTTCTCACAAATTTATTATTTTCCCTTGTTTTTTTATTATTTATTTCAAATTTCTCAAACTTCAAAGTTGAATATCTCGGAAAAAAAAACCCGGGGGGGCCCGAAACCGAACCCGAACCGAATGGATCGACGATAAACGAACCCGACACATGAATGGATAAATGGAATCCCGCCGCCGAAACCCGAATGCCGAATCCGCCTGGAATGGATACCGAACCGCCCCGAAATCCGCGAAGAATACGAACGCGAATCGAGAACAGAAAATCACTGAATGGTATACCGAAGGCAAAACAAACGACGGACCGAGCCGCCGACGAATCCGGACCCGATCCACGGCGCGAATGGCGCGAACCGAGGCCGAACCGAAAAGAAGAATCCGACCGGAACGAACGAACCGTGAATGGAACAAAAATGCGAAGGATAAAATCCGCGACCATGAAACCTCCCGACCGAAATCGAAAACGGCGCGCGAAACACCGAACGAATGGCCGAAATAAGAATCGACCACGAGCAATGAAACATAACCGACAATACGAAAAAATACACGAAGAATGCCGAAAATAAACCGGAAATGGCGATAAACGAACCTGCGACCGAATATGGATTAGCGGACGAACCCTGACGGAAGTCGACCGATACGCGACGACACCGAAAATGAAGCCGAATGGCCGAAAGGACGAACCAAAACAATCGCCGAATCCAGGCCAACCGAATCGACGCCCGGATATTCCGAACGAAGAATAACCGAATAAACGACCGCACGAACCGACCGAACCGCGACGAACAGAAACGAACGAAATGGACTTATTATTAATCCGAAACCACAGAAAAGGACGAACCGAAATATGACAGCCTCCGCCTCATGAACCAACCACTCCGACCATGGCTATTTTTCATTTACTTTTTGAGAATATATTATAATTGAAATAAGAACCGACCCATCCGAATACCGCGCCCGGACGACAACCCACGACAGACACATTGGAATTATCATCGAATCAGAACAGCGAAAAAACGACGACACGCGAATGGCGAAAACGAAGGCCCCGACGAATCCGACAATGAAAAATCACCCTAGAGAATCCGGCGCCGAAACCGCGAACCGAATGCGTCCGCCCGAACATTGAATAAAATGGCCGACGAACGAATCCGCCCGAACACGCCGAGAAATGATTCTGATTTTCCTCCGACCGAACGAAAAAACCCGGGAAAAACGCCAGAATGGAGAAAACGAAATCGAAGCCGAATATGGCCGACCGAATAATACTGAATCGAGAAACCCGCCAGAAGAAGAACCGAATATGGAGAACAGAGAAAGACCGAATCACGATACATGAAACTGACCGAAACGAGACCGAAACCGACAGAGAACGGAAAATGGAATATAATTTCCGAGATATCTTACTGTGAACTTTGAGAAATTTGATATGAATGATGTTTTGTACACTTTTGTCCTCTTTGATTTAAACTCGAAAAGCGGACATTGGTAATCCTAAGACTAAAACCTCACCTCACCTGACATTCAAGTCGGTCTAAAAAAAATTGTCGTTTTTTGAAAATTCCAAAATTTACGATTTGAAAAAAAAATTTCAAAAAATTACGCCGACCCAGGCAGCGGGTATTCAACCCGGGGACTTCCGCATTGTGAGCCCTCCTCTGTACATTCAAGCTACCGGAGCAAGCTTGCCGAATGGAAGATCTGCTCTTGGACAACGATTATATACATCAGACGCACCAGCACAGCCGCTCCGCTGCTTCCCGGCTAGGCACATGCCTTCACCGCACCCAATCACTGCGCGTACGGCGCAACTCCCTATACAGGTTACGAATAAGTATAACACGCGGATTATAGACTTCTTGTAACCCCCCTCTTTTTCGCCTTTTTTTTTATACCCGCTCTCTCGTCACTGGTTCGCGCATATTGCCCAACCGCTCAACCCACGTGCATTTGTCTTGATTTTAAACTCGAAACTTGTGAACTTTCAGAAGAAAAACATTCACAAACTTTGAACTTTGAGAAATTTGAATGAATGATGTACACTTTTGTCTTTGATTAAACTCGAAAGCGGCGAACTTTCAGAAAAAAACACAAATTACAAAAATTGTAGGGAATGGATTTAAATTTTGAGATTTCAAAGATTTGACATTCAACCGTTTTCGAAATTGAACTTTAAAGTTTGACATCAAAAGGTCATTCAAAAAACGAAAGCTTTCTCAAAGTTCAAAGTAAGATAGCAATTTTTGTGATCTCGAAAACGGCTGAAATCAAAGACAAAAATGGATTTTTAAATCGGTTATGAAAATCTCAAAATTTCGATCCTTCCTCTACAATTTTCGTGATATGTGTTTTCTTCTGAAAGTTCACAGCTTTCGAGTTTAATCGAGGACAAAATTGTACTTTTCCATTCAAATGTCTCATATTTTCACCTTTTTTATTCATTTATTCAAATTTCTCAAACTTCAAAGTTCAATATCTCGAAAATGGTTGAATGGATTTCAAATCGGTTTTAAAATCTGAAAAGTTCAAGCTTTCCTCTACAATTTTTGTGATATGTGTCCTCTTCTGAAAGTTCGCAGCTTTCGAGTTTATTCAAGGACAAAGTGTACATTTTTCAGTCAAATTTCTCAAAGTTCAAAGTTAGATATCTCGAAAACGACTAAATGGATTTTAAATCGGTTTGAAAAATCTCAAAATTTCGATTCTTCCTCTACAATTTTTGTGATATGTGTTTCTCTTCTGAAAGTTGGCCGCTTTCGAGTTTAATCAAAGACAAAAGTGTACATCATTCATTCAAATTTCTCAAAGTTCAAAGTAAGATATCTCAAAACGGCTGAATGGATTTTAAATCGGTTTGAAAATCTCAAAATTTCGATCCTTCCTCTACAATTTTTGTGATATGTGTTTTCTTCTGAAAGTTCACAGCTTTCGAGTTTAATCGAGGACAAAATTGTACCTTTTCCATTCAAATGTCTCACATTTTCACCGTTTTTTATTCATTTATTCAAATTTCTCAAACTTCAAAGGTCAATATCTCGAAAACGGTTGAATGGATTTCAAATCGGTTTGAAAATCTGAAAATTTCAAGCTTTCCTCTACAATTTTTGTGATATGTGTCCTCTTCTGAAAGTTCGCAGCTTTCGAGTTTATTCAAGGACAAAGTGTACATTTTTCAGTCAAATTTCTCAAAGTTCAAAGTTCAATATCTCGACAACGGCTGAATGGATTTCAAATCGGTTTGAAAATCTCAAAATTTCAATCCTTCCTCTACAATTTTTGTGATATGTGTTTTCTTCTGAAAGTTCACCACTTTCGAGATTACTCAAAGACAAAAGTGTACATAAACGTATATATATATATATATATACAGGCATGCCGCAGCCTTACGAGACCCGTTTTGGATATCTTACTATCCTTATTAGGCCCGTTTTTACCTTGCGAGGCCCGAAATCGGGTCTCGCAACGTCATGCCATATAAAGTGGTTTTTCATGATGTATGCATACTCAGGAGTCTGTAGGCAGAGGGTCTCGCAAGGTCGGTTGTATATCTTTGTATATAATTTACCTCGCCTCTCTGCACACAGCAACATTTGGAAACTTCAACCATGCGCCATTCAAATACGAATCAAGCTAAAGGGATGGCGCTTACACAGTGAAATTCGTCTCAATTTCTATTATTTTTTCCGCTCCACACATCGGCGGTATTACCCGACCCTTCATTTATGCCGATTTTTAAAAATTCGGGCCTCACAGTGCCTGTATTATCTCCTTTTGCAAAACGGGTCTCGCAAGGTTAGTATGATCCATATATATATATATATATATAAGGAAACCTCGTTTTTTCTCACACGTCCTATCGTGTTCAGAAGGTCCTAAAACGTGAAGAAAAGTTGGTCCCGACGTCCATTTCAACCATGATGAACAATTTAGTACTCGACTTTTCCATAAATGGAAAAGTCGGTAAAACGTAAAAATGGCAATACACGCCACATCAGGGACATCAAAACAGCAATAATAAGTACGTTAGGCAGAACTCGGATTCAGAACTCAGAACTCAAACTGGTACTGGTACTGGTTGCATCGCATCTTCGCATCGTTGTTGTTACTCGTTAGAAACTACTCACCCTCCTTGTACTTGCATCATCCTGGCACACGCGCATGCGCCATGTAGCACAATTCCAGTTGGGCTAATGGCTAGTATGAATTTTGAAGGTTATGTTGAGGTGTTGAAGCTTGAAGGGTGCATCATAGGGACGAAATTAATTGAAAATTCTACGCTAGAGAATGAAGATTTTTCTCAAACAGTTAGTACCTCTATCTATACCTGCTCCTTATTACTTCAGCTCTGAAGACAAGCAAAAATGCTTACATGGATTCGACTTCGATATTACTTACGTGTTGCATAATAAAGGTGTTTTCATTGTAGAGGGAGTTAAAGTCTACTTTTACTCCCTCTCGCGAATCGCTCGAGTGCTCAAACTCGACTTTTACTCCCTCTACAATGAAAAATATCGTATGCAACTCGGGAGATAAATGATTTTCGACGATTTTGAGTTATTTCCCTCGCTTCGCTCGGGCAATAAACCTCTAAATTCGTCGAAAATCACTTTATCTCCCTTGTTGCATAATATACTATTTTATGATTTCGACTTTTGATACCTTTTTAATTTTCTATTACATATTTTTTTATAATTTTCATTTATCCAAGCAGAAAATCGTGTCTTATTCCTGGAATCGTGGCTGATGTTGCGTGAAAAAATTGAACGATTCTTTAAAAAAACGATAAACATTTTTTTTTCTAAAATGTAAATTTTACGTGAAAAACAACACTAGTGCTACGATTTATTATTCAACAAAATTAACTCAGGTTTTGCCCAGCCCAACCAGCCTTCCGAATTTAAAAAAAAATCATGAAGGTACGTTAGGTAAGAATTCCAATTCATCTCACCGGTAAAATTTAATTGTTCACTTTTTAATTGATTGACTACGGCTGTTATTCAAAGAACACTTAAATAGTTGGAAATGAATAAAAAATAACCCTTTTCAATGTAATTTTCAATAATTTTAATCTTGAAGCTCAAGAATTAGTGTGGGGTGTATATTTGAAGATTCGAATATACCTACTTATTCGATACCTAATTAGGACTAATTCCTAGAGTCCGAGTTACCAAAACGGTATCGGGAGCTCTCGGCGGTTTCCGAAGGTGTTCGTTTGACTTGTTCGAATTTTTTCATCATTTTCACGTACGTCTGCATCTATTATACTGTACGTATGCAGTTAAATTAGCTAAAATTGGAAAAAAGATTGTTTAATTAAACGAGAATACGGAAATAACCCTTTTTTAGCATCAAAATATAAAAATTATACATTGTCATGAAAATATTAAATGGTAATATTGGGATTTTTTGATTCCTGTAAGTATTTGTACCAAATTTTTACAATTTTTCTACTCTTTGTGATATTAATTTTGAAATATCTCAAGTCATTTCATTATTTTCTTGTGTCACTGTCACTGAATGAATCACTAATTCACTGTTGGGTTAAACAATCACATTTTTTTCAAAAATATTCTATTAAAAAAAAGTTAAAATTTTTCTTTTTACTCATTTCCAATTTTATAATATTTTTTTTTGTATAAAAATTTTAGGTACTTATTTAAAAATTAACATAATATCCGAATTCAATACCTAGAATTGATAATTTATGCAAACAAATAAAATAATTATTTCGCCATTTTAAAAAAAATAAAAGGTAAAGTAAATCAGTAAAATTAAAAGTTATAAAACTATAAAATGACGAAAATAAAATAGGCACAACTCACTGGAACCAAAAAAAAAATTCAATTATGTTTGACTTATGACATAACATGTTTAATTTTTATACTTTTTGATGCCGAAAAAATTTCAATTTTTCAATGGTTGATGTTATGTTAAACAATCGTCTTCGTCCTTCTCATTTCAGCTAATTAAACTGCATAAAAGTACAATATATGTAATTTTGTATATTGTATTATACGTAAGTACGTAAAAAATATTGAAAAAATTCGAACAAGTCAAACGAACACCTTCGGAAACCGCCGAAAGCTCCCGATACCGTTTTGGTAACTCGGACTCTAGGAATTAGTCCTAATTAGGGAGTGCGAATATCGAATATCAGAATGAAAAATTTATAAAAAATTAAAAATACGTTGAAATTCGACAGAAAATTGAAAAATGTGTTTTTTTTGGTGGCTTAGAAAAATATAGAACGTTCTATGATTGTAAAATTTAAAATTAAGATTTAATTTTCGTTTTTTTACTATAAAATTTTTTTGATACGTACTTACCTCGCTGAAATCCAAACAATTGAAATTTTGAAAAAATGTTGACTTATTTGAAAGTTCGAATATTTGAATATTTTTCAAAACAATTTATGATATTTGCACATGATTCGCACCACATTAAAGTTTACAAAACTTACATCCTACATATTTAAGTACCTACATTCAATGGTTGAATGCACGATATTCGAAAAATAAAGACGAACCGGTACACTTTTTTTCAGGCACTGGCACTGCCAATTCAATTTCACGACGTTATTTAATGGCTCGATGGCTCCGTATCGTTCCAGTTCCTGTTTTTATAACGTTCTGGTATCCGTTCCGTTATTGTACTGGTTTACAGAGCCAGAGTATTGCAGCTAGCCGAAAGCTGAAAGCTTAAGCCGAAAGCTAGCCGTATTTTGAGTGAAAATTGATAGCTAAAAGCTAGCTTTAAGCTCTATGCTGTAACGGCTTTTTCAGTCATAAGCCGAATAAATCGGCTAGCTTTTGGCTTTTTTTTTTAATTTTAATTTTTCATTGATAATTGATAATTAAGTACACCAAAAAATAATTAGAAAGTTGTTTTAAAAAAATGTGATTTTACTAATTTTGTTTGTATTTTGTAAAAAAAAAAATCCCAAAAAATTCAGTGTTGTTGATTTTTCCCCTGCCGTAAGCCAAAAAATTTGTGTGTTTTGATATTAAAATTTTTTTTCTTTAAAATTTAAATAACTTTTGAAGGTTTTGCCGGAACACAAATTTTAGGTATATTTTTGAATTCTGTGTGAAATTCTAATGTCAATAGAGGGGTATATTGATTTTGGAATTTGAAAAGCTAAAAGCTAGCCAAAAGCTAGCCGTTAGATTCAATTAAGCTGAAAGCCAAAAGCTGAAGCCGAATGTTTCAAGGTCATAAGTTTAAGCCGAAAGCTTAAGCCGAATCATTCAGCTGCAATACTCTGTTACAGACATTCCAGTATCGTTTCCAGGTTTTCAAATTTCTTCAGGATCGGACGTCGCGTACTAAAAAGAGGCCTTCCGCCCAATCAATATCAACTCACACTGAGTCATGTAGATATGTTTGCCTACCTTCTAAGCTGAAGGGACAGAATTATTTTGTAAAGAAAACCATTTTTCTACATTTTCAATAAGTGGATCAAATAATTTAACAAATGTGAAACAAAGACAAGCGCACAACTTATCCAAGAGATTTTTGATTTTTGATTAAAATTGGATAGGTGGTGCACTCAGTTTGATTTTTATCTGAATTTTACTAGCGATAGCGAAATGCGAAAAGGTGATTTAAATTGATTTTCGGATTTATATACTTAGATCAAGTTTGGTGGGACGATGGGACATGAATTTTCAAATGAAAGATTTAGGTTTCCTACAAAAAGCTTAAGATGTCTAGATTCCGAGACCAACTCTCAAAATTGAAAAATCAAGTGAATAGTACTTAACTATTAATTATAATTCAACTTATGACGAGACAATATCTTAAAAAGATTGGATTTTTCAACCATAAAAAAATCGCAAGTTTTCAATTTTATAGAGAAAAGATTGGAGAGCAAGTTTAGCTTGGGAGTCAGCTATATTATTATTGCCAGGAATTATATTCGTAAATTAAATTTTTTTCATTTTCCGTTCATTTTTTATTAAAAAAAATCCAGGAATTTTTGTTTGATTTTTGGGAATTTTTTCTTTTTTAGAGAGGGTTAAATTTTTTGATGTTGATGATTTTGTTTAATTTTTTCAAGTTCATTATAGATTTCTTAAAATTTTCAGATTTTTAAAAAAAAATTCTGATAAATAATTATTGCGGTACCGTATACTTGATCAATTCTTTCTTGTGTGTTGGATACGATAGCAGTAACTCTATCTGTCCTTCAATGTTTGTCTTTTTCTGAAATGCAAAAGTACATATTAGATTAGTTTAATTATTATATGTGACCCGTGCAGGGACAGGGTACCTAAAGTCGGAAAACATAATTTTGAGTTAGAGACAAAAATATGAAAAATGGGCAATTTTTTTCAAAATTTTTTTTTTCGCTTTTTTAGGTAGTTCAGACCTCTACGCAGCTTTAAACGTGTTTTTTCGATTATTTTTTTTTTTTGAAAGTCATGATTTTTTCTAATTTTCAAATGTCTCTATCTCACCGAAAAATTGACTTAGGATGCTCATCCAGGTCTTAAAATGTTCCGCATAGTCTCCCCTATCATTTAAGCCAAAAAACTCATTTTTGAAAAATCCGACTTTAGGTACCTTTTCCCTGCACGGGTCACATATGAGAAAAATACTGTGTAAGATAATTTGAAATGAGTAAATACGTACACATATTGAATAAAACTTTATGGTAGACTCGACACAATCGAATTCATAAAATATGGTAATCTTTTCGCTGAGCGAATCCACTTTTTTCTTTTTCGTAAAATCAAACGTTTTGATGTGCGTTGGTCGGTCGTACATACTATCTATTTTTTCCTGTAAAATTTATATTCAGTTAGTAGGTACCTACTTGTACTAAAAATGAAATTATTGTTTTACAACATTAAACATTATGTCGTTACTCTGACAAGTATGAACAAGAAGCAATAGATAATTTGATGAAGCATGCACTTACATAAAATTTTCGATTAGCATCACACAATTTTTTTTCGTCGATAGTCAGTTTAACAAATGCATTTTGAGATTTCGCAAGAATTCCTCTTCCATCTAAGATAAACGAATTTTCTATTTGGGCTAGTGGGATTTTACGTTTAGCCTGCAACATGTACAAAACGTAATTATAACTACCTATCTCATTCTAACTCTAACACAAGTGATTTTGGATTGGAAGAAGGTCAATTTACATTTTAAGAAGGAATGTTCGAACCAGGGCATAGGAGTCGAGCCGGAGTCAAGAGTCAATTTTTAACAAAAAATAAAAGTTGACTCCGGACTCTTGAGTCGGAGTCAATATGACTCCAAATTGACTCCAACTACGGCTTGATTCCGGAGTCAAACCGGAGTCGAGAGTCAAAGTCTGAAATTGACTCCGAAGCCGAGTCGGAATCAAGAGTCAAGTTCATAGATTGACTCCGAAGTGAAGGTGGAGTCTGGAGTCAACTTTCTTTCTCCTTTGACTCCGGAGTCAAGCTGGAGTCAGGAGTCAACTTTTTGACTGACTCCTGTGCCCTGGTTCGAACATCCGGACCGCGCGAATCATTTCAGTCGTTCAGCGTTCAACTCTTTTTTACGTCTTATCACCATCTGAAAGAGGGAAACTGGAGAGTGATGAAATAAACAATTTTGAATTTCGTTGTCGGTTGTAATTTAAACGGTCGAATTTGCTCAAATTATTGAATATTATTCATAATCATGAGCAAATTTGACCGTTTAGAATACAACCGACAACGAAATTAGAAATTGTTTATTTCATCACTCTCCAGTTTCCCTCTTTCAGATGGTGATAAGACGTAAAAAAGAGTTGAACGCTGAACGACTGAAATGATTCGCGCGGTCCGGATTATCAGTTTTAGAAGTAAATGCGTTCTAAGATTGAGAAATAAATGTTTTCCGTTCGACCTACATACATTATACAATAGGGTGGATCGCTAAAAAAAAACATATCTCAGATTTCAACCAAATTCGCTGGGGTTGTTGGGTCATCATCGGAGACTACCCAAAAAAATTTTGAGCCCCCTAGGTGAAGAGGGAGGGGAGCTAGGGGCTCTTAAAGGGCACCTCCTTTTGAAAAAAACGCGGTTTTTTGTGTTTTTTAGCTCGAAAATATGGCGTACAATTCACGAAAGAGCACTAAAAAGGTGCGATTTGAGTTTCTACACCCCCCTGAGCAATTGCCGCCCCTCGAAAATGAAAACCCATTCTGCTACCCGGGGGTCCAAAAGTTGCAGATCGCGAAATTTCAATGTTGTGAAATTGTATTTGGCCTCGAATTGATTACTTTGACACCGGACAATTTTATAATTTTTTTTTCTAATTTTTGAAGAAAATTTTGAAAAATTTTTTGCGATCAGTGTGACCAACCGCAAATTGTAATATTCGAATATATGGGATTCGCGTTGATCTGATCATGTATATCTAATAGGGTGGATCGAAAAAAAAAACATATCTTGGATTTTGACCAAATTTGGTGGGGTGGTTTACTTTGAGTGGGAGACTTCACAAAAAAATTTGAGCCTCCGAGGGGCAGGGGGAGGGGAGCAGGAGGTGCTCAAAGTGCACCTCTTTTTGAAAAAAACGCCGTTTTTTGCGTTTTTTAGCCAATCAAAATTGTGTGAGAAGCCTTAGTAAGACTTAAAAGATGCGATTCGAGTTTCTACATCTCCCTGAACCATCGCCGTCCTCCTCCGATCAAAATTCTGACTGCTACCAGGGGGTTGAAAAGTTGCAGATTGCAATATTTCAATAATATGAAATTATCACTTAGCTGGAATGATTTTTTTTTGTCATCGAGTAAGTGAACAAAAAATTTTTTCAACCACTAAAAGTGAATTTTGAAAAAAAAAATGAAAATTTTGTACACCAGTGCAGCCAACAGCAAATCATAAAATTCCAAAATACGGAATTTATATCGACTTTGAATTGATTATTTTTTCGCCTGAAAATATTATGTATTTTTTTTCAATCACTGAAAGTATATTTCGAAAATTTTTTTCAAAAATTTTGTATGTCAGTGCAGCCAGTTGCAAATCGTGGGATACTACACACCTATGGGGTTTACGTTGACCTCAAATTAATTTTTTTATCGTTTGAAAAATACACAATAATTTTGTTTTCAATCATCAGAAATTAAAAATTAAAAATTTTTCTTTGAACATTTTGTACGTCAGTGCAACCAGTTGCTAATTGTGATATTCTGATATTCTGAACTCAAATCCATTATTTTTTCGTCAAGTGATTGGACAAATTTTTTTCTCCAATCAATAGAAATACGTTTCGAATTTGAGGACTTACTCGATGACAAAAAAAAAATCATTCCAGCTTAGTGATAATTTCATGTTATTGAAATATTGCAATCTGCAACTTTTCAACCCCCTGGTAGCAGTCAGAATTTTGATCGGAGGAGGACGGCGATGGTTCAGGGAGATGTAGAAACTCGAATCGCATCTTTTAAGTCTTACTAAGGCTTCTCACACAATTTTGATTGGCTAAAAAACGCAAAAAACGGCGTTTTTTTCAAAAAGAGGTGCACTTTGAGCACCTCCTGCTCCCCTCCCCCTGCCCCTCGGAGGCTCAAATTTTTTTGTGAAGTCTCTCACTCAAAGTAAACCACCCCACCAAATTTGGTCAAAATCCAAGATATGTTTTTTTTTTTCGATCCACCCTATTAGATATACATGATCAGATCAACGCGAATCCCATATATTCGAATATTACAATTTGCGGTTGGTCACACTGATCGCAAAAAATTTTTCAAAATTTTCTTCAAAAATTAGAAAAAAAAATTATAAAATTGTCCGGTGTCAAAGTAATCAATTCGAGGCCAAATACAATTTCACAACATTGAAATTTCGCGATCTGCAACTTTTGGACCCCCGGGTAGCAGAATGGGTTTTCATTTTCGAGGGGCGGCAATTGCTCAGGGGGGTGTAGAAACTCAAATCGCACCTTTTTAGTGCTCTTTCGTGAATTGTACGCCATATTTTCGAGCTAAAAAACACAAAAAACCGCGTTTTTTTCAAAAGGAGGTGCCCTTTAAGAGCCCCTAGCTCCCCTCCCTCTTCACCTAGGGGGCTCAAAATTTTTTTGGGTAGTCTCCGATGATGACCCAACAACCCCAGCGAATTTGGTTGAAATCTGAGATATGTTTTTTTTTAGCGATCCACCCTATTATACAACCTACCCGTTCACACCAGACGTAGTAGGTGTCTTCAAAATTCTTAAAGATTATATATATTTTTTCTTCCTTTTCGACAGCAACGAGACAGGTATGTTTTATGTCCGTTCCACTACAGAGTTCCTGCAATTCCTGAAATTTAAAAACATAATATAGGTATGTACCTAATTTTCAAATAAGAAAGAGGTGCGTCCTTCTACTATCAACCTAGTACCTCGCTACCTATTGTGTAACACTGCAGGAAAAACCAAATTATTCAATTTTTTTAATACAATAATTCAATGAAATACAAAGGATGACTCAAAATGACTGATTTTTGGCCTCATATATGGTAAGCCACCAACCTTCATCAGCCAAAATAACGCCAAATTCTTTAAATTCGATCTTTTTCTAACTGAACTAATCCTTTTAATAGATCGATCTGTTCAGCGTTAGGGAAGCTGAAAAGGAAGTTTTAAAAAGTCGCAAGAGTCTATCTACAATGATTTGGCATTTTGGCATTTCAATTTTTTAAATTTTAACCGTTGTTACGGCCTCGGCCTGCACTACAGGGGTGCCAAAATCCCCGAAGATTTTGAGGAATTACCCCCCCCCCCATTTTCTCGCGCACCTCCCTACCCCATTTTCACCCCCCCCCCCCCTCCCCCAATCTTTTTTACGACTCTCAATAATTTTTTTTTAAAATCATTAGCTGCAGTCAGTGATATCTAGAGCTTATTTTTTGAGAGGGTTCGAAGTAGGTGTAGAGACTTAGAATACCAGAAGGATTTTAGGGATAGGTGTGAATGAGAGCTTGTTTTTGTACTGTCCCGGGGAAAAAAATTTGATCCGACCGAATCTGATCAGATCCAATTTTATCTGATTGGATGTGAAAAATGGCGCGGTCAAATCGGATCCAAACAAACAAATCCAAATTAATCCAATTAAAGACATTTTTCTATTTAAATTGAAAAAATTTGGATTCAATTGAATCTTTTTGGATCTAATCGGATCTAATTGGATCTAATTGGATAACATGTTTTTTCCCTGTAAGAAGAAAAACATTTTGTAGTTATAAAAATTAGATACAAAAAGATCGAATTAGATCGAATTAGATCCAAAAAGATTCAATTGGATCGCATATTATCTTAATTCATGGAGAAAAATGTCTTTGAGTGAATCTATTTGGATCCGATTGGATCCAATTTTTTTTCCTGGGATTGCCTTAAATTATTTAAATAATTGTGGTTTTGTTTATGTCCGAGCGATGCGAGGGCGAAACTTTGAAAAAATTTATTTTTATATCCTCAGAAAAATGCATTAATTTTTTCAGCTCTTCTTTCCCTCATTCAATTCACTGCCTTTTCCTAATTTGTCATTTTTTCAAAACTTGTGAAAATATCAATTTCATTATAATAGAAAAAAATCATTATTTTTTATAAGTACCTAGGTAAAATTTTATATTTTCAATGTAGGTCTAGCGTCTAGGTATACGAGAGAGATGATTTTGACCTGAGAAAAGCGAGAAATTTTGATTTAAAAAAAAATTAGCTGAAAACTTTGGGTGTTCTCAATTACCCACTAATTTATGGGTAAGGATGAGAACACGTCATAACTTTTTTATTTCAAAACTAAAAAAATCCAATTTTCGCTCTATTTAGACTCTAAACATACCAAATTCATACAAAACCACCAAACTTTCCTAATGTGTACTTTTCCTTTTATTAGAACCCCTTCAAATTAGTTTGGAATTACAATAAGTGTTCTCAATTCGGCTCATTGACCTTATAGAACCTTAGATAAATGTGAACGTAACGCGACTGCGAATTAATACAAATTTTCTAGTGTCGATTTTAAGGATGGGAGGTTTGGAAGCGAGTCCTCTCCAAACATCCAAAAATGGCAAAAATTCCTGATGAAGTGTTGAAAAACAATTTTTTTTCTTTTCAAGTACAGTTTTTCAATAAACTGCCCCTTCTTGCTAACTACGGCACCAATTGTCGTAAAAATTCAGGATGTGGTTTTTTTTCAATCCATCCGAATGGCTCGGAGTGTTTTTCCCCCAAATGATCCTAGTTCAAACATCGCGTTATACTGGAACATTCAAATTTTTTGACATGAATATGTCTTGTGGCTGGGGGAAGGGGTGGTAAAAATTCGAAAAGGGTGATGTAACGTCTTCAAGTCAAAATATGATGGCATTATGTCAGACTTGAGAAAACAAAAAAATTTAATGATCAATACCTAAAATATGTACTTATTAAAATGCACTGACATTTTAATAGAGGTATGTTTTGAGAAAAAGTGAAACATTTTTAAAAAATGAAAAAAGTACTGGAAAAGTACTTGCTTAAAAATGTTGGTAATTAAGAATGAGACTTAATTACCAGTTCAAGATGTTCTTCCTTGCGATTGCAATATTGTATTTCTAACACATTAAAGTTTTTCCGCTGTTCTAAAAAAAGTAAAAAACAAAATATCAATATTTCGATTTCGATTGGTATAGCACACTTATCTACTATGCTAGATTTTATCAAATGACTACAGTTATAGGTAGGTACATAGGTAAATAACAGCACTTGGTAAAATTTCAACTTTTTAGTGTTTGGGTCAGAAGTATAGATCCCTATGCTCAATCGATCGTATCGATCTTGAATTGAAATTTGAAACCAAAATGTAAAATTTTTAGTGATGGCACTATTGATAGTTTTTTTAAGGCGATTATGAACGTAAGATACATTATTTTTGGATGTACCTACATACATAAGTATTTGATCGTATGGGCGCAGAAAATCCTCCATGTACACCAAGTTTCTACTTGAAAAATTAAAAAGAATTAGTGGTAGAGGTGATTATATAGGTACAGCATCTCGAAGAGTGCTTTAGGCCCAAATAAATTTCGATTTTACAAAAATGATCTCATATTCGGGTACGATTCTCACGAAATTGGGCTGTAGTACCTACTACCTAGTACTACCCAGTACAACTGTTGTAATTATTTATACTTACAATATATAGGTAGTATTAATGAGTATGCATACCATTTACTACCGTTTTTACAGTCTCTTTCTCATTGGTATCATCGGTAACATCTTCACTATTATTTTTCGGTTTAGTTCCAGTAAGAAATATATTAATGATTTTTATGATTTCACCTTCGTAGTTCTTTTTCCAGTACTGCAATGCCTCTTTCTTTTCGACATTCGTCATTCTAGTGCCGAGATATTTTTCGTTCCGCAGAAGCATAAGATCATTTGCTAATTCTATGAATTTTTCTGCAGTGAGGCCTAATCGAATCATATTCTTTCTTAACGCAAATATCCTTGATCCTCGATATTGCTGAGTAATACATGCCAATCGTCGTTCGTATATTTTTTAGAAGGCTTATCTGGAGCCCATTTGGGCCAACATTTTCTAAAAATTTCGTTGATAAACTGTTCCACAGAAACAAAAGATTGGAAAAACAGTTTACGTTCGTGTTCATGTATCTAAACATATTAAAAACAAAAGGTGAGAAATGTTGTTTTCAATATTTGATTAATTACCTACTATATTAAGAACGGGACATAGGCTTGATTTTTTAAAAACTTTTCTTAGATAGGTATGTGCTTAATAGGTAGGTATACCTACATGTAATAAAATTCAAATTTTTGAAAACTGGACACCCCTTTAAAAAAAATTTAAAATTTAAGAGATAGAAAGGATTTAAATTTAGAAATTTGAACTTACTGGGAAACCTTCACAACTGTCACACGCGGATTCGATGAAATGTAGCCTAACTTGTAGGAGGTAGGGGCAGAACACCACCGCTAAAATCTTAGGTGCCCGTTTTGATTACAGTTCTAGGCCTACGCGATCAAAGTATCGATTTTTACCATGTATTTAAATGGGCGAAATTTTTTTCCATAAAATCATAAACTATTAATTATGGGTAGGGTAGAACACGTTGAGAGGAGAAAAAAATGTTATATACACATACTGCATAACTTGAAAATTGCAGGGGCTACTCCTAATCAAAAACCGTATTTTTCACTTATTATTATTACCTACAATTTAAACGAAAAAATTAATTTTTTTCAAGAAAGCTCATCTTCGAGTCATAGGCGGAGATGGACCGTAACTTTTGGGAGGGGGGAAGGGGCTTGAGCCCTAGTTAAAATTGTTAAAAAATGAATAAATGAAATATGAAACAGAAATGTTTATTTTCGACCCCCCCCCCACACACACACACACACACACACACACAAAAAATCGTCCACCACTATAATGTGATTTTTGTTGAATCCTTTTACGAAGACGAACTTTAGATAAAAATCTGGAGACGTGAAAGTGAAAATTTTGCGAAGTAGGATAATTAAAATGAAGAGATTTGCCAAGTATTAAAATTATTTTTAAAAAGAAAAATTTGTCGACCAGTCGTACTGAAATAAAAAAAAATTAGTGCTCATTTCGTGCAACTTTTCGACTTCTAAAAAAAACTTTAAAACTATTCCTTAATAACCACCTCTAGTTCCAAGAAAAAATTCGAAAATTTTGAAAATTCTACTTCAGATCTACACTCTACACTAAGTTCCTTAATATAAATGAGGACAATTTTTCTTGCTACAAAATATTCAAATGTCTAAATTGGAAAGCAGGAGAGTTTATACCATCGTTTTGAAAAATAATTGATACTAAATTAAGCCCGAGCGAAGCGAGGACAAAATTTAAAAAAAAAAACATCCAAAAACTGGAATTTCTTCATTTTTAAACCAATAAAAGGGGCGAAATCCTCAACCCTCATTTTTTATACATAGAGGGCTAAGATTTTGAAAAATTGGAGATTTTCGGAAAAAAATAATACTATTTCTATTTTCTAATAGTTTTTTGGATGAAAAAATTTCATTACTTTGGTTTATGAATTTTATTGAGTGAACTTATTATATACACGAAAATGATTTGGGGAGGCTATGCCCCCCCCCCCAATCCCCGCCTGTGCTTCGAGTACCTATATGCGTATAAAGAAGAGCTTTTTTGAAAAAATTCAATTTTTTCAAATAATAAGTGAAAAATATGGTTTTTGATTAGGAGTAGCCCCTGCATTTATTTCACCTCTCAACGTGTTCTACCGATAGATAATAATACTTAGTTTATGATTTTATGGGAAAAAAATTTCGCCCATTTAAAATACATGGTAATAATCGAAACTTTGATCGCGTATGTCTAGGGCTGTAATCAAAACTGGCACCTAAGATTTTAGCGGTATCAGTGGCGAAGCGAAGGGGGGTCCGGGGTCCGGACCGCTCCCAAGTCGAAAATCACGTAAAAAATGCCTTTTTGAAACATTAAAAGTCAAATTTTCTCAGAGCTTCTCTCGGGCATGCTCAAAATCACATAAACTATTTTGGGTAATTACACGAAAAAATATCCCCTTCTGGTGTTCCAAATCGTTATACCCATTTGTACCCTCCCGAAAAAGGCTTCCCGACCCGACCCCCTCCATGAGAAATTTCTGGTTACGCCACTGAGCGGTGGTGTATAGCCCATTTGCGCACACTTTTTTTTAACAAAAGAACTGATTGATCGATGATGTTTTGAAAAATGCAGCCCATTTGCGCACATTTTTCAAAATTAGTGTTGCTTTTGTAGTGGTTCCAAAAGTTTGAGTAAACATTGAATTTTTACATTCGATTTATCCCTGTACAAGTAATCAGGAAAATTAACGAAGATAGAACCAAAGTTTCTCCTATGGGACGAATTTACTCTAAATATGCTGAAAATAATTTTTAAAGTGTTTTCCATTTCTCATCGGAAAGGAGTAAATGGGTGTTCAGAAATTGATGGATTTAAAGTTATTTTTAAATAATTTTTTTGATGAAAACTGGTTTTTCGTCAAGTCTGTTTCTTCGTATGCGCAAATGGGCCATGTTTGTGGAGGGTTTCCAAGAAAAGTGTGCGCAAATGTCTTTTGCCCCGCGTTTCATACGATTCGAACGGTTCAAATTAATTTATTGCGGAACACTAACAATCAACACCATGGTTTCGGTTCGTTTTAATGCGAAGCCTCATTTAATTCCCCCCCCCCCCTTGCGTACGTGCCTGTATCGCAGATCACAGAGAAGCTCGTAGATGGTTTTTTTTTTCAAAACAATTTTCACTCGAAAGAATCTTCATGTACGTGAATATGTATAAGTGCTAACTAAAATAGGTGTAGGTACCTATTTGGAATGATTTTGTTATTGATTGCAATATTTATACACTTACATATTTTTGGTTTGTATGATTCAACCGAATTTCAGACTTAAAAGTTTCGTTTATCTGCTGCTCTCGATAAGTTGCATTTAGTTTCATCAGATTCATGTAGAACGTTGAATTTACATCTTGCAGATGCTCGTCGTAGGTTAAATTTACATATTTCAGATGCCTGTTGTATGCCATATTAACCTCATTAATATGATTTCGATACGTCTTCAATTTTGCGTTAATTTTATTTCTTAATCTTTCTACGATAGTTTTATTTAGTCGATTTATGGGCTCGATCTTGCATTCAATTTCGTTCAGACATTTATTAACGACGTCGTATTCCTCGTCCTTTAAAAAAATAAAATTAGGTACATAAAATTAACACAGTGCATTACAGAAGGTCTTGGGACTCAACTTCATTTTACATATCGTAGCATCATCATTGATGTTTAGCAGATTAGCACCTGTCTCGCGTTTTCATTTTTCATGAACATATGAGACGCAGCCAGGGATACCCGACCATATGTCGGAATTTTTTTTTTCGTTTTTTTGGCTCTTTAAGTAGTACAGACTTGTACCTTTCGAATAGCGCAAACCGCATTAAAAAAGGTTGAGAAATGAATTTTCTATGATTTTTCAAAGTTTGTCAAAAAATGATTTTCAAAAATCAAAGTTTTGAGAAAAACGCAAAACAAAATTTGGAACTGTTTTCAATGAATAAAAAAAAATTATGTTCTGTAAACGACTTTTCTCATCGGAAATGGTTTATTTACGTCCTCTTACATCACTTTAGGTCATTGACCCCTTCCAGAAGTTGCCGGCATCGAAAATCGAAACCATACCATATGTCGGAAATCATTTTTTTTCAAGAAATAATGACATTTTTGGTACAAAATTTGTTTTTTTAATAATCGTACACCACTGTAGTTCATTAAAACGAACCTGAAATTACGTGCATTGAGAAATGAAATCATCGTGCAAGTCAAACAACTTTACAAACCAAACGGTGAAAATCATGCTTTGAAAATTAGTGTTCAACAAATATCCGGATAATCGAAATGAAGAGTTTCAACATGAAAAAATTAATTTTTCGATTTCGATAATCGATTTTTCAATTTCGATAATCGATTCTTCAATTTCGATTTTTCGATTTCGATAATCGACTTTTAAATTTTGTGAGGGTTCGTGAAAGAATTCGGGAACTCTCGGAAAAGTTCAACCGTTTTCGGGATGTTTTCGGAGCTGTTCGACAATTTCCGTGTGATATCCGGATAATCCAAATAGTATTTGGTATTTGGATATCCGGATATTTGTTGAACACTACTACGTTTCAATAATAATGAAAGTTGTAAATTTTAACATATTTTTATAAAATTCCGACATATGGTATGGTTTCAATTTCTCAGAGGCCTTCAGCGAAATTCGTTTTTTAACCAAGAAGATGACACTTTTGGGACCTGAACCTATTCTCATATGAAAGTAGAGGGTTCATAGTATACAAATTGATAAAAAAATTTTTTTTCATATTTTTGGTCATTTTTTCTTAATTTGCGTTTTTCTCGAAATTTACTTTTCCGACATATGGTCGGGTATCCCTGGCTGCGTCTCATATTTAAGTAGTGTTAAATAATTCACATTTTATACAGTACCTAGTCGGTATGCACGTATGCTAGCTGCACGACGCAGATTGAATCATCGCGCTGTCTTAAATAAGAGGCACGTTAAAAAATTAATTCAACAATAAAGCCAATAAAATATTTTTAAAAAACAAAACGAGCAAGAAAAAAAATGAAAAAATACTAAAATTTTGGACGTAGGCCAATTGCGCACTGAAACAGATGCCGACTACCTACCTAATTACGATCCGATTGCGCACCAAGCTTTGTGAAATAAGAAAAAAAATAAAATAAACAGTGCTTTTCAGACTAGATGGCCATAAAACATATTTTCAAATTTTTCTTAAATTTCCATTTAAAAACATAATTTTTCGCACCTTTTTGGTATTTAAAAACTTTCAAAAAACTTTTGGGGGGACTTTTGCCCGGTAGCCCCCTCCTTTGATTGCGCCACTAATTGAACGTGACTTTTATTGCGAAATATTCCATTTAAAAAATAGCTACGGTATTCAATTATTAGAAAGTACTTAGCTACTTACATCTGGCGATAGTTCACAATCAATAAAACATATTAAAACACCCAAAATAACCAAAGAATAACTTAAAACATAATTCAATTTCATTTTGTAAGTCTGAAAAACATTCACTACTGAATAACAGAATTATATAAATGGTTACTTCATTCATTGCCGAGAATCATCATTTAAATACTTACTTAATTAATATAAGTCAATAAGTTTAAAAAGTTAATAAAGTTTATTACATTGATATGCACGATAAAATTTTTCAGCAGAAATTAAAAAAGTAATCGTTGTTGAAGATTGTTTTTCATAGATTTATTTTTGAGAAATCAGATACTATTTTTTCTGACTTATCTACCTACAGCTAGTTATCAAATGGATTAAAAAATATGGATGATTTAGTGAAGTTAATTAAATTGTGAATGGCTGAGATAGGTATTAGATATGCCTGATACTTAAACACGTGAGTAGCCCAGCGACATTGAAAAAATGCTATGATCGAAAATTATATTTTTTAAACAATTTTTTTTCAGTTTTAAGTTTCTCAAAATTTATTCAACGCGATTTATTCAAATTATTACAATTATTTATCAATTCGGGAAAAAGTTTGAAAAGCATCAAGTTATAAAGTTCTTTACAAATTTAAAGTTTGAAAAAAAATTTGAAAAATTTCCATTTCGAAAAATTTTTCACATTCCTGGTTGAGAAAAATTGTTAAATTTATTCGAAACGATATTTTGAAGTTGGACTGAAAAAAAATTGAAGAAATTAATTTTGGAAATATTTTTATACCAGTTTTGATTCAGTTTGAAAAAGTGTCCCAGCTTTAAAATTGTTTAGATTTAATATTTCTGAACATTTTTACGATTTTGATTTCTAAAAATTTCCTCAACTTCATATTTTTTCAAACTTTATCCTACTCATATTTTCCAAAAAAGCTTAAAACTTCTCTTGGAATGTTTTTCAACTTTGAATTCTTGAAAAAACCTCAATTTCACGTTTTTCAAAAATTCTTGCTATTTCATGATCAGAATAATTTTGAAAAAAATATCCATAGAACTGCAAAAAAACATGGAAAATCAAAATTTGACGGAAATTGAAATTTGAATTACTGGAGAAATTTTATGGGATATAATTTTTGGAAAAAATAGAATTGATAGAATTGAAGAAAATGAAGCTATCTAGAGTTGATCTCCTCTTCCCTTTCCCCACTACTACGATGTAGTCGGGGTTGTAATTTTTTGATAAATAATTAAGGTCGAAAAAAAGCAAGAATACCATGAATTGAGGGAAAATATCAAGATAAATGAGGTATTTTTCAACTCAAAACTTCAAAAATTGTGCTATTTTATATCATACTATTCATTCTATAAAAATCCTTTACTTATTCCTCGCTTATTTCCACTCCTTCCAATACTTCTGGATTTTTTTTTTGAGAATTCATTCGATATCGCCATAAAGTGCACCAATAAATTGAATTTTTTGTCGACTTTCCTTTATTTTTCTATTTTATTGCTGTATTCTTTTAACAAAATTTTTATTGACTAGAAAACTATTTTAAATTTTTTGCAATTGGAATGAATAATTTTTTAAAATTATAATTTGAAATAAAGGAGAAAAAATTCAAGATCAACAAAAAATGAAAAAAAAAACGTTTGGAATAGTTTTACGGCTGAAAAAAAATACAAAATAAAATTACCAAATGAAAATTTTTTGAAAAAAATGAGAAAAAGTTTCTGGAACACATAATTTGATAAATGTAAATTTATATTTTATATTTCAAAGTTGAGTCCCCTCCCAAAAAAAAAACTAAAAAAAATTTTGTTCCTACCTAGGCTCGATTGCCCCACTTTGGCAAAATACGTATAGGTAAATATGAAATTCAACACCTATTCTAGCACCAGTAGTGGTAGCCGGCTCCTCTAATCCACGAAACCTGCACCGCAGGATGTCTTAATCCTTATGCCTCTCTCTTATCCTTCTTGCCGTGATTTCCTTTTGTTGGAAACATCTCTTTTACAATAATTTCCCCTGTTTTTATGTCGCAGGCTGATATTTTTCTCAGGTGTAGTATAAATTGCCTATCCCAGAGTGTAAACGGAGAGGGCAGATTCGTGGCAGATTCGGGCAGCAGATTAGTGGCAGACTAGTCTGCCTTTTTTGCAGATCGGGTCGTTTTTAATAAAAATTATTTCATCGATACAAAAAAGGGTATTCCCAAATTTGATTTGTGCAATTTGAGAAAGTTATACTTACTCATTTAAGAAGAATAGCAATTAAAATACTGCCCGAGCGAAGCGAGGGCTAAATTTTTTCGAAAAATCAGACTTAAAGAGTAATGAAATGCGCCAAAAGTTGACATATTTGTGATCAAAAAAGATGAAGCACGAGCTTCCTGAGTTCCTCACTTGAGTGCGCCTATATTTTTCACTAATTTTCAATTTTTTCATGTGTTCCTCAAAACTCTTATTATTATTTCATGTGTTGCTTGAGCACCCGAGCAACACGCAAGTTGCCGGCGCTGGACACGTTGCGTGTTACAAGGTATGTAGGCATACGCAGTAACGATATACTGGTTCACTCTCATACTAATATGTTCTTTACATAAATCTTACGACGCGACGTCATGATGGAGTGGAAGTCGAAGATGCTTGCCCTGTTCAGTGTTCAATGGTGCATTTTCTTTCGACAGCATGAGCGTTTATTTAAAACCATGTTCGAATATTTAGTTTTACTTGTGATGTTATTAATCTAGTCTTGTGTTTTTTGTGTTAGGGTTATCGAATTGTTCAGCGCAAAGTGATTAAATTACTTTTAATCATCTTCAAAGTAAGTACATAGAGGTTTTTACAATTTTGAATTTTATCTTCACATTAAAATTATTTCTAAAATGGGGGAAGGAGTACAGAGATATCAAAAATTTGGTTTTTGGGACAGACATATCCTACTAGAAGACCAAAAAGCAGGGTTCTAACGAATCATTTGAACACGAATCATGATTCGAATAAAAGTTTCATGATATCTCAATTTTAGCACCTCTTCCCCCCCCCCCAGGGCGACTTGAAGATGAAAATCGGTACTCTATTATGATTTTAGAAACACTCATCTATAAAGGTTTTTAATTTTCATTAGAAAAAAGCAAACGTTCAAACTTCAAAAAGTCATTGCAAATGCACTAGTGAAATATCAAACCTTCCTACCCAAAACAAATCTAAAAGACATGAGATGAGTTCAAGGCCACGCGCGTTCAACTGCTTCGAACGAGTGTCGTGTCATAGACCTTTCGGAATTCTCCAACAACTCGTGGCTTCTAAAAATTGATTTTTATATCTAATGATATTATTTTTCAAGAATTAGTAATTAAGGGTTTATTCACAAGCATCGAAAATAAGAAATAAGAATTAAGAAATAAGAAATAAGAATTTTACCGTAATTACCAAATTTTTTTAACCAATGAGAATAGCGACTTCGTGAAAAATATTTGGCTATGTTTGATACAGTTAATTCTGATTGGAGGTAATTAGAGTAAAGTTCTTATTTCTTATTTCTTATTTCTTATTTCTTATTTTCAAAGCTTGTGAATGCTCCCTAAGAAAGTAATATGAACATTATTCATGATTGTAGAGAAATTGTTGAAAAAGTTGGGAATTTCAGGAAATTTTGAACTGCAGTTTAAAAATTTCGAAAATATATGTACTTATTATAAATTATAATATTATTGTGAAATCCGAGGACATTTCTGAAAAAAAAAATTATCTATGAGAAACACTTCTCTTCAAGTTCTAAATTTCGGCATTTTTGTTGAATATTAAGAGAGTGCTCTACGTATAACGGGTGTCCCAAACAGGAAATTTACATACGTTTTGAATTTTCGTTTTGTTTTTTTTATTATTATAAAGAGATAAAATGATAAAACAATGAATGAATATGATTTTATTACGTAAGGAGAAAAAAATAAAAGTATTGAAAAGTTTCACTTGTCAGTATGATTCTTTTAATAAAATTTAGAAAAAGTGCAAAATTTGATGTCGGTTTTCGCAAGATTTCTCTTAGACTACTGAATCAAATTTGTTGAAATTTAGATATGTAATTGTTATGTAGAAAAGCATTCTGAACAGCCTGAAAAAGCCTTTTTTTAAAATTAAAATTGAAATATTTTTGACAATTTTGAAAAAATTGAAAAAAGGGCCTTTTCAGGCTGTTCAGAATGCTTTTCTACATAGGTAACATATCCAAATTTCAACAAATTTGATTCAGTAATCTAAGAGAAATCTTGCAAAAACCGACATCAAATTTTGAACTCTTTCTAAATTCTTTTAAAAAAATTATACTGAAAAGTAAAACTTTTCAATACTTTTATTTTCTTCTCCTTACGTAATAAAATCATATTCGTCCATTGTTTTATCATTTTATCCCTTTAAGTATAATAATAAAAAAAAAAAAAACGAAAATTCAAAACGTATGTAAATTTCCTGTTTGGGACATCCGATATACGTAGAGCACCCTCTTAAAAGAATGCAAGGAATATTTTCATATGTCCAGATTAATTTTCACCCCTTTAGGCATTATGTTTATATTTTTTTACCCTATCCAATTTGCCGTAAATACGCAGAAATGTCACGAATTTACGGCGAATCGATTAGGCAATTTTATTAACGTCTCTTTTTTCAAACTTGAATTCACATGTGTAATACTAAACTATTCCAAGCGCGTTTCCAAAAATTTCAAACTGTTTTGAAAAATCACTTTAGGGTCATTCCACGTCAGTTCGTACGCAAAGTGGTAGGGTGGGTCGGCGATTTTTTTCATTTTTTTTATGTGGGTAAACCTCGATGAGAGATGAAGAATGCCGCAAACCGCAGCTCTCAAAGCCTTTTTGGAGGGCTGCCACGAGCATTTAAAGTTTTGAGGTAAAGTTGGATATGGTAAAATTGGGACGTGGATAACTCGAAAACCATGATGGGTTGAAAGTTGAAACTTTTTCCAATGTGTAGGGCCTTTGAAGAGCTTTTTGACTATTTTTTGAAAATCAGTGTTGCCACTTTTTTTAACACGAAAAATTAGCTGTAAAAGTTAAAAAATGACATTTCCCCATGATGTCAATCACCAAAAATTCTGAAAAAAATCTGTAAAGTACAACTTTACATGCTGATTAATATATTAAAAAATTGAGTTGACGTTATTTCGTATTTTCGAGAAAAAAAATTCCAAAGATTGAAAGAAAATACAATTTTCTTTTTCAAAGGTCAAAATTGTGTAAATTGATTTTTTTTTGTTAATTTTACACCATATTCAAAGAAAAAGTCGGTAAAAGCATTTTAACTCCATTCAACACCCGTTAATATGTGTGAAAATGCAGAGTTATTAAATGTTAACTTCAAAAGTTGAAAAAAAAAACATTTTGGTATCAGGCGGTGCTGGTGTGATCCAGGGGTAACCAAATAAGAAATTCTAATATCAAAATGTTCATTTGTTAAAAAAAGTGGCAACACTGATTTTCAAAAAATCGTCAAAAAGCTCTTCAAAGGCCCTACACATTGGAAAAAGTTTCAACTTTCAACCCATCATGGTTTTCGAGTTATCCACGTCCCAATTTTACCATATCCAACTTTACCTCAAAACAGAGGCGTGACGAAGCAATATTTCTGGGGGGGTGAAGCTCAAATTTTCCCAACTATTTTCCGAGAAATTCCCAACTATTTTTCCTACTTCCCAAAAAAAATTCCCAACTAGGTAATTTTTATCGTGGCTGCCCAGATGTTGTGAAAAAAAACAAATAAACACACTTGACAAAATTTCAAATTTCAACTTGAATGCAGCCTTGAGTGGCAGTGATATGGACAGAGACGAAACTTAGGCAAAAGTCTGAAGGGGTGAAAATAAAAGATTTGCTAGTTACATTTTCAAAAAAAGGGAACTTTTCATAAATTACACGCAAGCCATTGCAATTTTTACCTTGTTTCAGTAAATAAAAAAATCTAGGTTAGACTAGGTAACATATGTATTGATAATTATTTTGTTAAGATTTATACAGATTTAATAATGTGTTGAGCCCGAGCGAAGCGAGGGCAAATTTTTTTAGCGAAAATAGACTTTCAAAAATTGAAAATTCAACACACTTCTCTCATTGAGATTTTCCAAAATGTGACCAATACTTTCGAATTCTTCTCTATTCCTGCTTTCTATTTTCAACATCGTGGTTACTGACATCACAACAAATAGAAAAACAATTTGCAAGATATGGAACGTAATATTTAACCCGAGCGAAGCGAGGGCAATTATTTTTTTTGAAAAATGTATGATAAAATAAGAAAAAGAACCACTATTCTGAATTCTTTCTTAAAGATTTTTGAAAAGCGTGTCTTGAAAAAAAACAAAGGGGTTCAATAGTGATCATTTGGCGAAAAAGGGTGGCTTTAGTGACTAAGCGTGAAAATAGGGGACAGCCATTTAAAAGCTGATTTCTGTCTGAGGCCTGTAAAACCAATAATAAATGAGAAGGAAATTTTTTTCCCCCTTCAAAAAGTATTCAATATTGTCTGAGATAGAAGATGAGAGTGTTCATATCATTGTAAGTAGCGAGGGCGAAAATTATTGAAGAAAAAGTATATACAAAAGCTGAAATTTTTTCATTTTTCAAATTAATAGGTGAAGTCCTCAACTCATACTTCTTAAGTAATTACATTGGTTTGCTTAGGTGTTGGTATATGCCCGAGCGAAGCGAGGGCTAAAATTTGAAAAGTTAGTGATTTTTAAAACAAAAATAATTATTTTTTCAATAGATTATTCTTTGAAAAATTTCTATTACTTCCATATAAAAAATTTGTGATTTTAAATGTTTTTTTAAACGAAATTTTAACTATTTTACACAATTTGCAATCAACTTTTTCGATATTCTCAAGTTTTTTCAACGTTCCCAAGTACAACTTTTCAAAAACTTGGGAATTTCAACTTTTTTGAATCTAAACTTGAGAGAATTGGAATAAGTTGGGAAAAAGTTGGGAATCCCAACTTCACACAATTTTCCAAGTCCAAATTAGGGATTGTGATATTCTCAATTTTTTCAGCTTTCCCAAATCCAAACTTCAAAAAAGTTGGGAAAATTTGGAAAAAAGTTGAAAATCTCAATTGTACCCAGTTTTCCTAAAATTTGATTTGGGATTGTGATTTTCTTAAATTTTTTCGACTTTCCAAAATTCAAACTGCGGAAAAGTTGGGACAAGTCCCAACTTTTCCCAATTTTCCCACTTTTTCCTGTTTTTCCCAACTTTTCTCAACTTTGGAATCGTCTGGGGGGGGTGACGCACCCCCCCACACCCCCCCGTTAGTCACGCCTCTGCCTCAAAACTTTAAATGCTCGTGGCAGCCCTCCAAAAAGACTTTGAGAGCTGCGGTTTGCGGCATTCTTCATCTCTCATCGAGGTTTACCCACATTAAAAAAATGAAAAAAATCGCCGACCCACCCTACCACTTTGCGTACGAACTGACGTGGAATACTTACCCTTTATTAAAATTTAAAAAAAAAATCAATTTCAACACTTTAAAAAATTGTTTCACATTTCTTTTAATATAGTGAGAGTTTACTGGAAAAAATTTAGAACTGTTTAGCAAAACTAGTTTCAACAGTTTTAGAAAAACATGAGTTTTAAAATTGTATTGAAGAAATACCTACATATAATTGAAAATTTGTTGGATACAGTTTGAAAAATTTTCAGAAAATGGATAAATAGCCTCTCCGGGTAAGATGGTGAAATTTGCGTTCTCATCGATTGGGCTGAAACTCACCCAAAATGTTGGTCTTGATGTCAAACCTCCCAAAAATTTTTTGGCTTGATCCTCCCACTCTAACCCGAAAAAAATCGCCGAAAATTTCCAAAATTCATATCTTCGAAGGGGGTGGTTAAGACATTTTGAATTTTTTCTAGAAAATAGTGAATGAGTAGGTGTACCTATACGTGAAAATTTTTCCATTTTATTTGCACATTTAAGGGATTTGAACATTTCAAAAATTCGGAGAAAAAAATCGAGGGGTACCCATGGCTAATAGTTTCTTCAATAGATATAAAGGAAGAAAAAATTATCAAAAAAATTTAGTTAGTATAGCCAAAGGTGTTTCCTTCCTAAATCGAGGTCGCCAAATCCAAATTTTGGGTCAATTTCATCCTAGGAATTACCCCAGGGCCCCTAATCAAATTTTGACACATCACCAATACGACCGGATCCTGAACAGATCAATTTGAAATTTTTATTATAGGTGCAGTTAAGGTGGGAGAAGAGTTGATTAATTTTTGGTGCAATTCTGTTTGCAGGGAGCTGAGACTTGAAGCTTTAAAGTTCAATTTGGCGACATTTCTTTCTAATTTACTATTAGATGATGCTGTTAGCAGTACTTAGTATCTCAGCAATTTTTGCTGGAAATTTTGTCGAGTTTGGCCAACTTGCTCATTCAACCGGTGTGGGATCGGAATTTGCGCAAGTAAGTGACTGAATTGCCCACAATACTAAATAATGCACACTTGACAGGCATAATTATAATGCAGCAGAAGTGCATATTTTGTTACTGTACCTACTCACCAAATTTGCATTTCAATCTGTGCAGATTGTGAAAAATGGTACCAATAAACTTAGCGTGGAATTCACCAAAATACTGTTTGATGAATTGGAGCCACATGAAAACTTTGTCTTCTCACCTTTGAACATTTATGCCTGCTTGGCGTTGATGCATTTGGGAGCCACTAACGTAACGAAAAATGAACTTTCCGACGTTTTGGGGTTTCCCACTGAAGAATCCAAGTACAAAGAATTTGTATGTTCTGTTTAATCGGTTGAAAGTTTCAAAATAACGAAGATCTTTTGTTACACTAGATTACCCACAGCTCACCAATATTTGGGGCAATTATTGAATGACGTTCGAAGTTCAGTTAATCCAGGTTATAGCGCGGTGAAGATAGCTAATGGAGTATTCATTCAAAAAGAAATAAACGTAAATGAAAAATTTGTGGATAGAGTGGCTAATTATTACAATGACGGTATTCAGAAAGTAGATTTTGCAAATGGTGGACCTGAGGCGACAAATTTCATCAATGAGTAAGTAATATGTTCACTTTGAATACCGTTCAAGATGAGCTTTCGGCTTTAATTTGTTGGGAAAAATCCACAAGTACATACCTATTTATATGTGCTTAATAGGTACTAATAGTACGGACATTTCAGCTAAAATAAAACCCTAACCCGAAAAAAATTAGCAGGAAGGGGAAGTTTCGTATATAAGCTCAGTAAGGTATTTATTTTAATATTCTCGAACTTCCCTAAAATCGGTGAATATTTTGACCCCCTTTTGGGGAGTGAGGGGGTTCAAATTTTGGTTTTTTGACTATAACTTTCAAAATTACGTATTTACGAAAAAAATGTTGAACCAAAAATTGTAGAACATAAAAAAACGAACAATTTTGTTATTTAAAATTTTTTCTTAGGACGTCATGGGAGGGAGCTAGAGTCCTCGAAAAAAATCTATTTTAAAAAGTTCCCATTGCCAGAAAAAATCACCAAAAATCGGGTTAATCGACTTTTAGGAGCGGTTCTTTTGCATAGTACATCCTATTATAATGTAGAATAAGAAAAATGTATAACCGACCCCTTATCTCAAAGTAGGGAGGTGGACCCTCCGAAGGAAAAGTCGCATTTTCCCCCAAGCGTAGCTCAGCTGCAGTGCAAAATTCGAAAAATTGGTTCAAACAAACGTTGTACAGCATTAAAAGACGAACATCTTACTTTTTTTTACTTTTTTCTACGTGGTCTTGGGGGCGATCTATTGCAAAAAGAAAAAAAGCAGCGCGGCGTTGGAAAATTTTTCATCAACTGAATAAACTCTCCTTTTGAGACTCAATTTGGGTCCAGGGGTCAAATTATCATAAAAATCGAGTTCAGCGCCCACGAAAACCTCAGAACCACACTAGTTCGACCATTGGTTCGCTAGATTTTAAATTTACCAGGCTTACACACACACTCGTACTCTATTGAGGTAATGAAAAAATTTCGAACGCCGATTTTTTTTTCTCTTTGAATTATTCCTAGATGGATTGCTAATGACACAGAAAATCTAATACCAAGTATGCTTCAAAATGAATTACCAACAGATACCATTATATTGCCAGCGAGTGTTTCATATTTCTCAGGAAACTCTATTTATTACTTATCATTCACTGAAACGTAAGACTCGAAAGCACCATGTTTGTTTTCTTTATTTTATTATGCTATACCATTCTACAATGACATGAATTTGGAACTTACTCTATGATTATAGAAAAAGTTTCTACACTGGAACAGAAGTGTTATTAGTGCCAACAATGCGCATGAATGCAACAATGTTCTACTTTAACAACACGAATTTAAAATTCGAAGCAGTAATCCTTCAATTTTGGACTAGGGAAGACAAATACTGGACAGTTACTCGTATGTGGAAAGGAGGACACTCAATGTTGATTATTCTACCACAAAAGGGAGAATCTATGAGAACTTTGATCAGCTCCCTCAAATCTGATCAAATTTTAGAAACAATCAATTCGCTTCAGGAAGCTCGTTTGGAATTCGAAATACCTCATTTCAAATTCGGATGGTCGCGGAACATAATTCAGCACCTTAAAACGCTGGGAGTGAAGCGATTGTTTGAAAAGGCCGCTCACAACAATATGGTACACCTTAATAATTCAATGATATCAAATGTAATTCATGCTGCTGAAATCAAATTTGTGGCCCAAAGTAAACCAGATCGTGATGTATTTGCGAAATATCGTTTACCACCACTGGTACGTTTTCATGCGAATAGACCATTCTTGTTCGCAGTTTATCATGAACAAAACGGCAATATCTTGTTAACTGGTCTTGTACGAAATCCAGTTGATGGAAATGCTGAAATGCTCACTAAGTAGATTTTGTATGGATAAAATCCGTTTTGGAACCAAGCTCTTCATATATTGGCAACTCAGATTTTAGAGGGCATTTTTTCCAAAAATCGATAGTTACCTCATGGTATGTACCAGGGGTGCTGCGAAGGGGTATTCTTGACGAGCAACTCGTCGTTGAAAAATTTTTTTTTGGGGGGGGCGAAAAAAAATGCAAAAAAAATTACAAATTTAAATTTTAAAGAGAAAAAAATAAATTAACAGTAAATATTAGAAAATAATTAAAAACAAACCCCCTATAATTACAGGACCTCCTATCAATAGACGACCCCCCTCCCATCAATGGACGGACCCACCCCCTCCCATCAATGGATGGACCCCCTCCCAAAAGTTCATCAATTTGACGCTAATTTCGCTCATTTTTAACTCAATAATGGCAAAAATTTTCTTGGAAACGTAAAAACATGTACTAGTAAACAGGTAAATTTTCATTTTTTTCAGCAACGACCCCCCCCCCCATCAATAAAATAGACCCCCCCCCAATCGACAGACTGGACCCCTCTAAAAAATCAATTTCACCCAAATTTCTCTCATTTTTAAACTCAATAAAAATTGCCAAAATTTTTTTGGGAACGTAAAAATATGCACTTGTAATCAGATGAATTTTCATTTTTTTCAGCGACGACCCCCCCCCCCCCCTCATCAATTTTATGCCAATTTTGCTCATTTCTTACTCCTCAATAAAAATTTCTAAGGTGAATTTTCATTTTTTTTTTCAAAAACATTGCTTTCATTGAAAGGTTTTTATGTTCTGTTCTTTTTTTTTGTAGTAGGTAAATATATAATATCTAAGTACATTCCAAAAAAGAAAAACGAGTAGGTATTTATTTTCTAAAATAAAAACACACAAAAAAGGGTAGGTATTCATTTTATAAAAATGCAAAAAAAAGTAGATAAATATTTATTTTTTAGAAAAATGCAAAAACGAGTAAGTAGGTACGTAGATAATTTTTTTTTTAGAAATATGTAAAGTAAGTAGATATTTATTTTTCAGAAAAACGCAAAAAAGATTATATTTATTTTCTAAGTAACATCTTCGAGTATAACTTAGATGCAGGGCCGGGGGCCTAGCGAATGGGGGGGGGGTGACTCACCCCCCAGAAATGCTGGGATAGAAAAAGTTGGCAAATTCATCTCAAAATGAGAAAAGTTGGCAAATTTGACCAATTACAATAAAATTTTTGGAGTAAACATCGCTTCTTCAGAAATTACAGTCCAACTCTGAAATTATACCTCCCAATTCTAAAATTTTCAAAAACTTTGGCCTCGCTGCGCTCGGCCTTATTGTATGTACGAGTATGTATTTCATCTACTTCATACAAAAGTGATTTTTTTCGTATTTTTCCTCAAAATTATTCCAATATTCACCTAATTTTATTACTTATATATTTTTTCCCTCAAAACTCATGTTCGATGTTTGAAAATAAATTTTTTCAAAAGCTTTGGCCTCGTTGCGCTCGGCCTCATCATACTTTTCCCTCAATAATTTCATAGTAATAGTGGTCAATTTTTTATTCTAAAACATTGTTTTATTTCGCCTTGAACTTGAGGTTTTCTAAAATTTTCGCCCTCGTTTCGTGTAGGCTACATACATACTAGGGTGGAGTGAAAAACCCAATTTTCAAAATTTGAAATGCCTGGGTGCGGAAAAGTGGCTACTAGTAGAAGGAAATCCGTGTGCAAAATTTCAAATTAATTGAAAAAAGTTTTGAGGTGCCACCAAAACGTCAAAGTTTGCATGCCTCTCAATGTGGACTTGATAGGTTGGCAGCTCTGTGGCACTGCTAAATTCAATCATACATGTTTCTTATCGCTTAGGCGCCGTTTTTTCATTGAATTTTTACCGCCCCAATTTTTTCTAGATTTCTCAGCATCGCCTTCACATAATTTCCGAGTGCGCTTATGGTAGGATAAAACTTAAATTGTCGCAAACTTTTGTGTCTATGGTTTCGAAAAATAACTTTTTGACATCTGGAACTCGAGATTAAGGGGATATTCTCCAAAACATTTTGCCTATGGTTTGCCTGCCAATTTACATTGCGCTTATGGGAGCTTCTAAAAGTTATACTACTCAAAATGGAATGGATGAAATTGTCTCAAATTTGTAAATCTGTATTCTTCGAGATGATCTGTACAATCTCACGTATGATTTTATCGTTACATCGATTATTTTACGAAAAAAATGAATTTGAAAATCCCGAAAATGGTTGGATTTTTTTGGAAAAAATTCTGAATTTTTGAATTCAATTTTTTCATAAAATAATTGATGTAACGACAAAATTATACGAGAGATTGAACAGATCACCTTGAGAAATACAAATTTACAAATTTGAGACAATTTCATCCAATCCAATTCGAGCAGTATAACTTTTAAAAGCTCCCATTTGGCAGGCAAACCAATAGGCAAAATGTTTTGGAGAATATCCCCTTAAGATTGAGTTCTTTGAAACTCCCTGAAAAAGTTGCAGGAGAGGGGAAAACGCAAAGCACACAATGTTAAAAATTTCTATGTTTGATGTAGAAATTTACCCTAAAAACAATTTCGACTTCTAACAATTGTTTTTTTTTTAACTCTAATGAAAGATCTGATGAGAAGTGGTAAATTTTGAAATTTGTAAAATTTCTATGTTTGATATCAAAGTCCAAGTTTATTGACATCCCAAATGCGTTTCAATACAACTGGTCACAAAAGTCATGAGAGAGGGGAGGACGTTCCAACATTTTGTTCTTTAAAAAAGTTTTTTGATTTTGGATTGAAAATTTCAATGTTTCTCGATTTCTCAGAAACCCGCAATGTACCATACGGAATTTTACATTGTTGAATTACGTACTTAACGTTAGAGGCCAAAAAATTTTCAAACAAAGGAAATCTCTTCTGTCGAATCAAGGTAAAGGTTCATGACTTCTGGGACAAGTAGTAAATATACAGCATGTATTCAAACGCATTTGGGATGTCAAAAGTTGGATTTTGATACCAAACATGAAAATTTTCCAGCTTATGAAGTCGACCACTTCTCATCAGATGCTCCATTCAATTTTTTGAGAAAAAAAATCGTCAGAGATCAAAAATATTCTTGGGATGCCAAAAAATCGACTTTTTGAAATCAAACTTGAAAATTTTCGACGACATTCTGAGTTTCGCTCCTCCGCTTTCTAGTAGCCTTTTAAAGTAATTTCAAAGAAAACTGTCACGTCAAGTCGAATTAAAGAACACGCGAATATTTTATAATGTGTATTTGATACTGTACAATTCGAGACTGAACATAAGAGTCCAGCAACTCAGTAACGTAAGCTACGATCGTATAATAAGATAGGTACCTATTGATGACTCGCGTCATCACGTCATAGATAATTCTAAGAAAAATATCATGCGATTATGTATAGTCATAACAATTCCTCCTCTCTAAAATAGAACTAGAGAAATTGATTCCAGTAAGTAAAATATTGAAGTTAAGATGATACCATATGAATATTGATAGCCAATATAGCATTCTATAATTAAACATGCTTAATACTAAGAAACACATATTCAAACACTTGAACAAGTTAATTATACCTAAGTCGATCAGGAATTTTCTTATCTCTATCAGATCGGCGAAGTAAAATCGGAGATTTATCAGTAGAGACATCACAAGCAGTGTCTATATTTAAATTCGATGAAGTTCCTGGCATAAAAATAATCTGGTCTTTATGACGGCGATGAACATTGCCATCTTTATCGCGAATTTCGTAATTTAGCGGACCTTGCTGATTTATAATTTCGCCAGTACCCCATTTCTGAGAACCATATAATCGAAATTGAACATTTTTGTTTTCACTGCCGTTTGTAGGTTTAATATTTTCGATCTTTTCAATTTGATCACTCCGAATATTTGCCGACAAAGAAGATTTTAACAAGTCTAATTTAGTACGATAACCATATCTCAAAATTAATTCAGCTGGGCTGACTCCTGTAAGGCTATGAGGAGTTCGGCGATGTTGAATGAGAAACGTACATAATTTTTCCTGTAAATTGCCAGACTCCTCAGCCATGGCCTTTAGACTCCTTTTCATCACTCCTACATAACGTTCAATTTGGCCATTTGTGGAAGGGTGATAAACAGCTGAACGTTTATGACTTATACCATTAGAAGAAATAAAATTTTGGAACTCAGTACTTGTAAATTGAGAACCATTGTCACTTACGAGTGTGACTGGTAGGCCAAAACGAGCAAACAATTCTTGTAGAAGGTGAATTGTTTTTGTAGTAGTAATAGATGTCATAGGAAAAATTTCTAACCATTTGCTGTATGCATCAACCACAAGTAAAAAGTAGGTATTTTGAAACGGACCAGCATAATCGATGTGTATACGATGCCATGCAATTTCAGGATATAACCATGGATGACCTCTAGTCTTAGGAGGATTTTTCCGATTTTCAGAACAACCCTTACACGAATTTACCAATTTCTCAATATCAGAATCGATGTTTAACCAATAACAATAAGACCTAGCCATATTTTTCATTTTTCCTGCACCTATATGACCTGAATGTAACTCATTTAAAAACACGTTTCTGTAAAATTTTAGGAATTACGACTCTCGTCCCCCGAAAAATGCAACCATTTTCAAGGCTAAATTCAGTATCTCTACCAGAAAAAATTGTACCTTGTAAACCTTCGTTTGTTTGTAAACCAAGAAAAACTGGTTTTAATTCAGAATCCTTCTGAGTTTCTGACCTAATATCTACTTGAGTAACAGGTAGGATTTCAATTTGCTCTAACAAGGCAGCAGTAAGGAAGGTTTCATCTTGATACATAGGTTCGATTTTTAAAGGAAAACGTGAAGGGAAATCTGCATTACTATGATCGTTTGAACGGCGATATTTAATATCATAATCAAAATTACTTAAAAATTGAGCATAACGAAGTAACCTAGCCGCGACCATACTTGGTAAATTTTTTTTAGGATGAAAAATCGAAGTTAGAGGTTGATGGTCAGTCAGTAACGTAAATTTTCGACCATACAAATACATGAAAAATCGTTTGATAACCCAATAAATAGCAGTAGCCTCTTTATCTAACTGACTATAATTACGTTCAGTTTTTGTCAATGTACGACTGCAAAATGCAATAGGCTTTTCTTGGTTATCAGGAAATAAATGAGAAATACAACCACCTATACCATAGGCAGATGCATCAGTAGCTACAATTACAGGCAAATTTGGATCATATGGCACTAAAACCTTATCTTCGGACATTTCTCTTTTCAAAATTTGAAAGGCTTTTTCACATTCTTTTGACCAGATAAAAGGCACATCTTTTCGAAGTAAATTATTTAATGGTTGAGCAAATGAAGCGAAATTGGAAGAAAACATATTATAATAATTTGCAAACCCAAGTAAACTGCGTAATTGGTCAGCATTAGTCGGAGAAGTAGCCAACATGATCGTTTCGATTTTTTCAGGTGTTTTGTGGATGCCGGAGGCGTCAATTCTAAACCCTAAGTAGGTAATAGAATTTAAATTGAACTGACATTTCTGTTTATTCAAACGAAGACCAAGTTCGCGAAATTTTAAAAAAACTTGGCGCAATCTCCTTAACAATTCAGGAATTGTAGCACCCTGCACTTTTGCATCATCAAAAAAACTTGCAACACCTAATATTTCAAAAAGTGCTTTATCAATAAATTCTTGCCAAATAGATGGAGCAGGTTTTGAACCTGGCATGAGGCGATGGACATCATAAGGTCCCCTATGAGTACTAATACACTGTAATTTTGCACTCGCAGCAGTAACCATTAAGCAAAAATAAGCTTTACTGATATCTAATGAAACAAAATATTTTCCTCCTTGCATTTTAGCCATAATATCATCAATTCGTGGAATTGGGTATTTTCTATCAAGAAGAAATGGATTTATGGTTACCTTATAATCAGCACAAATACGAATTTTACCTTTATCATTAATTACAGGTACAATGGGGGTTCCCCATTCAGGATGCTCAGATTTTGAAATAACTCCCTCTTTTTCTAAATAATCTAGCTCAGCTTCAACAAGAGGTTTAATAGCATAAGGTAAAATTCGAGGCTTCATAAAAATAGGTTCAGTTTTTTTTATATTTAATGAACATTCAAAATTCGGCACCCTACCAATTCCAGGTTGAAATAAATCCTCAAATTCAGAAAGTAAATTTTGAATCAAAACATCACGATTTTCCTTAGAAACTGAAATACTTTCGAGACCTTGTAAATCAAATTCAGGTAGTAGTTTAAAAGCTCGAATCCATTCGCGACCTAACACTACAGAACAATTATCTGGCACAATGTAAATATCTAAATTTCCCTGCATATTTTTATAAGTAACACATACCTTAGCTACCCCAATTGGATAAATTATCTGCTTATTAAACGTTTTAAATACAGCATTTGTAGATTGAATTTTACTTGAAGGAAAAATTGAAGTAGCTTCACTGATTGAAAGGGTTGAAACAGCAGCACCAGAATCCAATTCCAAATTTTTCTTTACACCTTCAATTGTAACAGGAATGAAAATTTTATCTGTTGAGCTCGAACTAAGAACACCCATATCGAAGTAGTTGATTTGATCATCTTTTTTTGTATCTGTATTTGATGACCTTGCATTTTGTTGTGGTAATGTCTTCTTGTAAAAAGGGCGTTTACCTTTTTGAAATTGATTCTGTAATTTTGAGCGGCAAACACTTTGTAGATGACCCTTTTTCTGGCAAAACGAACATGTATCATTTATGTGAGGACATTTATGGGCTCGATGCTCCTTATTGCCACAACGGAAACAGCAATTTTGTAAGTTTTGAAACTGCTTTGCTGGCTGCTTAAATCGACGACCTTGGCCTTGTCCTTGATTTCGGAAATTTTTGAACCCAAATTTGTTAATTTTGTGTTCAACCGGTGGAGCAGAAGTACCCGGCGTAGTTGTAGTATGGAAAGTGGAATTCTGTATTTGTTTACTTTCCTCCTTGGCCTCGACAGCAGCTTTGGCAATTTCTACAGCTTTTTCAAAAGTTAAGCCACTGGATTGAAGAAGTAATTTTTCCCTTACGTCAGCTTCACGAACGCCACGAATAAATTGGGAACGTAAATGGGCATCAGCTGTAGATTTTTTGCAATTTGCACAAGCAAAATTGCAATGATTTGTCAAGCTTTTTAATTCAGCAACGAATTTAGCAATTGACTCGCCATCCTTTTGCACTCGAAGTAGGAACCGATTTTGCTCAACAATTTCGTTTGCAGGCTTATCCAAGTAGTCGATAAGCAATTTTTTTAAATCTTCGTAGGATTTAGTATTTGGAACGTCAGGAGAGCATAAATCATGGAGCACCTTGCAATATTTCGGACTCAGATAATTCATGAGAAGTCGCACCTTTTGAGTTTTTACTTCTGTAATTTTATTGGCATCGGCACCTCGCCCTGTAGGTTCTACAAGTCCACGTAGTAGAAAATTATTTTCCAGACGGATGAAGTAGTCACCTATGGATTCTTCAGCTTCATTGAATTTTTCCATGGTTACCGACTGGCTGGACTCGGAAGTACGTAAATTTTTTAGGGCAGCAATGAGGGTTTCCACCAAATTTTCGGACGACATTGTAGTAGATGTGGATGTGGAGGCGAGACTTTTTTTCTTCCGGCTTCTGGGCATGAAAATTATTGCAAACCCGAACAATAGAAAAATTCGCGAATTCGGAAACGTATTATTAAAAGGAGGGAACGACAGGCGAATCCCATCCTCGTCGCCAAAATTGTCACGTCAAGTCGAATTAAAGAACACGCGAATATTTTATAATGTGTATTTGATACTGTACAATTCGAGACTGAACATAAGAGTCCAGCAACTCAGTAACGTAAGCTACGATCGTATAATAAGATAGGTACCTATTGATGACTCGCGTCATCACGTCATAGATAATTCTAAGAAAAATATCATGCGATTATGTATAGTCATAACAAAAACAATTTCAAAAACGTAGGTATTCGAAATGCCGAAAAACTGTTTTTGATACTGTAGACAAAAACTTTTCGACAGTTTCAGTTTTCCAAAGCACATCAAGAAAATATGTGAAATAAGTGCTAAGAATTTTCAAAAAATGGGAAGGACGAGAAAAATTCCGTAAAAACATCAGGTAATCTGTTATTTCAGAGATGCTGGCATAGTCAGAATATTTCCATGAACCGCATAATAATTATATACATCGATTTGAATTGGAATCAGCGCAAAAAAATTAACTAAAAATCCGTGATTGTTCACTGATCTTTCAGTCAACATTACGGTTTTAATTTTCAATGAAAAATATTTTATGTATCAGATTTAAATTTTGAGATGGAACATTTTAGCGATCTCCACGACTAGAGTAAGATAGAACTCGCGGAACTACCCCTCCTTAAGAATTTTTCTAGGTCAGATCCTAAAAATTTTATTGAATTCCCAGATTTTATCGAATTTTAATTTTTATGCCATTCACAAGCGGTTGGGCGACGAGTTAAACTTGTAACCTAAGCAGCACGTGCCTAAGTTATGAAGTAAAATCGTCTCAATTTATGCCAAAATTCAATGCTAAAACTCAGTTTGACCTAAAATTGCGCTTTTATGTTTGTTTTATGTTTAATAAAATATTAATAAAATAAAATTGCGAAAAATGTAAATTTTTGACTATTTTCATTTTTCTTGGCTCTGGTGGCGCCCCTAAACATTGACCCCGGGAGCTGAAATTTTGATGGATGATTCTTCTCCCATCAAGGTCACTTTTCCGCACCCAGGCATTTCATTTGAAAAAAAAAGTTAAAAAAGTGCCAATTTCACGCCACCCTAAAATACAGCATCACATCATCAAATTTTAAAAAATCTCAATTGAAGATGAAATTAAAAATATCATATCAAGGCTACCTACTTACTATTCAGCTAGGTTCGCTTTCATCACCATTTGTGAGTAATCCCTTGACCTTTAAATTGAATACAACATCTTTACACACCCTACAAATAATACGACCATTTTCACTCTTAATTCCACTCACTTTCTCGACTCTATATCGTTGAAGACTCAAAATATTATTCGAGAAATCTACTCATATACGTACACTTGGGCCCACTAAAGAATCCAAACTTTCCATGGAATCGTTTAAACAATGTCTAGGCGTAGTTTCAAAAATTTAATCGATTTTCAAAGATTTTCGAAACATTTCATGAAATTTCATTAAAAATTCTCACGAAAGTGCTATTAACTGAATGCAATTTTCAGAAATTTTTAGTTGGTAGCTCTGCTATAAAAAATTTTCAGAAAATTAATAAAAATTAATTTTAATACTTAACCAAAAAAAAATGTTGGTCGACTTTACAAGTCACTAAATGAATAATATGAATTACATGAAAATATCAAAATGCAGGTGGCTGCACTGCTATGAATTTTTTCGAAAAATTTATTGAAAAATTATTCCAGGCGACAAAGAAATTTGTTTTGACTTGATTTTGAAATATTCGAGTAAAATATTTAAATTTTGTACAAATCAAGAATTCGTCATGCGATGCGTAACTTTTTAACTTCCTTATGGAGGCGAAAAAGTAATAATTATGTAATTTTGAGGTCCGTGTTTCAGTGAGATGTAGATTTCTAGAAACTTGAATCGCACCGAGGTCCCCAACAGACGGCAATACTCAAGAGGCAAAAAACCGGGGGTTTATTTCAAAAATTACCCTACTTTGTGGTTCTCTACTTCCGTTCCCCTTTGGGCTGCGAGACTCAAAAATTTTTGGAAGACCTTCCACATAAAGTGAACTACCTACCTACTCAACCAATTTTCATCAAAATCCACAATAATTATGGTTTTTTTTTTCGATCACCTCAATCCTAGTGAGCAACAATCTACTCGCCCATTTCCTTTTCCATAAAGATAGATAAGTAATTATTTATTTTTCTGATTCTATGAAATGAAAAAAAATCAGAAAAAAGCAAAAAATTATACCTCAAGTAGGTATTCTAATAACTCATTGTGCTTTTTTGGGTAATTTTTCGAAAATGCGACCAATAAAAAGTGTAACGACTTTAGCAAATTTTTGTGGATTTTTTGACCATTACCCATAAATTACCAGTTTACAATAAAGTGAAAATTCAGAAAACAAATCGCCCATTCAAGCTTTTTCGGTCAATTTTTGAAAACGATTGGTTCGAAAATGATCACTTTTCACTTTTTCAGATTTTCGAGAAAATGACTGTTTTTGATGGCTAGGTCCGAAGTATCGTTTTCGAGATGAAAATTGGCCGCGTCTCGAAAAATAATACTGAACTGTCCAAGATGTACCTACACCGAATTCGTGGTCAACGACCTCGAATTAGTCGTTTCATCAATTTTTAGGACATTTTTTCATGTTTTATTTTATCCCCTCCATCAATTGGAGGATCATCAAGACATGGTTGAGAGTATGTGAAAGGGAAGGAAGGTAAAATTTTTTAAAACGCTGCATATTTTATTCCTCTTATCAAATACATTAATTATTACCTACTTTCTTCTCACTTAAATTTTCTCCTCTTCGTCTTGCATTACCATTTACCGACTTCGTCGTTCATAAAAATTCGTGAACGTGAACATGAATAAACTTATGTACACAAAAATTCGAGTCAAATGTGTATCAAAAAATAAATAAAAAACACAAATTAACCTTTCACCGCTTATAATTTTGTTCATGGGCGAGAATGTTTGGATTCCCAACCCATGTTCCGATAAACGCCCTTTACGCGATCGTTTTTCTTAAAGTCTCAAAATTCCTTTTCTTTGCCATGAAAAATCAATGAAAAAAGTGATTTTTGAGACTAAGTAAAATGATTACGAAAAGGGTGTTATCGGGGTAGTTTGACCTGCTGAACAAGAATTTAGGATTGGGTTTTTCATTTACTCAGTCCATTCTATCCTGAAAATTCGTCATTTTCTCATTGTCATTGGCAAAGAAATCACGGTTATATTTCAAAAATTCAAACCTAACATTGTTTTAAAATTTAACGTAACGATTTTAAATAGGCAACATTAGGTATACCTACATATTCAAAAAAGTTATTTTCATTTTTAAAAAAAATAAATAAAAATTTAGTTAGGAAAAAATATAAATTTCGAAATAATGTAATCAGTAACGTAACGCCAACGAAACTTTGTATTGAAAAATCAGAATAACGTTAGCTAACACTTCTAGCATGGAGACATTACGAGTACCTAGCTAGTAGCTACCTACCCAACTATATTTCTGAATTTTAATTTCTATTCAGTTTCATCTTTTCTTTTTCAAGAAATTAAAATTGAAAACTTTGATGAACTGATAAAAATCAGATTTTGATAATTTTCATACACCCATACTTACCTACTACATGCCTCCGTAGAAACGTAGAAAACAGGTTGTCGTGTGACTGGAGGATATTACTTCATTTTCGGGTATAACCACCAACCAGATACCACGAAAAAACACTTGAGATGAACATGTTGCCTATCTTGATATGTGAAAAGGAAAATGCTAGTCCAAAAAAATCACGTAAAATTTTTTCAACTGTGGAAATGGATAGTACCTAGTACCTACTTACTTCGAAAATTGAAAAAATTTTCATGGTATGACTTTTTGCTCAACTGTAAAATTGAAGGGGCTACAAAAAAAGTTCAAAAAACAATTCTACAAAAATAATCAACCAAGGGAATGGACAGTACGTTGAAAACTGAACAAATTTTATTCCTATGACTTTTTGCTTAACATCGAAAATGAAGGCGCCACGGGTCATTCAAATTTGAGAAAATTTGACAATTTTTTGAAGCCTGCTTATTTTGAATGAGCTGTAGCTGTAGCCTTGATCTTTGATGTTAGGCAAAAAATCTTCGGAACAAAATTTGTTCCGTTTTCAACGTACTCTCCATTCATTCCCTTGGTTGATTTATTTTTTAGAATTTTTTTGTAGTCCCTTCAATTTTAAAGTTAGGCAAAAAGTTATGACATGAAAATTTGTCCACTTTCGAAGTACTACCCATTTCTATGGTTAGAAAAAAATTTTACGTTTTTTTAAGGACTAGCACTTGCCCCTTCAATTATCAAACTAGGCAACATGTTCATCTCAAGGTTTTTTTAGTGGTGCCCGGTATATCCGAAAATCAAGTATCATCCTCCATTGCTGCATTTCCTTCTTCATCCGGATGACAATGGTAGGTACATTTGTGAAAAATACGTAACACCAGCTAAGAAAAAAATAAGAATCATCAAGTTCGATTATCGATGAACCGCTGGTGACCAAATTTTGAATAAAACGGAGCGACACTGTTTTTTGCGATTCATAAAAGAAATACAGCTAAACAGGTAATTTTCAAATCAAAAATTTTCATTTTTAGAATATAAAATATGTACCCAAGTAAAATTATTTTTTCATTAACAAAATCAAACAAAAACAAAACTCATTTTCTTTATTAAAAATGTAATAGGTATTACTCGATTATCAATATGGCAATGTAAATCATACTAGAAACTAGACGTAAAATTAAATTCAACTTATTGTTATTGAAACGATGATTCTCGTCCATATTATAACACCTAGTTGAAAAAAAAAACTTTTTCAAATACAAATTCTTATAGATACCTGTTTTAAAAAAATCTCTGAAAAATTAAATGCCATTCGCAAATTTTTAAGAAAAAGTAAATTAAAATTATAAAAAATGAAAAATAAAATAAATCGTATTAAGATGATAGCTCATTTTCACGTAATGATTGAAAAACTTTTAAAAAAAATCGTTTTCGAGTACCCCGAGTAATAACAATACAAATATACTTAAAACTAAGAAGAACCACTGAAACTTGAAAATACCTAATTCAAAATATCACCTTAATCTTCAGGTGTTCATTTCAAATTCCCACAATAAGATAAGTTCGATCACTTTGAGGGATTATCGATTCAAAATAAATGCATCGTATATCAGAGAGTATAATTCAGCAGTTAGAGAAGAAATAACACTTTCGAAAAAAATCGAAACGAATGAAAAACTGAAATATTTACTTAATATAACATAATTGAAAAATAGCTTTATGCAAATTTTCTCAATTCGAACGTAATTCGTAAATGCATATCTACACACAAGCGAAATTTTCGCAGCCTAATTTGAAATTAATTATTTCAGAAAAATCCATCAATTTTATATTCTGAAAAAAATTCATTCCATCAATTTCACCTGACACATCGATGCCATAATTTGCGCAATATTTAATGAAATAGATTTCTAGTACATACATATTTGACTTGACACGCAGACGCATCTATAATTTTCATCCGGTTTACGTTTAGTAGTATTTTAGGAAACATCCATAGGACACCTCCTTAGACAAAAGTCACATCACAAGAATAAATTCGAGCGAGCAAAATCATTTTTAAAAATAAATTGAAATATCGGTAAATTTTGATCATTCCGCAATATTAGAGCACCTGAAATATTTACAAAATTGATCTTCGAAGTAATAAAATGAACTCGATAGAATAGCATAACATAAAAATACGACTGTGATTAATTATTTTTCAACGCTGAGATAATGCGATGAACATCAAGCAAATTAAATTAATTATCCATTTTGATTCAATCATTATGAGTAGACGCGAAATTTTTTGCGAGTAGCTGCTCGCCAACAAAATTTGGAAATAATTCAATAATAAAAACTGAAGAATTTTTTATGAATTTCCACCAATCTTGAAAATTGAAGAAATAGGAGCTGGAAAATTTTAATTAAATATTATCAGATTACATCGAATAAAATATTTTATTTCATCAGTGAGATACTGAACAACAGGAATTTTTGTGATTAAAAAAAAAAACTTAGCTTTTTTGATAAAAATAAATACCAGTTAAATAGGCAATTTTTTGGTTTCACTTCACACTGAAAATTGGAATAAAACGAATTTTTTTGAACAATGTTATGAGACTTTGGTATAAATTACTTTTCGGATTAAATTTGATAAGATGATTTAAAATTTTTTTTCATAGGTTAAAAATTGAATTTCTCATAGTTCCTTCAATTTCCAAGATTTAAGTAATTTTCACAAAAATTTCCCATTCTCCTGCCAGATTTGGTCCAAATTTTACGACTGAGCATCATATCGCCCAAGTACCAATAATCGATAAGACTTTTGACACGATTTTGAACAATTAACGATTAATTATTTACTATCAGTTTTTTTCAAAATCTCCAACAACATGCTGGCAATATTCTTTCGTTTATTAACAAGAGCAACTTGCATTAATCCGTGGCCCTCAGCATTTCGAGCATTCGTTATAGCAGAAAACACATCGGGCTTCATGGCTTTCAATTTATTTATGGCTTCAGCGTTACCTTTTTTTACACCTTTGAACACTTCGTCGGTCAATTCGAATAAACTGATGGTTTTCTGATCCGCAGAAAGATCGATTGGCTTTTTACCTTCTTTATTCACGATATCGTAAGTTGCACCATTTTTCAGCAACGATTTCACAACATCCAAACAACCATTTTTGGCTGCAACGTGAAGCGATGTGGTACCACCAGAAGCTGTTTTAGCATTAACGAAGTCATTCAATTTATCACGACTGACGTGTTGCAATAATTTTTCGACGATTTCGTGGTTATTTTTAGAAGTAGCCGTGTGTAAAGGTGTGTTGCCTTTATTCGTAGCATGAGTAACATCAGCACCATTTTTCAATAAGATATTCACAATATTGACGTGTCCATTACTAACAGCGAAATGTAACGGTGTTCTTCCATCGATATCTCTGTCATTAACGTCGGCTCCATTTTGCAACAAAACCCTGACAGCTTTTACATCACCTTTATTTGAAGCAACGTTAATATCGGTTTGCAAATGCTGAAAAACTTCGGATGAATTGCTGCCTTCGAACTTGAATCTAAGATTGATCACTTCAATTTTTCTGGCGATATCTATTACACTCTCGTGAAATGGACCAAAAATAGCTACTCTTTGATCGTAACATTCTTTGAAAATCTTTAGCGCAGCGATATATTTATTTTGTTCAAAAAGTATGTTTGCTACGCTGTGTTGGGTATTCAAGATTTCTGGATGGTTCGGTTGCAACGCTTTTTTTTGAATATCCAAAACTTCTTGCAAGGTTTTCAAAGCTTCTTGGTATTTCTTTTGATGTTGATATACCGCGCCAATATTATGCAACGTTCTCATGGTATCGGCATGATAAATACCCAAAATCGATTTTTTTTTCTCCAATACCTGATTATAAATTTTCAACGCTTCTTCATGTTCACCTTTTCTATCTAGAATCATAGCTATATTATTCAGAGCACTAACAGTAGCCACATTTCTCGAACCTAGAGTATTCTTATATATTTCATAAACAGATCTGTTGATACTCAAGGCTTCATCAAATCTACCCAGTCTTTCAAATACTATAGCAATGTGAAAGTGAGTATTCAGTGTATCGGGATGAGTCGGACCAAGTATCTCTTTTTGTCTTCGATGAACGTCTTTGAGAATACTAAACGCTTCGTGATCTTTTCCTAGCCTATGATACACCAAACCAATCATACTTCTCGTTTCCAAAGTATCTTTGTTATCTAAACCAAGCATTGCCTTTTGTTTTTGAGAAATCTCTTCGAGCATATCCAAAGCTTCTAGGTAATTTCCTTGCTTGTATAACCCTCTGGCTAAATAGGTTTGAATTTCCAAAGTAGCCGGATTATCTGGACCTAGCAATTGCTTCCTTTTTTCATATAAACGTTTATAGATACTCATTCCACGTTGATAACTACCATGAACTATGAGAACGTTGGCTTCTTCTAGCTCAGCAGATACATCACCTTGTGATACCTGCTTCAATTGTTTGGCCAGTAACGAATCACTTTGCGGAGCAACAGCTATCAGGGTTTTGTTTTCCATATTGCACGCATTCATTATTGCTCTCAACGTATCACAGTCTTTTATTTTGTTGAGATCAGCGACGACTTGATAATTACAATTTTTCACTTTTTTGAACGAATCATCGATCACTTTTAACAGAGTAGCAATATCTTTATTGGTGGTAAAATCCGAAGGGGTTTTTCCAGTATCAGAAACAGCGTTGTAAATCGCCCCATGGAATAACAAAGTTTTCACACATTCGAAGTGTGAAAATTTGGAAGCATAATGAAGAGGAGTGAAACGTTTACTACAGACTGCATTCGGATTAGCTTTGTATTGTAACAGGATATCCACAACTTCACCGCGGCCTTTCCAGGCAGCATAATGCAATGGGGTCGTTTCAGTATCCGCATTTTTCGCATTGATAAATGCTCCCAATTTGATACATTTTTCAACCTCTGAAGAACTGTTACGTTTCACTGCTTCGAATAATTTCTCAGTTGAAGCTAATATATTTGTAACATCTTTATTTTCATTCTTCACCAACAGTTTTTCAGAACTGGTATCCATAGCCATGACGTTTTTTTCACTGGACATTTCTAACGGTCTCAAATGAAGATTATTTTCAGAATTGTAAACGGCGCCATTTTCCAATAAAACTACAATAATGTCTTTAAAGCCTAAGAGAGCGGCAATGTGCATAGGAGTAGAGCCATTATCATCTTTTGCATTAACATCAGCACCTTTTGAGATCAAATATTTTACAAGATCCAAGTGATTTTTCATCACAGCATAGCATAATAAGGTTTGATTATGGGATCCAAACTCGTTAATATTGAATCCTTTGGAAAGAAAATAATCGATTATATCTTTAAAGCCTTCCCTGGCGGCAATGTGTACAGGTTTAGAGCCGGAAGTATTTTTTGCATTAATATCAGCGCCTTTGCTCACCAGATATTTCACAATTTCCAAGTTATTTTCTTGTGCAGCAATATGCAGAACTGTCCAATCGTCATTACCCCTTGCATTTATGTTCAAATTGGTATGCTGAAGTAATAACTTGACGACATGCAAATGACCACGTGCAACTGCCAACTGTAGAGGCGTTCTGTTTTTTCCATCCTTGACATCAATTTTTGCTCCATTACATATGAGAACATTAACCAAATCTTTATGGCCAGATATAGCAGCGCTATGCAGAGGAGTGCCATTAACACCAGAGTTATTAACATTGGCTCCATTGGCAATCAAAATTTCTGCAATTTCTTCATGGCCATCTTGGGCAGCAACATGTAATGGTGTTACTTCTTCTTCTTGAGACATGGCATTGACATCAGAACCTCCAGTTATAAGAGCCTTAATAATCTCTATGTGACCCCTTTTAGCAGCCAAAATCAATAGTACAGAACCTTTGATATCAATACAAGCATTATTTTGTAGCAAAATATTTACAATATCTTTATCGCTGCTGAGAACTGCTCTGGACAATGGTTTACCACCTTCTACATTAACATCCGCACCATTTGCAATTAAAACTTCAACAATCTCTTTATGATTATTCTTAATTGCGCACACTAAAGGAATCAGATCATTACACACGACATTAACATCAGCTTTATTTGACACTAAAATATCAACAATTTCTTTATGACCTGCTTGAACAGCTAAAAGCAGAGGTGTAACAGCTTCATAAGCAGCATATAATGGTGTACAACCAAAACGACTTTTCACATTAACCTCGGCTTTATTCTCGATTAAAATCTTCACAACATCTTTATGACCTTGCAGGATAGCTGGATACAATGGCGTTAGTCCATGAAGATAATTCATTGCATTCACCTCAGCTTTGTTTTGTATTAGAATAACAATAACATCTACATGACCTCCAAGAGCAGCTGCATGCAATGGTGTCAGACCGTCGTGAGTTTTGGCATCAACATCAGCGCTATTTTTTATAAGAAGGTTAACAACACTCACATCACCATTCTGAGCAGCTGCATACAATGGTGTATTACCCATGATGTCTCTGGCTTCAATTTCAGCTTTGTTTCTAATTAAGAGATCAGCAATGTCTACATGTCCTTTCAAAGAAGCTGCATGCAGAGGAGTAGAATTATTGCAATTTTCAGCTTTGATATCAGCTCCATTTTGTATCAAGAGTTGAGCGATTTCTTTTTGGCCACATTCTGCAGCATAGTGCAATGCTGTGGAGTGAGATTTATCCTTGATATGAATGTTAACACCATGTTTAATGAGAGAAGAGACTATCTTCAAATTACCACTCTGAACAGCAAAATGCAAAGGAACCATGCCATTAGTAGTAGCAATTTCAGCATTAGCTTTATGGTTAAGCAAAATATCGACAATTTTTTCATGTCTGTAATGGATGGCATAAATCAAAGGAGCACTGTTGAGAGTTTTATCAGCAATGTTAACATTAGCACCATTCTTCAACAGCATACAAACTCCTTCTGGATGGCCATATTCTACTGCATAGCGTAAAGGTGTACATCCATCCAAACATCTGGCATTAACGTCGGATCCTTCACGAATTAAAATCTCAGTTATTTCTAGATGACCGTATATGGCTGCTGCATGTAATGGAATGCCATCTTTATCATTTTTTGCATTAACATTTGCTCCACGACTCAGCAATAACTTGATGATCTCGAGACAACCAAATTCAGCGGCCATGTGTAAAGGTGTAGAGCCGCCTGTAAATTCATTGATGTCAACATCCGTTTCTTTTTCTAGAAGAACTTTCACAACATCGACATGATTACACTGTATCGCATAATGCAAAGGTGCAAAACTAACCACATCATTTGCATTAATATTGGCATTATTAGCCAACAGAATCTTGACAGTATCTTTATGACCATTTTTAGCTGCAAGATGTAAAGGTGTCTTTCCACTATTATCGAGAACATCTACAGAAACACGGGCTTTGGTAAGGAAAAATTCGACAATATTATTTCTTCCGTGTGCAGCAGCAACATGTAGAGGACTTTGACCACTTTCATCTGCAATATTGATATCCAAATTTTGATCGAGTACAAATTTTACAATTTCAAGACTGGGCCCACAAGAAGCAAAATGTAATGCAGATAATGAGTCAATATTTTTAGCGTTGATATCTGCTCCTCCACTCAGGCAAATCTTCAACGCTTCAAGGTTTCCTTCTCTCAATGCAGCAAACATTTTGTCCTGATTTTCAACAGTGACAAGGAATTGATCGAATTTATACTTCAGCTTGGAAGGATCATCCTCCACCAACTTTCCAAGTTTCTTATCACTCTTCACAATATTCTCCGAGACAAGCTTTTCAGCATTCAAGACAATTGCAACTGAAGGATCCGATAATAATACATCGAGTATGGTATTACCATGAGCCAAATGATTACGTAAGCACTTTCCAGTTAATAAAGGAGTGTTATCATCGATGAAGAGAAAATTATTCTCGAAATGTTTTTCCGATCGACCCAAAATTGACATTATATCAAGAACGAGCATCTCTACCACAGCTTGCAACTTCCTATTTTTCTTGACCAAAGACAATTTTTCGATAAATTTACTATCTATTCCGCCATTTTTCAAAATAGTCTTCAATTCAGTCAGCTTCTGCAAAAGCTGCTTATTATAATCATCTTCAGTCATATCGCAAGTCTGGTTCACTTTATATACAGGAATGAGAGAACCTTTCTCATACAACTTTTCTCTCAATTTTTCAATCCATTTAATATCGTTTGATCCAAATTCGGCAATATAAAAAATCTGAATTATAGGCTGCAATACATTATCTAGGTCATCACCCTGCATTCTTGACCTAACACTACTAGAAAATTTCATCACCAGTTCTGCAATTTCTTCAAGGTTGTCCGTCTCTACATTTTGAGGACACATATTCTCTAATGCTGTTTTCGTACCACGTTTAATTATCTCAAAACCAATTTCATTGAGACAAATATCCTCCAAGTAAACACAAACGCTTCTTAGCAATGCAAATATCACACTGTAATTGGTTTTTGTATTTTCGGATTTAGTTTTAGCAGAAGTAATCACATTGTTGATTTTATTAAAAAGTTGCATTTCGTAATCTGTTTTGTCAGGTACAGCATCATCCAACTCTCGAATGAGTTTTTCCAGATTCTCAACTTCCATCATTTTGAAACTACCTGATGTCATTTTATCCAACTTAACGTGTTTCAATATTTCAGCAACGGTTTTAATTTCGACCAAACTTTCGCTATTTAAAATATTCTGCAACAATATTCGTATCATTTTCATCTTATTATTGTAGAGAATATCAGTAACAACATTATCGATTCTTTTGGAATCATTTTGAACACCAATAAAAAATTTAGTATCCGTTTTTTCTTCAATCTCAGTTCTCTTGGAAAGCGATTGAGCATGAGATAAAGAATTACGTAAATCAATTACGACTTTTCTCGTATTATTCGGTAACGACATAAGAAGAAGGTCACTGGTAGTATTACTCAGGTTAGGAGATTCCAAAGTGTTTTTTAGATACTCGCCGATAACTTGTAGAGAACGTGTGATGATCAATTGTCCTTCTCTTTCTTTAGGATCACACGACAGAGCCAAATTTAAATACTCACTTATTTTTTCTAAAGAATGTATATCTCGAATTCGTTGATAATCAATATACAGCGCTTCGAATTCAGGATCATGACGAATAATCTTTTCAACAACTTGATCGCGTTTTAGTTTTGGAAGTTCAGCAAGTCTATTGATGTTGACAATCTCTATAAGATGTTTTTCATTCTCGAGTTTTTTAGCGAAATTTTCCAAATAGGAAAGTACTTTACATTTATTCAATATAGTTCGATAAAATAGATTAACATCGCGGTATTTCAGGTGAGAAGAAACGAAAGAAACTAAACAAAATTCAATTTCTTCCCAAGGCAATCGGTCATAGGTTAATCTTAATTGACGCTTGAGCACATGAATATTCTGCGCAATAAATCGAGCAACGAATAAAAATTTCTCATCTACTTTCTCAACCTTCGAATACTCAGACTTTAAAAAATCTATTTTCTCGAGAACCAAGTCGATACGTTCTTTAATATTAATAATACGATCATCAGCGCTAATTTGAACCTGCCCTGAACGATTAGAAAAGAAACGGAGACCTATCAACTTACGTTCGACAAAGATTTCTATACTCTCTGATAACGACACATTTTTAAATTTCAATTCTTCATAAGCTCGCGAAAGAACATCATCTAACTCTTCAGCACGAGAAGTAAAATAATTACCCGGCCATTTTTTGATGAGCGTATCAAGAAGATCGGTATTACCAGAGCGTACAGCGTAATAAAACGCATTATGATAGCAATCGTCCTTACAATCAGGTGTTTCGACTTCTTTACCAACATTAAAGGATAAGTTTTCTAAAATTTTAGTATTACCAAGTACGTACTTTAGAATTTCGACTTCGTTATACTTACAAGCTAGGATCACTAAATTGGTCGTTTTAATAGGATTTTCACGATCATTATAGTAAGTCTTCAACGTTGTATGACTTTCTATGTTGTTAATGAATCCAAGTACCTTGGCAAAGCGTTTAAAAATATCGATTTTACCTTTTACAATCGCATTTTCGAGTTCACTTAGAACGAGGAGGTAGAGTTCTCTAGATTTAGGTTTTCCGTGATAGGACCGCTTGTATTCTCTGGCGAACTGAGCTTCCGATGTATATTGAGATAAGAATCGTTTATCTTCTTCTTTAGACGCAGCCATGGTTTCTCTCTGAAATAATTCACGTCAATATTAGAATATGTACAGAAGGAAATTTCAATTTCGTCCACGAATAAAGAATTTTCAAAATAAATTCTTAAAATTTACATTCATGGGTACCTATATAGTGATCGTTGGACCTTGATTTTCTATTCCAGCGAAAAAAAAATAAAAAACTATGTTGGGTACGTTTATGAAGTATAGATGAAGAATTGAGCCCATGTAAATATTCAATGAATTAAAAAATAAGCGGATTCCAAATCGGTAAAAATTCATCAACTTCGCTTGATCGTTACTCAGAAGTCATGGAAAAACTCGAAAATAAATTACCTGAATTGCGTAATCGATCGTTCAATTTTGTTGGTGAGAAAAGCAAAAATAAAATCAAGGTTTTGTCCTGAAACGTGATCTTTCTACCAGTCAACCACCATTCAAAGACAATAATGATAGAACCGGTGGTATAAAGGTTGTTTCAAGTTCAAGTTTCAAGTTTGAGGAATGAAAGTTCGTTACTTCAAATTTTGAAATCAGGGAACAGAAGTTCAATTTTTGGGTTGAAGTTTCGAATTTCAGGGTTTGAGATCTAGGTTTTTTGAAATCAGTTTACAATTGGAAAATTTGATCTCGTCAATCTTGGAGTTGAAATAGATTACAAGAAAATTCCAAGTTCGTAAAAAATTGGAAAAAAATTTTAGAATGAAAAAAATTCAGGTTGGAGACATTTTCTGAGTTGAAATAAATTTTGAAAAAATATTATGAAGAATTCCGGTCGAAAAAAGTTCAGATTTGACGAGAGATTTCGAAAAATTCAGCTTGAAAAATGTTAAAAACAATTATAGGATTGGAAAATTTTTGAGAAAATTTGAAGTTGAAGCTATTATACAATAAATAACTGTACTATAGAATTTCAATTTTCTGTTCGGTTTCGAGTTTTTTTTTTTCAAAATCATAGTTTCATAAGTTTTTTCACATCACAGTTTCAATCTACCATTTCTGTCCAGTAATGGAAAATTTCAGAATAAGTAAATTGACATAAATACTGTTTTACAAGCCGCACATGATTACATATTTCCCATAAGCACACTATGAACGCGGCGAAGAGTTACAAAACGGATAATTCTTTTCCAATTCGAATACATGAAATTTTCAGGTCAACTTCCACAATCACCTTGACGCACAAGAAGGGCACATATTATTCAAACAATACCTTATGGATCAAAAATACGCCAACAATTTAGCTTCTGGAAGAGTTTAACTTCGATCCCACAAACTATGACAAAATAAAAATTCCCATGCTACTGATAACAGTTCACGAGCGTAAGACATAAGCATAAAATCATTTCTGCCGAAACCATAACGCAGTAAAAATTACTGCTAAAACCGCAACTTTGGGACTTACATCGTTTGCCGATGAACCGAATTCTATTTCAATATTGGAACCCAAAACTTTACAATCCGAAGAATGGCAGGGACATTTCGTTAGAAGACGACGCGAGCGACGTAGATGAAAAATTTGCTTCAGGTTCAGACAGACTTCTTCCTTTACGAGTCGTATTATAGACGCCGGACGCAGATTTTAAACTACGAAATCTTAATCCGCTGATGAATAATCTATTCACTGCAATATATTTCACGATCCAATAGGAACCAAATCTAAGAAAACATGCGGTTTGTTTTAGATTTACACAGACGCCGAAGCGAGAATATAACTGAGTTTAAATGAATATTGCCTCTGATAAATAAGGTACTTACAATACGACGGACGTCGAAGTTTTACTATCGATTCAATACGAATGATATTTTAGGCAACTCGAGCGATACCTTGAGTTTCTTCACCGATTTCTATGAATCGCCGAATAAATCCAACGATGGCCGGATTTTTACTCACGTTAGTATGATCCGACGTAAACGAAACGAAAATTCGATCTTGGAACAGATAATTCTCAATCACAGTCGAAACAAATTCTTAATCGATACTTCGACGCACCTTGTGCATGTTTAGACTCATGCTCGAACGAACTAATTATCACAGGTCTTTGGTCTAATCCACAGCTGGAATAAAAACAGAAACCGTATGTAGATTTTGAAAAATTGAAAGTCTTGGTTACGTTGTTTCGAATTTAAAACAAGATACCAAACGCAGCAAAACAAAACACGAACGCAAAAAAAAGAAAAGAAATTTACCAAACTGAATAATACTGCTCGAGAGATGCATTCATCGGCAAGAAAAACTATGTACAGCGAATAGATTACGTGTTTGCTTATTTGGTATTCCATCATTTATATTGTATTACCTTACCTTTTCAATAACGGACGGAATCGAATGATTATTCGAACAACTTGGAAATCTAAGAATAATTTCACAGGTGTAAAGCTATGCCACACAACAAGATTAAGCACTAAAAGATGAAAATGTCACGTTTATAATACCGATTACATCTCATTACAACCAAATGCTAATCTGAAAACAATGAAAACATGCCGTAGATAGGCGTAGAACGTAGCAGATTCTTCTTGAATTGAGATCTCTGAGTCCCAATGATACAAACGATGATCATGAGGAAGGAACGGTGTGGGGTGACCGGGCGACGTTAAGTTTCAACACACGCATGCGCGATAAGAAACGAGTTTCAGCTTTCAGTTCAACCACTTTCTGTATGTTGGGAATTGGGATTTGAAATTGAATTGAGTTTTGTTTTTTTGAAAGAACCTAAAAATTATAATTCAAAAATTTTCCCCGATTTTAAATTAAAATTTGTGGTGTTTCAGGCATTCTCTAGGACTCCATAAATCAACATTACTTTGTTGAAAACACGTCAGAAAAATTTTCCCTAAAAGGTTTAGCGTATAGCCGGATTAGATGGTGAAATCGGCCTTAACTTCGATTTTCATTCAAACTCCTTCATTATGGTGGTCATTGATGAAAATAAATTCAGGAGAAATTTTTTATCCCCGACTCTACCCTGTTTTGCAACAATGGCCATTTTACTGCATTATTTTCAGGATAGAAATGATGGACTTTTTCGGATCATAACACTTTTGAGAAACACCGTTTTTCAGATCGTTCTATTTAAATTTTCAAAATTCATTTTTTTGTCATGAAAAATCATTGAAAAAAGTGAATTTTGAAACTTCAAACTTCGCGAAAAGTGTGTTTATCGGGGTAGTTTGACTTTGACCCGCTGAACAAAAATCTGGGAATGTTTTTTTTCATTTGGTCCATTCTTTCCTAAAAATTTGGATCACAATTATTTCTCAAAAATTCTTTAATCATTTTTTTACAATAATTTAATGTTAGTACGATTTTTAAAAGGTAACATTTAGGTATACATATTCAAAAATCGCTACTTTTAACTTCTTTGAAAAAATAAAAATTTTAGTGTCTAAAAAAAATTGGAATAACTTAACAGTAACGTAACGTTAACGCAAAACGAAACGTTAACTATATTGAAAAATCAGAATAACGTTATGCCAACACTTTTACATTATACCTACGTAACTATATTTCTGAATTTCAATTTCCATTCAGTTTCATCTTTTCTTCTTCAAGAAATTAAGATTGAAAACTTTGATGAGCTGGTAAAAATTCGATTTTGATGAATTCTATACCCATATCTACTTATTACTTACCTACATAACATATACGTAGAATATAGCTCAATCAATGCTCAACGATTGAAACACCAATTTTCAAATGAAATGAGAACGTGAATAATTAAAGTACAAAAGTCTAAAATATATATTTTTTGAATGAACAAAAAAATATAAATTTTATTTTAAAAAATAAAATGCTGTTCGAGTATTAATATGGCAATGTAAAAAATAAAAAAAATATAGAAAAATAAAAAAATAAGAAAATTGTTTTCAAAATTGATCTTATAAAAAATAATAAATGCCACTCGAAATCTAGTAAAGTAAATTATAAAAAAATTGTAAAATAATACATTTACTTACCCATTGTTATAAAAATAAAAACAGTAATTCGTTTCTATGTGAGTAATATTTGAAAAAATTACGAAAATCGCTTTTATAAATAAAATGAGATACTGAAATCTTATCAATAGATAGTACAACAGAAAATTTGAAAATTGTTTTAAAAATCACTTTAATCTACCTATGACGTATGAGTATATCATTTCAAATACCTACATGATTAAATTGCAACATTCGAGTTCCTAAAATACATAATATTTACAAAAATCTAATGACAAAATTGGTAAATGACTCGATAGAAAAATAGGTACCTATGAACTTTCCTTTCGTTTATTTAACATACGACAGTGGTAAACGCACCAATTATACAACTCATACGAGTAGGTTAGGTACGTATAGGTAAACCAAGAGTTCATGTTTCATTTTTCTAAAAATAACGATTTTCTCTTCATTCAAAGTTGATTTCATAATTTGATAAGTGTCAAATAAAATCAACTTCATTATTCAATTGATTTATTACAAGTGCATAAATAGGTACGAGATGTTAGTGAATAGGCAGATGCTCATCAGCGAAATTTGAAAATTATTCAACAGAAAGAGACAAAAGATTTGATATTTCAAGGTCGCCTATCTTGAAAATTAAAGAGAATACGAGCTGGAAAATTTTCATTAATTAAATAATCCAAATTTCAAACGTTCCATGGATTAAGAAATTAAAAGATGTCAATAAGATGAAAAATCAAATCATGACGTTGACGAGGTAAAAAATATCACATGATTTTTTTCCCATATTTTTTACTTTGTAGAGTCAGATGGGGAAAAAATCGCGTCATAAGCAATTAAATTTCTAGCTAAAAATATTAAAAAATTAGTCAGTTTATTTTTAATTTGGCTGAAAGATGAGGCTGTTTTAAGAAATCATGAAATTTGGAGATCGGAGATAAATTAATTAGGTACCAAGTATGATATTGTAATTTTTTGTCTTTTAAGAAAAATTCAATTTCCCACAGCCCTTCAATTTTCAAGACACACACTCAAGACACACACTCATTTTCATAGAATTTTTCAGTCGCATTTCAAATTTTACTTAAATTTCAAGACTTATCATACCTCGTAAAAAACTAAAGTAGGTAACAATGAACAAGCACAACCTTTCGTAATTATTTCGATTAGTTTTAACTTTTAAGACATAATAGACTAGGTACTCATTTCCGATCTAGTTTCTTCAAATGCTCCAACAACACTTTAGCAATGTTCATTTCTTTACCGATAATAGCAACTTGCAATAATTTATGACCTTGAGCATTCCGAGCGTTTGTTACTGCAGAAAACTCATCTGGTTTCATTGTTTTCAAGGTGTCCATAGCATCGACATTTCCTTTCTCAATACCTTTGAATAATTCGTCGATCAATCTTAGTAAATTGATGGTTTTCCGATCTGTAGAAAGATCAATTGGCATTTTGCCCTGTTTATTCGCGATATTGTACGTTGCACCATGTTTCAGCAGCAATTTTACAACAACCAAACAACCATTTTTGGCTGCAACGTGAAGCGAAGTGGTACCACCAGACGCTGTTTTGGCATTAACGAGCTCGTTTAATTTTTCAGGGCTGACATGGTGCAATAACATCTCGACAATTTTGGAGTTATTTTTAGAAGCAGCAGTGTGTAAAGGCGTATTGCCTTTATTTGTAGCATGAGTGACATCAGCACCATTTTTCAACAAAATTTTGACAATATCAACGTGTCCATTACTAACAGCAAAATGTAATGGCGTTCTTCCATCAATATCTCGGCTATTAACATCGGCTCCACTTTCCAATAAAATCTCAACAGTTCGCACATCACCATTACTCGAAGCAACATTGATATCTGTCTGCAAATGCTGAGAAACTTCTGATGCACTGCTACCTTCAACTTTGAGTTGAAGATTAATAAACTCAATCTTCTTAACAATATCTTTAACAGTTGGATCATTCAGTCCAAAAACGGCTACTCTCTGCTCATAACATTCTTTGAAGACTTTGAGGGCTGAGATATGTCTACCACGAGCAAAAAGAACATTCGCCAAGTTGTACTGAGTGTTTAAAGTTTCAGGATGGTTTTTCTGCAACACTTTTTTCTGGATATCTAGAACCTCTTGAAAAGCTTTCAAAGCTTCCTGGTGTTTATTCTGTTTAAAGAATACTCCGGCAATGTTGTTCAAAGTTCTCAAGGTATCGGCATGTTCAATACCCAAAATCGATTTTTTCTTTTCCAAAACCTCTCTATAAATTTTCAACGACTCTTCATACTCGCCTTTGCTAGATAACACCATTGCGATATTGTTTTGAACAACCACTGTAGATATATCATCGACCCCTAGCTTATTTTTCTTGTACTCAAAAACCGCTTTATTGATATTTAATGCTTCTTCGTATTTACCCATGCTTTCCAAAACAAGGGCTATTTGGAATTGAGTATCTACAGTATCGGAATGATTTTTTCCAAGCAGTTCTTTTTGCTTTTGATAAACTTCTTGAAACATATCATAAGCTTCGTTATTTTTACCCAGTCTATAGAGCACTAAAGCGATCGCACTCCTTGTATCTAGAGTATATTTATTTTTAAAACCAAGCATTTCTTTTTGTTTCTTGAAAATCTCTTCAAGCATATCCAGTGCTGCTTGGTAATTTCCTTGCCTGTATAGCCCTTTAGCTAGGTAAGTCTGAACATCCAAAGTGGCAAGATTATCAGGTCCCAACAACTGTTTTCTCATTTCAAATACACGATTTAGAATACTTAATCCAGTTTGGTAGGTACCTTGATTTAGAAGAGATACGGCTTCTTCAACTTGAGCTTGTACGCCAACTTGTGATACGTTTTTCAACTTTTCAATCAATATGAAATTGTTTTGAGGTACAGCCGCTATAAGTGTTTTGTTTTCCTTATTGGTAGCGTTCATCACTGCTTTCAATATATCGTTGTCTTTCATCTGATTAAGATCATCAATAATTTGAACATTATTTTTTATAACTTTTTTAAATGATTCATCAATTACTTTAAATAAACTGATGATATTTTCATCAGAAGCAAGATCCAATGGTGTTTTACCACTGTCAGAAACAGCATTATACATTGCACCGCAATTTAAAAAAGCTTTCACACATTTCAAGTTAGAGAACTTGGCAGCATAATGTAAAGGAGTAAATCGTTTACTGCAGTGTGATTTCAGATTGGCTTTATTATTTAACAGAACATCGACAACGTCGTCACAGCCTTTCCATGCAGCATAATGCAATGGTGTTGTCTGAGTATCAGAGTTTTTAGCATTGACAAAAGCTCCTAATTTAATACATTTTTCAACCTCTGAAGGATTTTTATGTTTCACGGCTTCAAATAATTTCTCTGTCGATTCGAATAACATTCCAATACTTCTACTTCTAGAAATTCCCAACTGCTTTCCAGAACTGTTGTCTTTAATGATCAAGTTTTGATGACTCGTCATAGTCAGTGGTGTCAAATAACTATTATTGAGAGGATTGTAAACAGCACCATTTTCCAATAGAACTACAATAATGTCTTTATAACCGTAGATAGCAGCAAAATGCAAAGGAGTAGTACCATTAACATCTTTAGCGTTGAGATCAACACCTTTGGATATCAAGTATTTTATAACTTCCAATCGATCTTTCATTGCAGCATAGTGTAGTAATGTTTGATTATCTGAACCTGGCTCATTGACATTCATTCCTTTACTGAGATAGAATTCAACAATATCTTTAAACCCCTCTCTAGCTGCAATATGTATAGGTTTTGAGCCAGAGGAATTTTTTGCATGAATATTGCAACCTTTGTCCACCAGAAATTTTACCATTTCAAAGTTATCTTCTTGAGAAGCAATATGAAGTATTGTCCAATCAGCATTACCTTTGGCGTTCAAATTTACTTTTTTGTGCTGCAATATTATTTTAACAACATCAAAATTACAACATCCAACAGCTAATTCTAAAGGCAGTCTGTTCTCGTCATCTCTAATATCAATGTTTGCTCCATTCTGCAACAGAAGATTGACAACATTTCCATGTCCTTTTCGAGCAGCAGCATGTAGTGGAGTACCAACATCAACAGCACAAATGTTAACATTAGCCTTATTCACAATCAAAATCTCTGCAACTTCTATATGACCTTCTAGTGCTGCAAAATGCAATGGTGTTACATCATCAGAATTCATGGCATTGACCTTTGCTCCTCTCGTTATTAGAGCATTCATAATCTCTTTATGGCCATTTTTAGCAGCCACATGCAGTAATGTAATATTAGAGGAACCTTTATAATTAATACGAGCATTATTTTTCAATAAAATATTAATAATTTCAAACCGATTACAGAGTACTGCAGCATACAAAGCTTTACCACCTTCAGCATTGACATCTGCTCCATTAGCTATTAAAATTTCAACAATTTCTTTATGATTATGCTTGATAGCAGAAAGTAATGGTGTCACACCATTACTCTTGGCATTAACATCAGCTTTATTGGTAGCTAAAATCTCAACAATTTCTTTCAGACCTCCATCCACTGCTAAATGTAATGGTAGAACTGCTAAAGCATCCTGGGTTGATGTACTACCTAATTTACCTGTTGCATTAACGTTTGTTTTATTTTTTACTAAAAACTCAACGATATCTTTGTGACCTTGTACAATAGCTGCATGTAATGGTGTAAAACCATTATTTGCTCTCACATTTATATCAGAATTAGTTTTAATTAAAAGAACAATAACATCTTTATGACCACCAAAAGCAGCTGCATGTAATGGAGTCAAGCCATCATGATTTTTACCATCAACCACAACTTTGTTTTTCAATAAAAGTTCACAAACACTTATTCTACCATTCTGAGCGGCGGCAAATAATGGTGTATTTCCATTTACATCTCGAGCATCAAGAATAGCTTTATTTTTTATCAAAAGTTCAGCAATGTCTTTATGCCCTTCTAAAGCAGCCACATGTAAAGGTGTTAAATTTCAATTGGCTTTAGAATTAATTTCTGCTCCATATTGTATTAAAAGTTGAGCAATATCTTTCCATCCAAATTCTGCTGCACAATGTAAAGCTGTCCAACGTGTTATATTCCGGGCATGAATATCAACACCATATTTGAGAAGGGCAGTGACTATTTTCAAGTGGCCACCTCGTACTGCAAAATGCAAAGGAGTTATACGTTCTACAGTGACTAAATTAGCATTTGCTTTATACTTGAGCAAAGTCTGCACAATTTCTGCATGCCCATCTTTAGAAGCGTAGTGCAAAGGAGTATTGTAAAAACTTTCATCAGAAATATTCGGATTAGCTCCGAATTTCAATAGAATATTAGTTGCTTCTTGATGACCATGTTCTACTGCATAGTGTAAAGCTGTACAACCACCTAAAAGTTTGGCATTCACATCAGCTCCTTTCAAAATTAGAGCATTCAATATTTCTGGATTCCCCTGCACAGCTGCTGAATGTAATGGTGTTCCCCCTTTTTCGTGTCTGGCATGAACATTTGCCCCGCGACTTAGCAAAAACTTGACCATTTCTAAACAATTGAACTCTGCGGCCATATGTAAAGGTGTATAGCCGCCCATGGCTTCAAAGTTGACTTGTTTTGATGTTTTTAACAGGAACTCAGCAACATTAATGTGATTATATTGAACCGCATAATGTAAAGGTGCATATCCAAGCAGATCATTTATATTACTAATAGCACCATTTTTCAACAGTATTTCAACAACATGTTTGTGGCCATTTTTAGCTGCAATATGCAATGGTGTTTTACCACTATTATCTCGAATTTTGGTAGACATACCTACTTTTGTGATAAAAAACTCGACAATATTCTTCCTTCCATACACAGCAGCAATGTGAAGAGGAAACTGACCATTCACATCAATAACATTGGCATCTAAGTTTTGATTGAGAACAAATTTCACAACTTCAAGACTGGGTCCACAAGAAGCAAAATGTAATGCAGATGATGAATCAATACTTTTAGCGTTGATATCAGCTCCTTCTGCAAGGCACGTTTTCAATTTATTGAGATTTCCTTCCTTCAGTGCAGAAAACATATTTTCTTGATTTGTAACAATAATCAGGCATTGATCAAATTTATCTTTCAGCTTTGAAGGATCATCCTCTACCAACTTCCCAACTTTCTTATTACTTTTCACAATATTCTCAGAAATGAGCTTTTCAGCATTCAAGATGACTGCCATTGAAGGATCAGCTAACAATACATCAAGTAAGATATTGCCATGAGCGAGATGATTACGCAAGCACTTTCCTGTCAATAAAGGGGTATTATCATCTAAAAAGAAGAGATTGTTTTCAAGATGTTTATCTGATCTACCTAAGATTGACATTATATCTAGAACAAGCATCTCAACTACGGCTTGCAACTTTCTATTTTTCTTGTAAGAAGGAAGCTTCTCGAATAATTTACCACTAACTCCGTCATTTTTCAAAATGGCTTTCAATTCGGAAAGCTTTGAAGCGAGCTGCTTATTATATTTATCTTCCGTCAGATTGTGAGTCTTGGTTTGTTTAAAGGTAGGAATTAAAGGACTTGTTTCGTGTAATTTTTCTCTTAATTTTTCAATCCATTTCATGTCATTTACTCCAGATACAACAACATGAAAAATCTCGTACGTTGATCTAATAACTTGATCAAGGTTATCACCCTGTATTCTTGGTTTAGCACTTTGAGAAATTTGCATGGATAGTTCGACAATTTCTTTGAGGTTGTACGATGTTATTTTCACATTCTTTGGAAACAGACTATCTAATGTGGTATCAGCTGCACACTTCAATAGCCTAATGCCATTTTCATCGAAGTCATTATTGCTCAAATGAAGACTAAAGCTCTTCAATAATGCAAACTTCAAGTTATAATCAGATATGATATTTTGTGGTTTCGTTTTTAGCGAGTTGATTATGATAGTGATTTTACTGAAGAGTGATTTTTCATAATCAGTCTTGTCTGGTATAGCATCACTCAACTCTCGAATGGACTTTTCGAGTTTCTCATGTTCCATTAATTTAAAATCACCAGAGGCCATTCCATACAATTCAACATTACTTAAAGCCTCGCCAACTCCTTTAATCTCATCCAAACATTCACTATTCATAATGTTCTCCAACAATTTTTGGACCATTTTTATTTTATTATGGTAGAGAATATCTGTAATTACATTATTTATTCTTTTGGTATCATTTTGAACACCAATAAAAAAGTTAACATCAGCACTTTTTTCGATCTCGGTTCTTTTAGAAAGTGAATAAGCATGAGATAGTGAATTACGTAGATCAATGATGATTTTTCTCGTATTCTTGGGTAATGACATAAGAAGAAGCTCACTTGTAGAATTGGATAGCTTAGGAGATTCCAGTGTATTTTTCAAATACTCGCCGATCACTTGCAAAGCCCTAATAATAATTAACTGACCTTCCTTCTCTTTAGGATCGCACGATAAAGCCAGATTTAAATACTCGTTTATTTTCTCCAGCGAATGGATATCTCGGATTCGTTGATAATCATTATACAGTTCTTCGAATTCAGGATGATTGCGGATAATCTCCCAAACAATGAGATCGCGTTTCACTTTGGGAATATCATCAAGTCTGCCGATTTCACTGATTTTTATATGCTTTTCATTTTCGAGTTTCTTGGCGAAAATTTCCAAATAGTGAAGTAGTTTATTTTTATTCAATATGGCACGGTAGAACAGATTAATATCTTGTTTTTTCAAATACGAAGAAATAAAAGTAATTAAACAAAATTCTATTTCTTCCCAAGGCAATCGATCGTAGGTGAATTTCATTTGGCGTTTGAGCACGTGAATATTTTGTGCAATAAATCGAGCAACAAATAAAAATTTCTCATCCACTTTCTCAACATTGGAATACTTGGATTTCAGGAAAGCAATTTTTTCAAGCACCAAGTCAACTCGATCTTTGATGTTATTAACCTTATCTCTAACGCTCATTTGAACATTCCCTGAACGATTAGAAAAAAAACGAAGATTTATCAATTTGTTTTCGACGAAAATTTCCATACTCTCAGACAATGAAACATTTTTCCATTTCAATTCCTCATAAGCTCGTGAAAGAACCTCGTCCAACTCTTCGGGACAATTGGTGAAATAATCACCCGGCCATTTTTCAATGAGCGTATCAAGCAGTTCGACGTTACCAGAGTGTACAGAATAATAAAATACGTTGTGACATGATTCATCTCGGGCTTCAGGAGCTATTACATCCTTACCAACATCTACCGATAAGTTTTCTAAAAGCCTACCATCATCAAGTATGCATTGCAGAATTTCTGCACGATTATGCTTACATGCAAGAATCACTAAATTAGACTTTTTGATGGGATTTTCCGTATCATCATAGTAAGTTTCCAACGTTGCCTGATTTTCTATGCCGGTAATATAATTAATCACCTGGACAAGGTGTTTAAAATTATCAATATTACCTGACACGATTGCATTTTTCAATTCAGTTAAAACGAGCAGGTAAAATTCTTTGCACTTCGATTTTCCATGGCAGATTCTTTCGTATTCTTTTACGAATTCATCTTCTGATGCGCGAGAAAATGATAATAACTGGTGATAATCTTCATAAGAATTGTTTTCTTGCTTCGATTCAGACATGACTTCTCTCTGAAATAAGCATAAGTATTTAAGTATAAACATCAACGTTAAAAATTACCATGGTAAATTCAAACAGTTCTAGAAGAGTAGGTATGCCCGAGTATACAAATAAAATAATAATTTTTGAGATGAACTCTATTGCTTTGAACAAAATCAGCACAGGAAACACTCTCCGAAATATTAATGAAAAATGTTGATTTTGGTAATAATTTTGCACTGTCACAACTTTCAAAAAAGTACTGAATTGTCACATATTTCCATAAAAATCGTACAAAAATACAGCTCTTGGCAATTACTACCCCAAAAATCAAAAGTGAAATTGTTGGGGGATAAATATCGATAAAAATTGAAACACCTTCGACTCGTACAGATTTTTTATGGTTTTAACGACTAAATATACAATTTTTCAATTTTTCGAACAAATGCAATTTTGTTCTAAAAACAGAAAAGAATCAACACTTTTGTAAATTTTTCTCAACTATACGTGATTAATAAAATCCAACATTAAATAATCTAGTAAGAAAAGAACAAAAAAAAAAACGAAAAATGAAATTTCAAATTCTTTCAAAACAATTTTTCATTCGAACTAGTGAATCTCGAATTTCTTGTATTTGTTCCATTCAGGTAACCACTCGAAGTGTTCACCTGCGATTGAAAGCAGCCTTCAGTTTTCAGATAGAGCGTGTCCTAAATTCTCCGAAGCCCAAATCTCAGCTTTTCAAGATGTTATCTTAATTTTTGAAAATTGTTTTGAAAAAATCCATTTCTTTAAAAAAATATATTTCTTTGAAAAAAATGTGGTAACGAAATTCAGGTTCCTACCAAGTATTGCCCTCCCGAGCTCCCAAATTTAAATTTTCTGATATATTTTCGAATTTCCAGAAAGCACAGCAAACCAACTTGGGCAACTCAGGGGCGCACCCAGGGAGGGCGGTTCGAGCCCCCCCCCCCTCTTAACCACGGCAAGGAAATTTTTTTATCATAAAAATGTCAAAGAAGAGTATGATTTTTGAAAAAAATTTGCCCTCGCTTCGCTCGGACAGTACATTAGGAACTATTTCTTAAATAAACATACCACTCTTTAAATTTGAATCAGTTGAATTTGCAAAAATTCTGTCTTTTTTAATCAGTAAAATAATTTTCAATGAAAATGAGTGATCTTTCGGTCAAAAATTACTAATTTCTCAGTCAATGTCCTATTAATCAGAAAAAATCAGTAATTTTGGCTAAACAAAAATCATTTAATCTCGCCATTTTTCAATTTTTCTTCTCCCAAATCTGTAAGGTATACAGTATTTGCCTACTGAAAATATCCCAACTACTCCAGCCGCACTGAAATAACAGGTTACTTCATTTTTTCATCGGATTTTGACACCCCCCCATTTTTCTCAAAATTGGAGCCCCCTACACCATCCATTTCCTTTCGACCAGTTTAACAAGACGATCTACCTTTGAGGCTCGATTCATGGCAGACTGTTTCTGATATATGCACTTGCCAAATCCTAAAATAAAAAATAACCACTTAGCTCATTAACTGAATAAATTTCGCATTCTGAAATTGCGATCAATTTTTTTTAGCGTTTTTTGAAAATTATTGATAGACTTTTTTGGAGAAAATTTTCGTCCTAGCTTCGCTCGAGCCCAATGAATTTACAAATCTTCATTAAATTATCATATCTTTTCTCGAGAAAAATTTAGCGGGACAGATTCGAAAAATCACAAAGGCTTGAATAAATTAAAGCACTTTGAAGCACTTGTGAATGAAAACAGGCCACAAAATTTAATTTTTCAAATTCGATGTAAGCCTTACTTTCGAAACAAGTTTTTAAAAAATCTCCAATAATCACATTCATATACCTAGTTACCTACCTACCACTGCATTTTGTAAAAATAAACTGGCTTTGTTTGCTTTTTATAGTTATTTCGTTAAGAAAATTCACGATTAGTTTCAATTGTCCATATTTATCCCCCCCCCCTCCCCTATAAATTTATATCGCTTCACTTCTGGCAACTAGACTACCTACTACATAGAAAAATCCGAAAATTCTACAAAAAATCAATATTGCGTTGGATGTTTCGTAATGGTTGGGAAAAGTGGAATTATGTTTCGAAGACGAAAAGTCAACAATAGGAGAATGAGGTTCAAAGCAGGCGACCTGGTTCGGTGAGTCGGTGATCTGACAGTCGTCACTTGTCAATCATCAATTCAACTTTTTTGCAATTCAATAGTTTGTCAAAAATACACAATGGTGACGTCCGCTTGAAAGTCGAAACGAAGTGGATCTTTTCATTAGACTAGCCGAAAAGTGAAATTTCGATTTTTAGCTGTTCAAATAAATTCGGATGCCTTTTGCAGAAATTCGACAGAACTGGAGAAAACCGAAATTGCGCTGGGAACTCCATCAGAATGGTTGGGAACGGTCAAATGAGGGTTCAGGAGGTCGATATTTACCTGGTAGAGGTTTAAATTTTATCCAGGTTGGTAAAAGAATGTTTTTTTCTCAAAAATATCTCAGTTTTATTGAATATCCTCGATCCCTCGATTTTAAAATTTCAAAAATTCATCAAAAATCGAAATACTGACTTAGGGATTTTAAGCCACGTTCTTTCCAAAAAGGAATAACAAAGAGTCAAGAATCCCAAAGTGACCAAGGTCCAGAAAAGGGGCTTACTTGGGATACCTGTCGTAGTCATAATAAATACCTGCCAATAAACTATATAAATTGAATGTTATGGCGATAGAGAAATCAACTACTGCAGCATGTAGTAATAAAAACATTTGAACTTCGGACGAAAATCAGTCTATTATTGCCATCACAAAGCGAACCCGACAAGTCAAAATTAAAGCGGTTATACCCAATTCATACCAAAAATCCCGAACCGGTTAACCAATTATAAAATTAAATGTCCAACTAATGGTTAATACGTAAAACCTGAACCAGAACTTCAACAGAATATACATAGGTACCCAGGTATGTACTTTTGAAAAGTCGTATTGTCACCCCTTTTCCTTTAGGTAATTCAAGGAAAAAACAATAAAACCAATAAATACTCAAGCAGTTCCGTTATCTGGAAAAGGAATTACTTACTGGAAATCTAGTTGCTAATTAGAAAAAAAATGCGATTAATTTGACCAAATCAACGTTCCTAACGACTCATTACGCAGAAAAAAACATCATAAAGTACATACAATATGGAGGTATTTTGTAAAAACATTTCCAATTAAAACGGTGAAAACAATAATAAGGTATAAAGGCATTTTGTGTACCTACGTATTCGTTTATCTGTAGCTTAGATATATTAAATCGCGATAAATGTATCGTTGCTTCGTTGGTTGATACATGGATTCCTTCGAAAAAGATTACAAGCAGTCAGCCTGTCACTCCATTCATAAAAATAGAATACCTTCTGCTGAGTAACACAAAAGCAAGCAGTATATCGAAATGAACCCCAACATTTTCACCTTCATTCGCAAAAAAAATTCATTTCTAAGCTCACAGATAATGAAAATCGCTAACCACGCATAACCATTGAAAACAGTCGAGAATCTCAACTCTCATAATACGCTAACATAAGCATCAATAATTAATTTTCAGCGAAATCATTCGAAAGTATCATCAACGAGCAACAATATTATCAGTACTGGACATCATTAAAATCTCAACTTACATTGTTATCGTTGATGAACTAAACTCGAGCAGAATTCTTTTTCCAGTTCCTGGAACGTAGATGTTGAATATTGATATTAGAATCCAAAAAACCGAAGTTCCACTGGAAAACGACGCGACGTTGACGTTCTTCCAGAAATCTTATTTCGTTGTTTCGCAGCTAAAGCAGGAAATAAATTCTAGACCACGAACTACACCGAATGTCCAAGTATCGATTATTCTTGATCTGCAGTATCAGAGCCTAAAAAGAAACAGAGACTAAACTTATGAAGAAGTCAAAGCCAAAATGCAAAAACTGCGTATGTTAGATTACGATAAAAATAACAATGATTATTTTTTATTAAACCTCTCGTTATCGACACTTTCAAGTTTCAATACACTCGATAGGTAAATACAAATTACCAAGTTTATATTACCCTGAACTTCAAAACATTATTTAAAAAACTCACGTGATATCTGAAGTATCTTTATCGACTTCTACCACATCGAACGGTTGGTTGGTTTTGGAAATGTATTTCGTTTGAAAGATTTCGTCGAGGTATCTAAGGAACGAGAAAGACACACAATCGCAGATGAGAAAATAAATTTAATCTAAAGAGGTATCAAAACCCAAGGAATTCGAAGATTTTCAGTTGCACTGAGGAATCACTGGCCAAGAATTAAGGATATAAGGAAAAAATATAGCACTATGAATACCTAAATAATTACCTGAGTTAGGTATAAGTATGTTGGTTTTTGGAGTGTTGTTATTCTTGTTCCTCGCGAACCACAAACCTATTCAGTTTCAGTAGTTTCAGCTTTATAACTGACTTTTTTGATTACCGACGTAATCGATGTTGATCTAGGTACCCAACACACAACTAAAAAATCTCACGAATTCTCGACAAATCTCTAACATTAAAGCGCAACAAGTTAATACTCATACTCAGAAGCCATACATCAAGTTCCGAGCAACAAGACATTAGCAAATCTACGTGACGGTTGACGAATGACGTTGACAATAATAAATATATGAGATAAGGGCATACAACACTGAGTACAGAGCTACAGAGTACGAAGTACGAAACGGTTGTTGAAGGAAGAGGACGAGGAGGGGAAAAAAGACCAGGAGTACCATAATATCACACGCATGCGTCGTTACAATGTCGCACGCCGGTTTCAGTCAGTTGAGAATTGAGAGCTTGAGACTTTGAAACTTGAAAATGATCTACCTCCTCCCCGCCAACGTACCGGCTGGCGCTGGATTTCGTTGTTCAATTTCAATCTTTCATTTTTATTTTCCTTAATCTTCATTTTTTCAGCATTCAGCAAAGGTTCTTATTTTTGGAAGTTTTTAAAGCTACCTGTACCTACGTCAAATCTGAACTTTGCAACCGAGTCAGAGTGGACGATGAAATTATGATTATGACATCGCCATCAAAGGAGGGTGGGTGTACGTCATAAACACGATTTAATCAAATTTTAAGCAAAATAAACGAATGATTGCAATTTTTAAATTCATATCTCAGAAACGAATGATTTTCAAAATCGACGCAAAATAATCATCAACGGAGGTCAATTCAGATGAGGCTATACACCTACTCAAGTTTGAATTTGTTGTTCGGAGACGCGGCGATGAGGAGGGTGTCGTCTCCACAAGACAGTCAAACCTGAAACTCGAATACTTTCATGACGTCATTACTCATAACCGCTGAATGTCGTTTCGACTTTTTTTTTTCAAAGTCCACGTAATTTTAAATAGTACCTCCATAGAGTAAGGTACCTCGTTTAGAATTTTCTGAAAAATTTTTCCAACTCCAATTTTTTTCCTCGTAATTTTTTCAACTCTCAATTTTTTTCTTAGAATTTTCTCAACTGAAATTTTTCTCTTGGTGTTATTTTTTCACCACCGAATTTTTTTCTGACGTAATTTTTCCACGACCAAAGTTTTTCTGAAGAATTTTTCCATTATTAAACTTACATCTTTTTTGAAAAGAATGACTTCTGTTTGATTGACGTCGTAACAATTTTATTTTCCCTCAATTTTCACATCTGAAATTTTTCCACGTCCAATCATAATTTTTTCAACTCGGATTTTTTTCCTCAAAATTTTTATGGTGTCAATCGAACAAAAATCATTCTTTTCAAAAAAGCTGTAAGTTCAACGATGGAAAAATTCTTCAGAAAAAAATTTCAGTGGAGAAAATTACATACGTCAGAAATATTTCAGTTGAGAAAATTCTCAGAAAAAAATTACTTACGAGGAAAAAATTTGGAGCTGGAAAACTTCTTCAAAAAATTCTAAACTGTTTAAAACTGACGTAAAATATTCAACGACATTCAGCGGTATGAGTAGTGACGTCATGAAGGTATTCGAGTTCCAGGTTTGACTGTCTTGTATCGTCTCCCCCCCCCCCTGCACGATTTAAAACTTGGAGATTTTGATGAACATTTTGGCGAAGAGTTAGGAATTTAGGTAAGAAATTGCGAAATATTCTTTAATTTGATTTTTACAACACATTGAATAATCCTGCAATGAGTTGGGAAAATGAGGAAAACGTTCAAAAATCATGAGAAATCCGATCACCGTGCTTTATTTTATACTATTTAAAACGGATTTTTTTTTCGCGACTTCGCAATCGGTTTGTATTATGGAAGTATGGAACATAACTTCTAGTTAGCAAATTCATCAATAACTGAAGAGCCCACTTTGAACCTGCATAATGACACAATTTTGAGAAACAACTTGACACAATTTTTTCTTTAAGTAAAAATTTAGTATCATGGATATGTTCAAAATTCAAATAGACCAATTTTTTTTAAATCACTATCTCTTTTAACAACCTTGAAACCCGTTACCTGTTAAATTTTTTCAAAATGTCAATTTAAATAGGTAGTGAATCTTTTTCTTTAAACAAAATAAAGTTTAAATATTTTTTTCGTTTTTTTTTTAAAATCGTCTAATACTTTATCAATTTTTTCATTTTTTTCAAAACATACCCGATTTTCATTTATTATTTTTAATAACACCAGCCATTTTACATAATGTTACAATTTAGAGAGACTGAACTGAATGTCATTATGTTAGCGATCGTACAAATTTTTCCAAATCTAACAAAATGTCATAACGTCATTATCGGTAAAATTTGACCTTCAATGACTTTAAAAACGGTATGTTACACAATAACGTTACACTTTTCAAAATTCAACTCCCGGACCTAAAACATATCCATGCTAAAAATAGAAATTTTTGTACACAGCATATTACAAGAGATTCTGACTGAAAAGTACTTGATTAAAATAAATTGAATAACGATTGTTTTTTATAATCATTTAGATAATAATTGTGTATTCATACACTAAGAAATAATAATCTTTCCACAATAGAAAATCTTTATTCTGCAACATGAAAAAATTTAAGAACAAGAATGTTTTCATTTAATAAAATAAAAACAAAAAATGAACCACTTTTTTTCTTTATAAAAATAAAATTCTAGTTGATTAAGAGTATGGCAATGTAAAAAATTATAAAAACAGTAACATAAAATTAAAGCTTATTATAACGATAATTTATTTTAAATGATACGTAGGTATAGGTAATTTAAAAATAATTCTATATTACTTTTAAAATAATGATCCTTTTTCTTAACAAAACGAAACAAAAATATAATAAAATCAATAAAAAAATTGAAAGAATTTTGATTACTATAATATGATAAAGTATCTGCACATTTAAGTGCCTCCTTGATTTATAAAAAAATGAAAAATAATACGAGTACCTGTAGGTAACGTTATCAAGCAATAAGTAATGACATGAAAGATTTAAAAAATCGTTTTCGTGTAAACTGAGTGGATTGTAGTATTATCATGAACCTATCAATAAGTATAAGTACAATTGATATACCACACCTGCGTGTTTTTACTTCAAATGCCCATGATTAAGTTCGATTACTTCACGAATGTCTTAACGATTCAAAATTAATGTAGGTATCAGCACAAGTTAGAGAATATAGTTGCAATTAAAAGGAAATTATACCTTTCGAAAAAAAATTGAAAATGATGCAAAATTGGAACACTTAATACAATGGAGTGGGAAAAGGGTTTCATCAAAGCGGAGGTATCTGATTAATTTCAGTACAAGAAAATCGTAAATAGAACATCTGCATGAGTGAAATTTTTGGGACCAAATTCAAGAATGATTATAGGTACGCTGAAGAAAAATTCATCATTTTATCTTGTCTGATAATACATATTTTTGGTAACAACCATAGCACACCTGACTAGACAAATGTCGTATCACAAAAATAAAATTGGGTAAGTAAACGTAATATTCAAAAAATCAATAACAAAATTTTGATCACTTTGAACCTAATTTGAGATCCACGTGATATGTATTTACAAAAACAATTGTTCGAATGGCAAGGAACTCGATAGAATAATATAATATACGAGTGCGGTTACCGCACCAATTAAACAATGCAGCAACAGGTGACCTAAACCCTTTAAATGAGGAGGTATATTTATTCAAAAATACTGACTTTTTTGTTTAATATTGACAAATCCGTTCGCTCACATCATCTCCTAGTGAACAAATAACACCAGATTTTGAAAATTCAATTTTTTTCCTCGCAAAAAGAATTTTTTCAAGGATTGATCGGCTCGGATGGAGAGGGAGGAATCAATTTCTTACCTAAACTTGAGGACACCTGAGGAGAGGGTAAAAAAGTCAAATCTCAAAAAGAGTTGTTTGAACACAGCATCCTTGAAAACTTTATAAATGATACGTCACATTGTATTTCTGAATTTTTTCAAAAATTCTGACTCAAATTTGGGGGTACGGACTGGGTGACAAAGGGTCTAATTCAGAAACTGTGTCAAAATTCGTGCTCAACATCCCAATAAAAATAATAAATAATAGATCACACAGTTTTCTCTTTTCGGTAATTTTTCGCTCCTTCGTGTTGCAGCAGCACACCTTCTAAAGGGAAAAGGGAGAAATTTTGGTAGTTTTTCCATCTTCAGAGTGAGGAAGGCACATGAAAATTTTTAAATTTGACATTGGAAGATTAAAACTGAAATTCTGAATGCAATACCCCTACAGCTAATTTTCAGTCAAATTTCGCACAATCTGAAAAGTTACTCTCTTGAAATTTTCAGGATAAGTTTGATGGGTACTAGAATAATGAGGTAATTGATAATTTATTTTCTTTTTAAATACACGCCTTTTTAAAGTAAATTTTTAAAAAATTCGTAGGGTCGAACTCGTGTGGGACTTTTTTGAGAACCCCCTCTCCTATTCAGGTCAATCTGTCCTGAAAAATTACATTCATGAAGGAAATTATGGAATTTTCAGAATTTAATATCATTTGGTCACTTTTGGTAGGAGAAGGGGATGAGTTTTGGGACATTTGTACTTACATATTTTCAAACAGTCACATAATGTTGTTAAGGGCAAAAATTGTATATCAATTTTACACCTTATTTTGCAGAATTTAATGAATGAAATTGTTGCTACAATCATACGAGTAGGAGGTCATGAAACCGGGGCACAAACTTTTTGATATTGCTCCGAGGTTTTCAACGAATTCAATCAATTGTGATCATTTTTTTTCAACAGCTCTAACAACATGCTCACGATATTCTTTTCTTTACCAATAATAGCAACTTGTAATAATCCATGGCCCTGAATATTACGAGCATTCATTACTGCGGAATACTCATCAGGCTTCATTGCTTTCAATTTGTCTATAGCTTCAACGCTACCTTTTCTTACACCTTTGAATAATTTGTCAGTTAATTCGAGCAAGTTGATTATTTTCTGATCCAAAGAAAGATCGACTGGCCTTTTGCCTTCTTTATTCGTGATATCGTAAATTGCACCATGTTTCAACAACGATTTTACAATATCCACACAACCACTTTTAGCTGCAACATGAAGAGATGTGGTACCACCAGAAGCTGTTTTAGCATTGACAAATTCATTCAATTTATCACGGCTGACACGTTGCAATAATATTTCAACGATTTCATGGTTCCTTTTAGATGTAGCAGTGTGTAGGGGTGTATTACCTTTATTTGTTGCGTGAGTAACATCAGCACCTTTTTTCAATAAGATTTTCACAATATTGACATGTCCATTACTAACAGCGAAATGTAATGGTGTCCTACCCTCGATGTCTTTGTCGTTCACATTGGCTCCATTTTTCAACAGAAACTCCACGGTTTGAACATCGCCATTATTAGAAGCGACATTGATATCAGTCTGCAGGTATTGGAAAATCTCTGATGCGTTACTACCTTCCATCTTGAATTTAAGTTTTATGACTTCGATTTTCTGGAGAATGTTCAAAACAGCCTGGTCAAGTGGGCCAAAAATAGCTACCCTTTGATCATAACATTCTTTAAAAACTTTAAGAGCGGCGATATATTTACCTTGGGCAAAAAATACGTTCCCCAAGTTGTATTGAGTATTTAAAAGTTCAGGATGATTTTGTGGCATTATTTTTTTCTGGGTATCTAAAACTTCTTGGTAAATTTTTAACGCTTCTTGATGTTTACTCTGTTTGAGGTATATTGCACCAATACTATTCAACGTTCTTAAGGTATCTGGATGATCATTACCTAAAGTTGATTTTTTCTTTTCCAAAACTTGATTATAAATTTTCAATGAATTTTCGTATTCACCTTTATGCAATAATACCATCGCAATATTATTTTGAACCTGAATGGTGGCTATATGATCCGTGCCCAATGTATCTTTCCTTGCATCATAAACGGATTTATTGATATTTAACGCTTCTTCATATTTACCCAAACTTGCCAATACCAAAGCAGTATGAAAATGAGTAGTCACCACTTCGGAATGATACGGTCCTAGTGTTTCTTTCTGTTTTTGATAAACTTCTTGATAAATACTAATCGCTTCATCATTTCTTCCTTGTCTATGGTACACTAAAGCAATATCACCTCTTGTTTTCAAAGTATCTTCGTTATCTAAACCAAGCATTTGTTTCTGTTTTTGTAAAATCTCTTCTAGCAAATGTAAAGCTGCATTGTAATTTCCCTGCTTATATAACCCTTTGGCTATATAAGTCTGAATATCCAATGTGGCAAGATTATCAGGTCCAAATAATTGTTTTCTTTTTTCAAATATACAATACAGAATACTTAATGAACGTTGATAATTACCCATATTCAAAAGCATTACAGCTTCGTTAAGCTGAGCATCCACATTACCTTGTGATACCTGTTTCAATTGTTCCATCAATAATGAATTACTTTGTGATGCAAGAGCAATTAAAGTTTTGTTTTCTCTATTACAAGCATTCATTACTGCTTTCAGTGTATCATATTCGTTAATCTTGTTAAGATCAACAATGATTTGATAATTACCATTTTTAACTTTTTTAAACGAATCATCAATTGTTTTTAACAAAGTAGCTATATTTGTATTAGTAGTAAAATCAGAAGGTGTTTTACCACTGTCAGAAACGGCATTGTAAATTGTACCATGGTATAGTAAAGCTTTCACACATTCGAAGTTTGAATATTTGGCAGCATAATGTAAGGGTGTATAATGTTTATTACAAAATGTGTTTGGATTAGCCTTATTTTGCAATAGAACATCAATAACTTCGTTGCAGCCTTTCCATGCAGCATAATGCAATGGTGTTCCAGCATCACCATTTTTGGCATTGACAAATGCTCCTGATTTTATACAATTTTCAACCTCTACCAAATTGTTACTTTTCACAGCTTTAAATAATTTATCAGTTGAAGCCAATAAACTGGTAACATCTTTCTTTTCAACTGTTGTCACTATACTAGAAATGTTGTTAGCCATAATGGATTCATCAAAAGGTGTCATTGAAAGATTATTAGTAGCATTATAAACAGCACCACTTTCCAGTAACACTATAACAATATCATGGAAACCAAAGAGGGCAGCAAAATGCATAGGAGTTGAACCATTTTTATCTTTAGCGTTGACATGAGCGCCTCTACTTATCAAGTATTTCACAATCTCTAAACGATCCTTCAAAACAGCATAATGTAGTAAAGTTTGGTCAGCTGAACCACTCTCATCAATGTTCATCCCTTTACTAAAGAAAAATTCTACAATATCTTTGAAGCCTTCCCTAGAGGCAATATGTATCGGTTTTGAGCCAGAAGTATTTTTAGCATTGATATCAGACCCATTGTCTACCAAGTACTTCACCATCTTCAAGTTATTTTCTTGAGACGCAATATGAAGCAGTGTCCAATCATCATTACCTTTAGAATTTAAATTTATATTTTTATCCTGCAACAATACTTCAACGACATGCAAATGATTATGTGCAACTGCTAATTCTAAAGGCATTCTATTCTTCTCATCTTTAACATTGGTTTCTGCCCCTTTACTTAATAGAAGTTTAACAACATTACTATGACCACTTGCTACAGCATAGTGTAATGGGGTACCATCAATACAATAGCAGTTGGTGTCTGCTCCATTCGCTATCAAAGTTCTAGCAAGTTCTTCATGACCTCTCTGAGCAACAACATGTAGTGGTGTCATACCACCATCAGCTACAGCATGGATATCAGCTCCCATAGATATTAAAGAATTTACTATCTCTTCATGGCCTCTAGCAACAGCCAAATGCAATAGAGTTAAATTTTTTGAACCTTTAACATCGATTCGAGCTTTATATTTTAATAAAATATTTATAATATCCTTGTTACTGCAGAGCATTGCTGTTATTATAGGTCTACCACATTCTACATTAATATCAGCTCCATTTGATATCAAAATTTCAACAATTTCTGTTCTATTATTTTTAACAGCAGAAATCAAAGGTGTCAAGTCATTGCATTTGACATTAACATCAGCTTTATTTGAAACTAAAACTTCAACAATTTCCTTATGACCGGCTTGTATAGCTAAAAGCAATGGTGTAATTGATTCAGAAGCTATGTGAGAGGGCATACAATCAAAGCTACTTCTTATATTGACATCAGCTTCATTTTCTATTAAAAGCTTCACAACATCTATGTGACCTTGGAGAATAGCTGGGTATAATGATGTGAAACCAAGGAAATCTTTTGCATTCACTTCAGCCTTGTTTTTTATTAGAACAACAATAGCATCTACATGACCTCCCATAGCAGCTGCATGCAATGGTATCAGACCAACGTGTGTTTTAGCATTAACATCCGCTTTACTTTTTATCAGAAGATCAATAACGCTTGAGTTACCATTTTGAGCAGCTGAGTACAATGGTGTATTACCCATGACATCTCTAGCTTCAACTCTAGCTCTATTTTTAATCAAGAGATCCACTATGTCGTCATGGCCTTGTACAGCAGCGACGTGTAGTGGTGTTGAATTATATTCATCTTTGACATTGATTTCAGCGCCATGTTGTAATAAAAGTTCAGCAATTTCTTTTTGTCCATATTCTGCTGCAATGTGCAATGCTGTTAAATAGTTTTCAGTTTTTGCATGAATATCAACTCCATGTTTCAGAAGGGAGGCAACAATTTTCACATGGCCACCTTGTACAGCAAAATGTAAAGGAGTGATACCTGCCACTGTTGAGATATTAGCATTTGCTCCATGTTCAAGTAGAGCCTCAACAATTTCCTCATAACCATCTTGAGCTGCATAATGCAAAGGAGTATTATTAAATGTTTTGTCAGCAATATTCACATTAGCACCATGTTCTAATAGAAGGTTAGCTACTTTGTGATAACCATGTTCAACTGCATAGTGTAATGGTGTACAACCATCTAAAACTCTGGCATTAACATCAGCTCCTTTATAAATGAGAGTGTTCACCACTTCTAGATGACCATTCAAGGCAGCTGGATGTAATGGTATTCCACCCTTATCATTTTTGGCACTAATATTTGCGCCCTGGCTCAATAAGAAATCAACCATTTCCGGGAAACCAAATTCTGCAGCTATATGTAATAATGTATAACCACCCATAGCTTCATAGTGATCAACATCCACTTCTTTCTTCAAAAAAATCTTTGCAACATTGATATGATTATATAGTACCGCATAATGCAAGGGTGTCGAACCATTAAAATCTTTGACATGAATATTAGCATTATTTTTCAACAGTAGTTCAACAATCTCTTCATGGCCATTAATTGCTGCAATATGTAATGGAGTTTTTCCACTTTTATCAAGAACATCTTTAGAATCACATTTTTTGGTAATGAAAAATTCCACTACAGTTTTTCTTCCATTTGCAGCAGCAATATGGATTGGACTTTGACCATGCATATTTGCAACATTCACATCTGTGCGGCTTTCAGCTAAAATGAACTTTACAATTTCAATGCTAGATCCTTGAGAAGCAAAATGTAAAGCAAAAGACAAATCAATAGTTCTAGCATTGAGATCTGCCCCCTTTTTGAGACAAACCTTTAATTTGTCGAGATTTCCTTCTTGTAGCACAGCAAACATTTCTTTTTGATTAGTAATAATGGTAAGATATTGGTTATATTTATCATTTAACTGTGATGGATCATTTTTTACAAACTTGCCAAGTTTCTTGTTACTTTTTGCAATTTTTTCAGAAATAAGTTTTTCCGCATTTAGAATGACTGCCACAGAAGGATCAGATAATAACACATCCAGCAAAGCATTGCCATGTGCCAAATGATCACGCAAGCATTTCCCAGTTAATAAAGGAATGTTATCATCTAAAAACAGTAAATTATTTTCTAAATATTTTTCTGATCGGCCCAAGATTGACATTACATCTAAAACAAGCATCTCTATCACCGGGTGCAACTGTTCATTTCTTTTGAGGGAAAGAAGTGTTTCAGTCAATTTACCACTCATTCCCACTCCATTACTTTTCAAAATGTTTTCCAATTCCAATACCTTTGATTTAAGTAGTTTATTATATTTGTCTTTTGTCGTATTATGAGTAGAGTTTCCTTTTGATATAGGGAGAAAGAAACCTTTCTCATACATCTTCCCTCTCAGTTTCTCAATCCATTTGATGTCACTAGTAATGAATTCAGCTATATAAAAAATCTCTAGGGATGATAGCATTAATTGATCAAGGTTGTCGCCCTGTAATCTTGATTTAGCACTGTGAAAAATGGACATTGACAATTCAAATATTTCTTTAAGATCATACAACTGCACATTTTCAGGAAACATACTCTGCAATGTTGTTTTAGCACCATATTTTAATATCCTAAAAGAATTATGATCAATATTCATGTCATCCAGGCGAGAAGTGAAAGTCTTTAATAATGTAAATCTCAAGGTATAATCTGTTTTAATATTTTTCGATCTATTTTTCACAGAATTGAATATTTCATCAATTTTGGTAAAAAGTTTTTTTTCATAATCCATCTTCTCAGGTATAGCATCATTCAACTGTCCAATGAGTTTCTCAAGGTTCTCATGTTCCATCATTTTATAATTACTTGAGGTCATTTCATCTAATTTCACATTGCTCATTATATCAGCAATTCTTCTAAACTCTTCTAACCTTTTACTATCGACAATATTCTGTAGTAGAATTTGAACCATTTTCATTTTATTATTATACAGAATTTCGCTAATCACATTATCGATTCTTTTAATATCATTTTGAACACCAATAAAAAAGTTGACATCAGTATTTTCTTCAATCTCTGTTCTTTTAGAAAGCGAGTAAGCATGTGAAATTGAATTACGTAAATCTATAATAACTTTCCTCGTATTTTTTGGTAATGACATAAGAAGAAGCTCACTAGTAGAGTTAGACATCTTGGGAGATTCTAAAGTGTTTTTTAAATATTCGCCAATGACTTGCAAAGCACGTGTGATTATCAACTGGCCTTCTCTTTCTTTAGGATTACACGATAAAGCCAAATTCAAAAACTGGCTTATTTTCTGTAAAGAATGTATATCTCTGATTCGATGATAATCGTGGTACAACTCTCCAAATTCTGGATTATTTTGAGTAATTTCTTTTACAACTTGAATGCGATTCAATTTCGGAAGATCGGAAAGTTTATCGATATCTACAATTTTTATACTTTTTTCGCTTTCGAGTTTTTTGGCGAAATTTTCCAGATGATCCAATATTTTACTTTTATTCAAAGTAGTGCGGTAGAATAGATTAATATCTTGTTGCACCATGTAAGACAAAATGAAAGAAATTAAACAAAATTCCATTTCTTCCCAAGGTAATCGATCATAAGTAAATTTTAGTTGACGTTTAAGTACATAAATATTTTGAGAAATAAATCTGGCAATAAAAATAAATTTTTCATCTAATTTTTCAACATTAGAATACTCAGATTTCAGAAAATTGATCTTTTCAAGTACCAAGTCAATTCGATCTTTAATATTTTTAATGTGATCTCTAATGTTTACTTGAACCTTCCTCGAACCATTTGAGAAAAAACGAATATTTATTAAAGTACGTTCAACAAAGATTTCCATACTCTCGGACAATAATACATTTTTCAATTTCAATTCCTCATAAGCACGAGAAAGAACCTCATCCAACTCGTCTACACGTGTGGTAAAATAATCACCCGGCCAATTTTTGATAAGCATATCAAGAAGCTCGAGGTTGCCAGAAAGCACCGCATAATAAAATGCATTGTGACATGTTTCATCCGTATCACCAGGTGCTATAACATTTTTATCAACGCCAACCAAATATTCTAAAAACCTTGCATTACTAAATACAAATTTTAAAATTTCGACTTCATTATGTTTACAAGCTAGGATCACTAAATTGGTCGTTTTTACAGGATTTTCCGCAGTATTATAATAGGTCTTCAATGTTGCTCGACTCTCTACGTCGCTAATGTAATCAATTATCTTGGCAAAGCGTTTAAAAGTACAAATATTACCTGCTACTAATGCATTTTTTAGTTCAGTTAAAACGAGAAGGTAAAGTTCTTTGGACTTCGCTTTTCCATAGTAGGACCGTTTGTATTCTCTGATAAACTCGCCCTCGGATGAGTAAGACTTTGATAAAAATCGTTCATCTTGACGAGAACTGGTTTGTGGTTCAGTTGCAGGCATGGCTCCTCGCTGAAATAAAACATCAGCAATAATTACTTTCAATAAAGTACATATTTACAGATTTAAACAATGCAGTACACCTATTAAAAAATAAAGTATTTTAAAGAAAACGTATTCATATTCAATCAACAATTCATTCATGTACCAATCAAAATTCGGTACTATTTTTTGCCCTCTACAAGGGGGTTGAAAAGTTACAGATTGTGAATTTTACGAATTTATGATTTTTACAAAATTAAAATCGCTCATTCCTCATTCAAACACCTAGAACAATGTCTGATGAAAATTTTCAAAAAAGTTCATGATAGTGCTGCCAACTGCCTTTCGATTTACACAATAAAAATTATGTTGGCAGTATTTAGATTTACCACAAAAATTTTCAAAAAAATAATTAAAATAGGTAGATAAATATTTTGAATGAGCAAACAATTTTTGATTCATTTTACAAATTCTTAAATAAACAACTTGAATTTTATAAAAATTGCGAAAATCAAATTATGGTTGGCAATGGCAGCACTGCCACGAAAATTTCTTAAAAAAATTGTTCTGGACGACCAAATAAAATTTTTGCTTGATTTTAAGGTGTTTTAGTGAGCGATTTGAATTCGATAAAAATCAAAAATCTCTTAAATTCGTGATCTGTAACTTTTCAACATGCTTTGAAGAAGGAAAAAAGTGGTATCTAATGATTCCGATCCCCTTTCCTTTTTAGGCTGGGTGCTCAAAATTTTTCTAGAAGTTCTACCACTCAAAGTAAACTACCTCACTGATTTTCGTAAAAATCCAAGGTATGTTTTTTTTTAAATGAGCCTTTGAAGCTCGAATACTTGATCGTTTAACAAATTTAATAAATTTTTCAAAAAGACTTTTGCCGAATTAAAACAAAATTTAATGAGCTTACAAATTGTTACTTTTCTACATCAACAATTCGATAGCCACCACAACACGTTAACAAAGCAAGAGACAAATAGACTGTGGTAAACGAGTTCGTCTCTACGAAAAAAATTCGCTGACAAACCACAAACGTTGAAATGCCTCGAAACACGCGAGCATATGCATAATTGATTTCTAGCTAAGTAACCCGTAGCATAGCAAAAAGTTAAACAATTTGCATCGTCTAGTGTTGAGATACTTACATCATTGAGCCGAACTCGAACAAAATTCTTTTCCCAGGGACTGGAACACAAAAGTGTCACAATAAGTCACTTCTGAACTGGTAATAATAATTGAACCTGAAACATTTTTAAATCAAATTTATAAAATTTTACACTTCTGGGAACCGACGTCCATCAACTCTTTTATATAAAAATACGAACTTTGTCGTCGGAAAGTGGAAGATATCTACTCCATTTTGGGAAACATTCTATTAACGACTTTTATCATGTACAATAAGCATAGTCAATTAATGAATAAATTCAATGATTGCCGGAACCGAATTTTTCGACGACGAAGTGACGAAGAATCAAAAATATGATGTTCTTCACTTCAGCCAGTAAGTTTCATTTGAAACGGGTTGTATATTCTTTATTCTTGATGAAACCGATGTTTTACGTAGACAAGTACTAGAATAAACACAGAAATTTTACACAGTGCAGAATTTTTCGTGACTTCTTACAAGCTTGATTGCAGAATGTTATCTTACCACTTACCTAATCACACGAATTGAATTGGTAGTAAGATTACTTCGTTTCTTACGTTAGTCGAGACACTGTCGATCGTTTAAAAATAATCTTGACAAAAATCTTGAACTCATAATATCACAAATAACTATTTCATCACACAACAAAAAGCAAACACACGTTGTTTAAACTTTAACATCCGAAAAATATCACGTACCGTTCACGCGATAATGGCTATTGACGTATTGACTAAAAAATAAAAATACACGTGAAGTGAAATGAAAATAAGGAAACTCCGATATGAGAAGTCCACCGTCGTTATCATGTGCCAATGCGCATACGCTGTGCGCGCAGCGGTGCAGTTCCGGTTTGGCACAAATGCACATGTTGCATGGAAATGGAAGTAGAAAATTTTGAATGTTATATTTCCAACTGTTCACCTACGCTTTGTAATCAGATCTCGATCTGAATTTTCATTAATATTCTCTTTTCAAAAAAAGATAGAATACTGGGAACCCTAATCGAAAATCGATTGAATAACAAGAAGATGGGGTAAAAATTCGTTCAAAAAAATATATGGAAAATGATAATCAATTAGAAATAGATGAGAAGTACATCACAAGATCATAATGCTATTGATTCAGAACTAAGTTATTGAAATTTTTGCAGGGAGAACTGTAAATAATGTAATGATCCTAATTCTCAAGTATCTTCGTCAAACGGTTGATTTAAGAGCTTATACTTTGAGCTAAATACCAACAAATCTCAAAATTATTCATTCCACGAAAACGTTTACGTGAAATTAGTCTTTACTCATCTATCAGCGAACAGAGATCTTCAGCAGCCAACGATGAAATCAAATCACTCAGGCCGTCAGGCAAAAGCAACTTACGATAGTTACGATAAGCTATACGTTTGAATTGAAATTGCTTCATAACGTAACACCGGATACCGAATGAGGAAAGATATCTTACGTTGTTCTTCAGTCAATATTATGACCTATTACCAATCTTTAATATTACTAAAATTCCTATTCCTGATTCATATGTCATCATTGGCCATTGGCAATATTTTTATTTTCTGTTTTGATCGATCTTTCGATCTCCTCATATTTTATTTCTCATAGCTGCCCAAAGTCTGAGACAGTGAGACTTCGAGTCAATGCAGTGCATCTTCGGGAGTAATAATTTTCCACTTCCATTACTCAAATTTGAATCTGGAATAAAAAAAATGTATTTTCGATAATAAATGTCTCAGTAGAAAAAGAGAAATTATTTGAAAATACCTACATATCCAACTAATAATTTTTAGGGTTTTACATATCTTTCGAAATGAGTATCTTCTGATGTAACTGTCAGCTCTTGCTAGAGTCGGTGGAATGAAATCTTGCAGAGGTATTGAACCATCGAAACCAAAATACCCAGGTCGCGTCGCGTCAAAGTCCATCTCGTAATAAACTAATAATTGTACTCGCAATACACCTTTTACAAAACAAAGGTAATCCCAGAATAAGTAACCCCGAGATGCTTTTTTTCACTTATGCTAGAGAGCTTTCATTTTGTTTATGACCGATCATAACTGTACAAATTCTACTGTATCTCTGAGTGATTATAATCGAATCAACTTAATTTTTTCTATTGATTTCAATACATCGGTTTGGTGTTGACAGAAGTTTCCTATGCTACCTTATCAAGCAATTTCGATCAACTAAATAAATATTTTTACTAATGGGTTAATGGCGAATTTGAATTTGTAAAGGCTTAAGCTGGGTTTATACTCACCGTAACTGGCCGTAACTTTTTATAGAAAAAATGAAGAAATTATCTTGTTGGTTTCAATATAATTTCTGAAGTTTTGATTCATACGATGAGGTGTCAACTGTCATGCCTCATGCTGTCTAATTATAATAGAAATTATCAAATAACCAAGCAGCGGGTTTAAATTTCGAATGTTGCGTTGATGTTTCCTTAAATTTTTAGAATTACTCACCCTATAATCACAAAATATTACAATCGCAATTTCGGAATTTCGAAAGTTGAATGAACGACGAACGTTTGGATTTTTTGCATTTTTTAATTTTTATTAAAAAATGAAAAATTGTCAACAAAATCAACAACAACACAGCAACACTGATCAACGTAATTTGTCATGTAAACACTGAGAGAGCTTATGTGAAATTAAAATGCATAGTAATAATAAATACATGTTATCACATCACTTGAACGTCTATTTTAAAAGTTTTGATGATATACTTTCATGATGAGGTACCGTTTAGAAATTTCCTTGTTGCAGAACTCTCAATAATTTGCATCAATAATTCAATATTCGAGCATTTTTGGCAAAAAAAAACAATTTTTTTATAAAAATTGAACCATTTCATATAATTAACAATTGCCAACAATAAAAAAATAATTATTAATCAACAAAATTCCATACGAGTATTTTGAAAACACTTGACACACCACATCGAACTACATCATACTATTTTACAAATTAAGAATTTGCCTTTGTCGGTTACCGAATGATAAGAAAACGAAAATTGAAAATATTTCATCTTGATGTAAGTTTCACGACTTATTACATTTTATAATTTAATTTAATCAAGATTAATAAATCAACGTAGTGAAAAATTAATGATTTTATTTTCAAAATAGTGCACTGTCCATTTACTCGCATTCTTTGGGACTGATAACGTAAGTAAAACATCATTTTCCGTATTTTTTCTAACTAAAAAGTACAAGTAATCGAGTGTAATCTCATATGCTAATGATTTTCTCAAAAATTAATCTAAATATGTATGTATATGTCGCTAAACCTGATAAATTTAGACAATTTCGGTTTAAAAATAAATATCGTATAAACGCAGTGTCGTTATCTCCTACAATCCCATGAAATTACAGAGACTGTAATATTTTCTTCGATAATTCGGAGGGCTGCCTAAACATCCATATAGATCGTTGACTTTTAAACAATCTGTTTTACTTAGCATCTTTCGTTGTCCTATTGTCTTTCCTTTCTGTTTAACTGTAATAGTTGGTTTTGATTTGCTTATGCTAAAAAAAAAGAAGGTAGGAAAATTACACTGTTTTAGATATCGAAACACATTCGAATATACCTGAAAAATGTTCTCCCATAATGCATGATACTGTCATAGTCGTATTCGAAACTATACGTCGTATTTTCCAAACTTTGTTTATCAAAATTGACTCTATATTCTAAAAAAAATAGAAAAAATGAGCGAAAATTGCCTAATTTTCTATCAACACCTCCGTTGACACTCATCTAAATATACTCACGTGGTATAACATTATCTAAATGAATCTTAACAAATTTATCTCTATCAGCTCGAGACTGCTCGTGAAATATCCCCAGAGCGTGTAAAAGCTCATGCAAAGCTCGTCCTTCACTTCCCAGACAATTCTGGCTCCTATCATCAGGCGGTTGCAATGACAGAATCTGTGGACCACCGTAACGACCAACGTAAGACCAGCATCTGAAAAAAAAAATACATTTTTCATTACACCACAGAGCTATTTTATTGCTCGAAAATTGAGCTATTTACGTACCTACCCGCTCGGATATTTAACTGGCCATATAAGCAGGTAATCTTTCGCTTTTCCATCCCATGGGACAAATTTCACGCAGGTCATATAATTTAGGGTTTGTATTGCATGATAAATTGTGATATAGTTTTCAGTTTCTGCAGAAAAAATAATTAATCCAATTTTTCATTACATGAAAATTATATTTTTGATGAAAAATTGCTTCAGGTGCAATTACCATAAAGAGGACTTATGATGTAAGGCACTGTTCTGTTTTTCCATAATTTTTCTGGAAATACGTCCCATCGGAGTCCAACTCTCCAATAATTATATATCTATTGAAAAAAAAGTTTAAAAGGAGCTCATATTTAATTCTTGATTTTTTGTGTTAAAAATAACATTTTTTTAAATATCTTACATGAAGATAAATCTGCTAAAAATATTGAAATTTTTGATAGGTACCTACCTCATTATTCAAAGCCATATCTCCTTGAAATAATCCTGGCCTAACTTCAGGATCATACTTTTCATTTTGTGACTCGTCTGCCTCTTCGTCCAGATTAAATCCAACTTAAACATCCAATTAAAAAAATTAATTTTCCATTCAAGCGCCGAAATCGAACCAAAACTAATTTTTCCTTCTAAAATTATAAATACGTACCAGGTATAGGAGGATGAACAACATCAGGAATAATAGGTAATTCTGCTCTACTAATACTACGACTATAGGTCGTAAGTATACATAAATTACACAAAATCAGAATATAAAAAACATCTCGTTTGAGTATTTTTATGCCACAAATAATTACATTCATTTTTTTTAATTTTTAAAAAAAAATTACATTTTTCTCTTGAAATATTTCATCAATTGGATAATTATCACCACGTTAAAACTTTTGTTAACCTTCTCTAAAGCAAACATCTATCGTGTCTTAAGTGAGACTGATACTCCTGATATGAAAAAGTGGTCTCTATGTGTGTCAGAAATACATACTTCCAACTACAGTGAGTCTCAGTTTTGGAGTGGAATCCAGATAGTTGTGCTTTTTTTATGAATATATTATATTTTTAATGGATCTTTGCTTATAAAAGCGTGCTGCACGATGTGATCATTAATCGGTTTCGAGTTACTGATTAAGGGGTATTTACGTTTAATGACATTGTGACATTGAAAAATTATTCAAAGTTGATTTTTTTCTCAACGGTCGCTTGGGAGAAATTTTTTTGCAAATTGGAACGATTTTTTTAAATGGTCGATATCAAACATGTATCTAGCTAATTTTTTTACGATTATTATGCATTCAAAAATAATGAAGGGAAATAAGATGGTCTTTATGCTTCATTAAAATAACCATATCGTTCTTTTGATATAAAATTCAAAATGTTATTCGAATCGATAAAAATGATCAAAGCTCGTGCCATGGACAATTTGACATTTTCGTAACGTAGATGAAAGGTGATTTTTTTCAGTCGAATTTACACGTTCGAATTTATTGAAAATTTAATTTTTTTTTGTTTTTTTTTTTGTCAATACGAGGAGTAAAATTTTCATTCCGAAGATTCATTTTAGAAGCATTGATTTATAGTACGAGTTTTTTTTTTCCTAGACAGTACGGACACGAACTTGACCTGTTGGTATGAACTCTCATCACCTGTTATTCTATCGCCCAATAGAGCTACATAGTGTTTTATATTGACCTATATAGATTGTTTGGAAATTGGTGAACGTGATTGAATTCGATACATGTTCGAGTCAATAGACGTGCATCGATTTTTTTTCAAAGAGCAAAAATACTTTACTATGTTAGGATTTCTATAGACAGCATCTCACTCGTTTAAAAAAAACGAGCAAAAAATATGCATAAATTTTCGTCTATCTTGTTAAATATCCTAGCACGTTTCGAATTTACATACGATGACCTGCTTAATACAAATATTTTTTTTGCAGAACAATCTGTGATGATTGGTCACAATGGGAACGAAACTAAGAATTCAGCATTATCAGATTCAGCTTTAGCAGGTGGTTTGAGTGGTGCGTTAACCAGACTCCTGTTACAACCTCTGGATGTCATCAAAACTAGATTTCAAGTAATTTAATATACCATAATAATTTTTTATTTACATTTTTGCCGAGATAATGACCTTAGATGAGACGAATCTTGTTTTTCGCATTCTAATTTTTAAATCTGCCGGAAATTTCCATTTCAGCTACAAGTGGAACCGATATCGAGAAAATATGAAACGTCTAAATATCGCAGTATGCCTCAGGCTTTCAAAGTCATATGCCAAGAGGAAACAGTTTTCGCCCTGTGGAAAGGCCACGTCTCGGCTCAAATATTATCGATAATGTTTGGCGTCGCTCAGGTAATTTTTTGGATTATAATTCATCGTCGTCGAACCGTTGGTTAATTTTTTATGCAAAAAAAAGTTTGTTTGTAGTTTACAGTTTATGAAGAATTGACCAGAGTGACCACTCATTTGAATACCGATTCGTTGCATGGGACGGCGTTGAATTTCTGCAGCGGAGGGATTGCCAGTGGCGTTGCTACCATTGTATCGTTTCCGTTTGATCTTGTTCGCACTCGGTTTATCGCCCAAGGACAAACGAAAGTATGAAAGTATGAGCTTTTGTGTTGACATTTCATGTTGAATTTGAAATGCAATGATTAGTTTTTTTTTCAAAAAGAGCATAAATCGCAGGAAGTGGGCTTTCTTTTTTTGGGGGAGGGGGAGGAATAAGAAAATTTTGACTGTAGTGAAATTTTTCCCACTTACGAACGATTTTGCTCACTCAAAACGAAAATTCTTGACTAAAATTGAATTTTTCTGTTTTTTTCAACCGTTATGTACGCTTTTCCCTTGAAAAACCAACCCCCCCCCCCAAAAAAAAAATGGAAAAGTCTAAAAAATGTCATTAAATTAAATTTGAATTTTTTCGACTCAATATACGATTTTTCTACTCCCCCCCCCCCCCACCTCAAAAAAGCTTATGAGGAAACAACAATTTCTAAAAAATTTTCAACTGAAAACAAATTTCGAATTGTTTTGGACCAATACATAATTTTTACCATTCAAAATAAAATTGCTCCCCCCCCCCTTCAAAAAAAGCTTGTTGAAGGAGTAAAAAAAACAAAAATTTTGGCTATGATGAAATTTTTTCTGATTTTCTCGACTCAATGTCTATTTTTTTTCATTTTGACTCAATATACGATTTTTCTACTCACCCCCCCCCCCCCACTCTCAAAAAAGCTTATGAGGAAACAAGTTCTAAAAAATTTTCAACTGTAAACAAATTTCGGATTTTTCTGGACCAATACATGATTTTCACCATTCAAAATAAAAATCACCCCCTCCCCTTTAAAAAAAGCTTGTCGAAGAAGGGGTAAAAAACAAAAATTTTGGCAAAGATGAAATTTTTCCTGTTTTTTTTTGACTCAATGTCTAATTTTTTTCATTCAAAACAAATATTTTTGACTGAAATAGAATTTTTAATGATTTTTTCTCACTCTATGTACTTAGGTACGTATAATTTTTCCTTTTTAAAACAAAATTTTTTCTGTCGAAAAATGCTTATGAGGGAGACAAAAAATCAACACTTTCTGACTGGAATCCAATAGAAATTTTGAAAAACTTGAGTCGAAAATTTTTTTTAAAATTCAAAATTATTGAATAAAATGAGATTAGAAGAACTAATACCTAAAATTGAAAAAAAATTGAAATCTAAATTGAAAATTTTTTGGGGAATTCAAAAAAATGTTACTGGTAGAAGAGTTTTAAAATTGGATACAGCTTTGAAAAAAAAAATAGAATTAAATAAATGGGAAAAAATTCATGCTCAGAAGTAAAAATAAATAATTTGTTCTCATTTCCGAGTACAAATTATTTATAAATTTAAACTCGGATTAAGTTTTGAAATCTGCTTTGCGAAAAAATCTATTAGGAGTGAGTGAATAATCGGCAATGTTACAATTTGAAGACTTGAAGTAGTTGAAGTACATACTATAAACTTGAAAAATGAAATTTTAGAAAAAAAATAATTATGATATGTATTGAAATATCGTCACATTGCCATTTTCTCTCGCCAACGTTCATACCACGTTGAATACACCGGTTCTCGTCCGATCACCGAAGTTAAGCACCGTCGGGCCAGGTTAGTACTTGGATGGGTGACCGCCTGGGAAAACCTGGTAACGTTGGCACAATTTTTTTACATTTTATTCAATTTTTCTAACATGGTATCTCTTTTATTTCGTTAACTAAATATATTTTATGCTATTAGAATCTAAATTTGACCTTGAACTTTAGAAAATAACGCTAATTTTGAAAACTTTGACTAAATCTTAATTTTTCTGATTAAAAATTCAATTATGCCATTACTAGGGGAGGCCAAAATACCCTTTTTACCCCTGGTTCGATACAGCTATGCTCCATATTTATTTTTAATGAACATTACTTCGTAAAAATTATCGATCGTTTTTATTACCCAGACGTATAATACTGTTTACGAAGCAGTCACTAAAATAATCCGAACCGAAGGATTCACAGGACTTTACAAAGGATTAACACCAACTTTAATCCAATCTGCGCCTTACGGAGCTTGCCAATTTGGTTATTTTACTATTTTTTCCAAAATCGACGATCATTTTCGTAAGAAAATTCATCCAAGAATGAAATAATAACATTTTAATAATTAATTAACTAAAAATACATAATTCTACATTGCAGATATATTTAGTCAAGCTTCTCACGGAGGCAAGTCAACATCAAGTTCCTTAACTGCCGGCTTCCTGGCAGGAATGTGTGCTAAAGCTTCCACCTATCCTTTGGACCTGAGTCGAAAAAGGTTGCAAATTCAAGGCTTTCACGAAGCTAGGAAAGGTTTCGGAAAAGTAATTATTTTCAGATGTGAAAATTATTTGATAATTATTATCAATGGAATGATTTAATTCTCGATTGTATTATTTTCAGGCTTTCATATGCGACGGTTTTATCGACTGTTTGGTGAAAATTTACCAACAAGAATCATTCAAAGGATTTTTCAAAGGTTTACAACCGTCTTTGCTCAAGTCGGCGGTTACGACTTCGTTATATTTTGCATTTTACGAACAAATTTTAGAAATTTTACGAATGAATTCTCATTAATTGATTACGAAATTTTGGTTTTTTATTTTTAAGTAGATAATTATTTCTGTTGATTTATGTTGTTATGGACTTTGTTGTTGAATTAAAAATTCGTTTCTAATTTTGGTAATTTTTGGGTTGAATAGGGCTGTTGAAACTACGTCATCCTTATCAAAAAATGTGATAAGGAACTGGTGGGAAAAAGAAAAAAATCATTCATTCGTAAGTACGTATTTATACTGAATTTTCATAAATTTATTAATTACTGCAAAAAAATCAAGTTTTGTGACAATTGTGAAAATAATAAAATTCGTAGCTAAGAAAAAAAATACTTTGAAAATTCAAAATTTTCCCACCAGTTCAATTGTGACGTCAGTTTCAATAGCCCTATATTTTCATTTTGATGAATCGTGATTCTAATTACAAAATTTATTAAAATATAAAAATATAATTGACGGATACAAATTTACAAAAATAATTATTCTTGATTTACTTTTACAATTTTGGGATAATTAATAATACCGAATTTAAAATCTATACGACTTACGTAGGTACTCGAATATCATGTTCTATTATTATATTTTTCTAAAAATATGGTTCACCAGGCAAATAACCTAAAGATACATAAAATATTTTACTAATTTTTAGAAAATTTTGAACCAATGAACATGCTACGAAATCCTGTAAAACTCCAGTAGCATATTTCACGTTATAAAAATACAGTCTTGGGAAGTTTTTAAAACAAAACTAGATAATATAAATATAACACTGCGTTTTGAATTCTATTCGCAGTGTGAACATATAAACGAGTAATAAATAAATAGGTATTTTTCCTAATAAATAAAATCCTCTCTTTACATAGGTACGTACAATGGCTCATCATCGTATTCTAATTTTACTACACTTATGGTATAGTTTAGACAAGCATATTATTTTTTCATCTTTTGCCGTAGGAAATAGTGTATCCCAAATTCAACATTAGGGTATCTTTCAACGCAGGTTGGAGCTGTTTTTCCATATATTTAGTCAGCAGTGATCGTATACCACGTAAAAATATGTCTTCCATTTCTTGACTGATATCTTCATTAGAAGGATTCCTAGCTTCTGGTCCGTCAAAATAATTGTTTCCGGCCACCGATCTCTTCTGATCTTGCATTTCAACCGGTTGGCAATTATAGGCATGAATGCTGATGAAATTCGGATCCACGAAAGTAGCCGATGTTTTGATACCAACTGCTCCTGTTTTTACCGGCTGAGGAATCGCGATGAAGCCTAATCCGGCCTGTCTGAGACGTAATGTCATGTTACATTTGTCTGTTACAGATTCTAGAGGATTTCCGTATTTCATCAGTTCTTCGTTGAGCAGTTTTACTGCAGCGGTTACTATTAAATCTTTGAATATTAATTTGGCTTGGAGAATTTTAGTGTTTGGATCGAATCTGCATTTTTCGATTTTCGCCCAGTGCACGCTTCCGGGCACTTTGACTCGCATATCGGTAACGTACATGTCGACAGGGACTGATTTTAGAGGCTGATGTAGAGCGTAGCCGGTTAAGTCGATCATAGGTAAATTGGCGGTGTTTAGACGGTTGGTGGAAATTGCTCCGAGAGCTGTTTCCAGTCTTGCCAAGCAGACGTCTCCGGCTGATGGTTGGATTGATACGACACGAGATTCTGGAACCGAATAAGATGAAGAATTAAAATGAGAATTTATTTTTTTGGTGGTTGGTACTGTTGATGGGTAATATAGGAGCACGAACCTTCAGTAGGTGGTATTGGATCGTTGGCTTCTTCAGGCTCGGCTGTGAAGGTATCATTTATTGCTTTTGGCGATACATCCGGCAACGTCATTGCTAACAAGAACATCCAAACTTTCATCGCCATTTTGCTGTAAAATTAAACGTGGTTGAAAGTTCATCAATTAGTGGATGCTTTGTTAGGTAGGTAGTGAAGTAATTATTCTCTACCCCAAAAAGTCAACATGTCAACATGTTTTTGTTTACATAATGCGTGATCGTGTTGTGTTGGTAGAAGACTTTCGAACCGATATTTCGCTATATTGCTCGTTAAGTGTCAAATCTACCTAATTATTTGAAAATTTTCACCATAATAAGTAAATAAGAGAAGATTTCATTAGTTCTAGATTTCAACATTTGGCTGTTGCAGTGTCCTTAATGTAAAAGTTAATTTGAGCGAACATACGGTGAAGGTAAACCATATTTTTGAGCAGCGATTCCTCTTCGATGATTTTGAGTTTGTTTTTAAATAAATAAGGTAAGTATATAGGTACCTAAATACCTATCTACTATCTGTACAAAAACTATAAAGATCAGAGCCCGCGCATCCTTTTTTTCTCCGTAGGTGCTCACACTCTGGGGGGAGGAGCCCGGGGTGAGGGCGAGGATATTTTTCAACCCTAAACTCTGAAATCTTTCTCCCTTCAATTTTTCAATTCTGGTATTTTTTTCAAAAATAAGTACATACAGGGTGGCTCAGTTAAGGTGTGAAATATTAAAACCACGTATTCTACTTATCATTTGGAGTAAAAAATGTTATATACATGATGGGTTATAAACGCTTCATTACTGAGTTATTGGCCTTTAAAGGGGGCCCAGATTTCACCCAAAATTGGCAATTTTTGCTCTAGCAGTGAAAATTTTCGGGGGGTAGGTGGTGGAAAAAGTGAAAGGAGGTCCATAGAAACGTATATCAATTTTTTTTTTTGGTTCATAAGTAAGTGTTTTAAAGCGAAAAATGTGTTTCTGTACCAGAAAATTGGTCGAACAAGAATAAAAAATCATTTTTTTGAAATTTTATTCACTTTTAGGGGTAGTACTTCGTATTTATCACCTATTAACCCAAATTTCTGTTTTTTTTTTATTTATTGGATGCTGAGTAATTAATTTATCAAATTTCGACCATCCCACAAAATTACAATAAAAATCGAATTTAATGATTTCTCATGATTCCTCATTATTATAAAAAAAATTTCGCCTAAAATTTTTTTCTAAAAAATCAAAAAAATGGAGGGTATCTCAGCATAATTTATTTTGTGGCAACGCTGTAATTAACTTCCGCGTAAGTAGCCCCGACGCTCGTCTCGTTAAACGCAACATTTTACGGGCGTCGTGATGTGCAACGTTGCCGAATTTCCAGTTCTTTACTCGGCAATATCTCAGAAAGAACGCGTTTTGGGCCCATGTTGAATATGACATTTTTTGTTCGTATTGATAAGTAGAATATGAGGTTTCAATATTTCACACCTTAACCAAGCCACCCTGTATTTTTCAAGTTGAGAAATTTTTTCTCAAAATTTTAATTTTTTCAGCTCTTGAATTTTTTTCAAATTTTTTTTCCTGCTCTAAAATATTTAGAATGAAAATTTTTTGAAATAATTCGGGTTGGAAAAGATTTTAAGAAAATCAATGTGAAAAAATTCGAGAGAATGTCGTTTTTAAAAATTTTCAAATCAAAGAATGGAATTTTATACACTTGATATGGTAGTTGATATGAATATCAGTAAATGAAAAAATGTTGGTGAATGAAAATCGAAAAAAATCTTGGAGCTAAAAAAATTTTGAGGAAGAAATTTCAAGAGTGGAAATTTTTTTTTAGAATTGAATACATTGAAATTTTGAGAAAAAATTTTGAAACCTGAAAAAATTAACAATTTTGAGAAAATAGTACAGACATTAACGATGATTTTCATCATTGTGTTATCAAGGTGCTGTAAATCAGAAGTTCTAGGGTGAAAGTCAAAAGTCTTAAGCCGAAACTTTGTTCACATATAATATGCTGAAACGAGAGAAAGCTGAAAGCTAGTCAAAAGCTAGCTGTATGAACTATGAATCAAAAAGCTAAATCCAAAAGTTTTAGGTATTTTTGAAATTTTCAGCTGAAAGTCAAAAGCAGAAGTTTTATTTTACGGGTTTTCATTCCTGGATTTCTGTTTGGTGTGAAATTTTTCTCTTTTTTTAGAACACTTGGTACCGTTGTAATTGAGTTTCAAAATTTTTGTGGATTTTGGGATTTTTTAACAGCACTTGTTTAAAAATCCCTGTAGGTGCTCGAGCATGCCAGCACCTCCAGTAACGCCGGCCATGAAAGATGCTAAAAATGAACGACCAGTATTGATTTCAAAGCGAAAGGCTCTAGGTATATCATAGATACCCTAGGGCTGAAAAAATATAATTTGAGTTGCCAAATCTCTTTGTGTATATTTTGGTTTCTTAATTTAGGGGCAGCGGCGATTTTGGAAGGGAAAATTTGAGAAAGACAGAAAGTTCAAAGGAACTGAACATTTAAAAAAAATTTCTAATACGAATTTATCAAGAAAACCACAAAAACTTCGAATAGGTTCACGTCTCTAGTACCTATTTTTATTACTTTTTAAAAATTCTTCTAATTGAAAAACATGCAGTTGAAAACTTTTTTTTTAATTCAGTCATTTTCGTGTTGGAAGAAATTTTAAAAAATATGGATTTGGAAAAAATGTGAAGAAACCTTAGTTAGAAAAATGTTTAATAGATACCTCAGTAGGTACTAAAATATGTTTTTCAACTGTAAACTTTTTTGAAAACTTTCTCCAATAATTTCAAACTTTTCCTCAATTTTTTGAAAAAAATTCAACTTTGTGTTTTTATAAATTTTTTTCCGACTAAACAATTGGAATGAAAGGAATTTTTAAGAACATGAAATTGAAAAAAAAGTGGAAAAAATCAAAATTGGAAAAATTTTGAGAAAATGTACTAGGTTAGAAATAATATTACTGTCAAAAAAAATTGAAATTTAAATACTTAATTAGAATTTTTCAACTTTTTTGACTTTTTAAAAAATATTAATTAAAAAAAATTATTGTCGTGAATTCTTTCAAAAAGTTTGAAAGAAAATATTCTAAACTTTTTTCAAAAAAATCGGAATCATTGGAAAAAATTTTAAATTTGAAACTCTGGTTTTACGAGGGAGGTGGTAAACATTGACCAAAATCAAAAATGATCTGTTGGCGCTATCGAAGATTCAAAAACATAAGGCGTACCTAGACCTACCTACTAAGTACTAGTACTGTATGTATTTCAATGTTTTTTATGTCTAATTAAAACATCATTTGTCAGTTTTTTTAGGGTTTTTTTCACTTTTGAACTGTAAAAAAAATTTCTAACCCATCCAAACCCCAAAACATATTCATTGCTATCAATGATTTAAAAATCTTCAAAACTAGTTTCCTTCACTTATTTTTCATCTTTTCCTGAATGTAGGTGTAATATTATTCTTTAGAATCGGAATACTCCTCTCCCCTCCCTACCTAATTTCAAGTTTACTTTCTAGCTTTTCTAGAAATCAGTTGTTTTTAAACTTTGCTTCAACTATTTTTTTTTTAAACATTTTTGTTTGATTACCTGAAGAAATAGAAACCCTCTCCCAATAATTCGAGTAGGTACATTTTCACATCAAATATTTTTATTATTTTGAAAAAAAATGTTTCCATGTCAAATGGCACTTGGGGAAAATGGGGTGGGGGGTTGCTTCTCGCAGACTTAAAGGATCTCCATATTTTTGAAATCGAGAAATCCGTGTCATCTTTCATAAAGCTCTATACAGCAAATTGCCTATTTTCCATTTCTAAATGATTTACAGTTGGAGATAATGATTTTGCCTACAACGTTTCAGAGTACAAAATTTCATGCCGACACTTCGCAATTCTTGACATAACTCCTCGTATTTATTCACCTAGATATAATAGGATTACGAGCACTAAACGTATCAATACTTCGAGCCATAAATACCTCTAAATTATAATCACGAGTCTCTATGGAAATGAAATAAACAAGCTCAATTTTCAAACCACCATCTATTTTCTTTTTCAGTTAATTTACACCAAAATTTCATCATAGATATTCAACGAGGTAAGATTTTATACGACTAACAAAATAAATTAACGTAATTATGAAATTGATAACGATCCTATCAACGCTTAATGCAAGTAGGTAGGCAGATACTTTCATATTTTTTCTAATTCAACACTTTAGCACTTCTCAAAGACGATTGTGATAATTTTTATTACCTGTATGCGTATGAATATGTGCCTACCTACGTGTAATGTTTAAAAATAACTCGCAAAGTGAAAATAATAATTAAAAGTTATACAGATAGGTATTACTCCATAATTTCACTGTACGTTGAACAACATTCATCTATTATTAATACGATATTTTATATCTGATCTGATGTAGTAGTTCATCCAGAGCCAGACCGAAAGGGAGGGGGTAGAGGGAGCATCTGGCTCTTTAATAATGGAAAAATTACATTTTTAGTTTTAAAAAAAATAGATTTCCGAAGAGGAAAATTCTCGAAAGTGACGAACTTTTTTCACTTTTTTATGGGGCAAATTTTTATTTCAAGTTGGAAAAATGAAGAAAGTGGTGCTTTGAGTCAAAAAAATCGAAAAAAATCATTTCCATCAAAAATTTTGATTTTTTCCTTTTTTAAAAAATATTTTTTATTTTTGAAGTCTTTTTCAAATTTTCTTTTGGAAGGACAGCGTCCTCAGCCTTGCGACCTCTTCATAAAAACGCACTGATTAAAACGATGGTGTTGAATTTTCAACAAATTATTCTATTTATTTAAATTTGATACTAATCCACATTCACCGAAACCTCGCTCAGCTTGGAAATTAATTTTTTGAAATACATATGTGTTCAAAATAACGCTCTAAAGGTCTATCGTGTTTCTGATCAAAATAAACTGGCATGGTATTTTTTTCTTCCTTTTTTTTTTTTTTTTTCAATTCTCACTATAGTGAGTATACAAATTTTCAACCTCTTACCTGGAACTTATGATAAACTTTAATCAGAGAATTTTTCTAGAAAAATCTATCATTACACCAACACAACCGATTTCGACAAAATAACGCAAATTTTTATGGTAAAAATATTCATTTATCTGTTCCAAACGATTAAACACATTTCTTACTACGAGCAAATCGCACACGTATGTAAATTTTCTGCAATTATAATCCAATCCAACCCAACTAAGGACACTGAATCGCTCGTACATTAAAAATAAAAAAACAATATAAAATATCTCGTAAAATTCAAACTCACCCGAAATATCGCGGAAGTTGAACCGAAAATCACTCCAATATGCCGCGTAAAATCGCAAGTACAATCCCACTGGCTATAGTATAATACTGATGAATTGCAAGTGGCGAATATATGAAAGTACTATCTTCAAAAAGACAGAATAGATTGTTACAAAGCATGTGCACTGTGCCGTAGCATCTAGTGAAATTATATCTTCGGTCACGCTATTTTGAACACATCCTAATGCTTTAATAATTTCAACAGTGGCACACTGTACACAGCAAAAATTTGATGCTGAAAGGCTCGAGATTTTTTGATGACAATATGTGATATTTTTTGCATTCTTAATTTAACCAAGTTTCAATTCTATATAAATTGCAATTTCAATTCGAACTGCAGTTAGAACTGTTTTATGTACCCTCTTCTACTCTCCCTTCCTATATGTGTGAAGATGTGAAAGTGAAAATTTCCGAGATTAGTGAGAATATTTTTGCATAACTGTTTTCTTGAAGGCATTTTGTGTTTTGGGGAAAATCTCTTCTATTGATTTCTTTTGTTGGAATAATTTTTCTATATGAAATTCCGGGTATTTTACTCGTAGTAAATTAGATTCCCTCGAGCGAATATTTTTTTCACATGATCCGACCACCTACTTTTTCCAACTTGTAAACATCACATCTTCAGGTAGGTATCCGTGTAAAATTATAGGTAAATATTTTAGGAAAAACAAAATCATTATAATGAAATGTCACCTGTGACAATACATATAAAGTGGGTCGTTCATTACATGCATCATAAGATAGCGGTCATCGTTATTTGCATAGTTTTACTTTTCGGTGAGAAAAAGAACGCACCATTCTTAGACAATTTCTATCAGCTATGAAGTAATCATCTGTTGTGCAATTGCTTCCTACCAATTGGACGAGTTCCACTTCCTTTCTGATGTGTATTGATGAACGTATACCCAGTTACTGTCTACAGTATGACACAGAAGTCTTGACCACTTGAAATACTTCTCAATATCTCAGAACTGAAAAGAGATACCAAGATGGCTCAAATCATTCAAATGGCAATGTGTTCCTGGCGACGAGGACATTGAAGATCGACAATCAAACTTCCAGTTCTTCCTATAGGGTGTCCATAAATTGAGAAACCGGGTTGGGTCAAAAAATGGGGGTCCGGTGTTTTTTTTTATTGAAATAAAGTCTACACACTGAGACACTGACACGATTTAAATGGTATATTTTTTTGAAACCGGTTCAGCAGTCTCGAACCAGTGTTGTTAATATCTAAAAAAGTAGAGATATGAAAAAAAGTTTGAAACAAAAGTTGTAGAGAATTGAAAAATAATAATTTTTTGTTTCATAACTTTTTTTCCATATTGCTATAGAAAGAAGTTGTCGTACAAAAGGTTGGAGTAGGTACCTATAATTTTTTTCTCGTGTTGATAACCAGTTATCAAAAAGTGGATATATCAAAAAAAGTGTGAAATAAAAGTTGTAGAGAATTACAAACTGAAAATTTTAAGTTCTGCAACTTTTTTTTCATCTTGCAATGGAAAGAAGTTATGGCACAAAAAACTCGAGTATAATTTTCACTTTTTTAAGCCATAACTCTTTTCCACTGCTAGATGAAAAAATAATCATAGAACATGAAATGCGCAGTTTCTAATTCTCTACAACTTTTATTTCAAACTTTTTTTTTGATATCTCCACTTTTTTGAAATCGGTGCATGATGAATCCAATTTTTCCAAGTTTCTTTCTTGTGATTTTTTTTTCTAGTGTACAACCAGTCATCAAAAAAAGGAGATATCAGAAAAAGTTTGAAATAAAAGTTGTAGAGAATCAAAAACTGAACATTTCATGTTCCATATTTTTTTTTCATCTAGCAATGGAGAAGAGTTATAGCTGGAAAAATAAAAAAATTATACTCCAACCTTTTGTACGACAACTTCTATCCATTGCAAAATGGAAAAAAAGTTATGGAACAAAAAATTATTGTTTTCTAATTCTCCACAACTTTTGTTTCAAACTTTTTTTCATATCTCCACTTTTTTGGATATTATTGACAACTGGTTCGAAACTGCTGAACCGGTTTTAAAAAAAACATTCCACATTTTAATCGCGCCAGTGTGTAGACTTAATTTCAATTTTAAAAAAAGGACCTCCATTTTTTTACCCAAACCGGTTTCCCGATTTTTCGGACACCCTATAGGTAGGACTAGAAGTTTGATTATCGATCTTCAATGTCCTCGTCGCCAGGAACACATTGTCGTTTGAACCGTTTCAGTATCTCTTTTCAGTTCTGAGAAATTGAGAAGTGTTTCAAGTGGACAAGACTTCTGTGTCATACTGTAATTTAAATATGCTCGCGTGAAATTTACTTGTGCGTGGATAAATTTCATTCTACGGATGTTTGCGGGTCATACGTTGGTGATTTTGTTGTCATTATGAATGATGGTTATCTACTTACTCTCAAATTTATCGTTCAATTAACATTTTGATTATTCTGGGTGATTCCGTGTTCATTACGATGACTTTAGCAGGTACCTAGTTAAATTATAAGTAGGTATCAGATCGTCTTGGGGTATATTTCATTTGAATTCGATCATGTAAAAATGATAAGGCTTATTTCGCGTTACAAAATGTACCTAATTATAATAGGTAAGTATTAAGTACCTACCTAGTCGATATGAAGAAAATATCGTGCAACTGTGACTAACTGTCGTAACTGTAGAATAATCGTATCATCTCGCACGTTATGCTTCCTCACATTAAAACAATACAGACGACCAAGACCTCAGTTAATAATTTTATTTAAATTAAGTATAACGACGTTTTTCTCTCAATTTTTTAGAAAGTGAAAAAAAATGCATTCCACACGAGACGAATCTTGGCCAATAAAAATATTTTATTGTTACAGAAATGCATCAAACTGAAGAATTTCCTGCTCCTTCTCAAGCTACGGAAAAAACTACCTTCAAACCTCTCCAAGATCTTAAATTTTCTTACAACGAACAAAGTAACGCAACCAGCGTCAAAGGACAAGTCTCCAATGAGCTACCCGTTATAAAAATTGACTCGGCGAAAAAACGTGACCTCCGGACTCAGACTCTCAGCTACACAAACGTTATCGACGAAACGTTAAAATTGAAATTGAAAATAGCCCAGATTTACGACGAAATTTCCTTGATTGATTTCAAAATACTCGAAAGTTCGAAAAAATTCCACAACTCGAATTCGGAGCATGAAAAATTCGCCAAATCGTTCGAGGATTTTCTAACGAAACAGTACGAAAAAGTGAGCAGTTCTTTGGCTCAGCTGGAAAAAAGTGAAACTGAGTCAGCTACGTTGAGACGAGAATTGCAATCATTGCGTCAACAAGTGACTGAAAAATCGTTGAAGATTTACGAACTGGAGGATATCTGGAGGAAGTACATGACCAGTCGGAATTTTCTGCTGCATTTGTCCCATTTGTTAGGAAATGATAAAACCTATTGCGGCGTGTTTGAGAATTTGAGTAAATCTAAGATGTCTCAGATTGATGATTTATTGGCCAATTTTAAAGATATCGGTCAAATTGGTGAAGAATTTGAGGCGGCTAATTTTCAGCATGTCACTGCTGATAAAATAAGTGAATTTTTATCAAAACTAAAGAAACAAAATTTGAAAATTTTACGTTACAAATTGCATTATGAAAAATTGAAAAATATTTTCCATCATACGAATGAATTTTTAGAGAATAAATTCAAGAATAATTTCGACGAGGTTGAAAAAACCAGTCGAACTGCGAGAGAAAAATCTCAACAGGTTATGGTCGAATTGGCGATGAAAGAAAAACAATTGGAAAATTTGAAAAAGAATATTGTCTCGATACAGAGAACTCCCGAATTGCATAATTTTATTGAAAAACTTTATGAAAAATGTATTAAAATGCCTGCTTTAGAAAAATCCCATTTGGAAATGGTCAAACATATTGAAAATTATTGCCATTTATTGCTCTGCACGTTGAATTCTTTCGATCATGCTACCATTCAAAAAGCTAGACATTTGACCAAAGTTTGAGAAAATTCACTCCTGAAGGAATAGACCGCTAAATATGGACCAAATTTTTGATTTTGAAGTTTTGTTGGAGCTTATTAGGTAGTTAGGTACCTGCATATTTTAGCACACCAATGGCAAAATTTTGATTTTTAGCATTGGAAACTGGAAAGGAGAAAATGGAAGAAAAAGGGCGTAGAAATAAAAGTACATTAATCGATTTTTACCTATTTTTATTTTTCATTTTCTAGTCTCCCAGCCCTTTTCTTTTGCGCAGTATTTGAACTCAAAAATCAAAAATTTGGGGTTTTGACACCCCCCCCCCCTATTGTGCGAGACCTTTTTTTGCTTTTCAATTTTTTCCCCGCCTGGATTTTTTCTGCACGTCCCTGAGTATTAGATATTGGAACACGTCAAGAAATGGTTGGAAAATTCACATTTTGGGGCCTTAAAAAGAGAGAAAATCAACCGAGAAGATGAAATTTCGATAATTAAAAAACGAAATGATTAAATATTATTGGTAAAATTTAAAAAAAATCACCTTTCAAGACTCCCGCAAAAAAAGTCTCATCTCAATTTTGGGGTCCGAAGACTGAAAACCTCAAAACTTGAGTGTGTCTTGTCGACTCTACATAATAAATTTTTAGCTCTTAGGTGATTTGATTTGAGCTATAAGGTGGACTTTTATGTAAATCGAGTCTGGGAAAAACACGTAGGTAACATTTTTGTTTTCGCTCTGGAAAAAAAGGAGCTTCAAGGGGCTCAAAGGACGAAAATCCATGGAAATACATACATCAGGGGCACAAATCGAATTCCGTCTATCTAGCTCAATTAGGAGGTCCTTTAAGCTGGGCGACGTCAAAAAATGGCGGGAAATTAAAATTTTACTTTTTGAGCGTCAAAAGGAATGAAAATGAGCGAGAAAACTGAAATTTGGATGTGGTTAACCACAATATGGAAACTCACCAGAGGTGAAAATTTCAGAAATTTTTTTCTTTTAGGTCAAATTCAAGTCCTCAACAAAAAAGAGCCCTTGTTGGACCTTCTAATTTTTTTTTAGAGATTTCTTCTGTAAACGCAGCATTCTTACCAAATTTGACTTTTCGATTTATTGGACATAGCATTTAAGTGCTACATAGATAACGAGAAAACCTTTTTAAAATAGAAGATTCAAAACGTACGAAAAATCATTTTCCATTTCCCCTTTCAAAATTTAAATTCAATCCATTTTTTTCGAAAATCCGGTCAGTCTAGTCGTTTAAAAATTTAATACCATTAAAATGATTACACTTCATATTCAAGTAGGTCATTAGGTTGTATTTAGACCATGCTCATACTTATCAGCTGCGAATTAGGAAAGTTGAATTTTACTCTGATGCGGGCACTTCCTGCTGGAATTCATATCAAAATCTCGTGAACTCGAAACACTCAACTTCCTTCGTTCTGCACTATAAATAAAACATTACAATAAAAATATCACTGGACAAAATAATTTATTATACAAAATACCACTAGAAATTAAACTTAAAATAACACTGAGGACAAGACTGGCGGCATAACGTAAAATTTCTTTTATAAAAATTTAGTCGATAAAATAAATACCAACTTAAAATAATAAACTCGCATCTTGAAACCCAACAAACAAAGAATTAGAAGGAGGAAGGGGGCAAAATGCACATTATGGCTCATGACGAAGTACTATTCTAAAAAACTAAAAAAAAAATAATAGTTTCATGACAGAGTCGTTTTTAAAATATTAATATTACAAAACATACTTGACGTAACGAGATAATACATCTTCAAAAAAAATTTAAAAAAGGAAAGAGAAATTAAAATTTTAAAATTCCAACAAAAACAAAATCAAAATAAGATAGAAGCGTATGGGTTACATTTGTACTAAAACGACACGACGTGCAAAATGCTAAGTGGTTATTTTAATGGCAATTAGTTTTCCATTTCTTCTTCTTCTTCGTCGAAACCGAAACAGTTCTGGACGTCGCTGGAAGAGTCGATAGAATGTTTGGATATTTTCAGTATATTTTTGTTGTCTGGTTTTCCTTCTGTAAAATAATAATCGATAAGTATGCATTATATTTATTTCAAAAAAATATAATGAGTTTTTGTTATATCAAGCGATTACCATAATCAGGAGTAATGTATTGACTAGCATCGGAGTCGTCGATGTTCAAAGTACCAGCCTGGAAGTCTCCTTCGGATACTACAGCTACAGCTTGTTCACCGTCACCTCCTTGTAACTGGATGACTTCTAAAACAACGTAGTGTTGACCGTCGGCTCCTTCAATAAGCTGGCTGCCCAATTCACCCTTTAATATTTTAGTCTCGCCTTCGATGATTTCGTCTTTCATGACAATATCGTCGTCACTGGGTACGACTTTGATTTCTTCTCCGTTTACGACTTGGAGTTTCTTCTGACGTCCCATTTTCAGCGCGTTTTGGGTCTCAATGGCTTCGGAGTCTGGATCGTGCATGCACATGTGACGAATTAGGTTACCCTTGTGACGGAAGGTTCGTTTACATTCGGGGCATTCGTGAGTTTTTTCTTTTGGCGGCGGGGGGACGTAGGTTGGATCGTGGTAGAGGTTTTGGTGACGTTTGAGAAGTTGTTTTTGTCTAAAGCACTGAAAATAATAAATTTTCGATTTAAAAAATATAAATTTCATTTCATTTTGAAAAATAGTGTTACGAACTTGGTCACATAATGAACATCGGTACGGTTTCTGGTCAGTATGAATTAACATATGCGATTCTAGGTGTCGATGGGATACGGAAGCGTAAGGACATAGGTCACATTTCCAGCATTTTTCTCCATCGTGGGATTTATTATGAACCTATAGAAAATACACGAAGATAAGTAACATCATTTATTAATTTACAAATTTTTGGATCAAATTAAAAAATTTTACTTACTTTGAAAGTATATCTATCGGGAAAATTTTTACCACATCTACGACAATTGAACATTCGATCAGAAGTATGTAACTTTTGGACATGAATACGTAAATCTGTTTTACGACCGCAAGTAGCTGGACAGTGGTCGCATTTGAATACTGGTTTATCACTATCGTCTGTAAAATTCAACAAAATATTAGAAATTAATTAATTTCGAATTATTAACATGAGTATGTTTAGGACTGAGATTGGTTGGAAATTTTCAAGTTCAAAAAAATTGATTTGACACAAGAAATGATATTTTGCTACACATTATTTTTAAAAAAAATTATAAATAAATATTGACAAGTTTTTATGTTGAAATATCAAATACTGAGAGAGAAGAATGTCGAAAGGGCGCAGAAATGTTATAACTTCTCAATTTAGAGAAATAGCAATTTTAAAAATTGGGGGAAAATTACACAATTTTTGCACAAAATTTTAATGTGTATTTTAAGATGATTTTAAGTCACATAAAATTGTCATTTTTTTCATATTTTGCAGAACGATTCTTCTTATAACATGTGTAATGGTAAAATCATCATTATTTTTTCTATCGATGACGTTTTTTCAATTTTTAGAATTTTCAAGCAATTTCAACAAAAATTAAAAATTAAAAATAATAAAATTTGGCATTCCTTCCTTTCCATGTGAACATAGTGTCAGTTGGATATGATGTCCAATCCCCCCTGCCCCTCCCCAATTAGACACGGCATCCCAATAAACCATAATTGAAACATAATGTTCTAAAAGAAATAAACATAGTGCCCCTTATTTGGACATGGTGTCCCAAAAAATCTAACTCTGCATTTTGAACACAATGTGCCCTCCCCAACAAAACATCATTTGGGCATAATGTCCAAAAACACAATTATTTTGAATTTAGCGTCCAAAAAAAAACTCAATTCAAACATGGTGTTACGAAAAACTCAACGAAAACATGTCCTAAAAAAATAGTTTAGACACTTTGCCCCAAAAATTCAAATGTCCCCCCCCCCCTCCGGAAAAAATAAATAGATAAGTAAATAATTTGGTCATATGGTCCCAAAATACCCTCGATTTTGAATTTTGCCACATATGTCTCAATCTTCTTTTATGTATTGCCTTAAAAAAAAGGTCAAATACTAAACTTTTTTTCAACTTATTCCAATTTTCTTAACTGCTTAGAAATTTCAATAAATAGAGAATCAAATTCAACAAATCTGCAAAATTTTCGAGATATAATTATCAATTCATCAAATTTTTTTCTGGGTCCAACAAATATCATTATGCCAGTAGTGTATGAAATTCGGTCTACTGCTCTATGGATTGGCTCCAGCACTAGAAAATTTTGAAAACGAATTCAATATCAGACATTTCAACTAAGAGTAATCTGTTTCGAGTACTTTGATATGAGATTACTTTTCAATTCACTAAAATCGTGTAACAATTTTAAAAATCCTCCCCAAAAAAAGAAAAAAAAGTTGAAATGTGTCATTTTTTTCTAAAATTGAACGGAAATTTTTAAAGCATATCCATAATTTAAAATGTTTTTCTTTATAGAAAAAATTGTCATTTTTTAAATTTTTACTCAAAAAAAAAAAAAAAATACACATATTGTTTACCACTGTGTATCAGCTTGTGAGCTTTGAGACTGTTCGACTGGGTAAATCTTGAATGGCAAATATCACATTCGTAAGGTCTTTCACCGGTATGAATACGTAAATGGCGTTTTAGTTTGAAGGAATCTGGACTAGCGTAAGTACAATGTGGACACTGGAAATTTACAATTCAATATAATTAAGTTAGTAGTATATTGCATGGAAACAACTGACAATATTCAAAAAATTAAAAAAAAAAAGAACATAATATACCTGGTAAGGACGTTCTCCTGTATGACATCTCATATGATTTCGCATTTTACTCAATTCAACGCTGGCATAATCACAGATCGAACATTTATGAGGTTTTTCGTGGGTATGTTTGTAGCGAACATGACGAACAAGTTCACCTGAAAGATTGCAATAATTTTTGGTAATTGAAGCAAAATTTTTTGGAAATGAGGGAATGATTTTACTATACAAACCAGAAGTAGTAAATGCACTGGGACAAAATTTGCATTGGTGAGGTTTAGTACCAGTATGGGTATTGACGTGATTTTGTAACGAAGCCATTGTCTTAAACCCACGATCACACACACTGCATTTATGTGGTCGTTCTTCAGAATGAGATTTCATGTGTCTCGAGAGTAAATACCTTAAAATCATAAAATATAATTAATTTTTTTAAAAATTATAACATAAAAATATCAAATAAATCTATATGAATACCTTTTTGGACTGGTATAATCACAATAATTACACATATGAGCTTGTGATACAGTCTGCGATTTCCTGGTGACAATTTTCATAATTTTAGACTTATCATCTTCATCGACGGATTCCTAAAAAAAATAAATCTCTTGGTTAATAAACAAATCTACTGATCACCAATTTGAGCGTTTCTTACGATCAGCCTACCTCTGCGTCATTTGCATTTGGATCTTCAGCATCTTCAAAATCATAAATAGTTATATCTTGATCATCGCCTTCTTCTCCATCTTCCTTCTCTTTTTCTTCATCGTCGGGTTGTTGAACAATTAACACATAGCTCACTTCCCCCGGATTTGTTTCAGTCGGTACAATGGTAACTGTTTGGAAGGTATTTTCTCCCGAAATTAAATGACTAACTTGGTTTAGTTTAGTGACAATCTGAAAATACACCAAAATATATTCAAACCGTATAAATTTAATGTGATTTCTCTTACAATAAGTATAGTCATACTTTATTTTGATTTTCAACAACTTCAACTTCTCCGTTATTCTCCACATTATCCTTTTGATTAGATTTTTTCTGGCTCGCAGTCTCGACTTCGGCAGCTTTGTCATCTACGAATAAGTATAAATTAACAGAATTAAAATCGAAAAATTAAATTTTCTATTTAACGTACCACTGACGACTGTTACGACTTGTCCTTCCACAGTATTTGTTTGGTAAAAATATTCTCCAGCTTCAGTCACATACAAAGTACTTGCGTCAGTATTTACGTTGGATGTTGATTCGCCATCTGGAAATAAACTAAAATAAGTTTCCAAAAAATATATTCGTAGAAAAAAAAGAATAACTCACCAGCTTGAGACGATTCAGATTGAATCGTTTGAATTTCTTTATTGAAAGTTTGTAAGTAGTTCTGTATATCAGAGATGTTATCGGTGCCATCACTGCTGGGAACCAAGACTTCAATTTTAATGCCTTGATCGGTATCGATGTTGACATTTTCTACAAACGAAGCATACGAAAATCAAAAATGAATTGAAATATGCCAAAGATGTTTACGGTATGGCATGAATTACTGTAGGATACTAACCATTTTTTATATCGTTATCAGTCATGTTCGGCAGAACAATAAATCTACCTGCAATGATAAAACATTCAGCATAAATACATAATTATTTACTACGATAAGTAAACATTATAATATTTTCCAGTACATTGAATACGTAGTTCAGCACAGAAGGGTGTGTTTCAGGAGAGGTTAGGGGTGCAATCAATGTCAAGTCTAAATCAATTAATTTCATTCTCAAAGTTCCCCATAAAGCTGTCAATTTATCGGAATGTTATAATAAGCATAGTAAAAAAAAGTCGATAACTTGGACGGAAATTGATATTGGAATTGGAAACCACAATTGATAATGAAAACCCACCCGGCCACCATGTTGTTTTGTAAACTTCGTTTGTGTATTCAACGATGTGTTAGCTCACAAAGAACAAGGGAGGTAGAACTTTAAACCCGAAGTTTTCAAAATTAGTTTATAAAAGGTTTTCTTTTTCAATTTCAAATGAAACCGTAAACAGTAATCAAGATTTTGAATTAAATCATTTATACGCTGCCTATCGGTTAGAATTAGAATAAATGTTGCTTGCGGTACTCAACATAGGTGGCATTAAAGGCGAAATTTTAAACTGGAAACACTACTAGCGCTGACCCACTTATTAATAAATTGACTTTAAAATAAGTCGTACTTACTTTAAATCAAATTATTACACGATATTATAATAATTAACGAATGCAAAGTAACGATATTGATCCAATTTTCATAAGAAATAATGGAATCTAATTCAACTAACAACATAATCGAATGATGAATGTAATGCAAAAAATTCTCGCTGTTGAAATCAATGTTGCCATATACTGCGGCGTAGATTTCTCTGTTGTGTGTTTTGTTTTGAGTTTTGATTTTAATTTTAATAAGTACGAAAGTTTTTCAAACTTTTGCGATTATTAATTTTTTACTAGACACAATTTTTAAAGAAACAAGTTTACTGAGAATTATGAAAAAAAAAGTCATCACGCATAGGCATAGACCAAAAACAAATCCAGTCAGAAACGAAAAATAGAAAAAAGTACAAGAAACCGCAAAATAAGAAAGAAAACAAAAAATAAAAAACAGAAAAAGCCAAATTGCCAAAAATTAAGAAAAATAAAAACACAGCGAGATGCAAAAACTAAAACAGAGAAAAAATATTGAAAAATGACCAGAAAATAGTAAAAACAAAAAATTATAGTAAGAAATAAGATCAGTGAGCTTAATTGAGAACCTCGGTAATTGAAAACACCTCAAAAAAATCCCCCGTAAAACCCCAGGTCGAAAATTTCAATTTTTCTTATGTGTAAGTATATCAAAAACAAAATTTTCAGATTTAATGATTACAGATTACAGGGTTTTTATTAAATAAAAATAAAATGTTTTCGACTGAAAATGGGTGTTCACAACTAAGTACTTTACCTTCTCAACTTTAAGTCAAACTTTGAAAATTGATTGAAAAATATTGGGATTTCCCGTCATAAGCGCACCCAAAAATTATTCAAAGGAGAGGCTGAGAATTCGAGGAAAAATAGGGGGGATCAAGTTTCAATGAAAAAATTGAATAATCTGTTATTCAAATGGCGCTGGAGTAGTCAGGATATTTTCAGTTGGCTGATAACACATAAACCGATTTGAGCAAAGATTAGAAAAATTGAAAAAATGCGGAATTTTTTGGAACAATCAATAATTCTGAATTAGTAAAATTTACCTGTTTGAATCAGTGAAATGAATTTAGCTGGAATTGGAAATCAGTGATTTTTCACTGAAAGAACAGTTTAAAATCATTAATTGTTGATGAAAATTTTTCACTGATTCTCAAAGGCAGAATTTCATCAATGTTTATTCAAGAAATAGAATAAATCAAATACTGCCCGAGCAAAGCGAGGACGAATTTTTTTTTTGAAAAATCATGCTTGAAGAGCCAAAAAATGGACTGTTTTTCACATTTTTGTAATAAAAAATTATCTTCCAAGGGGGGGGGGAGCTCAAGCCCCCTGAGCCCTTCCGAGTGCGCTTATGTTTTCCGTAAAATCAGGTTAAACGTTAATTCATAGAAAAATCAGAGAAATTCAAAAATGAAATGCAATGAGAAAGAAAATATATAGTATAAGAAAATGGAAACTATAACAAAAAATGAGAAATTGAAGTTCAAAACAACGAAAATGGAGAAATAAATCATGACTCATGACAAATTCATAAAAAAATAACAAAAAAACAAAATGACGGAAAACAAGAAATAATGAAAGATTATAAAACAACCAAAACAATTGAAAATTAAAAATGGAAATTGGAAAGTAGCATGCGAAAAAGCTAAACGCTAGAGTCTGACCCGCACCCAAACAACTTTTCGTCTTATCACTGATTATGGACTTGGAAAATTTTCGAAACTTCGCCAAAAATTAATAAGTCGGTTAGAAAATACAAAAGTAACTTGAAACAAAAGATTTCTCAAGTAATTAGTTAGTTATTATTATGAAATATAAACTTTTTTTAAATTTAGTTTCCTTTTATTTTGGTTCAGTGATGAAATAAGTCCTCAAAAATATCTGTATTCCACGGATAAAAAAATGTTCGACAACATTAAAAAATGCACATGATAATAATCATTAATAATGAATTGTATTGAAAATTATGAATATGAACTTAGAATCCTGAATTCTTTCCCATTAGATCGTGTGTTAGTGTTACCCCAAAACTTTGCTTCTTTTCTTTCAAAATTAGGTGCGTGCTAGGTTAGCTTAGAACTTAACTTTATCACACTTTAAGAAATCTTTCTTTCAAAGGTATTATGTACTGTACATTTCCGTCATTTTCTAATTGCCTCAAATACTTATTAGGAAAAGATTTAAGTGTATTTGTGTATTACAATTAATATTGAATATTAATACAAAAATAGCAATTTTTTTCTAAGTCCATAATCAGTAATAAGACGGAAGATTGTTTGGGTGCGGGTCAGACTCTAGCGTTTAGCTTGGAAAAATACAAAATAACAACAAAATGAAAGAACTTTTCCTGAAAAACATTGACAAAAACAAAAAAACTACTGAACAAACGAGATGAATGAAAAATTAAAAATACCATGGTGAAGATCATAGTACAAAAACTGACAAAAAATTCAAACAATAAGAAAAATAACATGAAAAAACGAAAAATCACAAGTAATGGAAAATGATGAGAAAATGAGGAAGAAATCAACAAAAAACAAAAATGACGGGAAAAGTCAAAAATAACGGAAAAAATGAGCAATGATATAAACAAAAAAAATTGAAAAAACAACGAAATAATAATTAAAAAATGACCAAAAAACAAAAATAAAAAATTACAAAAAAACCTACGAAACAAAAAAATAAAAATAACAAAATAGGTAATAAGAAGAAAATAACAAAACTGAAAATGAAAAACGACAAAAAACAAAAAATACTTCATGAAAAAGGATTTTAAAAAATAAATGATGAAAAAATTGAAAGCAATGAAAAAGAGTAAAAATTGAAAAAAAATAGGTAACGAAAATGACAAACAATGAAAAATAGATAAAAACTCCTCACTAGAAAATTTTTCAGTTAATGCGAGAGAAAATCTCATTTTCGTCATCAATATAAGTATAAGGGGGGGGATGTTAACCCCCAAAAAACTCTTATCTAGCGACACCATACATTGAATTTTTGCTTTAGCTAAATTGTTACAACACAATTATATGTATTTATTTCAAAAATATTTTTGATTAAACAATGAAATGAATATGGTGCAATAATATGCAAGTTGCATTGCAAGTACCATAAGTAGTCATTAGTCAAGCAGAAATTCTCAATTTTGGCCTGATACTTTCCACCGATACTCTGTCATCTGTGAGTTGGGAAAAAATGTTTTCCCTTTTTTTCCCCCTGTTCGTAAAGGCATCCATTTTTGTCCGTTTCGCGCCACTATCCGGTAGGTAGGATCCTATTTAAATTGGGAATGAGTTCGCAGCTTCGGCCATCTGTCGTTTCTAGATTATGCCATTTCAGTATGATTTTTGAAGAGGAAAATCACTCGATCAGCTGATCATTATCCGCGCCAATTTTTTTTAAATCATGACTCATCGGAAAATGAAGCAAATTCGAGATCCAAGTATTCGGCAATTTCGGTATCGATAAAAAAAATTCTACTCATTTTATTCACCTCGGTGTTAATTCACCTGAACGTAAATATAAAATAAATTTTTCCTTCCAGATGAGATAAAAAACAATCCTTCAATTTCGTCAAGAGATTTATAGCAACCCATTGTGTTTTTTTCCATCAATCGTCGTTCTATTAGCATTAGCTAACCAAACTACCAAACATTTACCATTTAGCTTAACCCACCGAAGTCGTGAATAATTCAAGGTCTCGTTGCAGCAATTATTTCATCCATGATTTCGTCCTTATCTAACCTTTCACGTATATTACGCTGCTCAATCATCGTAACAAGACAACAGAGAATAAACTCAAATTCAATAGATTTTCCTATATTGAACAAATATCAGTAACACAAACATAAAAATCGAGAGTATTAATTATCATTAAATCGACACTGGCATATCGAATTAATACAATTTATAAATAAAATTGCACATTAAAAATATATAGTAAGTATTAGGTACTGCGCCGCGTGTTCAACATTAACAAAAAAAATTAGAAAAGAAAAAACACAATTTGATAAAAATGACTCGAAAAAATATTATAATACAAGATAAAAACATTTTACTACATTCGATTCGTGTGTTCTTTCAAACAAAAAACAAACTCATCTTAATTTTTGTTAATTCTACTGAGCAAACATATTTTTTACAAACGAATAAAATCCAGTGTACAGAATAACTACTTGCCTGGTAAAACACACATCAAACATGCAATTGCGAGAAAAAAAACTACCAAATGTGGGTGATTGTCATGGTAATAACAATAGAATTTGGAGACGAAAAAATCTTACAGAAAAATGATGAAAAATAAATACAATAAATCGAGGAAGAATGAGAAAAAAAACAACAGAATCTACACGACTTTAAATATAAATTTGAAAACCCCAGACAAATTCTCAAAAGTAAATCTGTCGACTCTGCATAATTTTATGTTTTAAAAAAATACAAGATATATATTATTATCACATATGTAAATATTGCAAAACGCGTTTAATTCAAATCGAATGACGTATTTAAAAACACAAAACAAAAAAACAATGAGGTAAAGTAAAAAAAAAATTAATACACGACAAAAAGTATACAAGAAATAAATACGTAATTGGAAAAAAACGAAACACATTTCGCAAGAAATTCTACATTTCGACGTTTGATTCATCTAATCTTCTTTTTATTTTGTTTACTTAATTTTTTTCGTTTTATTATCATACCATAAAGTGTATCTAAGCCTTCCTGCAGGCCTTCTCCGGTGATGGCGCAGGCTGCTTGTATATGCCATAAATGGCTACTGCTGCCATTACCGGTGATCTCGTGTAAACCTAATAATTTTTCTAATTCCTTTGAATCTTTGGCGCCCGGTAAATCTTGTTTATTAGCTAAGACTAGAATAGGAACGCCGGCGTTATCCGGCGATTTCGCGGTTTTCAGAAGCTCCATTTTGGCCTCCTCCATACGTTCCATATCTACGCTATCGACGACGAACACGATACCATCGGTGCATCTCGTATAGCTCTTCCAAAGAGGCCGCAGTTTCTCTTGGCCGCCGACATCCCACATTAGGAAATTTATACCCTTCGAACGACCAATGGTGCCTTTGATTTTTTCGCAATTGAAGCCTATCGTAGGAACCGTGTTCAGATATTGGTCGAATTTCAGTCTGTAAAGTGCGGTCGTTTTGCCGGCGCTGTCTAAACCCAGCATGACTATGTGGAGTGTGCCTTGGCCAGTGGGCAGTGCGTCTAATAACGACGAATTTTTCCCCATGGTTGCGCCCATTTCAGTTTTCCCAGCATACCACGACCTGAAATCAAACGAATATGTTAATAATCTAGATAATCTTGGTACAGGTGTGAAATTTTCAAGAAAAAGTAACTCTATAGTAATCTAAATAAATTAAAAATATAAAACATTTTAAATTTATCTGCAATATTGATTATAAACCTCAGTTTCCCTCTTCCATTTTTCACTTTTATGGAATTTCTTCGATCATTTGAAAAATCGCAAAATTTATTAAATTTTTTAATTTGATTTTTTAAAAAGAATTATTATGTACATGGTATTAAAAAACTCATGTGCTAATTTACAGGAATCGATTCAAAGAACTTGTGATTCAAATTTGGGCAAATTTCATTTAATACAATTGGAGTTCGAAACGATCGAAGAACTCCATAAGAGCTCATATATTTCGTCAGGGGCAAGGGCATGTTTCATTGATCATGGATATGAATAACGAATATACGTTCTCTTCATTGATAAAATCAATCTTTCAATTTAATCGTCTACGAAAACCAAATATTTTTCGTGTTTGGTATCTTTCATGATAACTACCAAAATTTAAAAAATAAAATTCGTACTTCATGAATCATGACAAGCTTTCGTACTGCGATTATCTCTTCTAATCTTCATCACCCCCCCCCCCCACCCGTACATTCAAAAACGTGGCATTTTTACGTCACAACTTTGATGTAACAGTTCGAATCATTTTTTCAAATAGTTTGCCAGTGACACAACAATATTGTCAAATTCATAATGTCGTAAGTAGAACGTAATTTTTTTGGGCAAAAATCGTCATTTTTCATCTTTCTCCCCCCCCCCCCCTCAATCACTATCAAAAATCACTCAAACTCGATCATAAATATTTTTCAGATAAGAAAAAATGGAAAATTAGAAATACCGTCCTAAAAAAATTAAATCTACATGAAAAATATTTTCAAATAAAGAAAAACTATTTACAATCAAAACAAATTATCAAAAAATTGAGCAAAAATGGCACAAAATGGTTGCACTTAATTCAAAATTTTAAAAGCACAAAATCGTTTTTTAAAAAAATAATTCAAAGATTGTAATTTTTAAAAATCCAACTTCTTTGATGTAAGGAGTTCACAGGAATTTTCTAAGCAAAAATGGGGGGAGGTGAATGATTTCGAATTTTGAACATCGTTCTTGAACTATTCTTTCACTTGAGAAATTTGAACAATTTGTTTGAAAGGAACGAACTCAAAATCGAACGAATAAGTCGTTCACAAACGATTCTCGAAAAATGAAAAATTGAATTAATTTATGAGGTATTTTCGAACAAGTTTTCAAAAAATAGGATGGTTCTAATTAAAATGATTCTGGGATCTTAACGTCAACTCCAGAGACAAGCCAGCACAGCTAAATCTTTCAGATTTAGAGCATTCAATTCTCAGAAATTTTTCAGTCGAAAATGTCGTTTAAAAAAATATTAAATCCTCGGGGAAACGAGTTGAAGATGCATAAAGCGTGATCGAAAAAAAATATGTAGATCAAGGGAAAACAATCAAAAAAGTTAAAATTGCTATCTTTGAAAAAACTGAAACTACAGTTCAAAGAAATGGGTTTATTTGAAGCCCCTGAATTTATTTCTGGGAGGATTCTAACTTCAAATTCAAATCACGATCCGCTCGGGTGAGGGGATGGACTCAAAAAATATGTACTTTGATACTACATATCTAGGGAGCGAGATACTGAGGTCTGAGATACATATTTTTTGACCCCCTCGATTTTTTTTTTGGTCCTATGACCCCCCCCCCCCCAAAAAAAAAAAAAAAATTAAAAGAGATTCGAGGAAGGACGAAGGAGGAGATGGCCAAAATAAAACATTTTTCGAGGTCTTCGACTCTTCGAACAAACAAGGTGTTGATAAAATTCCGAAAATTAAAATTCGTGTTTTTTCGTTTTTTCGAACTATTTTTTGAAAATATTCGAGCTGTTATGAGAATTTTTCGCTCGTTTTACCAACACAATTTCATCTCTCCCTTTCAAAAAATAATACAAGATTTTCTTCCTCATTTTTTATATTAAACCTCTCTTTTTCAGGAAAGTTAATTTTTTGAATCAAAGTCCAAAGGTAAATGTTTTTCAATTTCAACTTTAAAAAAAACTTCTTATCTAGTTTGTTGTCTGACAAAATTTCATATTGAAAAAACAAGACTTTAGCCTATAGCAGAATATATTTCCAAACATTTCACGATTTTTTTTTGTAGAGGGGTCAAAAATTTATTCTTTCATATCACAATTTTTTTACCGAGTGAAAAAAAAGCAATTATTGAAAATTTTTTAAACGGATCAATTCTAAAATTCTGAAGAAAGGAGGAAAATAAAACATTTTAAATTTGAAAGGAATGGGGAAAACGGGAAAAAAGCAGGAAATTTGGAAATTTTTGACAAAAAGCAGGATTTGCCTCCCCTCCCCCCTCCCTCCCCCCAAAAAATCGAATATTTTACTCATTAACGTTACACAGCGAGCCTGGAGAAAGGAGACCATTCCAAACGCACACAAAGAATACTTTACATTTTCGAAGAGGTAGGTTCTGAATTTCGCAAAAAATTGTGAGGTGGAGGGGAGGACGGTAGGAAAGGAGTGAAATTCATATTATGATGAAAAATCGTGTAATAGGTATATCGACGTCTAGAAAAGTAATGTAGTAGATTACGAATTTTGCATAGACGGTAGGAAAGGGGGGGGGGAGTTAAATTTAAATCCTGATGAAAAATAACATAATATACAGACATCTGAGTTTTCGGGGTTTGTCGAATTCGGATTTTGCAAAAAAAATTGGCGGGAGGGGAAAGAAGTGAGGATAAGACGAGGTTAAATTTAAATTTTGATGAAAAATCGAGTAATACACTGAAATCATATTCACTCGATGAGAAAAGTAAAATGGTATTTTCTAATATTTTCAGATTTTATTCATCTCTCCTCAATTTCACTCTAACCTTTGACTCCATCGATACTGATAAAAATTATACCAAAGAAACGAAAAAATTCTACAGGTAAGAAATGTATTTAGGTGTTCGATATCGTTAGACTACATGAAAAGGGGTGCGGGGGGGAAGAGATATTGAAATTTTAATAAAAAATCATAGAATATACAATTTTTAGTACACCTCAACAGAAAAATTCTCTTCTTGGACGTCGAAAAGCAAAATTTATTATTAAAAGTTGAAGAATGGATGATTTCCAAAAAAAAAAAATAACACAAAAACGAATAGAAATACTACCAAAGCAAAGGAAGGTCAAAAATCTCAAAAAAATTTCAACTAAGCAGCCAATTTGAACTTTTTTTGAATTTCGTTAATTTTTCCACGAAAATAGTAACTTTTAAGACAGAACAGTATCCAACAATAATTTTTGAGTGTAAAAAATGGCTTTTGCATGCAAACACGAATAAAACTATTCGCATCGACGCCGCTTTGATAATCAAACCATCTGAGCGTTTTTGGCTCGAGATTCGATGATGCAAATAGTAAATTACATCGATCGCCGCAACTAAACCGTAATTTTATTTTCCATTAGAAAAAAAAACTCTAATTGCTATGCGGTTAACGTAAACACAACTTTACAAGAACCAGAAGTGTATACGGAAATAGATATTTTTTCTCTGCGTACAAAATATAACAATTCTAATTGACTTTCAATACGGTTAGTTTTTTTTTCTTGCACCGTGCAGAGATTCGGAGAACAGCTTTCTAAAAAGTCTTCATTCGAGAAAAATAAAAATAAATTAGTCCGGGCTGAAAGTAGGACTGTACTTTGTAATTCAAAATAAACAGTCGTATGTTTCGTTGGCATAAATTTTCAAACTCTATGTTCGAAAAAGCAACGGTATAATTTCATTGTTTTACTATTTACTCGCAGATTTTTTTTTCTCTTTCAATTCTCTTCGGAATATGGAACGTTCCCCCTCAGATTATACAACTCAAGTTGAGCACAAATGACCGCTATTTTTTCCATAATCCAGAATTCCGTCATTGTTCTAGTTATTTAATATTGAATAAATAAAAGAAAAATGGCACAAGCTGTTCGGTATCGAGAAAAAGAAATAGTATTTTTTATTCATAAGGGCAACTTTCGCGATAAGGATTTTTATTCGTCCGACTCGGCGATCAAATATCTCAGTTGAGAAAAAAATAAATTTTTGATAAGCTTTCAGCTTTATTAAAGCCCAATGATATTCGCATCCTTATCCGAGATAAGATTAGGTGTAATTCCAAAACAAAATAGAAATTTGATACGTAAATGTGCTTCTCTTGTTCTCGGTTAATCGATTGTTATCTAATTGAAAATCCATGGTTTCGAAAATACGTGAACGTAGACTACAATTAACCTTATCTAAATCGCATACAACACGCACTGAAAAATTACAAACAAAGTTAATATTGTTTTCATCAACCTTATAAGTCATCGAAACTTTGATTTGGGGGGAAAAAATTCCCGAATCGAACACGCTACTAGGAGGAAAATAATCGTAACTCGTAATAGCTAAATAGCCACGATACGTAATTTATTTAACCATTTACGACCGCCATCGACATCGACACTGCGATTCGTGCTGTGTACCTAGATACCTGTACCTACATAAATATACACCGAAGACCTCACAAGTAGATAACTCAATCAATACCTTGAAAAAAAAACGTAGGGATGGTGATTATTACACAAAGTATTGAAGTAGAAGACATAATAAACTCATGTATACTATCGTGTGATAAAGTTCGAGAATTTGGAGAGGTTTCGTGATCGAATTCATCTTGTCGATGATGATGCTAGTTTAGGAATTTAAGATGAGTTATGGTGACAAATCAGACGATGATGGTGCATTCTGAATGGTTATTTGAGATGCCAATTTTTTTTCAAAACAAATCTATGGAAATGATTGATCGAATCGAAATAACTGATCGAATTACTAATTCAAATAGATTCGGGTTATTTATCAATTAAAATTTATTTTTAAAAAGGGACAATTATTGATTGATATGAACAATCAATAAGAATAACTAGTGTAACGAATTTCAAATAGATAATGAAAAAATCTAACAATCCATTAGGCATAAAAGAAAATCCGATGACTCCTTCTCTCTTAAACCCTTAGTAAACATAATGTAGTTTTATTCTGCTCATTCGTAATTTCAATTCATTCGAAAATCATCCAAGTTCCTATTAAAAAATATAAAAAGTCGAAAAATGTTGAAAAAATTCAACAATTTTTGTATATAAAAAATTCACGAAATGATTAAAATTTTTTCAATTGGAAAAAAATGATTTCTAAAAACCTAAGAACCAAAAAAAAATCATACTTTGCATTATTGAAAACAAAAAACTTTTAATCTATTTTTTCAACAAGCAGTAAAAAAGCTTGATTGATATTGATCAATTTTTTTCAATTCAAAAATTTTTAAGAAAAAATAAAAGAACTTTGTACCTATGTAAAAAAATTATTTTAAAGTTATTTTGAAAAAAAGGTCACTTTTTGTAGAAACCAAAAAAATTTACATTGAATGATGAAAATTGAAAACTTGATTTTTTTTCCAAAACAATAACAATATGATTTTTGCTTTTTGCTGTTTTTAAAAAATACTAGTTCTTTAAAAACACGAAAATGAACCTCAAAAATGAGCGTAAAGCTTGAAACCTTACAGCAAGAGATTGGAAAAGAAACAAGGGTAAAACAGCTAAAATTCCTTTTCGTTATTTTTGCGAGGGGGGATTTCCATGTAAAAAATTAATGAAAAATGCGAAAAAATTGACGATAAAGCAAGAATTTGGCTAACAATTTCCTAAAAAGAAACTCAAAGAGGGTTCTAAATCTCAAAAATTAGGAAATTTGGATTTCTGTTTTTAAATTCCATTGTAAGTAGCCTGAAATTTCGAAAAAATAATGGCACAAACAGGACTTCTGCAATATCTGCAAGAAAAAAGAATATCAAAATTTCTACATTTATGAGATTAGGAGCCCTTTTTGAGGCACTTGGGGTATAAAACATTTTTCAATACGATTTTTTCGAATTCTTGGTAACATTTTCTATTACAAGGTGTCTAACAAAATTTGTTGAGCAAAAAGCTTTACTTGGTTTGACCTCTTTGCATGACTTATTTTACTTTTTTATGGGCCACCCCCTCCCCCCAACACAGAAAAAAATTATGAAAAACTTCAAACCAATATAATTTAACAGAAATTTTAATTTTTATGAATAAATCTGAGAAATATGATTTAAAAAAATCGCAATGAGCTCTTTTTTTAACTTAAATTATTTTTTAAAAGCGAATGGAATTTTTTTTGAAAAAAGTTTGACCTTTGAGTCAAAAAGATGAACTTTGCCTGACTAGCTTTACGTCTCGATCAAATGCTTGACTGAAGCTTCATCGTTATAGACACACCTTATTTCTGTCGTTCTTTGAAAAAATAGCAGGAAACGACGGATTTAGAATATTTGAAAATAATTGGTAGGTATTTGTTGTTTTTTGAGAAACGATAAGAAATGACAGATTTACAAAATTGAAAATTGGTCGTTTTTCATCGTTTTTGAAGAAACGACCAGAAATGACTATTTTCCAATTGAGATCATTTTAAACTGGTCCCCTTTTCATCGTTTTTGAAGAAACAACCAGAAACAGGTTATCCAGGGTGTCGAACAAAATTTGTTGGACAAAAAGCTTGACTTAGCTTGACCTCTTTGCAAGACTTTTTTAAAATTATTCTATGCCCCCTCCCACCCCAAAAAATCACGAAAAACTTCAAACAAATGCAAGTAATTTTTAAAAAATCACGATGAACTTCTAAATTTAAATTTTTACGAATAAATTCAAAGAAATATGATTTAAAAAATCGTAATGAACTCTTTTTTTATTTAAATTATTTATTAAGGATTTAATGAAGATTTCTTTCTATAGGTACTTGAAAAAAAGCTTGGTCTATTAGTCAAAAAGCTTGACTTTGCATGACTAGCTTGACTAACTTGATCGTTAGACACCCTGTATTAAAATTCAAGATTGGTATTTACATAGTAGAAAGCATTTTTTCAACCATGCTTTTCTCGAGAAGTTGATTTTACAGCTCCCCCCCCCCCCCACATGAAAAACGTAACCATTCAAGGGTATGTACTGAAAATTTTAGCAATTCGTCTTAAGATTTAATACATGGGAAAAATTTTTTCAACTTTCTCAATATAACTATAAACTGGGTACCAAGTGATACCAACTTTGAAAAAATTTCTTTCTGTAAAATTGTATTTTAAAAATCTTTAAAATTTAAAAAACAATAAAATCTTGTAAAAATAGTACGAAAAAACAATTATTTGAAAATGCATAGATAAAAAATCCAAAAAATTAATTTTTTCAACATTATACACATTGAAAAAACAATATTGAATATAAAAATTGTAAAAATTATTTTTTTTATACAAAATGTTTAAAAAATAATTTTCATTTTTTCACTTCAAAATGCTTTCTACTTTTGTAAAATAAACAATGAAAAATTACTGAAAAATAAATCAAGTGCACAAAATTATCTAAAAAGAAATTTTCATTAAAAAAATATTAGGTATGAACTTCAAAAAATATTGTTTTATTATACAAAAAAAAACCACAAAATAATTGAAACATTATATTTTCTCTGGTGTTGCGGGGAGGGGGGGGGGGAGATTTTAAACGAAATTTTTCATTTCATTCAGAGGACAAAATTTCTCTCAAACATCAGTACAACCCAATTTTTTCCAATTTTCCACCCCCTTCTCCCTCAAATAAAATCTTTTTAGAATGAAATCGTGTAAACTTAGCTATTTACCAAAAAATATCTCCATCCATCATTCGTCACTTCAACCACTATCAAAAAATATCAATTTCCCAAAACACCACACCGAATCACTCCAAACCATCACAATCTCCCATCTAGAAACTATGCGCTCCTACGCAAACACCGATTGAAATTTCCAATCTAAATTACAATTTCGAACCGTGCACATATAAAGTAGCACATCAAACCCAAAATCATAAAACGGCCGAACTGAACCCGCGTGCTTTATACTTTCTCAATAAAAAACCCATAAAAAACTTTAATAAAAGGCTTTCTCAAGATAACCCATTAAAAATTCTCATTTTGTTCTAAAGCTGCAAAATAGACCAACCAACGTGGCTAGATATCTCGAGTTGAAAAAATAACGCAGATCGACACATACTCGTCCGACTACGCGCGATTAATTAATTTAATCCAGTTAGTCTCTCTCAAATAGAGACGATATAGTTGAATTTTTCGCAACGTATTTTCCACCACATCATTCAACATCACGTACTCATACCCAAACATGATATACCTACGACATGGACGTATTTTTACACAAAAAAAATAATCTACCATGTATAATATTACATACCCAGTTTGAATAAATCAAAATGAAATCTTTCAGGTGCAGGTGCGCAAGCGTGTGGGATACACGTTGATGAAAAAAATGCAAGTAGGTGTGAGAAGGCGCGTGGGTATATTATTTTAACGCATCTTGAAACTTTTTATACTTAAATACGTCTTTTCCAAATTTGTCCGCGAACACGACGTATTAAACGATTTTATCGAATGATTTCCGGTCTACAGCGAGTAGAAAAAACTACCTAACCAAAAAAAAAAAATGAAAAACTCGACGTAAAATATACCTATATTTAAATTTATTTTGAAACTATGGTTTTATCTTGATTTTCGATTTTATTCTTTAAAGCCATATTCGAGGCGTGATTACAGTAATTACCTCGATACCTTAGGACGACTTTAGCTTTGCGGTGAAGCGTATTAAAACAGTAAGTTCGTCGCTGGTCTCAGTATTACGTTCATTAAGCGGAAAATAATTTTACTAATACCGCCACATTGGTATTTGAGAAAAATCATAGGTATAGTACAAAGTCCTCCATCGGACCTTCGAATTTCCCTCGTCCCCTATCCCACTGGGATTCGAATCCAAGTTCAATATCAAATTGAAAATTAAAACGTAATTCGATTCGGAATCCCGTATTGCTTTCTAATCGACAAATTCATTTTGAAAATATTTCATTACCGAATAAAGTAAAACTACGTTGAAATTACTTTTCGTTTTCGCCGATACGTGAATCATGAATAAATGATAATTTTTAGAAATAAAATAAACAACAGCGATAAATTCTACGCGAACATTTTTTCCAAGTACTCGATGGTGTAATTTCATCTAAAAATGTAGTGCATTCGTCTAGAATAACATCCAATTTCAAGGTTCGATCGAATTAATTATGATTTTCCATCAGAAGCCTTCTAATTCTAAAATAATTATAGATTACTTTTTTGGGTTTCAGTGGGTTTTTTTCGAACGAAAATTTGTTCGGACTAATTACTCGGGTTTCAAACAAAAAAAATGAAAAATAAAGGGAACGTAATTATCGAAAAACAAAGATGATTAAAAAGCATCGGTATTCGTTTGATGTTATTTACTCGAAATGCGAAATGCCACAGCTTTGCGAAAAGTAGAGAAAATTAAGTTGCTTTGGCAGTTGGCACACGTTTCCTAGTTCAAGGCCGATCAAAATTTTCTCCAAGTTTCATTACTTTAAGTAGATAAAAGTTTAGCCGACAGATGAGATGAAAGTTGACATTACATTCTTGGAATTCTACGCGTGCCAAAAAAATAGCTCTCTTATGGATTACGATATTATTCCAGTTTGGTGAAAAATTTCGGTTTATGGATTTAAAATTTTAATTAAAATGATTTCGAAAGGAATTTCAACCAGGTCTGGAAACATTTTTAGTTGAGAGTTTTCTTTTTATGAACATGAAATGTTGAAAAAACAAAATTCGAAAGAAAAAACAATAAATTCAAAGAGAAAAACACAAATTTTGAAGTGATGATTTTCAGATTTTTCCACATCCCTTTACACAGAATTATTGACGAGGATAATGCAAGAATTATTCCGCACTAATCTTTTGAAAATTCGCCAAAAATCGAAATATCCACGTCTGTGGCTGAATAATTGTTTCTAAAGCACGTGATTTCTATTCTAAGAAGAAAAGTTGGATCGTGATTTAGAGGTTATTTTCTAAAATCTTCTAAATCGACGAAATTTGCTCGAAATTCAAATTTTTGAATATTTTGTTATAGGTACCTACTTTTTATAGAATTTGAAAATTTTATTGAATTTGTTAGCTCAGCTCCCAATTCTCAAAATCTCTCGTGTGAGCTCTCTACTGATCAGCTGATTCCTCGATATACTATAAAAAACAATCAATGTTTCAAAGATACTTATTTCGTGATGTAAAATCAAATTTTAGAGAAACCTTTTTCTAAAGATGAGGGCAACTTTTTATCTAGAACTTGAAAATTATTAATGAAAAATTAAAATGACTGAAATACGAGCATATCATTTTTATCAGCATCGGCAGAAGTAATAAAAATTTGCAAAGCGAATTTATGACTTTTTCATGTTTTCTTCGTGACTATTTTAATGAAGTTAATGTCTTCGCAACGTAATGATCCTCTCCTCTCACTAAAAACATTTTCTTCCCGTAAGAATAATTTTAATTGATAGAAAATAGCAGGATTATTCGAACAGTGCTGCCATTCGACGAGAATTCTTAAATATGTTAATTTTCAATTTTACGATTTGATTTCACGACATTTCATAGTTTTCATAATTACTCTTTTGAAATCATTACTTTTTAGGAAAAAGGGGTGGGACTCAGAGATGGGAACTGAAACTTGAACTAAAATGGAAGAATTGATACTGAAATGTGAAAAAAAAAAACTGAAACCGGAACTAAAACTAGAACTAAACCAGTGTGAGTTTTACCAAAGTTCTCACTTTCAGAAAAAAAATTAATGTCTTATTTATTTTACTTCAATCTTTTTATGTAAATTTTTCAGTGTTTTGATTTTTAACTTTCAATGTTTATACGTTCTTATGTAAAAAAAAAATTGTTTTTTTGTCATACGTATTTTTTTCCATATCTTGAAATTTTAAAGTTCCAAAAAATAAAAAAGAATTGAAAAATGGAACTGGAACTGTAACTAAAACTGAAACTTAAAAATTTTAGGAACTGGACCTGAAAAATTTGTCAAATATATTTGATCGTGTGGATCGGGTTTTAAGAACAGAAACTGAAACTAATATGATTTCAATTTTCTTTCACTGACAGGGCCATATCGGTCTGAACAGAGGGGGCAGAAAGAACAGCTCAAACCATGCAGATACTATTACTATGGTCTAAGAAGAACAGCTTCCCCCCCCCAATAATGATAGAGTTATAGTTCTAGTTGAAAAAATGTTGAAAATTAGAAAAAACACCACTTTGATAGGGATTTCCCGATTTTTTCCCTCTCCAAGAACCTAACTTTGGTACCTCCATTGAAAATAAAATAAATAAAATATACCTTTCCAACTTACAAGGAAGCCCCTAAACATCAGGTTCGCTGATTAGAAAAGAAATTGGACAGTTTGAAAAGGCATCAAATGAAAAATGAAAAATTCACAAAAAAATTTCATAATGTAAAATTTATTATTTGCTAAAAAAAATTAATATAATTATGTACTAATCTCTAAAATTTGTTCAAAAATATCTCAAAACGTTAATGTGAAAATATACCTACCTATTAAAATTTAAATTTAGAAAAATACCAGAGAACATGAAAATTTAATTTTGTGACACTAAAGTTTCTGTAACATTCAAAAATACAGTCAATTTTTTAAAATTTTCTGATTTCTGATGTCATATAATTTCGGACTTATGACATGATTAATTTTTAGTGCTCCGTCCCCTTTCCTCCTCTCTCCTTCCCTACTAAATTTAAAAAATATTTTCAAGAATTGAAGAGCATATCTCAAAATCTCATACTTCATAAATCAATTTCTGTTTCCAGCACTTTCTCAAAATTCTACTGCGCAACTTTTTTAGACTAAATCAAGAAAAGACTTCCAGCTCAAAAACATACACAAAAAATTCCCCTTAAAAAGAAAAGGTCAAAAGTTTGTTTCAGGGAAAAAAATTTAATTTTCAATATTGCTAAAAAGGAAGGTATCCCAACCGGCAGCAAAATTTTGGGCCGAAACAAAAATAAATCGAAAGTACACCATAAAAGAACCCCAAATCCAAAATTTCACGAGCTAAAGTTCGTTTCTCGAATTTTGGCGAATTTTTGAAATTTCAAAATTACCCAAACTCCCTGCAAAAATGAAAATTTGATCTAAAAAGTGAAAAAATCTAAAATTTGGTGTATATCCTTTTTCAATTTTCCAAATCGATTGGAAGAGGTTTCGAAACGTTTTGGAGCCTTCAGAAATTTTTTTGAATTTTCCAGGACCGAAGAAAAGTCAGATGATTCATTTTGATCGATTAAAGCACAATTTTCCGAAATTCGTAACTCCAAATCAAATTTATATGTAAGTACCTATTTTTCTCCATCAAAAATTTTGGAAAAAATTGAAAAATACGCCTACACTGCCTACAGTGTACACATGGAAGTAAAAAACTAAAAATTGGTAGATACTTTATTTTTGATCTCCTTAAAATCGATAATAAGCGGTTTCAAGATGTTTTGGAGCTACCATCAGGGAATTCTGGAAATTTCCAGCACTAAAAAAAAACCAAACAGTGAAATTGGCGATAATTTATACTATGATTATTTTATACTGCAATTATTTAAACCGATTGGAGAAGTCGAAAATAGAGTTCTACCAACTTTCAAATTTTCACCTTGATACATGTGTATTTTTCAATTCTTTTCAGGAAAATTTGGTGTCAAAAAATAAAGGTTTGACACGGCGGTCACGAATTTTGGAAAATTATATGTACAGGGTGACTGAAAATTACTTCCCCAAAAAAATTTTAAATTTCGGTAAAAAATTATTATTGATAGGGTAAATTTTTTTGGTCATATTCTACTGATATAGATCGTCTTCTAATCTCTGTTTAATTTATAACCCGAAAAAATTCAATATTGCGCAATTTTTCCTTTAAACCAGAGCATTAATTCAATAATGCTGAATTAAATCACCTGACTCCAATTTGTGAAGCGCTGAAATGCAATCCTCCTTATTTCAAAATTGAACGCACTGTTTTCAGATTAACAGGGTTCAATTCAAGATTTTGAGGAACTCGCCACCTATCCACAGAAATTCCTAGGTTTTATTTCACGCAATTTTTAAATTTCGTTTGACTAAGTTAGCTATAGCATTGTAAGCGAAAATCAAATTATTCTTCACAAAAAATTCAAAAATGATTGAGAATTTTTGAAGAGGCCTGTGTTCGAATAGTAGGTAATGGACCAAGGATGCTGCCAGAGTTGAAATTTTTTGGATAAGTTAATTAGGGAATTTTTGCTAAGCATTTTTTTGGGAGGACTACCTTTCGGTCACCCTGTATTTTAATCGATCCAATGGGTCACCAGTATGGATAATCCACGATCATAGGTGCTAAAAATCATATAGACCATTTTTATGGGCATTTCCACGCTAAAAATTTCCAAAATTTTCTGGAGGCTCAAAAACTTCTTGAAACCGCTTTCAATCGATTCGGAAAATCGAAAATAGGATATACACCAAATTTCAGTTTTTTTCGGAGATTAGATCAAATTTTCATTCTTGCAGAGCGATAGGATGATTTGAAAATTTCGAAAATTCGCCAAAATTCGAGAAATTAACTTCAACAAGTGAAACTTTGGATATGAGGTTCTTACGAATAATTTTTGTTCCGACTAAAAATTTTCCTGCTTTTGGGATACCTCCCTTGTAAGCAAGTAATTCAATTTTTATACCTAATTTAAAAAACAAATGTTAAACGGGGTCCAAGTCCATTTTTGACATTTTTGAGTTCAAGACGAAAATTGGGGTATTTAAATACGGCGGATCGACCAGTGTTGGTCAGATTTTCACAAAAGTGCCGGGAACATGGTATTTGGCAACGTCGCATTATCGCATTGATAATCAAAAAGGAATTTGAAACGAAAAAAAAATCAATTTTTTTTTTGAAAATCACCTGTTTTATTGGGTCAAAAATATGTTATAGAATGGAAAAAAAATTCTTTTTCATAACGCAATTTTGACTCGAAAAATGTCGATTTTCAAAAAAAAAGTTGGCTTTTTTGGAGTTTTTACATTATTGGACGTAGCTCGGACAAATTTTCAACTTTTGACATGGGGTTAACGCTAAAATGATGTGTTAGGATGTACGAAAAAGTCCCACTAGATGTCGACCCTTGAAACGTACTTTTGGTCATCGGCAAATTTCGATGACCTGAAACACGTTTCCCATCAACCTCTACTTTTAGAATAAAACAGTTTTTTTTTTTCGTTTTCTAAAAAACTAAAAAAATGAACTTGTACCCCGCTTAGCATTTGCTACTTCAATTATTTCTTTCTATTTTTCTGATAATTTTTCGACAAGAAATCAAGATAAAAAATATGCCATAAATAATACAAAAAAACCGCACGAAACCAAAAAGTAACCAAATCATTTGAATTCTAATTTTATCCTCTTTCAAAAAAAAAAGGCATCACAAAAACTTAGGAAAACTGCTCCCTTCTCAAATTAAATAACAAAAATGAAAGAAATATACCATCACAGTCACAAAAGCCCTGTATCCATTACCAATAGCTTAGGAATGGTAGGCCATCCCCCTTGACTCACTGGTCCTTACGCGAGTCTAAGTTACCCACTTGCGGAGAAGATTTTACTCCGAAATGAGCAAAATTCGCTCCGTGGAAATTACGCGTATTTTACACGCGTACTTAGTCTATTACTCACACGAAGGACGATTTCTGGCCGTGAGATAAATTTTTCTCAATATTTTTTCAACTTCAAAATTTCTCTGTTAAAATTTTTTCAAACTTCAAATTTTTTCGACAAAATTTTTATCAACTCCAATTTTTTTTAACCCCAAATTTTTTCGAAATGTTTTTCAACTTATTTTTTTCTAAAATATTATTCAACTCCTATTTTTTAAAAAATTTCACACTTCGAATTTCTCTCTCAAAATGTTTATCAGTTCAAAAAATTTTCCAAACGTTTTCCTAAATTTTTTTCTACAGCTCAAAATTTTTTTCTACACGTTTTTTCAATTACAGTTTTTTCAGACTTCAAATTTTTCTCACAAAACTGTATGAGCCGTATTTTTCTCTCAAAATTTTTACCAACTCTTAAATTTTTTAGTCCAATTTTCTCAAAATTTTCATCAACACTTCAAATTTTTTACAAAAATTTCTGTCAAGTCGACATTTTTTTCTTACAAATTTTTTAAATGGTACATTTTTTAACTCAGTTTTTTCAAATTATAAGTACTTATTAATAAATTTTAAAATTCGAATATTTTTCTTGGTAATTTTTTTCAAGTCTGAATTTTTTTCTTAGTTCTTTTTCTCGACATACTTTTAAACTCTGAAATTTTACTTACTTTCCAAACATTTTTCAACTCAAAATTTTTCCAAACACTAATTTTTTTCAACTCCTAACAATCGAGCATGAACAGTTTTTTTTTTTGAAAACAAAAACTTTCCGATTCCAGGTTGACAGTGGAAAAGAAAACAGAGAAGATACTGAAAATATTAATTACGGACGTAATTTGAAAAATTTTTAGGTGCATAAAGTAATAATGTTTTGTGAAAAAAAATTGAAATTAGGAGAAATTTTAAACAAAATTGAAATTGAAAAAAGTTTTAAAAAAATTTGTGTTGAAAAAAAAGTTTGGAAAAATATTTGGAGACCAATAAAGTTTTTAGAGAAAAATTCAGTCTGAAATTTTTTTAAAAAAGGCATTTGAAAAAAATTCGAGAGTTTAAAAAAAATTGGAGTTGATAAAAATTTTGTCGAAAAAATTTGAAGTTTGAAAAAATTTTAACAGATAAATTTTGAAGTTGAAAAAATATTGAGAAAAATTTATCTCACGGACAGAAATCGTCCTTCGTGTGAGTAATAGACTAAGTACGCGTGTAAAATACGCGTAATTTCCACGGAGCGAATTTTGCTCATTTCGGAGTAAAATCTTCTCCGCAAGTGGGTAACTTAGACTCGCGTACTGGTCCTTACCCTGCTACCCTAATCCATCACAACACCAGAATTACCTGAATCCAAATTCAAACCCGACTCAATTCAATTTACAAATACAAAAAATCACACCAACCGTGAAAATTATAGGTCTAGGTAACATTCTGAAAATCGAATACGTGTTTTTCTGCAAACACACCGATCCCAGAAAGGACCATCAACCGCAAATGAATCACCCTGCAACGCTTTTATCTTCAAAAGTATAAAAAATAACATACGACACGTTCGATTCAATAATTCTTGGAAAACTTAATAAACATTCAACTATGCAAAGACCGTTTCCTATCCATACACGTACTATATAAAAAAAACACTACAAACAACACTGCCGAACAGCCACAGCCCAGCTGATCTTACCTCTTTCACTGGAAAAAAAAAACATTCAATCTATTAATATTTTAATACTTTAATTACCTTCGGATGTATATTATTATTTATGCCTCGGAGATACTTTTCCTTCATCTTCGCGGTCAATTTTAATTCAAAATCAGCGAAGAATTTTATTTTTTATTTTTAAATCGACTATAAATTAATCGACGATATCATCTATCGACACGGATATTTTTTTTCACCTAATCAATTCCCAAATACTGTCGAGTCCAAATTCCAGCTCTTATCCATTATTTTTTTAATTCGATAAAATTACATCGAATTTTACCAAAATTCCTAATCAGCTAATCCATTCGAATCGATCGGTGTGAATTACGAAGTAGGTAAATATTTTTCAGTCGTAGGAATAGGAATACGTATAAATCGCGCATTCTGTGTCATTGAGGAAGCTTGCAGAGAGCATGGGGTATAGCTATGCACTGTTCTCTCTACACGCAGCCTATACGCACCAACGGTCAGCTCTCACTGTGAATAACGTAATCAACCTGATAATAAGTATTCACTTTAGTAATATATCTAATGTAACTTGGCGATTTAGGGCAAGTGGATTCTATGAATATCTCTGCTGGGTGTAGCACGATGGCAGCTTCATTTGAAATTTTTCATTCGTTATTCGTTCGTACGGTTATGGCATTCTATATTTTGGTATATTTCACACCGCCATCCACCTTTAATTTTTCACCAGTCGAAAAATTATAAACGCACGCGCGATTTCGACACCGTACATACGAAAGCATAAGACCGTTGAAAATGGCGAAACTTCGAGTTACCCTGGTCTGTGTAATTTTTTCCATACCCGACCAACGGAAGACTTTATTTATGATTTTTCTCTTTGCTTTTCTCGAAAAAAATATCGTACCTGCGATTTAAATTCCACCAGCGCTCGGTACCTTTCTGATAGAACCGCATTCCAAAAGTAGGACACGTGTTAACTGAAACTACTGTCTAATAAACCACTACATAATTTTTCTCTCTCTCTCGTATGCGTATATTTTTATGAAATACTAGTTTTCTTTTTCGGTTTATAATTTATAAATGAACACAGCGAGCTCGAGCACTTTCTTCTCGCTGGCTATGCAAAAATCCTTATTCAAACTAGTTTATTAAATGTATCAAGTTCATCAAACTAGCTGAAAAAAATACTCGGGAATATAGGCCTATAAATCATCGCGGTGCCGTATGAAAGGTGACAAAATAGCGGAATTTAACGTATGTGTACGTAGTGTGGTATCATGACACGCATGTAGGTATTTATTTTGAAATTTACGCTTCACCTATCGCGCCATTAACGAGGGAGTGGTATACGGGAAGTGTTATTATAGATGTAAAGTAAGCGTAAACTTTAATGTACTCGAAACGATGAGAATTACGACGAATTAAGAAAATTTTCCGTGCGGTATTACCTTTGGACACTTGTTTTAGTGATGGAGGTTTACCACAGTGAAATGATACGGTTGAGGAGTCGAATTTCAATTTTTCAAATTAATGGTTCGAGGTATGAAGGAGATGGATGAGTATGAAACGATTTATTTTTAAGGGAGTTTTGATAACGACAGGTGATGAGGATTTTTGGTAATGTGCCAAGATGAAAAATTTGTTTGGATCTGGATTTATGGAAAAATCACTGCGATTAAATCAGTTTTAATAAGAAATGTGTGGTGAAAAAATAATTGGAAAAATTGGTCAGTTTTGAAGAAATACTAAAAACTAAAAAAAAAAACTTGAAAAACGTGATTTTTTAACTGGAAAAAAGTTCAAAAAAAATATAAAGCTATTAGAATTTTTATTTTCTTATCGAATTGGAATAGGGGGAGATAGCAGGGCGTATTCTAATGTGCAGCACCGCACATTTTGTGTAGCTCCAAAAACAAATTGTGCAGTTTCAAAAATTTGAACATTTTAATTTACGAAGACGTGCTAACACAAAAAAACATGAAATATTGTAAAAAAAAATCGAAAAGCACGAAATTTTTACTTCGAAGTACCTAATGGAATTTTTTCAAACAACAAACAATTGTATTAAGTCATCAGTTTTTCAAATCTTAGCCCTCTCACTTCGCTCGGACATCAAATATATAAAGCTACAAAACCCAAAAAATAGGGTAAAAATTCACAGCCTCTTCTATGGCACCTAGTCAAATATATAAAGCTACAAAACCCAAAAAATAGGGTAAAAATTCACAGCCTCTTCTATGGCACCTAGAAAGCTAATTTTTTTTTAATGGATTCCTTGGAACAATTCCTCTTAGGGAAGAATACGAACGGGGCGAAATGAATAATTTAAAGCCCTCAAATTTTGAGTTTAAATTTAGAAAAATTGTATTGTCCACAGTTTTTTGGTCCTCACTCGGTTCCAAATTCATGCACAATTTTCGTTATGGTATCTTTAGAAAGAGGATGAAATTTTCTACATTTCGTTCGCTTACACTATGCACCTAGGACTTACCACTTTCTCAAAATTTGAATCCAAAGTTTCAAAAGCTAAACTTGATTCTTTACATTAAAATTCTGGAAAACCTATAAGTCCTAGATGCATAGTGTAAGCGAACGAAATGTAGAAGATTTCATCCTCTTTCTAAAGAGACCATAATGAAAATTGTACATTCATTTGGGATTGAGTAAGGGCCAAAAATGTGAAAAAATCAAAAGCTAGCCAACTACTTTTTCGCGAACTGCACCTGAATCCTTCGCAGAGAAGTGTTAGTGTTGTATTCACAGCATAATCTGTCTTTGTGTTGGTGCTAAAACACATTTTCAAACGTGGAGCGGATAATGTTAAAATGCAGTCTTTGTATTAGTAGGTGGTCGCGGAAGGTCTTGATTTCTAGCTAATGAATACAGCAGGGTCCGGAACCACTTGGGAGAACAACCAAAAAAAGACCAGGGGAACCACTTTTTTCGAATTTTCAAATGAGAACCAGCACCAGAACCAGTTGAAAAAATTTATAGAACCATTCCCAATAAAGGGAACAACCAGGGAGAAGTAATTTTGAAACTAACTAGAACCACCAGAACCAGTTTTTATCTAGATTAAAAATTAAAATTAGATTTCAATTTCAATTATTTCACAAAAATTTGAAAAAATTACAAAACTATTCGCAGATCTTAATTTGACTTCTAAATTGAAGTTTGATGTGTTATTTTGAAAGAAAAACAAAAAAAATGACTGGAACTGGGAGCACCAGAACCACTTGGAACCGGGGGAACCAGTACTAATTGGAACCACAACCAGGAGAACCATTAAATTTTCTTGACTCCTGGAACCAGAACCAGAACCCCTCCCCCCAAAAAACTGACTATGGAACCACTTTGGAACCAGAACAGGAACCATTTCATCTCAAAGGTTAAAGAGCAGAGCCAGAAGCACCAGAAAAAAAATTTCAAATGGTTCCGGACCCTGGAATACAGAAGAATTTAGCATGCTGTGTTTCCGAATTCGGAGATATGTTAGTATTGTATTTACACTAACTCCGTTTGTGTGTTAAAACTGGAGTCTTCCAGCTAAAGTAATTGTTATTGACATTTTTACAAAACATGTTGCATTTGTAGTGGTGAATCGGTAAGGGTTGTTTGTTTGAAAATCCTAAATGTCTGGAAACTGCTTCCAATTAAATCGGGAGATCAAAACTTTTCTAAGGAGGCAACACTCTGGGCCTATTCATTCACTTCATTGGTCAATTTAAAAATAGGTACGGTTACATCAAAGCTTTATAAAATTTTGATTCAGAAATAGGTAGCGAAATTTTTTTTTTAAATTAATAAAATTTGCTGAAAAATAAGGGTAGTCTAAGTGGGGTAGTTGAAGTGAAGCGAGCAGCCCGGGCGAAGCCCGGGTGCGAGTTAGGGGTTGAGGCCGCGAAGCGGCCTAGGGGGCGAAGCCCCCTAGTAATATATGAAGCTTAAAATATATACATACAAGAGATAGCCGTTGAGAATTTCGCCTTTTTTCACTAAAATTTTTAAAAAATTAGGAAATTTCAGCTTTTGGATATTTTTTCAAAAATTTTCGCCCTCGCTTCGCTCGGGCTCGGTAAATTCAAACAATTATTTATCACTCAAAGTAAAGGTATGAACCCTCTTCCTTTCGTCTCAGAAAATTGAATATTTTGAAGCGAAATTAAACAAAAATGACGTGTTACTGATAGCAAAATTTTTGGAGGGTCGAAAATAAACATTTTTGTTTTGTTTTTTTCCCTTTCAACCGGGTCTGAAGCCCCCCCCTCCCTAAAAAAGGTACTGTTCATCTGCGCCCATACCAAGCGATTACGGAGGATAGTGGGTCCCATTTTTCTAGTACTAGCACGTACCTATAAACAGGTACAGATTTTCTGTATCCAGGTTGAAAGCGTTACGAATATTTTTTTCTGAATGGAACTATGTTTGTGCAGCTCCAAAATTTTCTTAGAATACGCCCTGGGAGATAGGCCCGCAGCTACGGGGAGACCCATCTGGAGAAATTTATCAAAAATCTCTTAATGTCAGTCTTGTGGAAAACCAAAATATGGAAATCGTCTCTCTAATGCTAAAAGGTCGTAACTTCTCCAAAACTTTACTTTTTACAGAAGAGCTGAAACACTGTATTAGTTGAGATTTTTGAATTTTATGGAGGAAGTGTTGATTTTACTATTTTTTTTTTTAGAATTCATAATAAATTATCAATAATTTTTTTTCAAAATATCGATTTTTAATTTTTAAAATGGAGTTACGCCAAATTGAAAATCGGTAAGTATTTTGAACAAAAAAAATTTGAAAATTCATTCTATGTAAACACTAAAAAACATTAAAAATTAAAGTCATCACTTCCTCCATAAAATTCTGAAATCTTAAGTACTTAATACAGTTTTTTATCACTCCTATAAAAAGTAAAGTTTTTGAGTTACGACATTTTAGCATTAGAGGGACGATTTTATGGAGTCACGACCACAAAATTTCAAAATTTTCAGAATATGGAGTTACGCCAACATCTTTTTTTCATTTAATTCACAGGGTTTTTTGACTTTTGAGTTGAAATGATGTTATCACCAGATGGAGGACGTCCCAAAGTTGCCTTTCAGCAAAAAAACAAAAATTTCTAAATTTTGGAGTTACGACCTTTTAGCATTAGAGGGACGAAATGCTGCCTCTATAGCATCCTTCCATTTAGTCATCTGATTCCATACGCTCAAAATTTCAATCAGAACCAATTTCCATTCAAAATGTCGGAAATGTTGAAAATTCTAATAAATTTCTCATTAAAATACCAAGTTTGCGAAATTCTCATTTCAAACGACAGTATTTTAGGAAATCCTGAAAAAGACCCATTAATTCTCACAAATTTTTCTGAACGAATGTTTTTTTTACGATTTTGTGTCTCTTTAATACATTTTGAGATAAATTTTTACAGATTTTGATCCAGGTTGGGCGATATTTCGACAGTTTTTTTTTTCAAAACTCGCATTTTAAAAAAATTAAAAAATGAATAAGGCTGAAAAAAACAATATCAAATTTCGAACCAGCATTGCGCTACTATCCCTTATGAGATGAGGTAACATTTTTCAAATTCCTACTTTTGTGAAAAAAGTCAAAAATTAAAAAATTGATTAGAAAATTCTATTCGGTTCTTTGAATGTGAAGAATATGAATTAGGGCAGATGAAAAAAAAATAGATCCTGAATTTTGACGAAAATTGATAACACAAATTTAAAGCTTTTTGATTTTTACCAAATTCAAATTTCTCACTATAAATTGCACCAAAAATTGTGAATCAACGGTTTTTTGATCCTCTAATATAAATTTTGGAGAAATTTTCAAAAAAATGTCGAAAAATGGTTACGACTGTGCCAACTGGATTACAATTTCCGCTATATTCATAAAATTCGCGTTATTCAATTATTCATTCAGTGGGTTGAAAAGTGAATAAAAAATTTTTTGTCATTAAAATAAAATGAAAAATTATTTTTTGAAAATTTTTGTAGCAGTATTTCCATTTAAAATTTTTTGAAAAATTTCATCAAAAAATTGTCTACATGATCTAGAAAATTTTGCTTTCATTCTGAAGAGTTTGAGTGAGTAATTTGAATTAGAGAGAAAGAAATTCTTGTAGCTTGAAAAACGAATGTAAATTTTTCGTAAAATGAGGGGGTCTCATTTGATTTGCCTTATTTTTCACTGCCCCACCAAAGATGTCATTCTCCCTACCTGAGATGTAATCCCCCCTTCGAAAACAAAGCTATGGGCGGAGGGGGAATATAATGAATTATTTCAGGTTTCAAACAAATTTCACATCGTAAAATCTTATGCGCCTAAAATTTTGATTTTTTTCAAAATACTAATAATGAAGAAACAGATTCGAAAAATGTAAAAGTAAGATGAAAATATGCTGAATTTTGACACAAGTAAATAAAAAAGTACTGCATGAATCGTATGTACAAATATTTGCGGTGGAGCATAGAAAAAACAACCCAAATACAAAAAGTGAAATTTTACAGGAAAAAGTTGAAAAATTGAGTTTTTAAATCATGAAATTCGACCTCATTGATTCCAAAATTGAATATCGAGTGAATTTTGGCATCACAACTTTTTCCTTGATTTCCACACCGAGTCCACGAAAAAGTGAAAACTGAAAGGATAAGTAAAATTAAATTTCACTGATTTTTGAACTAATAGCATCCTATATTTAATACTTCAGTGACCTAAGAAAACTTCTAATATATTTCTGAGCCTTTTAGCAGAATAAGTCAAAAAAGTGAAATCTTGAATTTGTTTACAGGTAATTTTGAACAAACTTTACACTCTAAAATCTTTCTAGCACCTTAAAATATTGTTTTTCTTTGTGGGAAATCAGATATTATACTTTGAAAGCTTTCATACTAGTTTAAAATAACGATTCAAAATGAAGGAAAGGAGATATTTTACACCTCAAAAACCTCATACCAGCTCAATTCATGTTCTGGTTTTTCTGGTTTTTCTGGCACCCCCCTCACCAAAAAAAACTATCTTCGATTAAATAATTTTGAAGTAACAGACATAAAACCAAAATCAATACACATTTACCCATCAAATTAAATTAGAAGGGGGGGGGGTGAATTTGAAACCGAACCCAGATTTTAGACCTCGGAAGCTTCATATCAGTTCAATTTAAGATTTGGGGTTTTCAGCTGTTTCTCCGAAAACAAAAAAAAAACAAATAAAATAAAACTTAAAAACTTGATTTTTTCGATAAAACATGCTTTTAAGAAGCAAAATTTTCAATTTTCTCTTAGAATTGAAAGAAAGAGGCAACCTTTGTTTCTAAACCAGATCTTACACTTCTAAATTTTAATATCGGTTCGATTTATGCCCCCCTCCCCTCCACAGAATCAATTTAATTAGATCTTAAACCACGATTTTTTCGATAAAAACCATACTCTTTTCGAAAGTTGTAGGAGAGATTGGAAAACAATTTTTCAGTCAAGGTGGAGAGGGGAATGGTTTAAGGTGTCAAACAACATAGTTTTTATTCCCTGAAAATTTCATACCAGCTTAATATAAAGTTTCATTGTTTTGATTTCTCCAAAAACACCAAAAACCACAAAGTTGAATAAAAACTGTTAAAAAATGATTTTTCAAAAAATGCATCAATAAATCATCAAAAGAGAATTTCAAAACTAATTAATATTTTTTTTATTGAATCAAAGAATGAAGAGCTCATTTTAGTTTGAAATCAAGGTATTCATCCTAAAATCTCTTTACAAGCATAATTACAGGCATTGATTGTAGTTTTTATTTTTTGATTTCTTTGAAAACCTCCCAAGAAAAATTAAAGCTGAATAGATCTAAAAAACTTAGGCCCGAATTTTAAATCATACCTTAAAAGTTAAGGTAGCCTTAAAAGTTCCTTATCGCATTTTCAACCAATCCGAAAGCACGAAACGGTTCCTTAAAACCATTAAGGTTGCCTTAATTTTTAAGGTATGATTTAAAATTCGGGCCTTAATCTTATTGAAACAAAATTACCACAAGTCACCTGGCAACAAATTTCAATCAATATTTTAGTGAAACTAAGAAATTTCAGTAAGGGAGAAAAGACGTTTATAACAAGTTTTATGTCTTAAAACTTTCATACAATCTCGACAAAGTTCGATTTCCTTCATTTTTCTAAAAAAAAAAAACCAACAACGAAATAGACCTTTACAGTTTTCTTAGGTAACTACGTGATTAAAATTCGCAATTACAATTACCATATCGTGTGTAAATATAAACACTCGAGTAAAAATCTTTCATCGCAGAATGATCTGTCATCACACCAACTATTTTTAGTTCAATTACAAAAGCCAAGATAAATCATGTAGATTTACATCCCAGTCCCGAGCGATAGAAATTCTGATAAGACCTGAAACGAGTTGATATTGATATGCAATTGACTAATTGCAAAGGTTATCTGAGTTAGTCTGAATTAGTTGGAAAATCATTTTTAGCACAGGACTTCCGACCGTATTATTTTTACAAATCCATAGTTTCCAACCGTTCTTTCTTGTGTGATTATATTCAAAAAAAAAAAAAATATCTGAACGATCATCATCATTATCATTTCATACATTCTACGAGCACATAGATATACCTATTTCACGGGAATAAATTTCCAAGTGGTTCTTTCCACCATATAAGCACTTAAACCAAACAAAACTCATGAAAAAAATTTATTCGAGTTTGTAAGCTTAGAACGAAACTTCGAGAGAATCCTTCAACTATACACAACTTCACCAACTATTTAACCGGTAAACTTTGCCATTGTTTGAGATATTTAAACAAAAAAGAAGTAATTTCAAAGTACATAGGATAAAATGTTTCGAAAAAGGGACGTGATTACGTACCAAGTGTCTTTTTTTTCACCGAGCAACCTAAATACTGCAAAAGATGACGACGAATCGACGCTCATTATGCATTTGAACCACACCGCAGGACATTCCGAAGCTTTAATCAATAATCACTTCGGGTGGAATATTTTTACACCATACAATATGTAAAATATACTAACGATTGTTTTCAGTGTACCGTAGACCTTTTTATGTACAATATCGAATTACCCGTTTAAAATCCATTACTGGTCTTTTACGCTTCACCACACGTGTACGAAAAGAAATGGCCAAAAATGTTTAGTTGAAAAGAAACACGATCCTTGAGAGGTTTTACAGGTATTAAAAGGACCACCAGGATTACAACTACTTAATACTACAAGTAACATTTAAAAGAATCAGGTATATAAAGATAACAAAAACATTGGGACAAGAGAAGCGAAGAGAGAATTGTAAAAAAAAAAGAGAAAAAGAAATCGAAGGCTAATTTTACACGGAAAATGCATCTGGCATCGAACTCGAAAGTGTTGCAGTGATCGGTATCAATTTTTATAAATTGATTTTTGCTTTAAAATCTCTCAACATTTTGATATTTCATTTTTTTTCACTCCAAAATTTTTCCAAGTTCAATTTTACTAAAGTTTTTGCACTTTTTACCAACTTAAGAACTTCAAGTTTGAATTTTCATAATTTGCTCAAATTGATTCATTTTTTATTGCTTTTTATTCTTCCATCAAATTCAAACTGAGAAAAATTTTCGTGTTCAAATTTTCATAATTTTCTCAAAAAAATGTATCCAAATTTCAATTTTTTCAATTTTTTATTCAAAAAATTTGTAGTTTCAAATTTTTACCATTTTAAAAAATTTTCAAATTGTTTCATTTTTTATTGCTTTTATTCCTATTCTTTCAGATTTAAGCTGAGAAAATTTTTCGTGCTCAAATTTTCAGAATTTTCTCAAATAAATTTATCCAAGTTTCAATTTTTACATTTTTTTTTCTTTAAAAAATTTGTAGCTTCACATTTTTACAATTTTCAAATTTTTTCAAATTGTATAACCTTTAAAATTTTCTCAAACTGCCCAATTTTTTCAATTTTCTCAAACTGGCCAATTTTCAAAAATTTTTCAACTTGGTCAATATGTTATCAAATTTTTCAATTTCCAAAAGTTTTACAAACTGTTGGATTTTTCAAATTTTTGCAAATTGCTTGATTTTAAAAATGTTACTAATTTTCAAATTTCATAAATTTTTTTGAATTGTTCAATTTTTGTTTCAATTTTGAATGTTCTTGAAAATATAATTTTTTTTCAGATCCTTTTTTTTCCCAACTTAACAACACATTGAATTACCTATCAATTTTTTAACATATTAGACGTCTTCTTGCAATTGGAAAAAATTTGAAAGTTGGGAAGAAATTTCGGACAAATTTTAAGTTGGAAAAAATTTTGAAAATCTGAAAAAATCACGATTCGAATGAAATTTATCTGAGAAAAAATTACGAGGATTCAAACAAAAATAAAATTAAAGTGTTGAAAAATTTTTGAATTTTCAAAAATATTCGACTTTGAAAAAAAATAAAATTGATGAAATAATTTTGAGAAAACTAAGAAAATTTAAACTTAAAAATTTTTGGAGCAAAAAAAAATTTCGTAAAAATTATGAAAATTCAAATCATAAACAATTTTGAAATTGAAAAAAAGTCGAATTTTGGAAAAAATTTGAATTGAGAAAAAAATGAAACATTAAAATTATGAAAATTGAATCTTGAAAATTTTAGGAGCAGAAAGTAAAATAAAATTGGAAAAATTCAACTTGAAAATTTTTGAATTTTTCAGATAAAAAGGAAAAATTATCATTGCAAAAAAAAAACGTAAAAGTGAACGAGCTCGTTTTGAATCGTTCCAACCATTTCGAGTTCGGTGCCTGATCCATTTTCCGTGTAAAAAAGCCTTCGGTAAAAAACCCAACAAGAAAATAAACAGATGTTTCGTGTCATTATACTGTTCCATATGATCGGCCTGTTCTATCTGCTCGAGCTCGATTTAAAAAAGGGAATCCTATGTAGCCATTATTTCGAATCTTTTCAATTTTACATCATCTCCAGGGTAGTCTTCCGGCTATAGGACAATATCACTTTATCATCTTTCTGCTTCCATGACTCAGGACGCCATGCTTGTCCAGAAGTCCAGCCCAACATACAGGTACCTGTTATGAAGGTAATAACCAACACGAACTCAACCTGACGGGTGTTTTTCGCGCCAACGTGTTTTGGGTTTTTTTTGTCGAAGACCAGATTTCAGAGATGGAATGTTTTCAAGAAGATCAACGAATCGAGAATAAAAATACGCGATGATGATCTGGTCGACATTTTTGAACGACTAAATGCCAACGCATGACATTACCTTACTTCACCAGCACCAGTATTTTTTGGCACAATGATGAAAATGGCATGTTAAACCATGAGAAACACGCATTTGGTTACCGCACAAGAATTCACTATGGAATACAATTACGTGATTTAATCGTTGATACGTAATTAAGGAAGCATTCTGGTGGAAACACACGAGAAGAGTTTGAAACAATATCATCTTTTTTCTCTCACAGCCTCGAAGTAATAAAAATCGACGATTTATTAAATCTAAAATAAAACACGTCAATATTGATGAACCTGATCGAGAAATTTTCACTAAATTTTACGATACGATTTCCAGATTTCCATCGGTAGTAAATGAATTATCACAAGCACCGTTAACGAGGAGGAGGTACAATACATGGCATCTTACTGTTAATCGTTTTCATGCGGAAACAAATTAAAACATACGCGATTTATGAAAATAATTCGAAAGGAACGGTAAGTCTTCAGAAACCTAAATAAACTGGTTTATCGTTATTTAACGGGATCATTTTAGATGGAAAATCGTCGATTGTTTTACGATACATGATTGATAAAGGGCAACGAATTCGTGTGTTCGAAAGTCATCGACAATACGATACCCAAATAATGCAGTGTATCTGAACTATTTGAATATTCATAGAAGAGACTCGACTAGAATTAATTTTCCAAACAAACGTTTGAAACAATGAAGTCAAAAATTCAATAACAATGATACCTCGGCGTATATTCGTACACCATATCCATAATAAATTCGCCCTACATCGATGCAAGTGTCTAATTTCTTCGTATACCCGAAAAAAACTGTTGATGGATTTATCTATCAGGTCGCTATGGAGCAGAGAATCGTAACTATGCTGAATTCAAGCAACATTTTCTCCCCTCGAGTTATGTTGTATCATTTGCGAAGAGAATAGAGGTTATAAATACGAATAATTACTAAGATGTATACGAACGAAAATAGAACCCATGTTCGATGTAATTTCTCAGTTCATGGGGTTTTGTAGAATCAATGAAATATTTTCGATCAACTTACTTTGTAGGGATTTCCACGAGCGAAATCGACTTTCCAACTTTTATAACTTCATTTTCCTTCGAGTGTAAATTCGTGATAATCCTGGTAACAATAGTGAGTTACGCAACTACTTCGTAGAGAGTCTAATATCGAGTTGAGTTAAAAATACACAAAACTGAACTTTCGTATTAAAAGATTTTTAAAAAAGTGATAGAATTGGTGAAAAACATATCGTGATGTAAGAATATTCGAATACAAACACAAAGTTCGCGAAAATGATTAAAGATAATATGAAACAAGGACGCTAATAAATTAAAGTAATGAGTAAATTTCAGCGATGCTACGATATAACAGAGTTTACGAATAAAAAAAAGGAACAGAACTGACAAAATTACATTATTTTAACTTTTTAATTAACTAATGAAGCTCGTAAAACACAACTCACATCCCTTTACCCACTTCATTTTTCAACAACTGATCAAAACTTTAATTTTTCGCTGAACTTTCTGATGAATTGAATTGTGTTCAAACAACGTACCGGATTGGTGAGGTGGCCGGGTGGAATGTGTTTCGGGTGTTTTGTGTGTTTTATTTGTTATAGATAGCGTATAGCGTTAAAAATCATGAATTTCAAATTTTTACAAAAATTTTATCTTATTGTTTTTCTCCAATTATTGAATTTTTACAAAAAAATTTCAAGTTCAGTCGAGTAAAAAATTTCAACTTGAGAATCTTTTCCAACTTCTCAATTTCAAGTTTTTCCATTGTTTTAATCATTTCAAGAATTCAAGCTAAAATTTTCAGATCAGTAATCAATTTTTTTTCAATTTTTCAAAGACCAACCAGAACCAGGAAAAATTTATGGTACATTGAAATAAAAGAACAAAAGTTAGAAATAATTTCAACTTCTCATTTCCACAGTTTTTTGTTTCAAAGATTTTTGTTTTAATCATTTCAAGCAATTCAAGCTAAAATTTTTTCCAGATTTTTCAGTAAATTCAATATTTTATTTTACTATTTCACTTTTTTCAAACGTTTATTCTTTTCAACTCAAAGAATTTCATTTCCAACATGAGAAGACGTCAAAGAAAATTTTGATGCTGTATTATTCATTATGAAAAATAAAAATGTAAAATCATGTAAAATAGTTTAAGAAAGTAAAAGTTGTAAGTTACAAAAAAAAAAATTGAAAACATTTAAAATTAAAATAAATTTTTGGAAAATTTGAGATTCAAAGATATCTTGAGAAAATTAAATTTGGACTCGGGAAAAACAAGTGAGGTAAATACTTACCATACACGAAACAAAACTGCCTCCCTCTCCCTTGGTGAGTACAACTACGTACAAATCGTGTTGAAAATTCTTGATCATTTTTATGCATAATAAAGGTGGATAGGGAATAACAAAATGTCAATTATTCATCTACAATAATTTTTTTGCTTCGGCTGCCGATGTGCCGATCTATTCAATTAAATACCTACTTAAATAGAACGACAGAATACAAAAGTAGAAGACAGTACATTTTCTGTGTAGGTAGGCAAAATGTAAAAATTACAGCTAAAAGTATAATTCAAGAATTGGTATAATATCATTGGCCATCCTCAGAAATAGTTTCAGGTAGATGAATATTTTTCGTTTCAGGCAATAATAAACTGAATAATCCTCCGAGAACTAATAAAATTCCCATTAAAATCAGAGGCAAACACGATCCGATTCCCTGAAACAAAAATTCGAAAAATAGTAAAATAATTACCATCACAGCAGCCATAAAAAATATTAAAATTTTACCCAATAATTCACAACAGGAATGAAAATTGGTCCTAGCATGCCAGCTACAGATCCTACGCTTAATCCGATACCTCTTACAACTGTTGGAAATAACTCAGAAGCAAATAATGGCAGAACAACGTAGGATGACGAGATTCCCATTTTTCCAATGCAGTATAAGAGTCGAACAGTATCCTGATCTGATGAATTATATTTTTATTACAACAAAGTACGTAAAAATGATTTCACAATTTTTCGGGAAAGTAATATTGATATCTGGGTCATTCTGTGTCAAATTTTTCCTGCATCTTCTTTTCTCCTACCCTAAAATTGCTTTGCAATTTTTTTTGCAATTCCCAATATAAGGGGGAAGACATGCTTAGTGGAGTCGCAGTCGCACCAAAAAAAGAGTACATCTTCGAACTCGCTGACCCGAAAACCCCTACTTCATATGTGTATATTCCACATGATTAACAAATAATTCAAGTTTGAAAGGAAGTGGGTAAAAGAATGGTAGATGATTGAACCCATGCATTTTTTGAATTTTGGTCAAGATTTTGAGGCACTGTGCCCCCCCCCCCTCTCCACCATCAGAGGGTCAAGAACCTATTATGAAAATTACTACGTTGGTATAGCCGTATAGGACAGGTGTCCGGTAAGTCGTCTGACATTTTCAGAAACCATAGATTTAACACGCGGGTATTACTGAAAATCAACTTCTAATGAACGTGTTGCCTAGCTTGAAAATTATAGGGGAAAATTCTATTTTTGAAAAATTCAAATAAAAATATTTTTTCAACCATGAGAATGAGAATTTTTTAAAAACTGAACAAATTTGCATCTTATGACTTCTCCCTCAAGGCCTCAACTTTCAATAAGGAAATGAATAATGTCTTGAAAATTGGGAAAAGTTCTGAAGAATTCTTCTCTAACATTGAAAATGAAGGAATCGTTGAAAAAAATTATATTTTCAGAATTTTTCGCAGATTTTCAAATTAAATCTTTAAACTTTGGTTAATTACTGAAATATATATTTTTCAGCTAGAAAATTCAACTTTGATGGTTGAAATTTTTTTATGAACGATTCTGAGTCTCCTAACCTTTGGGATGGGAGAACCTAGTGGAAAAATTTCAAGTAAAATCTGAAAATTTCAAAAAATGGCTGAATTGACATTAGAATGACAGCCTACCTAGCTAATTAATTTTTTTCCAACTTACTTTCAGAAGTTACCGAAGTCATGAGGCAAGCAACACCTCCTATCAACATACTCGAACATAAAATCTCCCTTCTTCCATAACGCTCCATCGTAGGCCAAAGAACTATATACGTTGGTAATTCGGAGATCCCAGCTAAGAAAAAATTGAAAAATCTATCTCCGCTTAGAGCTGGCGCGTAATAAGATAGACCTACATAGACGCTGGTATTTGTAAACCTACCAACAAAATTCATAATGAAAATTTGAGAAATTTTCAAATAGCCAGAATAGAATAAAAATTTTACCATATGAATGTTATTATCAAAGTTTTTTTGCGAAGTGTTTTCCTCGTAAACAAATCTCGAACTCCATATTCTTTTGATTTTTGTAACAAGTAATCTTGTTTCTCGCCTTCAAATTCTTTCTGAGGAAAAATCATAAACACCATCAAATCGTTCTTAATGAAACAGAGAATCAAATTTTCAGAATCGTTTACGAAATCCAACTTTTAATTGAACGAGATGTTCATTTTTCAATTCGGCACCGTTCTCTTTGGCTATTTTCTTCAAAACAACGATAGCTCTTTGGAATCTACCAGTTGCTAGTAACCATCTGGGTGACTCAGGCATATACCTATTGAAATTTATTAACATTCATATTGTATACTAAATAGGTAGGTACCTAAATTTGAAAATTAAAATTTCTTAAAATATTTTTACCAATAATAGACGAAGAAAAATAAAAACGGAAGAGATGTCGCTAACGAAAGAAATCGCCAATTTCTGAATACATATACAATACCAGCCAAAGTAACCAGAGCCATCGAATAAGCTATGTTGCTGTAGATTGTACATCTCGTGCGGTATTTCGGTCCTACTAATTCAAAAGCTGCAAAAATAATAGAAAAAGTTTTACCGAAAAAAGAATTTAAGCATGAAAATGAATGAACTTGTTCATTTTCCAGAAAGTACGAAAGATAAGTCATATAATGAACTGATTTTTACGCAGTACATGAGGTGTCGATAAAATAGCAGGAACAGTAAAACCAACTCCACATCTGAAAATTAACCACCACCAATAACTGCCAGTAAACGCAGTTCCAATACCAAAAAATGTTTCTATAGCTAAGTACAAGAAAAAAGCTGCTTGTCGTCCAATTCTACAACAAATTTATAGTTTTTGAAATCAAACTCGGCATAAATTTGACCATTTAAAAAATAATAATTGCTAGGTAGTAAATGTAAGTAGATACCAACCTATCTTGTAAATATCCAAATATATAACTACCGATAAATCCTGCTGTACCGAATAAAACTAAACCAATGGTTAAACGCAAATCACTTTCGCAAATTAGAAATTCCTATAATAAAATATTTTTTTCAATAAATTTCTCAAAACCAACCCAATCTAAAGAAGGATAGTCATTTTTTCTTACTTTTGTCATAACATCAATATCAAAATCGTCGATAGTCATTGGTTTATATCCATCTGTACAAGAGTCAGCATTTTTGTTTGGAAAATTTGATTGATTTACATTTAAACTTGAGAAAAATCACAGAAAATTATGATTAAAAAAGTAAAAAAAAAGTAGGTGTTGAAAAAAAATTATCTCACTTTTTAGAATAACAGCAATTCGGAGGCGAAATTGCCATAAAAAGTTGATTGTATGCATGAAACGCACATGGAAACATACAAGGTAAAAACACTAATAAAATTAATTTCTTTTGATAATTTCCAAATTCGCCGATTTCACACAAAATTTTATCTAAATCCATTTTTCAAAAAAAAATCTTCATCTAAGCCGCATCGTAACTACTTTGTTTTCCCGACGATAATTTAATGCTGAAATACATGGAGTTTAATTGAACGTGGGTAAAATATTCTACAAAATGTTTTAATGTATCGAAATTATCAAACTAATTAAGATACAAAAAAACGTTTGATTAATAATATCCTATGTAACGTTTACGTTGAAAAGGAAGTGGATTAAAAGGATGGAAATAATTCGAATTTAATCCTTCGTAAAGTTTTTGAACGTAAATGAAGTTCGTTGAAACCCATAATCAAGTTGAAATTTTTATTCACAATGAAAAACTAACAAGAAGAAAATAACAGACGAGAAAAGCGATTCATTTTTTTGTTTCTAAAAGATGATGTTCTTTCTTTTGACCTCTTCTTTGGATCCAGGGGATTTTACCACGGAGAGCTCGAAGTCTGACCATTTCTTCTTTGAAATCTTCGTGTTCATCTCTGAACAAACCGTAGGCTCGAAGCAAGCTCATCAAACGACCCATTTCAGGATGTCTTGGATAATATTTGATTGTTTCAAATGATTTATATAATGGTTCTTCACTATACATTTTAACAACCTGACAGAAAAACACCTAGAGTTAGTACAATTGAGAAATGGAAAAATTGAAAATTCATCATTCTTTGTAGAGTGTTTGAAGTCAACTTACCCGCATTGATTTATTACCCGTTTCACGTACCACTTCGCCGAATATCTGATTCGATAGAGCTCTCATTTTCTTAGCATATGGAGTGTTTTTTTTAATCAAATTAGCGTATTTATATAATTCTAACATTTTTTAGTGAAAATTTAGCTGCGTATTGAAGAATGAGCGGAGATCTGAAGTTGAGTAAGTTAAATCGCCGGTGTTGTATTTTAAATTAATGTTGAACAAATTAATACACTTCTGAACGAATTTAAAATGATATAACTACATTAATTCCGCTTTTCTTTTGCGTTTTTTCCTAATTTTTCATTTTTTCATCAGCTCATCGGCTTATCACAAATTTTTCCAAATTCCAAGTGATAAGAATTGTTGCACTTAAGCGACTCTGGCGGAAAACATAGAAAACATGTTGAATTCAATGCTGGCAAGGTAATTGATTTTGAAAGCTAATAAAATTTTATTCATGCCGAATTTTAATTTTAATTTTCGAAGTTCTCTGACGAGACAAATAAAAATTTGAGTATTTCTGCGGTGTTTTGGCTCAAATTATTAATATTTCCAATTTTAATTACTCGTAGAAGTACCCGTAGAATGTGCAGTTGACCTGCTGCTATTTTCATTCAGCTATATTCAGTATAAAGTTGATCAATCAAGACCGAAATCATGTCAACTATAGTAGAAAAAATCGCCCAAATCGAAGCCGAAGTATGTTGTTAAAATTTTGACTATATTTATTTCTCAATCATATATCATACTGATTAAATTGTACCCTTCCATCTTTGTGTTTCCGTAGATGGCTCGAACCCAAAAGAACAAAGCCACAGCTGGTCATTTGGGTTTACTGAAAGCTAGATTGGCAAAACTTCGCCGTGAACTAATTACTCCTAAAGGAGGTGCCTCCAGCACCGGAGAAGGTTTCGATGTCGCTAAAACTGGTGATGCCAGAGTCGGCTTCGTAGGTTTCCCTTCGGTGGGAAAATCCACCCTGTTGACTACTTTGGCCGGAGTATATTCCGAAGTTGCTGCTTATGAATTCACAACGTTGACTACAGTACCTGGATGTATTAAATATAAAGGTGCCAAGATTCAGGTAATAATAATTCCAGTCCAAAGTAACTTCAACGAAGTGTTCGTATCGATTCAAATTTTATTCTTCGTTTCAGTTACTCGATCTGCCTGGAATTATTGAAGGTGCTAAAGATGGCAAAGGTCGTGGTAGGCAAGTTATCGCTGTGGCTAGAACGTGTTCTCTTATATATATCGTATTAGATGCCTTAAAACCTTTACAACATAAGAAAATTCTTGAATATGAATTAGAAGGTTTTGGCATTCGGTTAAATAAATCTCCACCTAATATTAAACTACGAAGAAAAGATAAAGGAGGGGTTACCTTACAGACGACGGTATGTTTTGTATTTTCAAAGCAAATTTACTGGAGTTTTTTTTATTAATTATTTTGATTTATTAGGTGAATCAAAGTGAACTCGACCTTGCTTTGGTGAAATCTATTCTGAACGAGTACAAAATAAGTAATGCCGAGGTGGTGCTTCGAACCGACGCTACTCCCGATGAGCTCATTGATGTCGTGGAAGGCAACCGTATTTATATTCCTTGCATATACGTATTGAATAAAATAGGTACGTGTTTAATAATCATTTCATCTGTTCTAACTAGAAAATGTTTGATTTATTCGAATTCATGTTAATTTTCAGATCAACTTAGCGTAGAAGAATTGGACGTTCTTTACAAAATACCTCACTGTGTCCCCATCAGCGCACATCATAAATGGAATTTGGATGACCTGTTGGAAAAAATGTGGGAGTATTTGGATCTTACTAGAATGTAAGTGTTTCAAGTTATCAATTCGACTGTTTCGATGCACATTATCATTCTGGAATTAAAATTTTCAGATATACCAAGCCCAAAGGCCAGTTGCCTGATTACTCATCACCTGTTGTATTACACGCGAGCAAACAACGTATTGAAGATTTTTGTAACAAACTTCATCGAAGTATTGCTAAAGAATTTAAATAGTAAGTGAACGTAGTGACAATTCGGAAAAATTGACCAGAACACTTTTACTTATCGTAATCGTTAATTTTTTCTAGCGCGTTGGTATGGGGAACCTCTGTCAAACATCAACCTCAAAAGGTCGGTAAAGAACATGTACTGAATGACGAAGACGTTGTGCAAATAGTGAAAAAAATCTAACTGTGTTAATTTCTTCCGGAAAAGAAATATGCGTTTTAACATTATTTTTTAAAAAATTACTATTGTTTTTCAAATAAAACTTTTAATGTTTGAAAAAACTACATTTTCTTTGGTGTTCGAAATATGGATCATATTTCAAAATAAAATACATGTTGTGAAATGTGACGTGAAAAAAGTAAAAAAAGTAACTTCATGACTAGACCGCGTTTCTAAATTCAGACTTTCAAAAAGTATCATTATCATCACTTTTGTTATCAGATAACTTGAAATTATCAGTATTGGAATGTTGTAAATCAGAATCGTCTTCGGTATCATTACGTAGTATAGAATCTCCATCTAGTAGTTCATCATCTAAATCGTCGTCGTCGTCATCATCGTCGTCCAAACCTTCGCTTTCGTCTTTAACATTATCGTACATTCGATTTCCAGTTTTTATATTGTGAGAATCTAAGCAGAACAATTGAACGAATAAAATTATTGGACAGTTTCAGCTAAACTTGTACACAATAGGATGCATTGAAAAAGAACATCTTGGATTTTGAACAAAATTGGCGCGGTAGTTAACTTCAAGTGGAAGACCTCTCAAAAAAATTCTGGAGCCTGCAGGCTCAAAGTAGAACAGGATTAAGAGATTTCAAAGTAGGACGATTTTTTGCCACTTCTGGGAAATGCTATCGGCTGGGGTTTGCACTCAACGTGGAAAGGGAGATTGAAAAGTTGCAAATCACAATTTTGAAGATTTTTTGATTTTTACCAAATTCATACTGCTGATTCAAATATTTTAAAATTATCTCAATTTTTTTCTGACCATCTAAAATTATTTTTGACATTTTTCAAAAAAAAATGTCATGTCAGTGCTATTATAACTGCGCTTTATTCTTGCAAATTTTAATAGAAAATCGAAATTGTTTATTCAGTGGGTTGAAAAATAAGACAAGATATTTTTTGAACGTTAAATAAATTATTAATTTTAAACAAAAAATTTATAGTATTGCTGCCTCTCATAAATCAGAATGCAACTGGTGGCACAGCCATGAAAATTAAAAAATTTCAACAATGATTCTGAAAACATTTTTTCTTGGTTTTGAGGTGTTTCAAAGAATAATTTGAATTTGATAAAAATCAAAAAAAATCTTGAAATTCGCGATCAGCAGTTTTTCAATCTTCTCGTAGTAGGCAAAAAGTATTGCCTAATTTCGAGATAAATGATTCAGGAGGTACATAAACTCAAAAGGCACTTTTTAGGGGTAGGAGGGTGGCCGAGATTCCTTATTCCTAGCAGGTAGGACTACCCAAATAGCAAAAAACCACTTTTTTGGAAGTTCTCCCACTCGAAGTAAACTTCTTTACCAATTATCGTTGAAATCCAGAATGTTTTTCCCCAATTTTTTATCCTAGTTAATACCTATACCATGAACTTACCAACTGCAGTACGAATACGTCCAATTGTTTTTTTAGTAGGAATTATATCGAGTGGCTTATTAGTTTGAATTGGTGGAGGTGTTGACGATGATAATGAGCCTTCATCGACGAGTGATGACATTTTATCATACGTATCTTCCATATCATTATTATCTATGAAATTAGTTGCATCCTGAAACACACGCAGATGAAAAATTATTATTTTGAAGAAGAGGAAGTCGTTGAATCGCAATTAATTCTCACTTGATTTAAAGTATGTAACTGCTGCAAATGTTGTTGCAAATACGTATAACATCGAAATTTATTCACATAACTTTCGTAAATTTTATTCACTTCCTCCTCGTAGCGTTCATATTCCTCTAAGAAGGCCGGCCTGTGAAAAATACCCACATTTTAAAACGCTATCGTCAGCTATAAGCTGAAGCTTCGAAATTCTTACCTAACATTCTTCAACGTTTCTAAACGACGACTAATTCTTTCTAAATCATTCTCTTTTTTATTTATCTTCATGTCTAGATTACTTTCGGTCGAAGATATATTTTCTATTTGTTGTCTCATTTGAGATATGTTTTTTGTCGTATCGTTGATAATATTCTTCACCGAAGTCTCTATTTCACTCAAATCCACATAAGCGTTGGCTTGAAGGGTACGAGTTTCCTAACAAAATCGACTATTAAAATTTTCGAATCGATCGATTTAGTGAATATTTTACGACTAACTTACTCTTAATAATGGTTCTTCTTTCAATAGTTCGAAAAGGGATGACCCTTTACGAGTAATTTGGAGAGCTAATTCTCTAGTCAATTTCAGTTCTTGTATCTGAAAAAAATCGATTATTGGAACACTCGTCATCAAACTAGGCAGAAAAACGCTATTTTCGACAAACCTTCGCTGACAAATCAACACTGGTCATAGAATAATATTCGTCGTTATTGTTTTGCTTCATTTTTAACGCTTCGTGTAATAAAGTAGCTATCTTGAGCATTTCTTTAACTGCATGACCGTCAGCTTGATACAATTTCTTCAAATTCAACTTTAGACCAGTTTTCAGCACCTGAACATGACGTAAGTTAGACAAATTCGTGAACAATGACAGCTTATTCGTCAACAGCTTACCATAAATTCGGCGACAGATCGAATTAGAAGGATTCGACGTTCAGAAGTTGAGCAATCATCTGATATATCGTATGTGTTATCGAATCGTTTCACCAACCAGACTAGAATATTGGCTACTAAATGAAAATTGGGCTGACGAAAGCTTTCGTAGGATATCAGACGTCTGTATCCTAAAGTCTTCAATATTTCGGTGAAATCTACAAATTGTGGCATGAACTGTATCAAAAATTCATAACAAATTCGGAAGATAATTTGAAAAAGTGTTACTTACTTCTCACTTCTCTGAAAGACATCTTTGGAAAGTACTGAAATTGGGTGAAAGGAAATCCAATATTAACAATCACATTCGAAATTTATTTGTTCCATTCTCGGCGGAAATTACTCTTCATGTTCATAATCTTCTTTCTAAATTTATCACACTCGCACTCGACCACTCGTGAACTAAAAAATTATTGACAAATCAAAATTGCTGAACTTATCAATTTCACAAACCATATGGCAAATTCGTTCTTTACCTATTTTTTTCTCGAGTAGATTTTAAAAATTACGAACCGAATCGTTCAAACAACTGTTTGAAAACACGACAGACAGAAAGGGAGAAGCTCGAGGCTAAAATTTCATGAAAATGATAGTTGGTGATAACGTAGTGGAAGTTTAGTGTTCTTTACATTTATTGCTGCTGTAATTTTTAATTAATTTTAATCGCTGTTTCATGTTCGTTTCTAATAATTTTCAATATTTCGTAATATAAAACTATTTACAGCACAGTGTAATGTTTTGAAATCGATTCGCAATCAAGAGTTGAAATTTCATCGTTTACAGAATGTTGGACTTCCAACAGATCGAAGCCCCTGATTTGAATATTTACGCTTTTCTGCAAAATGTCAGTATGGTTATATGTATAATTTTGAATCCTTTTTAAACCTAATTAAATCAAGAGTTCACTTATTCCAAATCCCAAGTATAGTTTAATTGATTGTATTTTACATTTTTTTGATTGTTTATTACTTTATAGTTTACACTTGTACTTGTCCAAACCAGTTTCATGATCGAAAAACTTTCTTTTTCTATTTTACAGGTTGATTGGTATGATCCTTGGATTGTGATGCTCATTTTATTTCATATTTCAATCACTGTGATAACATTTGCTACGAGGAATCGCAATAATTTTCAAGTCATTTTGTTTCTCTTTCTGTGTAAGTTGGAAATATTTTTCATTCGAAAATTTCATGGTAAGCCTCGGTAAAGCTTAATGTCATTTTTCAATGTTTCAGTGCTTTTGGTTTATTGTTCGGAAAATATCAATAAAGTTGCATCTGACAATTGGAGGTAAACATAACATGAATAATGATTCATTGCGTACTATTTTTTTTTTAATTTTGAAGATGAAATATGCAATTGATCTATTTGTGTACTCAGAAAATATGTTTGTCGAAGCATTACTTCATAAAAATTTAAAATTTCAGGTTATTTTCAAGACAGCAATACTTCGACTCGAATGGATTTTTCATATCATTTGTGTTTTGTATCCCAATATTACTCAATTGTATGCTGATGGTGGTATGTAAAGAATTCAATGATTCAAATATTTCTCTTTATACGTTCAGATTTTGTAATTTAATGCATTTTTGAACGGTAATTAGAACGATTCAAATATGATCATTAAAACTTAAAAGTTAGGTCAGCTTTATCAGTTGACCATCTCTGACTTATACCTTAACCGCGATCACACTATGTTTTTATCTGTTTATGTAAACGCATTTCCCATATCAGTTAAACGTGAACTCTCTTTGTACTCGGAATTAATCAACATTATTTCCTAAAATGTGTTACCTACTAATTCGTTCACAGATTTCTGATAAACATTATTTTTTTTAAATAAATATTTCGTCACGGATTTGGGCTAATTCACCCCGATTCACCCCAAGCAACGAGTTAAAAAATTTAAGAACCTCGAGAAACTTAAAAAATTCAAAATTTCTATTAAATTGAGACAGAAAGAGAAAGAAAACCATTTAATTTCAACGTCCTACCATTCGAAGTTTATGAATCATAATTTCGACTCATTTGATTACCATAATAGTATTAAGGTTATTAATAGCCACACGAAGAGAGCTATCTGTCCGTAAATTGTAATTGTATGGTAATCACGAATGTTCTATTAGTAAGAATTTTTTATTCGTAAATAAATGACATTATGGAAACTCTGGCTTCGGTAAACCGGTTCCGTTGACATTGAAATTCGCGTATAAAATGTATCTTGGAAAGTTTTCACACTCGTTTAATTTCAAATATCCTAAACATACCGAACTAAATAAATATCTGTGTTACAGGCTAATTGGTTATACATGTCGAGGGAATTGATGACGCAACTAAAAATAGCGCAGTTGAAATCGCAGTATTATTCGAAACAGAATGAAGCCTCGAACTCATCAAAACATTCATCTCGTTTGAAAAAAGACTGATCCTTCATTGTAAAAGTTCAACATGCGAGTTCAAGTCGAGCGGTAGTTCTTGCCACCGAGCTATTAAATAAATTCAAATTCATTTCGAAATCCAGTTAATTTACCAGTCTTGCAGTTACCCGTTTATATTTTTGTGTGATCTTGTAAAGCCCTAATGTAAAAAAATTTGTAAACAAGTTTTTTTTGTATTATTATCAAATGTGCCCAAATAAATCGAGTAAAGTTGGTGTACAAAGACAAAAGCAATATAAATAATCGTTTCCGTAAAATGCATTTTAATATTTCTCCATCTGATTAACTTGTACTAGTCGTCTGAAATCACAATTTTGTTTTGAATCGAAGATGGTGTTAAGAATTTAAGTATTGGTTAATTTTTAGGTGTTTTCACATTGTAAAATAAAATAGGTATAATAAAATCACAGGGTTTTATGGACGACTTGGTTTCGTATCGATGTGTTTTATTAACGAGTATTACACCTTTTTGTGGACTTTGATCCATTTTTATGTTGATTCCAAACTGGAAAAAAGGAAAGTACTCGAATGAATTGATAGCAATGGCATGAGAAAAATCCAAATTGATTTTTACACGGATTTAAATGTCTATTGTTTGCTATGTGTACATTTCAAAATCACTCTGACAAACACAACGCCGAACAATGGATATTCAATTAACATAAACCAGCGTTTTAAAAATATTTCCAACTTTTTTTGAATTTTTCCGCCTACGAAAATGTGAAGTTTTGGTTATTATCATTAGGTATTACGAATTGATAAATGTACGTGGAATTCGCAGCTATTAGTTTTCATTGTATCAACGATAATGGCAGTATTGCCCAACAGCAGGCAATTTGAAATACGGGTGCTGACAACTTCGATAATAATTTACAAGTACGTATGTGTGTACACATGAATAAGTATTCAAGTATTTATCATGATGGGAATGGTATCGTCTAATCTAAACATCTACCGAAACCTACTAAGTATGATGGAAAAAAATGTTTAAAATGGATAAAAATATAGCATTTTTAATGAAATGTATGCTGGCATTGATTACGTGAAAATTTATGACCAAAAAAATAATTCGTAAGGAATCGAGAGAAAAAACAAAAATTTTGTTTCTGCCCGGGCTCGAACCGGGGACCTTCCGCGTGTGAGGCGGACGTGATAACCACTACACTACAGAAACATCGAAAATAATTGCACGTTCATCGCCATATCAAACATGAACAAAACAATGAAATGTGAATTTTGGAAAAATTGATGCACTTTTTGCTGTAATTGATTTGAGAAATTTATTTTTTAATTGAAGAATTTGAATTTTCTCATGTCCACTAATTGCTCGATGGAAACTTATTGACTGAAAATCGAAATACGTTGAATAGGAACTTTATAAATTACTACTTATTGTATCATGATATGTTAGAAGATGTTCGATATTCATTGATTAATTTAAAGTAGTAATGTACATAATTATAAGTATTTATTTCGAATTCATGAGATGAAAAGAAAAAATTATATAATATTTCTAAAATCATTTCAGGATCCGGTGCATTTTCTTTTGTGAATAAATCGGAATAGGTACAGATATTTCCGAATTCAATTTTACTCTAATTAGGTAATATTTATTTGTATGAATAGGTAGGTTTAGGTATTAAAACACAATCGTTAGGTAGCTTGAAATTTCATAATGTAGATAAGTACCTAGGTACACAATACACAAGTATGTTGCTTAATAAAATTCTCTTCCCCTCCCTCTAAAATGGCATAAAATTAACAATTTTGTAAGAGAACAGGGGAGGGGGAGGTGAAATATATTTTTTTAATGTGTTTCTATTTTTGTTTAAAAATAGACCAATTTTTTTAATTTTCCTAAAAATTGTTTTGTTTTTTATGAATTTCCTGAAAATTACTTAGATATACTTAGGTAGGTAGTAGGTACTTATTTTTTGGTATTTTTCTAAAAATTGTTTTTTTTTTGATTGATTGCTAGAAATGCCTTCTTTTTTTTCTGAAAATTGCTTTATTTTTTTATGTTTTTCTAAAAAATGGATATGGTGCCGATTTCGTATTTTTGAAGATGGATTTGGTTCTGGTTTTATTTTTTCTCCTGAAAAGTGAAAATGGCCTCTTTTTTTGATTTTCTTCAAAAAATTGGCTGAATTTTTAAGGTTTTAAAATATTTTTTCTAAAAATTAGGTAATTAGATACCTACGATTTTTTTTTTTTTTTTGGGGGGGGGGGGGTTCGGAAGAAGGCCTAAACCTTGAAGGACTTTTCTGATAATAGTTTTTTTTTCAGAAAATGGTAGATGACTTATCTTATTCACTTAGGCGGAAGATGAGAAGGAGGAGGAGGAGGGAGCGTCCATCGATTTAAAAACGGTTCGATTCTTTGGCTTTCTCATGAAAATGTTTTATTTTCATTTTAATTTTTAATAGGTAGACGCACCACCAGTGCAATAACACCACATCTCAAAAAAATTTGACCCTCATATTTTGTTTTGAAACGTGCTTATCTTTGATTAGTTTTCAATTTACACCAAAAATAAAAAAGTTCATTTATTTTGAGATGTGGTGTTATTGCACTGGAGGTGCGAGACGGTCTGCATTTTTATTTTTTCCTAAAATACTAAAATACACATATAGAGCCTAAAGCTTGATTTTTTTTTTCTAAAAAATGTTTTTTTTTTTTTAGATGAATCGCTTTTTTGTTTCTGTTTGTTTCTACAGATACTTACTTGTTTTTTGGAGGTTTTTCTGGAAATGGTTTGATTTATTTTTGACTAGCTTTTTTGTTTTTGTTTTTCAACTCTAGAATTTTAATTCTTTAAAGATTTTTCTAAAAAATTATATGTTTATTTGGTTTACTTCTGGAAACAATTGTTTTTTTCTCAAGTTGATGTTTTTTCTTCTCTTTCTCTAAAAAAAGTTGTTTGATTTTTTTTGTTTTTTGAAAAAGTTTGGTTATTTTCTTATTTGGTAGTTTTTTAAAAAGCTTGTTTTTCAACAGCTTTCTGGATAGGTTGCTTTTGGTTTCATTTTTTGGTTCTGTTTTTTCTATTTGTTTACTTTATGTTCTGTTTGGGCTTTTATCGAGCATTTGGGGCTGGAATGAATTTCGGGATGAATTTTCATCCCAATAATCATCCCACTCTTTTTTCGAGCTTCTGAGGTTGGGATAAACCCAGGGGGCTCAGGGGACTTGACGCTTGAGCCCCCCTCTTAAGTTCGAAAAAGATTTTTGTATTACAAAAATGTGGGGAAAAGCGCATTTTTCGTTCTTCCAACATAATTCTTCAAAAAAAAATTCGCCTTTCACTGATAATATTCAGTCAAAAATCACTGATTTCTCAATCAGTTCCCAATTTGTCAGAAAAAATCAATAATTTTGACTAAAAAATCAGTGAAAAATCACAAAAATTCCGCAGTTTTTCAATTTTTTGCTCAAATCTGTATGAGCCTACTGAAAATACCCTCATTTTTTCTCAAATTCTCAGCCCCTCCCTTAAATAATTTATAAGTGTGCTTGGGTTCCGTTTTATTCGGTTTAGTTCGGTTTGGTTCAATTAATTTCATAAAATCAAAAAATTGCCTGCTTTCTGATAAAATCTTTCAAAATGTATAAAATGCAGGAATACTTCATGAAATGTGATAAATTGCTGTATCGAAGGTACATATAATTAATCATTTTATCATTCAAAACCTCGATAATTTGAAATTCTTGAACATTTTTTCAAAATTCAATGAACCTCATAATTCAAATTAATTAAAGGCTAAGAAGGGGCGAGGAAATTTAAAATATAAGACTGGTAAAATGGATACTCGAATAACTACACAATATATTTTTTGAATTTTTATTTTTAAAAAGTCATCTGCAACGTTATCAATCTAGGCATTTGCTTGAAATATGTAGTTGAATATATTCAGACAAAATAAAACATAGGTATTTATTGCAATATTCCGGTTCATTTTTTTCAACGACTCGAAATAATATTCTGTTGGCAAAATATCGCTCATCAGCCACAGATGACTTTCTGTTAAATTTTTCAAAAATTACTTCAACAACTTTCACATTGTTTACCATGTGTACTTAATTGTCTCTGATATCCCAAAAGATGATTGCATTATTCATCGCATAATAAGCTGAAAAATAACCTTCATCAGCCCCTGAAGTTATTCGAAAACGCAACACAATTAGCATTGGTGTAGGATAGCTTGCCTAGCCCAAACAATGACTGTTTTAGTACCTTACCTCAACAAATTACTCGTATTTGTCGGGTTTAAAAATGTATTAATGTTTTTTCAACTTTTTTATTAATAATAAGAACGAAAAAACAATTTTATAATGTGTTTTGTAGATTTTTTCATTTCAAAACGTCGCCCATCGCAACTAGTCCCTGGGTGTAGACAAATTACAATGCAGGTGATTTTGATCAACGTAGTGTACGTTTAGGTGTACCTACAATCACCTATACCCAATGAAAATTTCGTTTTGAAAAAAATTATATTCTCCTCCGGAAACATTCTCGAGAAATCAAACCACCGTATACAAACAGGTAAGTCCTTACACAAAACTTTTTTGCGGACTTTGATTAACCGCATTTTGAAAATAATACGATGTTTATCAAAAAAAAATTTATAATTGAAATTATTCAGCTCTTGGCATTTCATCGTCATCGCATCATAATCCAAAAGACGTCAGCATTAATTTTTCAAAAATGAGCATTTACTGTTACAGCTTTACGTAAGTGCTCGTAGTAAAGATACCTTCGCAACAATGATATCGAAAAACATTTGTAGTTATTAAACGATTTGTTTACTTCCAAAGTGTACTTCGGATAAATATTTTCATCAGAACTTAGTCCAAAGACATTTCTGTAATGGTTCTACGTATATACTAATTTTGTTGCTGGTACAAAGGTCGCTTATTTTTTTCTCTTTAAAAGGAAAAGATAAGATTTTCTGAAACAGTATAATGATGTTGCCACAAATTGTTTGATTAAGAGTACAATAAATACATAACGGTATAATTATCAAAACCAGAAATCCGATAATAGATCTTATTTAAAATTATTAATATTCGAAGGGAAGTCATTCGATGTGGTGCTGTCATTCGATGATCATCTGAGAACCAGGTTGATTTTTCAAGTAAATTCAGCAAATTTTGTTGAAAACTTAATTTAGAAGTGATTTCTATTTGGTGACAAGAATCAGTTTTTTTTTCTTCGTCGGTGATTAAAAAGGTAAGATTTTTTTGATTAATTAATTTTTTTAAATCCCTAATTATTTTACCAGAAGTGATTTTCATTTTTAAAATAGGTAAAATTACCCATCAGTAATTTTGTACTTTCAAATTTTTAAAAATATCCCACAAATGAATTGTTTAGACATTTATTTTAAAATTTTAAAATATATCGCGAGAAACCTATAAGAGAATATCACCTAAAAATTACTTACTTGAATTTGTACAATTTTTAAAAATTTTACATTCAAGTATTTTGAACGAAATAGCTCCTTTCTTGATTTATTCAATTTTTAGATGAAAAAACAATAGGTTTCGATATTTATTTTTTTGAGAATTTTTTTTGGAAAATTTTGAGCAATAATCAGCCCTTGGATAGGCTACTGATCGAAGTCTAATAATATGTAATTTTTATAAGTAAGTAGGTGTAATCCATAAAGAGTCATATTGAGAAGATGATGATAATTTGCTGTCTCCTCAAATCAATTAGATTTCATTTTTTCCACGAACAATTCTGAGAAGAATTTAATACTCGATCAAAAATATCCACCTGTTTTGTAATCTTCTGAAAATATATATTTTAAACAATACTAATCAACAATAATGGTAAAAATATTCGACTTGTACCGAAGAGGTGAAAGAGAATAAAATTCAGAAAAACACCTTAAACGGTATTTAAATTTAAAAAAAAACTACCTGGGCAATTTGATGAATTAAAATGTAAAAAAAGAATAAAATTTTTCTATAAAATTGATGAAAATCTCTCGATTGATCATTTCGATCGTTCGTTCAATTTTTGAAACTACTACGAAGTGTTTTTATATAAAAATTCAAAATTCAACTTTTATAGAAAATTTTCCTAGTGTAAATAATTGATAAGAGTATCACAATGGTAATGGAAAGTTCCATATCTTCAACCTGCTTATCCATTGATTGATTCTATATGTGAAACGATGAAGTAGGTATTAAATATTTCAAATATTAGATCATAATTTTGCTTTTTTTTGTTTATTTTTTTATGGTCAAATAATCTTATCTCTCAATCTTATATGCATGAATTACTCAACTGAACAAAAGATGAAAATATTATTCAATGATTAGATACGCCGAATAGACTACTTGATCTAAGAGCAAGAAACAATGAACTCTATACTGGGCAAAGATTTCACCTTAGAACTTTAATCACATATCGCGATGATTCAGAAATTTATGCGTTATGTGCTTGTATAAAAACATTCTTCTCTCACTTCTTTCTAAATTTATTCACAACTTTTACGATTCGCGCTTAATTAGGTATCAAAAAATTCACTTTCAGTGGAAAATTAACGAGGAAACTGATACGAGTTCGGTGGATTATTGTAGAGCCTAACGAAAATTTTTATCTTTGCAACTTTGTAAATTTAATTGTCGATTATAATTAGGTCACGTTTGAAATTTGCAGCTTATCAAAATTTCAAAGTCATCTCAAATTTTTTCGAAATTTTTCGTTCTTGTGATTTAAATATCTGCCAATTTGTTAAAACTTCGCAAAATGATCCAAATATGTAGCTTTGTTCCTTAATTTGATAAAAATTCAAGTACATACGTAGCTTTTGATGCGTGATAAGTTTTATAATCATAAGTACCTATATGAATACGATTTTAAAATTAAAATTGAGACTTTTTTCGAGTTCAAATTAACTTCATTCGAAGAATAGCTGAATTTTTAATTTTTTTACAGATAAGGAGAAAATGGCTGAAAGAATTGCCCTCGAATTGGACCCATTGGATGCCATCAGCTTGGAAGTAGCAGAAAGAGAATTACGTGAAACGCCGGAACAAGTAGCTGAGTCACTGGCCGAGCTTAGACAATTATTGGCAGGTAGGTAACTAGCTACCTACTTAATTTGGTGATCGATTTTTGTTAATGTATTATCTGAATTCTGAAAGAGGTTTTGAAGAATCTGTAAACAAAAACATCGATTTGTTTCATTATCTTATTTATTCTCGACTCGTTGATTAGAAAACCCCAATTTACACGAATTATCTCTGTATACGAGCAGTTGATACCTAAATTTGTTTATTGTTTCCCAAACAAAGAGGTGTGTTAATTCATACTTATTCTTCTTGTTTTAAATGTGTAAACGTAAAGTTATATTTTAATAGGTACCTATTTATAACTTTTTGATGGATCGAGTCGGGTAGAAATTTATAGTAGGTAGTAGGTACTAGGTACGTCATCGTCATGAATATTTTCGTCTTGTGGAGAGAGGAGGGGGAGGGAGCGAAATGTTCATAAAAATCTGATCGAATTTCGATTAATTTAGGGATTTTTGAGCTTCTTAATTTGGGCTATCAAAAAATACCTAGCTGGCAAGGATTGGTAAAATTTATAAGAAATGAAGGGTGATTGGCCAGTTCTATTATGCAGAGCTACCAACTCAACTTTATTTATTTTTGTCTTAATTTGAGAGGTTTCTTTCGGTTTTGATCTTTTTATTTCAAAATTTTGAATTTATACTTTGATAGGTACCTACCTTTTCGCCATTTTGTTTTTTTGAATGAAATAATCAATTATTTACATATCATAAATCGAAGGAACCCTGGAGAACCAAATAAATCAGTTTGATCCTAAATTTTAACCAATTGAAATAGTTCAATTTCTGTAATTCATTTGTCTTTCAATTCGTTTTCAGACGATACGAGTATTCGTTATGATACCAGCGATGATTACCTGATAATGCACTTGAGACCTGTGAAGTTCTACGCCAAGAGTGCTCATGCTTTGGTACGTATAAAAACACTTAATTATCTAGGTGCTTACTACAGGTAGACCATTTATAGTGTTGCCCGAACGTTGAAATTGTATCAAAGGCACAGAAAATAGTTCTTGGATTTTTTTTTGAGTCGGATATGGGTGATTTTCAAAGTTTTCCTAGTCTCATTGGAGAGAAGCCAAATTGAATTGTAAATTAAGTGTGAAAAAAAAGATTTAAAAACGCTAATGCGGTGCTCAAGTTTGAAGTACCTATACTGGATACTTTGGAATTTTTTTAAGTCAGAAAAGATTTTTCTCAAATTTTTTCGTCCTCAAGGATGTGAGCTCAATTAAATTATAAATCATAGGTAGGTAACAGAAAAAACATCAAGAAAAAATCGTTGAAAAATTATTCGAAAAAATGTTTAAAAATGACTGTAAGTGGGTTTTCGAAACCCCCGAATTCACTTGTGTGGTTATTTTAATCCCAAACTCAAAAGCCAATCCGCGAGGGGGGAGGGTGAACTAAAATTGAAAATTTTTTTAATTTATCGAGTAAGTAAAATACCTACATATTTCAGTTCACGGTTTTGATCCCCTGAATCCATGTTTTGGGTCATTTCGACTCCAGATACAAAATGGAACCTTCGAAGAGACGGAGGATTTGAAATATTTTTAATTTGTGAGATGAGATTTTAGTTTTGATCTCATCTTTACCCTTGAGCGTATTCTTTTACTGGGGGAGGGGGGGGGAATTGACCCTAGAAATTGATTCAAAGAGTTTTGAAAATTATGGGTTTCAATACCTCACTTCCTAAAATTGAGAAACTCTATTTTTGGTTATACCTTCCCTCTTTGAAAGTCAATTTTTGAGTCTGAGAGGTCGAAATAACTCCCAAAAAATTATGGACGTTATATGGAGCAAAAACTTTAAAACCATGGATATGTTGAGAATTTCCCTTCAATTTTAAGAAAAAATGTCAGTTAACTTTTTTCAACGCATTTTTACTTCTTTTTGTTTTCAAAATTGTTGAGCAAGTTACCTACCCAAATAAATTTAAAATTATTTTTACGAAATATTTTTTGAATTTTTATCAAAAATAATACCCTAGGCTGCTCGCTGACAGTCTTGGACGTACAAAAAATGTCCTAAACTGTTCAAAGAATCTTTAAAACGAAATAGTATAACTTTTTTTCAAATTTAAATCATTCAAAAATGAAAACACTGAAAAAATGGCAAATAGAAAAATTTTACCTGCAAAATTTACAATATGCAACTTGATTCACAAAGCAATTAATTTTGTTTTAAAAAAAGTGAAAAATAATAAATTATGAGTACCTAAGTCATTAAGCATATGGATTTGTCAAATTTTCTTCGAATTTATCTCCAAAAATCGATCACCAAAATCTGAACTTCAAAAATCCATCACCAAAATTCGGTTCCCAGTTTTATAGATCGACCCCTAGCTCTATACCTAACATAAATCTATGTTGAAATAGATTCAGGAGACTGAAAAACATGGATTGAGGTACTTACCTCATTTTTTTTAATTTTATTATACTGGGCGTGTATAATTACCAGGACTTACGCCCAGTGTAAGGAGGGGGTTGGAAAGAAGGGTTTATTTTCAAATTTGGTGTTGGAGTTCAAGTTCTTCTATCAAAAGAAGGATTTAATAATGTTGAAAATCTTTTGATTTTTTCCTTCCTCCTCCCCCCTCCTGAAAGGTTGGTTTGTTGGTCTTAAGTAAAATGTACTCAAAAATGGGCTCGGGAGCTCCAAAAACCCTCTTACCTCTTACAGCCATTTTTAAAAAGGTTTTCGAATAATTTTTTTGTCGTGGGTTGCAATTTAATTGAGCTCAGTGCCTGGGAACATAAAAATATTGAAAATTTTTTTCCAATTCAAATAATTCCGAGGAATTAAATGATATCTATTTTTGAGCTTTTATAATCCACCCTGAAATTCTATCATCAGATAAGTATGTACTTACCTATTTGTATTCGAAATTAAACTCCAATTTTACAATTTTCCAGTTGAAAAGAATCGCTGATTTCCGAAAAAGCCAAGCCGACATATTAAAAGGCATTTCAGTAACAGCGGAAGAGGACGCTTTCTTAAATACCAAAGTGCTAAACGTACTGGCTGATCGAGATCAACACAGGAGACGAATTTTAACCATGAATATCGGAAGTAGGTAGATTTTCAGCCCAATTCGATCTTATTTTTAAAAAAAATTACTCATCATTGTATTATTTTTTTCTCATTAACAGATGCCTGGGATCCTTCAAAATTAGACACCGATCATTTCTTTCGAGTATTGTACATAATTCATTTCGGAGCAATGATGGAACCTTTGACTCAAGTTCATGGCGGTGTTATTATCATGGATTTCAGTAATTTAGGATTTAAACAAGCCAAAGCATTCACTCCTATGTTTTCCTACAGACTATTAACCTTCATTCAGGTAACTTATACCTACCTATAGATTACATAATACGACGAAACTTCAAAACAATAAATTTTTCAACCATACACGAATGTTTACAGAAAGCAATGCCAATTCGACTGAAAGCCATTCATATTGTTTTTCAACCGATGATATTTAAAATGGTTTGGGCCATTTTCAGACCTCTTATTGAAGAAAAACTCAACAAAAGAGTGAGAACTACTCGTTTTAAAATTATTTTCACTTCTCGTGTGATTTTTCGAAAGAAAATATTTAAATAACTTTTGTCTTCAGATATTTTTCCACGGGAAAGATTTAAAATCTTTGCATAAACACATCGATCCAGCTTGTTTACCAAAAATTTACGGAGGTGACAAAGGTGAAATTAACTACGGCAGCGCAGAATGGTATCGTATTTTCGCTCCATACAACGATAAAGTCGTAGGTAAGTTCGAGATGATTACATTGAACTATTAATTTATTAATTAAAATTACCAATTAAGTAATCGAAAACTTGACTGTTTTGTTTCAGAATGGCAATCGTACGGTTACATTTAAATGGTAAAAAAATAATTTTCTAGTCACATCTTTTAAATGTGTGTCATCGATTCTTTTTACGGTTTTTTTTTTTTTTTTTTAAAGACAACGTACTTAGTTTATTGTTTTTACGAATCTTAGGTATATATTTTTCATTATTTGTATTAATTTTACCTCTCCCACGATCGGAGCTCAATATTGTAACTACCAATAAAATAAATATTTAATCAGTCACTCAAATATTTTGCAACATTTGAAATGCAAACTTCACAAAAATGAACAAAAATCGATAATTTATTCTTGGAAATTAAAAACTCGATTTGACATAGAAATTCACACGACAAAATAAATCTTGGTTTCTAATCGACGAATTTAACTCATCAGATGAAATACAATACGTAAAAAGGTAACAAAAACTAAAAAGCTACAGCTTTTTGGCGCAATTTACCACCCAAGCATTCTTCAACATAATAAATAATTAAGAAATAAAAATACAAAAATACAAACAACCTTAATTTTTAGTTGAAATAATGCTGATTTTTTTAGAACCTACGAACAAACATTGAATAAAAAATCATCAGTCTTTGAAATCGCCGGTGATCCAGCAACTCATAATCCTTCTTCTTCTAGCGTACTCAACTGATCACTAAATTCGGTGTAGAGCCTTTGAGCATGGACACTATTGCTTATCTCGGCCAATACATCTTTTAAAAGCTGACGTTTTGGTAAACCCTGGAAAAAATTCAATCAATCAATTTCCATTCAATTTTTGAAAAAAAAATAGCCAATAAAACGTACTAGAATGTTTCCAGGATCTTTGGCGTACTCGTGGCAAGGGCCTAGTAATTCTTCGCAAATCAATCGCAATCGTCTCGGTTCGCCTGAAATTTCAAAATTCGATCGGTTTCTCAAAAAATTACAAAAAATCCATCAAATATTTTACCTTGGTTGAGTAAAAATTGAACCATGGTTAATAACCAATGCCTAAACTCAGCAGCCGATTTTAATGCCAAAGCAGCGCTCAGCTGCTGCTCCAAAAATGTATACGTGCATAAAATATTAATATCGGTGTTCTGTAGTAATCTCGAACTGTTGTTAAAACTCAGACTGTAACACAAGTACAAAGATCCAATTTAACGCCGACGAAAAATAAAAGTAATTATTCGCTGGTGCAAATAGCAACCTTTGAGTTTGCAAAGAATGTAGCGGAAAACGTGACTCGTTTCTGTCCGTCGTACGTAAAACGTTTTGTCTCATTTTTTGCATCGAATTTGATACCACCGTATCTGTGTTATCTCCTAATTGCAACCTGCCAACAGATTACGATTAAAAATACTCGAACAATGGATTGAGACGCGATGTAGAATTTTTCCAACCAACCATGTATCTAAATCAACCGAATACATGTACGATTTGCCATTGGAAAGAGCCAGCATTGGAACTCCGTGTTCAGAGATAAAACTTTTATTTACGAATATTTCTGAAATTGGAAAATTTTTCACATTTGAATTCAGAATTTTTTTACGCATGATTGAGGAAAGTAAAAATTACCTTGAGTTGAGCATAATATCGATGATAACGATTTCTCAGATACGATAACTTTTAGTTTATCGATATCCCATAAGCTGAGAAGACCAGTACAAGTAATACATAATAAATATTTATCGGTCAGCAGCAGATGACTCGCTTTGGCTGATAGCACGAGGGGAGGAAGGACATGTTTGCCACTGTTGGTTTCTAAAATAAATAAATTCCTATTCTCTAATACAATTACAATAACGTCACGATTGGCTACACAACCGATAATCAAGGAACCTGCAATCAAAATTAAATCGAAATTATTCTCCGATGAAATTTTTTTCTAGGCAAAGCTGATTCTGTATCTCACCGAAAACATTTTCCCACAGATCTGATTCTTTGGAGGTTACTTTAATTCTAGCAACGGTGCCTCGAATACCTGGATGAGATTCATTAATCAGAAGTGCTCTTCTATTATCAGGAACCTAAGAAAAAAAATTTAGTTTTTCGTTTCAATATCTAATTAAAAAATTTTCGAGATACGAACAGATATCGCAGCTTTTTTATCCATTCTCATCGGCGGCAAGACGATATTTTTCTGGGTTATATCACCGGAAGCCATAATAGGTAATTTTTTATCAGTCATTTGAATATCTTGCACTTGCACGACATCAGAAAAACGGGGTTGTTTGGCAGCAACAACGTTCAGAGATGATTCCAAAGATCGTTTCCACGATTTATGATTCATAACTGTACTAGAAACCGTAGATGTTGTGGCGATCGGAGCGACAGACGTTGGTCTAGGAAATAAATTCAAATTAGAAAATGATCAACGATCCGTACTGAAATATTTGAATAGCTTACTCAGTTTGGGTGATAATTTTAGGATCTTCAGTTTTATCTTCGACTATATTTGAAACACCGCTACAATTCGTACTGACGTTTGGTTGAACGATGATGTCTTCTCGTTTCTCGATCACTATTTTACTTTTTTCTTCGGTGGAGCTTGAAAAAGGAGCCGAGGCTGAATTGGCTTTGAAGGGTGTGGGGCTCTCACTGAATAAATACATCAAAATTAGAATATAATCTCAACTTATTTACAAATTTTTAAGTCCATTTACCCAAGTTCAGGAGCAGGAGCGATAAAAATAGGCGTTATTCGTCTTCGACCATCCGACGTTCTAGTTTCAATCTGTTTATTACTCGCTGGCTGAGGAACCTTGGTCGGGGTTAGATTTACTTTTTGTTTATTTTCGTTCAACAGTGTAGTTTCAGATTGAATTTTTTTAGCTTCTTCCGGTAACTTTTCAAGTACAGGATTTTCTATTATTTGAGCGTTTGAATGACGATATCCTATCGATGACGTACCGTATACTTTTTCATACAGCGTATCCTTAAAAAAACGAATTCAATTTTTAATAAAGTAAAAATTATAACAAAAAAATGAAAAAATACGATTACTTTTTGCTGTTTGGACAAAACTTTGCCTATTTCGTTCTCTGTAAATTTAAGCAGCGCTACTGAGCCATCGAAGGAGCACGCTAGTAAATTGTGACCGATCGACGACCAGGACAGATCTAGCACCGGACCGGTAAATAAATTTTCCATGACGACGACTGGTCTAAGGAACCCGGTTAGCCAAACAGAGACGCTGTTATCTCTCGAGCCAAGAGCACACACGCACATTTGTAGCTCTTTGTTGGATTTTTTCGTATGACGTTGTACGATATTGCTGCTAAATCGCTGATAAATTTAAACCGAATTAGTAATTATTTCATTTTCTTCGAAACGTAATCAGGAAATGGTTCTTACGACGCAATTAACAGCTTTTCTGTGGCCAACGTAATCTTTATCGTATTTCCATCCGTCTCTTTCAATTATTCGAGAAGTTGGGCCGGCGTTATTCATGGCATGAGCGGTGACTAGGTATTGTCCATCGGGTGACCAGTCGTGTCTCAAGGCTACCGTCGTTCCACACTGTGTATAAAATTTTTTCAATTTAGGAATTTTCAGAATTGAATTTAGAATTTGATTGAGCCGAAATTTGGTTCACTAAAAGAGTATAACACTGAAACCTCAGAACTAATTTTTAAGCTCCTCAAATTGATTATATGCCTTTTAGAGCAATTCCAGTGAGCTGGAGAAAAAGTATATTTTTATGGGAGCTCTAGATTGACTGAAAAATGGTTGCAGTCGGTTCAGGGGGTCGATTCTAGGTATTAAGCAAAGTTTTGAGCTTATTACCGCAGAAATACCCCATTTTGAAATTTTTTATAGGTGAGATATCTAAAATAAAATAAAAATTCAACGTGTCCTCTCGAATTCGTGATTCACCTCTATCATTCGATTCAGGATTTCGAATTTACGATACTAGCAAATTTTCAGCTGCCTAAGTGGATTGAAACGCTTTCTGTTTCTGGAGCAATTCCAGACACTGAAGAAAAGTCAACTTTTCCTGGAGACTCCAGATAGACTCAAAAATGGTCGCAATCGATTGAAAGGGTCAGTTTTGGTACATAAACAAATTTTCAGATTACTTAATGATTTGTCGTCTCAATAAAAAATCAACAAGTCAATAGGCCATTCAGCCATTTTCAAAAATTCAAAAATCAACTTCAGCAGCTCAAAATTTGGTTCTGAGGCGTGGATGGTATACTCTTTCAGTGAGACAAATTTCGTCTCAATCGGTGTGCACAGGTATAAAATTTCAACAAACATTCTCAAACGGTTCTGTAACAACGACTTCAGTTTGCCAATCCACGGTACGCCAAATTCTCAACGATTTATCTTCTGATTGAGACGATAAGTACTTCCCGATCGGATCCCATGTGACTCCTTTCACTAATCCGCTATGACCTTTTAGGATAGCGACGATTTCTGAAAATTAAACATAACCGAGGTCAATTTCTCATCAATCACATTCCAATAAAAATTAGAATCAAACAGTACCAGGAAATTTAGCCGCATCCCAAATTATAATTGTGTTATCAACGGAAGCTGTTGCAAGCCAAACGTCCTGAGGTGACCACGCCATATCAAGCACATCGCCGGAATGACCTCTTAACGTCGAGGTACATCGCCATGTTTCCACGTTCACTTTTCCTTTAGAGTTAAATACGGCACTGTTACCTAAAATGGATCAAAATTAATCTCAATTCGGTTTGAAATCATCTTTAACTTAGGTATAAGTACGTTGAACATCATACCTTGAGGATACTTCGCAAATGACCAAATCATGATGAGTTTATCGTCGCCACCAGAAGCGAAATATTTCCCAGAATAACTCCATCTTACACAATTCACACAAGCTGAAACGTATAAATTTTAGTCAATAAACTTTATCTAAGAAAGTATCGGAATTGAGGTGTTTAAAATCATGTACCTAAATGACTATCGATTTGGCATAACATTTTTGGTATATTTTCATCGAATTCTGCGTCTTCATTGATTACTGGATCGAAATTCCAGATGACAACTCTGCCAGAATCAGTTCCTGTGAAATAATCGGAAAAAGTTTTACTTTCATTCATTCAATAAACCTTCAAATTGAAAATTTCCAGTACCTTGGCCGCCGGTAACGAACCGGGAATTATCTGGATGGATATCAATACAAAATATGGGTAAACCTGAAACAAAACAAAAGAGAATTCGATAAATACAGCATTTATCAATTAATAAAAAAGAAACATCGATCGCTAAGAATATCAGAACAGGTTTTGCAGACGTTTTTCTATGTTAAATCTACATTTGGTTTTTTACAAGTGTTTTTACACATCCTTCCTGAAATATACATGTAATTCTTACCATCGTGAGAGATCCAATGAGGTTTCAATATCTGCATTACGAAACCCCTATTCGAATACAATCAGAAATTCTACAAGAAATTAAAAGAGCACGAAATGTAGCGGTTTGACCGAACGTGAAGAAAAATCGCTCTATTTACAAGCTTTCAAACGGACTACTCGCTGAGTGAAGCATAAAACTAAGCGAATAATTTATCAATTATTTAAACTTTCATCGCTATAATTAAATTTTGAATACAATTCGGTACTTTCTTCTCATTTAAACTAATTTTCCAGTGTTTTATCAACAGTTCAACACGAACGAAGAATTTTTTTGTTTATCACACAATTGGCGGCTTTACAAGTTACGTAACGCGATCAGGTCGGACATTTTTAATTTTCTAGTTATGCGCATGCGCGTGACGTAATCAAATCCTTATCAGTTCTGATATCCCGCCAGCGATTGTTTTGATTTTTTTCAAAATTCATTTTCATCTCAAATACTCAAAATTGAGTAGAAATTTCGAAAAGTTGTTAATAATATGATATATGGAACGATTTAAGATTGAAATATACAACCGAAAATGGACTACGTTCAAAAGATCACCGAAGAAGACCTGCCAAGTAAATGGAAAAATGAAATAATCCCTGGAAAAAGTAACTTCGAAGATGGCAAGTATTATATTCGCAGCAGCGTAGCTAATCTCAAAGAATGCAACGACTGGGCGTACAGTTTTTCTGAAAATACATTGACCCAATGGAACAACAGAAGCTCAAAACCAACCCCATCGATCAAACTTATATGCAAGTAAGTCTTATCATTCAATGAAACATTCTCATTTCAAAATTCTAGTAATTCATTCTCAATATCGATCATTTTGCAGGAAAACTTTCGTGTGTCATCGTAGCGCATACAATAAAACTCTCACAAGTAAGCGCGCCATCCAAAAGAATACGTTTTGTTTAGCTCAATTAGATATTGTAGTCAAAGTCACCACTCGTTATACGAAAAGAAACGATCCTTATTCGAAAGTAAGTATTATTCGTGGTACATTGATGAATATAAATACGAGCAGAATATCTAATCTGATCATTTTCATAACAGAAAGGTATGCCAGGGATAATTCGTATCAAGGCACGTCATAATCATCCTATAGATTCACCTTCGGCGTTGAAATTCTTGACACCATCGAAAAATTTGCAAGAGAAATTTTATGACTACTTCGAATTGGGTATGGGCTTAATTGGATCTTGTCGATATCACCAGAATAAACTTCTCATCGACGGTGTGACTGATTCGACCGATAGTAAGGGTATTTTGAAAAACCCTCGTTTCAATCCGTCCAGAAGAACGGTCCAACATTGGTTTGATCTTTGGAAGAAAGCATCTGAGTGTCAAAGAAATCGATCTCTATTGATAAAAGTAACTTGAACTTATTCAAAAATTATATTCGATTTTAAAATGTGTAATGTTAATTTTTTTTTTGCAGGAGGAAGATGATGTCTGTGTTGACGAAAACGTAGTTGTGACGTATGTAGACGTAAATAGTGAAGAAGATCCTGCTACGTTGTTCACTAGTAAAAATGACCCTGATACGTTGTTCAATAGTAAAAATGACCCTGCTACGTTGTTCACTAGTAAAAATGACCCTGATACGTTGTTCAATAGTAAAAATGACCCTGATACGTTGTTCACTAGTGAAAATGAAGCTAACGATAGTGATAGTGTAAATAAATCTCCTCCTGAGAGCCCTGAAACCATAACATTGGACGTATTGCAGCTCACTCCGAAACAGAATGAGATTGACTGTGATGACCTTATTGATTTACCTCTTCGACGTAGCTCAGCGTTCAAAAATATGATTACCATGATGGAAAAGCTTCATGAGAAGTTCGGTTCAGAGCTAGCGGAACAAGATGCTGGTAAATTAGTGGCAAGATTGAAAGAAATCAAGACTGCCGATGAGTGGGTGAATTTTCTTCATACTGTTGCGAAAATTCCTCTCTGTCGAACCGATGATTCGATGGTTAAGTTCAACCAGCGGTGATTCAGATAGGTACCAAATAAAACTCGTCAGACTGTTTTCAGATGATGTGAAAATGATAAAATTATATTTAGGTACTAAGAATTTTAAAAATTTCCAATTTTCGTTTAATCGTTTAAGTTATTATTATTTTGTAAAAGAATGTGAATAAATATTGTAATACTTAGGAATGTTAGTTGCCAAGGTAATTGATTTTTTTTGCGAAATTATGTCACAATTAATTATTTTACTATTTTGAGCATTGAACACGACTTCAGTTGAAAAAATTTACCTGTATTTTTACATCTTTAAAATTTGAAAATTAATTTTATCCTATTGAATTTCAATTCGTTAGATAGGTACCTATAATCGAATATATTCTGACATCATAAATCGAAAAAGACAATTATAGAAAATTATGTCACGTAATACGTAAACGTAGTATTTTTTGTCATCGCTCCAAAATTGGAGAGTGGCGAGTATACTGGTGATTCAATATTATTATTATTATGACCAGTTGCATTTTACTCCGAAGAAAGTACCTACGCGTTTAACGTGTAAAAATGAACGAGTTCCATAATTCCAATTCATCGGGAAACGAGTTCAACGAGCAAGGACTTCGGCTCTTCAATTCAGGAAGGCACGATGAAGCTATCAACTCCTTTAATAAAGCCATTGTAAGTTATTCATAATTTTGTTTATTTTGCTTCGATAAACTCGTTTAATCGCAGCGTACAATAACCTTAAATTTTATTAACGTAGTTTTTTTTCTATTCTAATGTGCCAATTTTATCATATGATCGTACTGAATGAAAATATTTTGAATCATAGGTCAAAAATTCCTCCGTTCCTGCGTATTTCACAAACAGGGCGCAATGTTATTTGAAACTTAAGCATTGGGAATCAGCTTGTCAGGATTGTCGGAATGCTATTGAATTAAATGCCCAGCATGCTGATGGATATCATTTTCTTGGCTTAGCCCTGTTAGAATTACAACGATATGATGAAGCTATCAAAAATATTCTGAAAGGTAGGCATCGGCAATTTATAATTTACTAACTAAATATAATAATTATAGGTACATATTTTTTGGTTTGTTCCTGAAAATCCCATATCTTCTGGAGTAAGTACCTTAATGTCTCAAAAACAGCAAATTCTTGAAAAATAATAATAAAAAAATTCTCTTGTTTCAATAATTTTATTTCGACGTGATCATTTGATCACTTTGGATGATTTCAACTTGATTGAAGTTTTCAAGGCCTCCTAATCTACAAAGGTTATTTTGACCCTAAACATGAAGTATTAATCATTTAGATTAGGAGGGGAAAGGGAGAGGGAGAGGAGGTGAATCCAAAATTCGAAATTTTTCAGCAATATCGAGCAAGGTGTCAAAATAAAGATAGGTACCTCCTGAATCCGTTTCTGATGTTATTTTTCCCAGAAATATTAAAAAGTAATCCAAAGTGATTGGATTTATCCAAATTTTAGATAAATTTGAATTTAATACAAGAGAGCATGTTGCATGACTCCAAAAAGGTTTTCTGAAGTAATTTTTAGCTCAAATTCCAGATAAAGAACCAAACTTAAAATTTTTTGGTACCCATTATCGAGTGAGGCATCAAATTCTAAATTTTTTGAACAGTCCCATTTTGAACGTCATTTCACTGAAATAACTAAAAAGAGGCCTCTTGGAATTTGAGTTTTAATAAAATTTTTAGAAATTTCCGATTATCGAAGTACATATTTTTCGATTCAAGAAATCCATTCCCGTGATAATTTTGATCGTCCTGACCACCTTGACCCCTCTCCCCCACCACCCCTTAAAATATTTTTTGTAGTTATCATGACGTCGAAAACAGACTCGAGAGGTCAATCAAAAGATTATAAAACTTGATAAAAGCAAAAATGGGAAATTTAGTTTTTCATTCTCTTCCTCCCTCGTCTCTTCGGGCCGCTTCGACGTTTTGACCTAAAATTACTTCGGAAATTGATTTTAGAGGCAAAAAACATTCATTAAGTACATAATTTTTTTCAAAATTCCCAACTTTCCCTATTTTGGAATATTGGGTCCAGTTTTCGCCTTTTTTTTCTTTTGAAATATTTGTAATATAATAGAAATATTTTGGTCTCACGACTCCTCCTTCTCAAGCCACCAAGTTAGGTGCAGAATAATTAATTAATTTGTGTTTGTATTTATTGGTTCAAACGACCGTACGATAAAGCGTTAGGAATCACTGTTGTGTTGTTTTATGTGGGTGATTAATTTTTTTTGGAATAAGGAATTATGACTTTCATACAGCAAAATGTTTTCAACTTTTTTCGATTTCAAGTTACTATACACTTTGATAAGTGTTTTTTTTATGATATAAAAGAAGTTGAGATTTTAAAAATGTCGGTTTTCCCGAATTTTGAGTGTGAGAAAGAGAAAGGAAGCAAGAACGTTGTACTTAAACCACAAAACGACCTCGTTGGAAATCTTATCCCCTAACTTCATTTTTTTCTCTCTATACTGGGTCTTAAAATCCGACAATATTCAATTTTTTTTTAATTTAAAAAATTGAATTCATTTTAAAAATAGTTCAAGTATAAATGTTCTACTCCTCCCCCTCTCAAAACAACCGAGGGCACCAATTTCATCTTTATCTTATTTTTCACGAATCCTTAAACAATATCATTTTTCTGTTTTCTTTTTAGCTATTTAGAAGAAGGAAATTGATTTTTTTTCCTGAAATGATGTCAGTAGATACGTATTAATATTTTTAACCCACAAAAATTTTTCAGGGCGATTTTCTAAGCTTTTTCCGCTTAAAAAAATATACCTAAGATGCATTTCTCTTCTTTTGAAAAAATGGTCTGTACAGGAGAAGGGTGTCGATGGAAAAGCACCACCAATAATTTTCAAGGGTTAAAATGTCCATACTGACACGTTACTTTAGGAAACTTTTTTTTTTCAATTTTTTTTTACAAAATTTTAAAAAACATGAAAAAGTTAAATTTTTTAGGAATCTTTGAAAAATGGAGTATAAAAACGAAAAATGGGTGTTTGGATTTTTTGGGTGAAAACATTCGTACAGACAATTTTCAGATAAATTTAATAGTTTATTCAAATTTTTTCAATTTTTCTAAACTTTCTGCGCACAATTAGAATTTAAAACCTTGCGAGGTAGGATAGTTAAACTTTTACTAAGTCGTTTCAAGGCCTAGATACAATTTTTGTATTACCCCCTTCCCAGTGGCGTCGGAGCTTTTTTTTGGGAGGGTGCAAAATGAGTACAAAGCCTTGAAATAACAGAAAGATTTCCGGGGGAGGGGGCAAAAAGGAACCTTTTTCCGGAGTTTTTTGCTCCAATAATTTGTATGATTCATGATTGTGATTTTGTTCATGCCCGAGCGAAGCTTTGAAAAAGTTGGGTCTTTAATACCCAATAAAGACCTTTTTTCATGTTTCAATACTTCGAAAATCCCGATCTGATGTAATTTGGAGGTGTGAAAATGATACTTTGCACCACCGTCAGAATGGGGGGGGGGGTGAAATGCATCCCTTGTACCCCACTTTCCGACGCCACTGCCCCTCCCCTCCTTTTCCTCCCATTCAAATTTCGAAAATAAAGAGCAAAACGATCACTGTTAGCAGGTAACATTCAACATGTCGATGTTTATTTCAGGTCACTTCGCTGCAAATGAACAAGACCAGCACCTTTCTTTCAATCAGAAAGATATTTGTGGCCAAGTTCAATCCGCAATTAACGGAAAACGAGCCGCCCAAGGAAAGAAACCGATTGCCATTGAAGGATTCTCAACTAAAGTAAGCTTTTAAATTTCTCGAACCTAGTTTTCAATGGAAAAATTTTATTTTATCGTTGGATGAAAATTGTAATTTTTTCAGTTCCGTAGCCGCACCACGAATGGTAAAAAAAATGAAACCAGGATGGTGAGATTACGATATAGAAAGGTTGGTACCTACCACATCTCCCAATTTCAATGATATTTTTCATTTTTTGTTTGCTAACCTAAATATTTCGTTTAAAAATACCTGTTGACCATTTTTTTTCAATTTTGTTTCATATTCCTGCAGAATAAATGTGTCAGCTGTTTGACTTGTTTTTCAAAAGCAGATGAAACCTACTATGTGTAATAGGCAACGAATAACTGAGATTTTTCAGTTATAAATAATCATATAAGTATTTACATTTATTTCAAGACTAATGTTCGTTTGTATGCATTTTTTTATGTTATTTTATTGATGGTTATTGTTTTTTTTTCGTTGTTAACATTTGGCGGATACCTAAGCTACCTACATATCTTTCATATTCAACATTATTGAATTCATTGTTGATACGGCTAATTCATAATTTTTAAGTTTCATCATTTCATGAGGTATTTGGTATCTAACTACGTATTACCTACCTACAATCTCGAGTGCAATTTATCAAGAGGAACATAAGTGAATAGGTAACTTGTATTTTATAATACAAATTTGAATTTGAATAGTACCTGCAATAAATTTTTTCTGTCATATATTTTTATTTTTATTTTTTTAATTGAATGGCTAAGAAAAGAAATGATTTTTTTTTCCTATGGAGCATTTTGCATTTGAAACACGAAAAGAAACGTTGCATTTTAAATAGGAATATGTAATCAGAGTCATTTTTTTTCCTGCCAGGCGACCTCATCTTATAGAATCTAAATTACAAAAAAATGTATCAATCATTGGAAAGACGAATCAGTCATCAAAACAAACTAGTTTATGGACAAGTTAACCTATAGGTACATAACTATATCGATATTACAATGGCTACCCTTCAAGGTTGCTTCCCTAGATCTTCATTTCACTTTTATAATTGTGTTGTTTAAGGTTGACAGTTTTTCTATACACAATTAAACCCATATACATGATTCGTACGTGACGAAATAGTTATAACACATTTAAATATAGTTTACCTTATTTTTCGTCGTTTTTCATAATATTTGTGCCTATATAAACAAAACATTATTCCGATGGTGATGCATTAATGAGTTTATTTGTCTCAGTTAATTTATTGAACTTGAACTAGACTGTTAAATGCAAGTGAAAACATCTTGAGAAGAAGGTAAGTTTTCTATGACCAATTTACCTATTTAACTTTAAGTACTTACTTAATTTCTTTCAGATAATTATTTTTCAAACTGAAATAACGATTTTTTTTACTCCTAGTAAAAAAATTACTAAAAAGGTATGGAATCAATTTTTCTAATTTTAAACTAAAATTAGGTATTTCATATCTAGGCATTTAATTTTTTAGGGGAAAAAAATTATCAAAATGGAAAATCAGGATTACATCGCAGATGCCGTTAAAATGGGAGATTATTTTCTAAAATTTGAAAAAGAAGAAAATTTCGAAAATTTTTACGTTCAAAAAGCAGCAGAAGAATTGAGAGAAACTCCTGAAATGAGAAAAAATTCTATTGAAGAACTTAAACGTTTACTTGCAGGTAAATGAATCATTTTCATACAGACCTTCAAGTAGGTACCTATCTAATTATTAATGATGGTTTGAAATATTCTATCAATAATTTCTACCTCTATAGAAGATCCAAATATAAACGTTCCATTAGAAGATGAACATATTGATTCGTATTTATGTGCTTATTTGAGAATTTGTAAATTTCATGTTCACAGTGCTTTGGAAAAGGTAGATAAATATTTTAATTGTTTTAAATAATCAAATTCTGTTCATCCTATTTTTTTTGGAGGGGAAATACTTACAAGGGAGATTATCTCCTACTGGCAGTAAAATTTTAAACTGAAACTAAATTACTTTTATCAAAAGTACGCCTTGTAAGAACTCCTATCCACTCCTATCCAAAATTTCAAATGCTATAAAGTTCATTTTTCGAATTCGGGCAAATTTTTGAAAAAATTAAAATTAAACGTACTTACAAAGACTTTACGAAAATGCAAATTATAATAATTCGATATTCGATCTAATCGAGGTAAAACGCCGAAAATTGGCAAATGCCCTATTTTTGACCTCCCAAATCGATCAGAAAAGGTTTCGGACCGATTTAGAGCCTTCTGTAAATTTTTTTAATGGTTCACAAAAATTTTTAATTCGGCAAATTAATGCTTAAATCGATCAAATAGGTCACCAACAAAAGTTTATTCGAACTCTTTTTATCACGTTTTCTTTCAAATCTAATAAAAAAATCTAAAAAAATTTTAAGGCTCTAGAACGTCTCGAAACCGTTTCCAATCGATTTCAAAGGTCAAAAATGGAGTATATATCAAATGTCAGCTTGTTATCTTGATTTTTATCAAATTTTCATATTTTACAGAGCCATACTTGATGCAATTTTGAATTTTCAAAAATTCACCAAAATTCAGAAAATGAAATGTATTACCAGAAATTTTGAATAGGAGTTCTTTTTAGCTATAAGTTTGATATTTTTTGATTTCGGCTCAAAATTTTACTGCCTTCGGGAATACTAGGACAAAGTGTTTTTCTCCTTTTTTTGAATTTAAATCGGCCTTAGCCAAAAATTGTTGTGAAATCATCTCGAAAAGACGTAAAAATTTGAGATTTTTTGGCCAAATAACTTTTCCCTTTCCGAGCAGAAGCTCAGCATTTCAAAATTTCGATTTTTTTTTTTCGAAAGAAGTGTTCGATTTTTTTTGCAAATAGTAGGTAGTCGTATAGGTAGGTATGTACCATTTAAGAATAAAAAATGATTTTTTTCGGTTTTAGAAAGGAGTTTCGAGTATATTATTTTTGTTTGTGGCCAAAAGCGTCATTTTTAAAGAAATGTAGTGCTGGACGTCGTCCTATGAACATTTTACAGAGGAAAAATCAACCCCATAAAATGTTAATCAAACCTTGTGTAATTAATTTCCCCTTTTTTGAAAATTCCGAATCATCTCCAAAAATAACGTTTTTGACCACGTAAGTACACAGCATCCTCAAAAAATTGGAAAAAATCAGGAATTTTCTCACTCTTTAATAGGTAGTAATAACAGGACTATCAGCAGAAAAGTAAAAAAATCGATTTTTATTTTTAATATTGAAAATTTGAGCTTTTGGCAAGGGGGGGGGATTAAACCTTGACCAATAATCCAAAATTCTTACCACGTTTTTAAAAGTCATTTCACAACAATTTTTTACCAAGGCCAATCAAAAATTCAAAAAAGTTGAATACATTAGAACCGCAAAAAAATAATACTCCGACTCGACTCTAATTAATTTTCCAGATAAAATATTTATTTCACTGTAGAATAAAATACCCTAATTATTTTTCCGATATAATCCCCCTCAACGAGAAAAACGCATTTCAAAACAATTTACTCACGATTTCACCCCAACGAGATCAACACGGTCGTCGTATTTTAATCCTACAATTAGGAAGTGAGTAAACCATCCAATTCGAAATTACACCATTGACCCATTTTTTCATTCAAATGAACTTAATTTTCTCTAAGGTAAATGGAAACCGAATAATTGCTCTTTGGCGGACATCATCAGAGGAGTAATGCTCCTAATAGAAGGTGCCATGCTGGAACCAAGGACTCAAGTCTCTGGAGCCATTTTAATCGTCGATTTGGAAGGTATGGGTTACCAACACGTCTTGCAATTTTCTCCCAATTTCGCAAAAATGCTCCTCGACTGGATTCAGGTGACTACTTCGCTCCTCTTTTTATTATCTCTTCGTCGAAAATTTTTCAAAATTTGAAAAAAAAATTCTCCAGGAATCAATGCCCTTGAGACTGAAAGCAGTACACGTCGTCAAACAATCTCGAATGTTTAATTTGGCTTTCGCAATATTCAAACCATTTATGAAAGAGAAACTCAGAAAAAGGGCGAGTAAAATAAAACAATAAAATATTTTTTTTGCAAAATTTCCATCAATTTAAAATTTAACTAAAATTACAGATCCATTTACATGGCAATAATCAAACTTCTTTGCTGAGTCATATCGATGCAAAAAATCTACCAATTCAATTTGGGGGAATGATGAATTTCTCAATGGATGAGGGATTAACTCAATGGAATTTCTTCTGTCGGTACAACGATCGATATAAAAGTAAGTTAAATTCGTTTAAATTTTTAGCCAATTAATCAGATACCTAATTATTATTTTTTTTATTCCTTTTTTTTTTTTTAGAAACAAGTAAATATGGTTTCAAGTCGAAGAATAACGATTTAAAGAAATAATTGATTCGAGATACCTATTTTATGATATAATTTATAATTTCACGTTGATATAAATAAATAATTTATCTATTTTGTACAACTTCGTCTCATTTTCTCAAAAAAAATCTAACAAATTCAATCAGTCGAAAATAATTCGAAAAATATAATTTAAAATATTTATTTAAACTTTAAAAAAATGATAGGTAAATATATACACGATAAATTTAATCGTACGTGATATTTTTGATTATTTGATTACATCGCTAAAAACAAATTATCACATCGGTAAATTCAAAACATAACAAACCACAAAATAATAAATACCTTAAAAGTAAAATTTTTAAACGAATAACAATAAATAAACAAAATTTCATAATTTAAGGTAAAATTACACAATTTTTACTTTCGTTTTAAAAAGTAAAAACACGATAAAAATCACGGAATGGAACATTGAGAATAAGTACATTGTACAATGTACAAGTTTAATACGAGTATATGATATCCATTACATAAATAAATAATGGTAAAAAATAAATTAATTAAAATAAAAGGTTGGACCGTTTAAAAATTATCTTATGGTAAAATTATTACATAAAGTGGACGTCGACAAAATCTAGTACAAATCACAGATTCAAATTCTATCCAGCCAGTCCTTTGATTCTACTTATTGGATTTCTTCTTTTTATCTTCGACAACGATTCCGTACGAATTAATAGCTGTAAACAGGCGAAAAAAACATGGTGAAATCGTCATAAACACGAATCACGAGGTATCTTACACGTAAGTTACGATATAGCGTATTATAAATTCGATTGTATTTTTCAGAAGCTCAAGTGTCAAGGTCGTGTAATAAAAGTGTTCGTTCGATGAGTCGGCTTGAATTTCGCGATTTTCAAAATAAAATTTTCGTTCGAATCTACCATACGATCTGTAGAAACCAGGTTATCGTGTAAAAATTTTTTTTTTTCCAATTTTTACGATTTTGGTATTAGAATACCTCACAAAGTATTTTGAGGCCAAAAAAATTTTTTTTACACGATAACCTGGTTTCTACAGATCGTATCACATATTATTTTACTTTTGGTCGAATTCGACTATTTTGTCGAGTTTTTCTACGTAGAAGACAATTTGATACGGATTATCAAGTTTTTTACGCTCGAATTGCTCGAAATAATTTATCGTCGAATTGGGCAATTACCTTGATATTCTTCATCACAATGTTTTAACAATTCGAACCACTCGGTACTGGAAATTTTCGGGAACGGGAAAGCACCGCCGTAGACATCTGGGAGGCATTTGGGGGAAAGATGTTGATGCAGGGAGTCGCGATCGGTTCCATGGAAATATATCTATGACGAATTAAAGAAAAAAAAATTAAAAATAAGAAAAATATGTTTAGAGATATTTTTTTTCAATACTCACTCTGCTTCGTAGCTTTTCTCGTAAGAATGGTTTGAAAAGTGAGAATACCATGTTAAATACGTAAGGTTGGTTGACAATATGTAATCCTTTAACTCTCAGAGCAACGCTGTCCTGAAACAATCAAAGCAATAGGTCATTTTAACTAGGTCCGACGAATAATTAGAATACGTAAGACATGACAGTGCTTAAAACTTTAAAATCGTTTCAAGTCTGTTTTATCACATAAATATACCTAATAAAATGGTAATTTGGTTGAAAAAGTTTTACCAGGTGCAACAGAATAATTATATTTTTCAAAATTATTCCAAGAAGTACACGGTGTTTGAAAAATCTCAATAGTAGTCATTTTGGTATAAATAAAATTCATAATCGACACGTGATTCGTATTATCGAATGTAAATGTATCGATCGATCATCCGACGAAGAAAAAATTTGTTGGGAAAAAATAAGGGAAGTGGTTCGATATTATGAATTTTTAATTGCAATGAGTCATTTGTACGAGCCAATTACGTGCAGATAATGACTCGACAAGTCTGCAAGTTGATAAAAAGTGGAACAATATGCAAACGTACGTGATTGTGAGGTATAAGCTCGACTTTTCTTCGATGACGTGTATTTTACTCTGTTGAGTCTCGAGTTGAACAGTGTGTTCGAAAAGTTCTGGTGTTTTGAACGGGCAAAGGTGACAGGAGGAATTGAAAAAAACGTATGTAGAATTTTGACGAAAAAATTGACGAGATAATCTATTTCAAGTGGGAGAACCATGGGAGAACTTCTAGAAAAATATACACAGTTTTTTGGTCATTTTCAAAACTTTTAATTTTTCCTTCAATTTTTCGAGAAAAAAATTGGTAGGTACCCAAAAAAATGCAAAATTTGATAAAAACGAATCGATGTGGACACAAATTTTTAAGTTCAACTCTACGACTTCCTTTTTTCCCTCCCCTTCCCAAAAAAAGAAAGAATTTTTCCAAAAACATAATATTCTATATGCAAATATTTCGAATTTGTAAACAATTCTTCGAATTTTAATTGCTTGGAGTTCTGCGAGGTACATTGCACCTCGAATAATTTTTATTTAGAATTGTAAAAAAAAAATGAAAATTGAATAAAATTTTGAAATTTGAAAGCTACAGGACTTTCAATTCTTTTCGAAGCAGTCAGAAAAAACATTAATCGATTTTCTTTGACTTTTAAACGTAATTTTACATTTTCTGAATTTTTCATTGAATATTCGAAATTTTGAATACCAAAAATTTTGAATTTCGAATAATTCACGCAAGACTGTTGTCTCAAAATTGAGTCGAAATTTTTTTTAGGTCTCTGAAAATAAATTTTGATTTCAAAAAAATTGCATGAATGCAGTCAACTGCATTTCGACCAATAATTTTTATAACATTTCCTTCGGCTGCATTGCAACACAAAAAATTTACAAAAAAATTGATCATCTATAAAAAAAAATGTTTAGATAATTTTTTTTTGACAAATCTTTCAGACCATTAAATGAGCAACTAGTATTTAAAAAATTTATTCTAAGCAACCAAAAAAAATTTGGCTCGACTTTGGGTCAATAGAATGATAAATCGAATTCGAGGGCCTGATTTAAAAATTTGCCAAAAATCCAGCGATTACATTTCATCACGGCCATTCCTGACTGATAATTTGGATTTTTATTGGCCCCTAGGAGGGTATGGTCCCTTTTAATTGGTCAAAAACAGAAAAATTTAATATTATGGGCGAGATATCGTTCGTTAGATATTTTGAGAGGCAGAATTCGAATACGAACTTTTTTTTGGATACGACCATTCTAATCCCCTTCATATTTCCTCGGGTTTTGGTGGGGGAGGGGGTGTCATAAAAATTATTATATTTTTGCACACAGCGTCTTAAAAAGCATGTCAAATGATAGGTCATGTGACATTTTCAGATTGAACAAGAATTCAAATATAGTGGTTTGATGGGGGGGGGGCGAAGATTTTGACAAAAAATTAATTCGAATTTTCAACTCAATACTATTAAAAAAATAACAAACGAGATGGCTCAGTCGAATTCTTTGAAATCCCTGTTGTAGACTCACTCCACCCCCTCCCCCCTTCATCAAAAACTGTGAGTGCGACAGATATCAACCAGGGGTCGGAGATAACGCCTCGACTTCAACAGTTTTGAATTTCTCATTACAAATGGTATTGACAATTTTGCAAAAAAATGGTCTCATCTGCAGGATGCCAAGAAAAAATGATAAAATAATTTTTTACTCGGAATTTTAAATAGCGAGGAGGTATTTCAATTTGGTTAGTAAAGAGCTTAAATTGAGGAGGTTTTCGTAAAATACATATTTTTGTAAATGGTTTAGTGATTCCCAATCTGTTGCCAATAATTCATTGCCAAATTAAGATGAAAATTCTTCTTTTTTTCAAAAAAATGGTATTACCCCTTTATTATTTCCCAGGGAAAAAGTATAGAAAAATAAAAAATTATGAATTTTCAATTATTCACATGTTTTTTGTCTCATTAATTCAGCCAATTTTTGGAATTTTTCACCCAGGAACCCCAAAAAAATTTTACATTCACATAAAAATCTCGATACGAAAAAAGTTTAAAAACAAAAATTGTAGAGGATAGAAAATTGGCCATAATAAACTCAATTACTGGTCGAGAACAATTGAACCGGCTCAAAAATTTGGTGATCGAGGATTGATCAGTTTTCAATTTTCTGTAACGAGAGAAAATCAGAACGACTTTTCTGATTTTTTTCTTACAGGTCAAAACAGAAATTACCCCACAAAAATATTTTTATTTTGAAACATAAAAGATTGTCATCGACATCCAACAAATATTTAATTGAATTATCTCACTCTTAAAATTAGTTTATAACACATTGAAATTTTTTTTCAAAATTATTATTCATTTTTTAAATTTTTTCAAAGAAATTTTAAATTCCACCAGAATATAATTTTTCAAAAAAAAAATCCCAGACAAAACTCTTCGCCAAACTCTAACCAGGAAATTTTCACATTACGTCGTAGGCACCATTATTAAAAATTCACGACACAACCACCCATTGGGAATTTATCAACGAGTAATATTTTTTATAAAATGAAGATCCGGTGCGAGTTTTCTCAATAAATTATTTCCTATTGACGTCACAGTTTGCAAAACCACGTTCAATTGCCTATTCGATACCTGGACTACGTGAAATCCCAACCGTACACAAAAACATACCACAAGTACTTCCTAAAATCGGTAGCCCTAAAAGGGATTCTTCGATATTGGAACGCTGGTCACGATATATTTCGTGAAACTACAATACATTCACAATAACAAGACGGATACAATATGTCAACTCACTTGTAGCCAGTCGACGATTCTTTTGGCAAATGCAGGTGTGAATTGCCAAGCTTGTTGCATGGTTAATCCATCCATATCGAAGATAACCTGCGCACCGGCTATTTGAGTAGAGGGTTCGTACATGGCGGCTTCCAAAAATAATACGATGCCTTTGAATACGTCGTCTAGAGAGCATTTCTTCGGTTTCCATTTCTCTGTAATCGATTAATACGAATTTATTAACATTAAAAATCGATCAGATTACAGCCAAAATTAGGCTAATTTAATATTCAACAGTAAATTACGAGGAAACCACCTCTCATGTCCGTATCCGATTGGAACAGGACTTTGATTTTAGAAAAAAACATATCTTTAAATCTTCGTAGCGAAAATTTCAGTTGCCTAAGTAGATATTTCGATTTTTGGCGAATTTTTGAAAAGAACGTTTCCTAATAAGGGGGTGAAATTGGCTCCAACTTCGATTGGTTCAAAAATCACCCAAAATGTGATGTAAAAATAATCCAAAAAAATTGTTGACCTCCTTCCTCTATCCCTATCTGAGTTAGAAACCATTAATTTTTGAAATAGGGAGGATCAATTTTTGGACCACCCTCTTCAGAGATGGAAAATAATGCATTTCGAACATGACATGGCCCCCGGCTCAGGTTAAGCTGAGGGAAAAGGGGTTAACATTTTTTTTTTTTGGGTGATATTACATCAATTTGGGTGATTTTTGTCCCAATCGAAGTTGAGACCGATTTCACCTCCTTATCAGGAAATGCTCTCTAAAAACCAGGTTTTCAGCCAAAATGTGACATTATTGAAAAGAAAAGTAATTTTTCACCAATTTTGATGAAATTCAGGTCATTACCGAAAATCGACCTTCTGAACCCAAATTTGACCATTTCCAGTGATTCTGGAGCCTTCTGCGCAATCAAGATTTTTCCCAAAAGGTACTCAAATCAACTTTAGAATGTCTAGAAATGGTTAAATTTGGGTTTCGAAGGTCGATATTTGACATAGACCTAAATTCCATCAAAGTACCTACTTTTTTTCAAAAATATATTTTCGTTGAAAAAACCTAACAGATTTTTTAATTTTCAAAAATTTGCCAAAAATCGAGATATTAACTTAGACAGCTGAAATTTTGGCTACAAAAGTTTGAGAACATGCTTTTTCCAAAAATGGAAATTTCGATCCGATCAGAAGAGGGCACCTTAACTGGTTCTCGTTCCCTTGTTAACAAATGAGGAGCTGAGAATCAAAACTCACTTTCGCCAGGTAAAGGGGTATCGAGAAAAACGCAAAAAACTGATTTAGTAAAGTTACCGACCATCGAGTAGGCTAAAATCATCTTATATTGTCAAGAAGGACCTGAAAATAGGATTCCCTGATTTTTTTAGAATGGAAAATGTGAGTTTTGACACCAACCACCCTTTTTTTTGACGCTACAGAAAAATTTAGTAGAACCAAATTTGTAGAGCTTGAAAAAATAAATATGTTTTGTCCTTTGACATTTTTGCCCCAGGCCAATCGTCTTCGAGTTATGAACCAACTTCGAAAAGCACACTGAAAAAGCAAATAAATAAATTTTATCCAAAAAATAATAACGGGGCACCATTCACAAAATTGGCAAAATTTATTCTAAAAAAATAATATTTATCGCGAAATTTGGCAAAATTTACCTAATTTTGCGATAAATATTATTTTTTTAGAATAAATGTTGCCTATTTTGTAAATGGTGCCCAGTTATCATTTTTTTGGATAAAATTTATCTCTTTTTGGATAAAATGTATCATTTTTTCAACTTTTTTCATTTATTTTTCATTTCTCATTTTTTTTTTCAATGCATTTCCAAAATTAATGCATTTCAAAGCTGGTTCATAACTCGAAGATGATTGGTCTGGGGCAAAAAAGTCAAGAGACAAAAATTGTTTCTTTTTTCAAGCTCTACAACTTTTATTCTGCGAAATTTTTGTTTAGCTGGCAAATGTGAGTTATGATTCTAACCCCTGTTTTTGGAAGCATTTTTGCCACGATGGAGACGATTTAGGCAAAAACTATTTCAGCCATGTCGTAGAGCGTGAAATTCTCTATCAGAATCCATCAAAAACCTATTTTCAAATTCTTGGTAGAAGTGAGTTTTGATTCTTAGCTCCTCAAATATAGAATAATTCGAGCTGTTTATACTCGTTAAAATTGTCACCCATCAATCAACATCTTTCATGAAAGATGAGAGATACATTTTCAAACAATGCATTGTTTGAAAATCTCTCTCTCTTTCTCTTTCTCTCTCTGAGGTCATCATCGAGATACAAATACATCTGTAAATGAACTTTTATCACAATATGAAATGAAACTTACTTCCTAATTCGATAACCAAAATACGTCTTCCTAGTTGATCGCGATTTGGCAGTACTAACAGGATGTTTTGTTCAAACACATTTTTTTCTCGGCTTGGTAATAGACCGTCATAGATATCTCTATGTTTTGCTTTGAATTTGTAATAATCTTTGATCTGTAAAAATAAATTATAATTAGGGCGAGTTTTTTAACCATTAAAGAAAGAATGAGATACTGAAAAAAATCAAAAATATGTAAAAATATGCATTATGAAATTAGATCTACACATGGATATTAAAACATAGCATTTCCTCTTCTCATTAGCAAAAAAAAAAAATCAAGATGTAAAACTCGTCAAAAAATAATAAAATAGAAAAAAAAACGCTAAAAAATTTATTTTGCTTAAATTCAAGAACAGAACCAAAAAAGTTAACTGAGACCTTGTTGGAAAAAAATTGCCAATTTTTTACCAATATTTTCTCATTACGATGCAAGTTCAAGTAAATAGAAATACCAAGCTACCTACCTATTTCAGATGAGAAAATTTTTAGATACGAATTCCCTAATTATCTTTTAGATTTGTATAACTACATAATTTAAAGACACCTTGTCTACAATCTCGTCAATTCAGCTCGATTTACCTGACAAAAACGTCAATACGAAGTACACGTAAGTAAAACACATGGGGGTTATTTCAAGAACTGAAATTGCGGTTTTACCTTGCAGAAACGAGTTTTTTACACTAGCAAATAGCCCCGCTAATCTGGGAAATCTAGAAAAACTTGTTCCTCGTTCCAACCTCGATATACTTAACAATGGTTGTATCTATGTAAGTCGTTTGATACGTGCCGTCATTTGATAGAAATTTTTACATTTTTGTAGTCTTCCAAAGCGTAATTAAACTTTTACTAGTCGAAGTAAAGAAAAACACGAGATCATGTTACCTCGTTCGTCTATTTTCATGTTCTTTATTAATTTGAAATTCGAGTGTGGAAAATTTTCAAAACGATTTTCATAATGAAATGGAAAATATACGCAGGCACGAGCACGAAAGAAACGTCGTACAGTATGATTTGATTTCAAATGTTTTAATTATCGATAGGTAGGATAGAATAAGTAGGCCAATAAGTCTCCGTACTTACCAATCTGTGAGTGCTTTCTGGGTAGAATTTCGTTGGTCTTAGAAATCGCACCAACCAAGCGTCGTTATCCCACGGTACGTTTAATTCTTTATCGGCTATAAATTGTAAAAAAGCCATAAATTAACAACGTGAAATAAAATCATATTAAGCATCAAAACATTAAACGGTTATACTTAATCAATTTAATACTGCAATTGCAATTGTTAGGTATACATTTCTCGACCATTTGAACGATAATTTATGTATATTTACATTAATTTTTATTGATAAGAAAGTTCGAACTAGGGAAGGAAGAGTGCCGATCTGCCGGATTTAAACCATAAAAGATGTTTATTTTTCAATCAAACTGATTCGCAATGGAATTAGAATTTATTTTTAGATTTATTGATGGGTCTGCGGTTGAGTTGATTCGATTGAATTTACGATATTTATTCGGGATCTTTCGGATGTAAAATTGTTGTGAACAAAGACAGGGATCATGCTTTTAGAAATCATTTGGGCACCTTTTCCCAGGCCCACAAAAAATTCTCCTATTCACAAATTTTTTAAATTTTTATTGAAAAAAGTTGAGTATACCTACTTCTAGAAAAAATGCCAATTCTCAAATTATAATGACCAAATTCATCAAGGTAGTTCAATTCGAGATAAATCACCGCTAACTTTCGAATATAAGGGGATCTCAAAGTAGAGTGATTTTCAAAAAAACACAAAATTATATTTTTTTACACCTCAAAAAGTTCAAAAAAAAAATCGCCCAAAAATATTTTCCCAGTGGTAAATAAATTCAGAAATTCATAACTTGAGAATCATAATTTCCATTTCAATTGGTTAAATATTGAAAAATATTTATTTTCACGATTTTTAATTTTTCAACTTTACTGTGGAAAGCTAAAAATTATATCGACTTGGTCGATGGGAGGGGAGGGGGTGTTAGCACCCAAATTACTCTATTTCAGATCGTAAAGCAATTTTTGTCTGAAGATTTTTTGGTACCAATAGGGGACGAAAATTGTGTTTTTTTTTCGAAGATGAGCCTACCTCAAGAACCCATAGCTCCATCCCACTTAAAGTTAAGGTCAAAAAATGTGGTACAGCGGTTATTCAACTCGGAGAATTTTTTTCGCATCGTTCTGGAATGCACAGAATGGCCAAGAGCGAGCATGGGCTCGGTGCACGAATTTACAGATCCTACTTTTTTCTAAAAAAATCGAATAAAATTTCTAAAGCTTCATTCCCTTCATTTTCCTTCCCCACTACATAAGTACATTAAAAACATAACAATGGAAATCAAAGTTTATTGAATTGATGAAAAATAAATGAATTTTCAGCAGAAAAATACGATTTTTTATGCTTTCAAAATTTTCTACGAATCAAATGCCCCTACAGAGTTAAACATTGAATTAAATTTTATGGCTATTAAGTTGAACTTTTTTTTTCCAAATATTTAAAATTTTGTCAAAGTTTGGTCGAAATTTAGAAGAAAAAATTAAAATATGTACTTCACCCAGAAAGAAAAGCGAAATTATCATTGCTGGTGTAGGGAAGGGGGTAGAAAGATTTGAAAATTTCAACTGAGATGAAATTTTTTTCAACAGAATAACCACGAAAATTTTTTCTAAAAAACTCATAATTTTTACAAATTTTCCAGTAATAAAATGCTAAGTCAATTGAAAAAAATTCATTCCCCTCCTGCTCGCTAATTTAGTTGTGCTCATGTACTGGGTCCATAGTTATTCATCAAAATATTGAAAGTTCCTTAGAATTTCAAACATTTTAAAAAACTTGAATTGCTCGGACATTTTTTTTTAAATTTCCAAATGAAAAGCATTTTTCATTCATTTTGAATTTGTATTTTTTTTAGATTTTGAATTTGTATTTTTTTTAGATTTTGAATTTGTATTTTTTTTAGATTTTTGATAAGCTTTCGCAAAAGTATTTTTTGCACCCTCCCTCCCTGCTCCTCACTGGCTCACTGGCTCACTGGCCTAAGGGACGAATATGACCATGACAATAATTAAAGGGGTAAAAAAAAATCAAAAAATCTCTGAAAATTTTCAACTCAAACATAATTTTTTCGACTAAAAATATATACAAATGTGTCATTATTTACTCCTTCCCACTGTTGATTCGATCCGGCCCTAAATACCACTCTCTCAATTATAAATCAGTGAAAATGATCGAAAATCACTGAGAAACAGTCAGAATTGCAGCACAGAAGAAAATCAGTGAACAATTTCTTACTGAAAACAAATCAGTGAGAAAAATCACTGGAAAATCAGTGAAAATTCACTGAAATTTATGAAATTTGTTGAAAAATTAGTGAAAATCTTTGAAAAATTAGCGAAATTTGCTGAAAATCAGTGAATTTCGCTGATTTTTTTCTGTGCTGCAATTCTGACTATTTATTAGTGACTTTTCACTGATTCTGAACGAGAGAGCAAGTAACAACTTTTTGCGATGAGATTTTTGCTCTTGATCAAAAGAACTCAACTGCGATTAAATATAATCAAAAATTTCAGTTTTTATTTTCCCAACAATTTTTCAATTTGGGTGAAGTGAAATTTCCAAGTTTTGTAAAATTTAATTTCGGGAATCACTGTCGTACTTATATATAAATAGAAATAATTATGTATCCGATGAAATATTGGACAGTTTTATCATTTTGAAGATGTTTTTACTCACACGAAATCACTTTTTTCCTCATTTCATCCTGAATTTCTCGCATTTTATATCGAAAATAACAGAATCAAGAAATAATACCAAAAAACATTTAATTTTAAATATATTTAGAGCATTTTAGATCCAAACCAAAAACTCTAGCTCAATTTGTTGAAAAATTGTTCTCTAAAAAAGACATTGAATGGTGAAGGGGGGGGGAGGTGTGTGTGTGCCAAAATTTCATAATTTGAGAACTCTTGAGAAAAGTTTGCAATGCGATCTCAAAAACTTGATGGTAGTTTTTAAATGAAAATAATTATTAGTTTAAAACAATTTTTTTGGGAGATTTTGACACATAAGCAGAACTTTGAATCTATGACAATGCCTGAGCAAAAAAAAATTAGCATTCTTATCCTCAGCACTGAAGATGAGACAATTTTAATTTTTCCTCCAATTTCCCCTTTCCAACGAGTAAAAATACGTGAATGGACATCATCTGCACTAATCAAAATTTTTCTTTCAATATCCATGTAGGTAACATTTTGCATCAAAATATAATTTTTCCACCCCCCTCCCCTCCCCTCACAAAAAACGTAATTTTTCCATGGGAAGGCAGGATGGAGAAAAATTTTTCTGCCTGAAATTTTTTTCGACGTACCTACCTATCCAACAATAATTACCTATTTAATAACATTCTCAAAAATCTGAGAACAGAGCATTACACCTATTGTATTAAAGGACGAAGAGGGGCTCTGAAAGGTCATTAACCCATTCTTCACGAAAAAAAAAAACAAATTCGATCAAATTCCTCATCACTCACATCGGTTCCCTCCGAAAAAAGTAGATATAAAATTCCAAAAACTTCAAGTTAAATTTCAAACGACTAATTTCTTCAATTTCACTCTTCGCAGACAATCTTACGCCATAAATCACCAATCCGACACCGATTTGTCTCAATTCCAACTTCGATACAAATCGGTACCATCGACGAATCCCCATTCACCGATAATTTCAAGGGCTATAATCGCATTACACTTGAAAACAACACCACGCAAGTACCAGATTTTTAATCGTATTTACCAGAATGACGTAAACTTTTACGATACAGCAACCACGTCGGAGTAATTTTTATATCGCAACGCAAATTCGAAATTAATTATGATAAATAACGCAACAATAGGTTGAAATTACAAATACTTTGTTGGTTGAGACTTGAGGTCAACATGTTCGCGAATTTCAATATCGAACTCATGGCGGCGGCGCGGCAATTAAAATAAATATAAATATTCCAACTTACGAAGCTAATTTGTCTACCCTTCTGGTACGAAATAATTATAAATTACCATAGTACGTACCTTTCAACAATTCTCTCAATTCTTGTTTCGCTGCTTCGACCACTTCCGGAGTCTCTCTCAATTCCTTTCTGGCTATTTCTTTCAATTCCGGCGAAGGATCTTCGGTTTCCAAACGGATAGTAAGGTCGCCTACTGTCAACGATGGTAATTCTTTCAAGTTCGATAGGAATATCTCCGATTCTGAAAGCAGAATTTAAAATCTCGTTTAGAAAATAGCAAGATGACTTTTAAGGAAATTGTAATCATTAGATCTCTATGAAGATGGGGTTTGGGGGGGGGGTGAAAATATTTCTGATTACTACAGGAAATAAAAAAATTAATAATATTTCGAGAATTGCAATCGTATAATCTAAAATTTTTTAATCAGTGCTGCCAACCGAAATTTCGAAAATTCCTTAAAACAGCTAAAATCCTTTCGGTAAAAATTCATTAAAAATTCCTTGATCATATTTTTTTTTACAAATGACGTCACTTATAACATGATTTGCCGCCTAATTCTGAAAAAAAGAAATAAAAACGTAAAAATTGAACAATTTTTATCCCAAATAACATTTTTGTTAAATTTTTACAAAGAAGATGGGCGAAAATTTAGAGTACCATTTGGGATTTGGGAGAGGCATAATTTAAATTTCAGAAATTTTTTGAGATTTTTTTCTGTTTTTGGGCCAAAATTAGACAAAAATTTGAAAAAACAGGGGCTTCAACCTAAAAAATTGTCGTTTTTGCTCATTTTTCATATATTTTTTTCAAAATTCCTTGAAAAATTTCTTAAAATATCTTAAAATTTTTCACAATCCTCAAAATTCCTCAATTTTAAAGTATCTTCTATAAATTTGGCAACGCTGATTTCAATTGGTTCGGCAATTGCGGCGGTATCATTAATTCTAACATTCTTTTTATGGCACCAACAATCCACTTGAAATGTAAATTGTATTGCCACGAATAATTATCTTTCACGAGCTCGTATCCAATTACCACGTTCATTGTACATATTACGGAATTAATTTCAAATTTTGTTTTCCACAATTCCAAAATACACCTCTAATTTGTAAACTCGAGAACTTTGAAAATCGAAACTTCGCTGCGGATGAAAATAAAAACAAAACAATCTGCGTGCATCGTTATCGTACCTAATAATACTGCGTATTTCCAATTCGAGCCGTATAATAGGTACAGGTACATGCTACGTACCTATTACATGTGTACCACGGTATATTACACCGTCATAGGGCCTTGATTAAAAATGAGTACCTCTACCTGTCGTTAAAAATCTATCTGTAAAAATACCTAACATCGGACTTCCTCGAGCGATGATTTTTAGCTTTTGTTCCTTCGTTTAACCTTCGCCCAACCGATTTCTTTCCCAGTCACAATTTCATTCGCTATTTAAACTTATAGGCCTACGAAGAAGGCTACAAACGGATCTTAGAAGCTGCCCATCTACTTCACCAATTGCCACGTTTAGCGGAGAATTTCATCTCCGAGACATGATTCACAACCAGTTTGGAATTGGAAAAAACCAACTAATCCGAAATCCGCTATGTTTTATCAGCTCATGTTTTCTTCGATGAACGGGAAATTCTACGGTGACTTTTCGCGTGGAAATAGAGGTGACAATACTCGTTTTTTTTAACCAATGAATTAAAAAACACGTAAGATTTCCAAATAAAAAAATTCCACCCACGATAATTGGTAAAAAGATACGTAAAAAATGAGAAATCGAATTCGCGTCGAGTTCTTGTCCAATGTCTAGTCAGAAGCTAATGACTTTAGGGGAATTCCATGAAAATAAATCTGGATAGGATTAGATAGATTAGATATTTGTACCTACGCAGGAGGCAATTAAATAAAAAAACATAGACAATTGCAGCAGACTAGTTAAATAAACGATGGGAGTACACGAAGAGAAATAATTATTTACCCTTTGATAATTATATTTTGCTAGTCGTTCATTGACAATCGTCAAATATTTCCTGTTATCCGATTATTTTTCCACTTTGTTCTTCGTGTTAGAATAATCCCACATGATGGGAAAAGAAAGACGATAATTACCATGAGATACTGCAAGTACACATATTACTACATTAGATGCGAGTTTACATAAATGTAAAAAATTCTTCAATGTCAATTCATCTCTTTGACCTTGGTTGTTGTGGATTCGTTTGATGTTCCAAAATATGCTAATTTTGGCTCGAATATGGTACGAGTTTATGTTTAGAATGGAATTGGGAGTTTGGAATCATTTTTTTAGCAGCCAAAATTGCGTTACTTTCCGTATTATTAATTTTTATTTCTACAAAAATAATAAGTTGGTTGGATAATATTAGATACGGAAATCTGCAATGTTTTGTTTATATCGAAAAATTAATTAATTTTTTGAATAATTAATTGTTTAAAAATGCAAATAGATGGCCAAAAAGGTAAGAAATTTAATATTTTGAATTAGGAGACAATGTATTATGTGCCTATCTTGAAAAAAAGTGGAAAAAATGGTTGCTTTTGCTGAGAAAATCGTAATTTTTCCAAAACGTTTGTTTGGAAATTTAAGAATAACATAATTTTGGAACAAGCTCGAAAAAACGTAAAATCAAAAATTTAGATATTATTAAACTCAAAATGAACATCAAAAATTGAAAATGTATCAACAAATTGAGCACCAAATCTATACCCCGAAAAATTGAGGTACATCAAATGATATGAACACAAAAATTTTTACTCCCAAAATTGGATACTATTTCTACAACAAAAATTGTACACCAAAAATCGCTTTTCAAGATTTCTGCACCGAAATAAGAACTCCAAACATTGAACACTTAAAATCCCACAAAAATTTCACATTAGAAATTGTCTTTCAAAATTTTCACATCAAAATCGGATATATAAAAAAATTCTATAGGTAGCAAAAATTGGGTTTTAAAATTTTGCACAACAAGTGTTCAACACTACATTCTACTACAAAAATTAGACACAAAAAATTGGGACCCAATTTGAAACCTAGATTTCCACACTTAATATCAAAATTTCTACACTAAAATTAGGCATTAAAATTGACCACTTGAATTTTTACACCAAAAATTGGATATTGCATATTGTGAGACTGGATGTAGAAACCACCCTTAGGGGTCAAAAATTGGTTTTTTGAGTTGACACTGATTTTGGGCCTTTCAGGAGGAATAGAATCAAGGGAGAACCTCAACCCAAAAATCAATTTTTGACTCCTAAGGGTAGTTTCTAAATCTAGGCTCACATTTGTACATATGTCTGCAACAAATTTCTATATAAAAAAATTGGCCTTCTAACTTTCTGCACCAAAAATTGGTTATCAAAACTCTCAAGTATACAAAAAATTGAAATTTCTATGGGAAAAATTCAACATTACCCTCTGAATCAGTGAAAAGTTACAGAAACAGTCAGAATTGCAGCACAGGAAAAAATCAGCAAAATTCACTGATTTTCAACTAATTTTCGCTGATTTTTCAAAGGTTTTCACTGATTTTTCTGCTAATTTCATAAATTTCACTGACTTTTCAGTGAATTTTCACTGATTTTCCAGTAATTTTTCTCACTGATTTGATTTCATTGAAAATTTCTTCACTGATTTTCTCCTGTGCTCTGTTTCTCAGTGACTTTCGATAATTTTCACTGATTATTAAATGAGAGAGTAGAATTTTATTGAACACCAAAAATTCTATATCAAAAATCCAACTCCGAAATTTCTACACCAAAAATTGAATCCTCTTTTTCATACCAAAAATTAGACACTGAAATTCCCAAGAATAACAAACATTTTCCATCAAAACTGAGCTTCAAAATTTTCACAACAAAAATTGAGCACAAAATCACGAGATAAAAAATTGGTCATTAAAATTGAACACAAAAATTTTCAAGCCTGTGCAGGGGGAGGAGAGGGGTTTCCTTCCCAGTCCGGTTTATGGGGGGGGGGTCGAAAGCTAAAAAAATTGTGTCTTCACCTCGAGGGCCCATATAATAATTTTGTAATAATTTAGATACTAATTTCTAGCCTTGTTTTATACTTAGTTTTAGTTTTTCCCAGTGTTCTGTATTCGAAATGTAAGACCTTTTTTCGCTCTTACATTTTTTTCTTTGAACCTAGATTTTTTTTGCACGACCCCGAAAATTTTTCAAAAAAACATTTCTTACTCATCTAAAATTTTGCACTGAAAATTGGAGACCAATAATTTTGCACTAAAAATTGGATATCACGTCAAAGATTTAGCACTAAAATTTCTATTTCATACATTAAATTTGGACACCGTGATTTTTACATCGAAAACTGCTCATCAAGAATATAACAAAATTTCCAAGCCGAAAATTGGGCATTAAAAAAATTTCACATCCAAAATTAGCCTTGAAAATTTCCAACCCAAAAACTGGACACAAAATTTCAACATCAACAATAATTGGGCATCAAAATTAAACACAAAAATTTTTAAACTAAAAATTGTTTATCAAAAATTGGGCACTCCAAAACTTCTGCAATAAATTCTGATACAAAACCGAAAATTGAGCACCAGAATTTCTGTACTAAAAATTGAGCAAAAAAACTTAACCCAAGATCATTTTAAATTAATTTTTTGAGGTTTGTAAACTTTGAAAAAATATTGAATAATAAAACAAATATCAAAAAATGAATGTCTATAAATCTCGTAAATTTCAACAAAGCATTAAAACGTCACGTAAAAATGTCAAATATCACTTCTCAATTTATTCAAAAAATTTCCTTAGTAATTTTGAAAATTGAAAAAATTCAAATATTTAAATATTTGATATTAAAAAAAAAATTAAGCAGTTTATAATTTTGAGATCTTTTTTTCTGAGACTGATTGATAAAATTTAAAATTTGAAAAAAAAATAATAAGATGAGTCACAGAAATGTCAAAAAATTTGAAATATTTTTCATATTTATTACAAAAAAATTGTTGTACTTACAAGTAAATTGTAAATCTTTTTCCATAAGGGGAATTTATTTTCCTATGAACTTTTTGGCTTAATAACCCCAAAAAGCAGGATTTAGTTTTTTTCCCTCATTTGCTAGTTTGCCACAATTAATTAAAAAATAAATAGACAGTCTGAAGGGTGGAAGAGGGAGAGGGGCATACTCTCGAAAAAATTCTCATTAAAAAATCACTAAATAAAATTTTTAAAAAACCTTGCTTCTAATTGAAACAAAAAAACTCCCAAACCCACATTTCTGCAATTTTTCCAAGAAAAAATCAGATAATCACCTCGCCAATATTTCTTATAAACTTTCATACCAGTTCACATCAATGTACATTTGTGGGATAATGTTGTAGACGGATATGAATAAACACTAAGAAGCGAAATATATGACTCATAAGAATTCAACAACCGCGTATAGCATTGAGCCTTATCTCGTAAAGAAACAACCGCAAAGCGAGTTACAATGATAACCGCAAAAAAAACATAAGATACATACATTTCCTTCTCAAAACAATACGATTTTATAAGTACGTCATTAATACGCGGAAATATTGAAAAATATCGATTTAATTGTCATACGACGATATAATTCCGGTAGGTAAATCAGTTTCGAGTGACAAAAAAGGCTGAAATTAGGTTATAAGAATTAAGTAGCTCGTCGAAATTTTCCTTATTATCGACAAATAAAACCGATAAGTAGTAAATAATACGAACAGAATGAAATTTTCAATCGGTGTATTAATTTTCAATAGGTACCCATCTGAATAGGTACTTAAGGATGATTAAAATTTACAGTGGTTTTCCTGTTTATGGCTTTGTTTTTACCTGAAGTACCTAAATGGATTATTTTGTGATAATTTTGAAGGCTTTTAACCTGACATTGATGACCTATAAGGCAATGTGTGAGTCCCTCATTAAAAAATAATCACCCAAGTATACGATTTGGTTCCCAATATTCAAATTATCGAAATGAGTCTTCAAAATTTCCACTCAAATAGACAATAGTCGAATTAATTTTCCAAGATAATACCACCTTTTGAAATTCATCTCGAAGTGAAAGTAACTAGGAAATTTTCAGTGAAGAAATTCTTTTCAATATCGCAACACGACACCTGAGAAATTCTTCGAAAGCACGACTTGGCGAAACTTGATCAAAGCCTACATGAAGTAACTAAGAATCTAGCACGTATAACTTCGCATAGCTCGTGTTACTCAATACTGGCGGACAAAATCATAAATAAATTATCAACCAGCACGTGTTCTTTTAATAGAATGTGGCGACTGGCGAGTTACCCTTCGTCTTCTTCGACACAAGAGTGACGAAGGGAATCCATCAACGAATCAATGAATGTAATTAGGATCTCCAATGATGAACTATTACGTTAGATTCGTTTTTGTTTCAATATGGTCACAACACAAGCAGACTGATTGTTTTTGATTAAGGAGAACAATCGTATGGTCTGGGTTACCAACTAATTCGCTATTTTTCTTCGTACATGGTCTGTTAATTTGTTGAAACGTTGAGAAATAAGTAATAGGATTCATCTCAAAGCAGAAAAAAAAAGTCCGCATACAAATTACCTCCGTAGATTTGCACAGATACCTTAAAGCTATACGTCTCAGCGCCGTCATGAATTGTTATATAATTTCATAGAAATAGAAAACGCAACGCACGCCACAAATATGTCAAGGGGGACAAAAAATCGTAAATATGTAATTTTTTCCCTCATCTCGGTCATATTTTGCCGGAAACAAGTACAACAAAACTGTATGACTGACTTGTAAGTATAATTATGGCAGAAAAATATTATACAATGTCAATACGCGGTTGTGATTTTTTTTCAGGTTTCAGATATCATCTCGTTTCCGGAATTATCATCCTTTTAATTTTTATTCGAATTAAGTACTTATTTTGATGATTACGTAATTATGTACGTAGGCACGATGATTTTCGTAGCTAACTGCCTATGTATGTATTTAAGTGGGACATGCGCATCGAAAGTATAGGACTATTTTCGGATCTTCAAAGTGGGTTAGTAATTACAATGAAAGTGATTAATTTTAAATACGAAAACCCTGCTAACCTATTTTGAAACTCGAAGAAATGTAATTTTAATTTAGACTAAAGTGGCCAATTGATCAATAGTTTGATTATTTTAAATTTGTAAAATTTCATGAATTTTTCAGAACCTTTTCTGATTTTTTAACAGAAGATTGAAATTGAAATTGAAATTCTTTGAGTGATGAGGAGGGGGGAATGTGATTAAAATTTTAAATTTTCAAAGTCGTCAAATTTTCCTCAATTTTTGAGACTTAAATCCAATTTTTATCAATTTTTGAGACTTAAATAATTTTCCACAATTTTTGAGACTCAAATCCAATCTTCCTCAATTTTTGAGACTAAAGTCCAATTTTCATCAATTTTTGAGACTCAACTCCAATTTTCCTCAGTTTTTGAGACTAAAATCCAATTTTCATCAATTTTTGAGACTCAACTCCAATCTTCCTCAATTTTTGAGACTAAAGTCCAATTTTCATCAATTTTTGAGACTCAACTCCAATTTTCCTCAGTTTTTGAGACTAAAATCCAATTTTCATCAATTTTTGAGACTCAACTCCAATTTTCCTCAATTTTTGAGACTAAAATCCAATTTTCATCAATTTTTGAGACTCAACTCCAATTTTTATAAATTTTTGAGCCTTATATAATTTTCCTCAATTTTTGAGACTCAAATCCAATCTTCCTCAATTTTTGAGACTAAAATCCAATTTTCATCAATTTTTGAGACTCAACTCCAATTTTCATCAATTTTTGAGACTCATTTCCATTTTTCCTCAATTTTTGAGACTAAAATATAATTTTCATCAATTTTTTGAGATTAAAATCCAATTTTCATCAATTTTTATCAATTTTTGAGACTCAACTCCAATTTTCCTCAATTTTTAAAACTCATATCCAATTTTCCTCAATTTCAACATGGATGTATTATAGAAGGAGGATGAGATGGAGCGAATCAATAAATTTTTAAATAAAAACCGAAGACCGAATTTTAGGTTTTTTTTCAAAACTAAATTTTTAAGACTATGCAGTGACATTTTCTCAAAAAGTATCCTGGTGATAAATTTTTGTTATATAAGTAGATATGTTTTCTGAAGCCAAATAACAGATTGAAAAGTTGAAAAAAAAAACGTCAATTTTATTTCACACCTAATTTTTTAAGCAATTTTGAAAATTTAACCTCTTCCAAGAAACATTTTTCAAATCATTGAAATTTTCTGTAAATTTATTTCTTCAAGTTTGGCAAAATATTAAATAGGTACTACAGAAAAGTCAGAATAAATTGTTATTAAGTAAATATTTTCAAGTATTCAAGTATTTCTATAAAATTTTTGAAAATTGTAATAGGTACATTTATTCCAAATTTCGAAAAGTTTTCCTTCGAGTAAAAGCTTGTAGAATTTTTCTATCATTTAAATGGTAAAATTGAACATTTTTTCATGAATCGTCACTTCTATAAATTTTTTGACTCAAATTCATTTTTCTGACAAAAAATTAATTTCTTCCGGTCACACTGCCTTCTACAATCGACTTGCTTTTTTCACCACCTCCCCGTTCCTTGCCAGTTTAAAAATATTTCAAAATGAAGGATGCAAGTTTTGTAGAATTGTGCTTTTATCATTGACACAGAACGAAAGAGAGACATTTTTTCAAGCTTCAGTCCTCAAAAAATCATTATTTTTGAAATTTTAGGGACAAAATGTTGATGTAGGTAAGAGATATGACTTTTTCAAGATGTTTGAAAACGTTTACAACTTAGGATAAAATTTACAACATTTTCGAGGCTTTAGATGAATTAAATGAGTAAGTATTCGATTAATTTCATAATTTTTCATGACTTTCATCAGGTACCAAAAGTCATAAAGTATTATGCTGCAGCATATCAGCAGCTTTTGAATTAGTCTACCCCTTGCCCTCCCCCATACTTTCATCATACTAAAACTTAAGGCTTGAAAATTGAAAACACTTCAGTTTCAAATTTTTGTTTTAGTTTCAGTTTTTGGATCTTACAGTTAGTTTTGATTTCAAATTTAATTTCGAATTGAAAATTAATTACGTAGATGTAGATATAGAATGACGGGGGGAAGGGAGGGGGGGGGGGGGGTTACATTGCGCCATTTACTTGAGAAAATTTCAGAAAAATTGAATATTTATGACGAAAATTAATCAAAAGACAATTGCAGACAATTATTTACTAAAAAAAATGCAAAAAACTAAAACTTGAATTAAAAAACAAAAATTGCAACAAAAACGAAAAAATATTACAGTTTTACGTTCTTTTATTCCGATTTTGTTTTTAATTTCTGTTTTTTAAATTTTGCCATCGGTTTCAGTTTTCCAGCCTTTGAAGATTATCACTTACAAAAATTATCAAAAAAGGAGAAAAAATATCCCAAATTTGATGAAAAAATAAAATGAGTGGAATATTAAAATCCAATTTCCAAATAGTACATATTTTATTAAAAATTTTTTAATAGAATATATTCAGTGAAACAACGACAGACTTCGTGATTGAACACCCCCCCCCCCCCCAAAAAAAAAAATTCTGATTTCAAATTCAGTAATCCCAGTTGATGCTTTTGTTTGATTTTGTTTGGATTTCAAAAATATTCTCGAACAATGAGCATCAAATTATTGATTTAAATTTTGGTATCAAATTTCACTTCCAATTTTCAAGTCAACAGCTGTCTTGTGATAGAAGAACTAGGCTAAATTTAGGGGAGAAGACCAGAAAAATTTTACTTTTTCTTTACGATATGAAAAAAAATCACATTTACAATACGAGAAAATTTGGGTTGAGTCCGAAAATAGCGAAAGTTTAAGAATAAAGTTGTAAAATTTTGCTAAAAATTCGAAAAAATATAAATTTTGATTTTGAAAATTGAAAAAAAATTGCATTTTGAGTCAAAAAACTTCGAAAAAATATTAGAATCAATTTTTTTTCCATTTTTAGCCTTTCAACAATATAAATTTCGGTTCATCTTTGGTCAAAATTTTTCAAATTTCTACAAATTCCATTCAATTTTTCAAAAAATTATCAAATTTGCACCTTAGCTGAATTTCAATTCGATTCATACAATTTGAATTTTCAACGATTTATCAAAATAATAAACAACCTCGGACGGAAAAATTTCATTATCTTTCATTACTTTTAATAAACCTTATCTTAATCTTCGATAAATTCGAGTTTTTGATAATTTCAATCATGTTTAACATTTTTTCGACACAGGTTTGAATTTATAACCCTGCATCTTGCACATTCGTCGAATTGGCAATGGTATTTCAAGTTTATAATCTTCACTGTCAAGGTTCCTCGTTTCTCTATGTTTTGAAAGCCATGCATAAATAATAAACGTGAACCTTATAAAACCAATATCGTGCGCTGAATAAGCACCTAGTTTTTTACATAGCTAATTTTCAGACAAGTACAACGTGCCAAAAAATCACCATTACTTTATCAAGCAGACTGTGGGACTGCTGTCGGAACCAATTTTAATTCCAAGTACATACACTTGACATCGACTCCCATCTGGATAATTTTTTTCCCATATCACACTCGAAAATTTCACCTTCTCTCCTCGAGATATTTTCCGCGTTACATAAATTCAATCCTACGAAATTTATACCTACGTTAAAATTTTAAAAGTCACGTTCAAGTTCAACGCCAAAATGAGTAATTACAGCGTCGACTTTTAGGCGATATTTTTTGTGTAGAAAATTTATTTAACGAACAATTAAAAAACGCGAGCAGCTAATTTGGCGCAAATAAGTGAAACCGGTTAACGGTTAATAAAGCTCGGGTGTAAGTACAACCAGACTTAATAAATTGACCGATTAACAAACAATAAAGCTGCAGATGCGGAGTGAGAAAATTACAACGTCGTAGTACAGGTCTTTAGAAGTAAATATTTTCTCGCACGCCATCGATCGATTTTCCATTTCAGATTCGAGAAACTTCGTATAAATATTTGGTGTAATTACGTTAAAAAACGAGTAGTTTGTGCAATTTGTAGTTTCTCCAGTATTTCTACCATGACCAGACTTGGCAACGCGGTGACTCGGTCCACCGGCTGCTGTAAAAAATACATACGAGATGAAGAACCCGTCTTCAATCGCGTAGGTAAGATCTTGTATCTTCGATGGTGCAATCTGCCCAGATAACCACATGAGATCAATTGTTTCCTAACACGAGTCCGATTTTAAACTCGTACACGTGTAATTATGTCAACCAAAGTGAACTATCAAAAATTCTACAAGCTCGAGCCTACAATTTCAATTACAAAGATAATTCTATTCGAAAAGCTTTTCGTATACGAGTATTGTACCTTATACATGGCTATTGCACAATACCCGTATCTTGGTTACAGCAGGACAAAAAAAAAACTCCGCGTGTGATTTTATATTCATAAGGAAGTGGAATAATTCCACTGACATACTTTTTCCATTAACTTTAACATCAGATTATTTAATTCGCAATTGACAGCTGATGTTATAATTCTATCGTACCGATGGATAGGCCTAGATATTTACTCTCTCTCTCTTTCTCTGCGAAGCAAAACATCCGAGTCGTGATTTTTTCATGTGCCAGTTGAACCACAGCATAGATCTGTGTGACTCATATGACAGTTTATGAGACATGAATCATGATAATGTTTAATTTCTAAGATAATTAGACACGGGATTTGAAAAAGAAAGGAGGAGAGAGGAGAAGGGAACTGATCATCGTGTTCGCAGCTCAGCAGATTGTACAGGAATCAAACAAACAAAAAAAGAATTTAGGGAGATTTTTAGCATGATTTTTTAATTAAAATAAAATTTTGTTTTCTATTTTTTAAAAGGTACCAATTTTCTGCAATATTTCCATCATGAATTTTCCAAAATAATTATTCGAATTAGGGCCACACTGCCTTTTCTCCAATAAAAAAATTGTTTCGTTTTTTTTGCAGAAAAATTTATGCTCGAGTCGAAAAATCTGAAAACAAACTGATAACGTTTTTCAAAAAACTGAAAAAATTGAAAAAAATTGTATCGAATGGATGTTTTTTCCCCTCCAATGAAAAAATTACACTTCGAGTTGTAAAAATCAGGTTCGAGTAGAAAAATTGGTATGAATGTAATGGTTTTCATAACTAAAAAATTTGAAAAATTTTTCATTTTGAGTCGAAAAAAATTGAGGGAAACTGCATTTGTTTCGAAAACCTGCTACTTCAATGGGAAAATTTCACTTTTAGTCAAAAATTCCAAAATTGAGTCGAAAAATTTGCAAAATCGATGACCTTTATTGAAACAGAAATTTGGAAAATGTTTATACTGAGTGAAAAAATTGAGAAAAAGTGCAATTGAATAGAAAAAAATCTCACGACTTCCTTCCCCTATAACATAGCATCCATTTCGGTTCATGTTTGAATCGAACGTGAAAAAAATACTTAAATTATTTTTTAAATTTCCAATTTAGATTAAAATTCAAAAAAAAAACTGAATTGAAATTTGAAAATGAAGAAAAATTTCGATTTACTTTCCTGCTGAAAACAAGCCTGCAGGAGGAGTATATTATAACATCTCAAAAAAACAGGAGGTTCCAGATGAAAATAGTCACATGAAAATATTATTTCATGTTGTTCCAAAATTTTTAAAAAGGAAAATTTTTCAGAAAAGTATGTTGAATAAAAATAAGAGTGAAAAATCGTATTTCAATTGTTGGAGATCTTCAATACCTTGAAAAACCTCCAATAATTTACTCAGCTTCTTCATAATTTTGATATTCAAATTTTTTTTGGCAATTTCAACTCCTAAAGTGCAATAAAGATCATTAAAAAATATCGAGTGATGATTTCAACTTTCCTCCAACCTTTCAAATTTTTTCCTTGCATTTTTTTCGTAATTTTAGTAATTTCAAAGGTAAATTGACCATTTTTACACCTTCTACAATATTCTGACGATTTAAAAACATAAAAAAGACAAGAAATTGGATATTTTTTGCATTTTTCTCAATTTCTACAATGACTTGATGATTTAAAAATACAGAACAAAAAATTCCTGCTCCCTTTGAACCTTCCTAATAATTTTTCTATTTTTTTTTTCGTAATTTAAATATTTTTGAAAGCAAAAAATTAACAATTTTTACACATTTTACAATAATTTGATAATTGAAAAAAAAGGCGATTTTTTTCTCGATTCAACCCTCTCTGGAAATTTTTCTTCCACTTCTTTAAATTTCAGTGATTTTGAAGGCAAAAAATCAACCATTCACCCCTTTCTTATCGTAATTTTACAATTTGAAAATGCAAAAGGGATAATTCGCTGATGTTTTTTTCTCTTCACTCCCTTCAGACCTTTCAACATTTTCCCTATTCCATTTCAAAGTTTCAGTAATTTTTGAATGCCAAAAGTTAACCATTTTCATACTTTTTATAATGATTACACGATTTCAAAAAATCTTAGAGGTAATTTTTACTCTTTCCAAATCCCTCAAATCATTGCTTAACTACTTTCCGAAATTTTAATGAATATTAAAGGTAAAAAATTAACTATTTTTACACTTTTTATAGTAATTTGATGATTTAAAAATTCATTAGAGGCGATTCCCACACCCATCGAATTCTTAAAAAAATTCTATTCCTTTTGTAATCTTCCAAAATAAAATTTCAACAATTTTTACACCTTTCCAGTTCCTTTAATTAATAATTTAAAAACACAGATTTAAAATTTTTCACTCCCTTCGATCCTTTTAAATAAATTTTCTATCTTAATTTGAGCGCTGGTAATTTCAAAGGTTCAAAATTGGTCATTTTCTTTTCCCTATTTTCTCGAAACAAATTTTTTTACTCAATTTGTAATGTGAAAAAACAATTAAATCACAAGGATTGCTATTTTTTCCCCTCTAAACGACCTCTTTCTACTCTCAAAAAATGAGGAAGCTCCAATTTATCTCCCCCCCCCTCCATAATGGTGAAATTATATTTTTTTAATTGGAAAAATTGAAGTTGAGTCATTTTTTAAAAACTAATTACGATTTTTTAAGGGGAAATTTTTGATTTGAATCCAAAAAAATGGAGGAAATTGTACCCAGAGTCGAAAGAAATCAAAAAAATCCTACTTCAGTGAGAAATTTTCGCTCTCCCAATAATCAAACATCATTTCTTCCTCGCCATAAGTTCTCATTATTCGACAATTTTCAATTCACAACCTCTAACGTCGGTTAAGAAACTGGAGAATCTATAATCACTCGAAATAATAGTCTATTTTGACCAAATTTCACAATAAAATCAAACACTTAAGAAACACCCTAGGCCATATTTTAATACGACATTAAGATTTACACATGCATTAGCAATATTTTAACGAATATTTTTCTCGTAATGCATTTCGCCGGTAGCGTCGATCGGTAATTCGTTTGAAAAAAGCAAAATTTCGAGTCATGATCATTTGTTTGAAATTAGCCTTCTGAGAGCTTTAAAAATAATGATTTTGTGCATTTCGTAAAACAAATAATGAAGTACTGATTGAAATTAGTCCAAGTGAATAGAAATCTCCAAACAGAAAATAAATATCGAAGACCCGAGATGATGCATCGAAAATTTTTTTTGAAGAGTGAAATGACCCATTGCAAGGTGTTCAAACGATTCCAAAATTACCTAAATGCGAAATTCACCTACTTTAAAGTTTAAACACGTGTTTATTGATTACATACGTAGTTGGCTATGAAAAAATGACTAATAACAGGCAGTTCTTGAAATATTCAACTGATAACGATACCTGTGGCGAAATATGGTTTATTATTGAATTTTTTGGTGTGTAGAAAAGCATCCATCTACCTCCCCCCTCCTCATAGAGATGAAGATGAAAAGTAAAAGAAATTCTCGTGTCCAAATATTGGATAATTTATCAATAATTCTGTGAGAAAAAAGTCATCATGATCCAAATTCCGTCGATTGGCCAATTTTTTAGGTCAATTTCCAAATTTGGCCATTTTTCGAACTAAATGAGGCCACATACTTTTCACGTGAGCTCTGCTGGAATAAGATGCGAACTATTCTCGCAATAAAGGTTCAAATACAGCATTTCAATCGATTATAGACAAAAAACGAGCTCAAATTCAGACCCATAGGTAGGTATCGGTAGAAAAAGTAAGTAGGAATGCATAATCCTAATAATACTCGATTATCAAAGCCAAAACTATACACCAACAACACTTTTCAAACTCACGAGATCATATTATCTCCGGAGGCAGCCATTTTTTAAATATTCATTCCATAAGACTGTCCTCTCTGAAGCAATTAATTAAAGAAATTTAAAACTTGGGTAAATACGACGTAGATTTACGAGTCCGTATCGTATCAAGTCCCATAAACCCGTCAATAAAAAAATCTCCAGCAAGCACCGAATAAAGCAGAAACGGAATTACGCGGCAGTAATTTTCCCTCAAGTTTGGTCGAATCAAAATTTAAAGCGAAATTTAACTTTATCCAAGGTTGAAAATCACACGTACCTTTCATTTTAACCGTGGTCCACATCGTTGAAATAATTTAAAACTCGGAAAAAGAAATAAAATTGAAAAATTTACGGTACACAAGTAGTAGGTGGAACGTACGACGAAATGAACTTTGCTCGGTCTCGTTTACAAACTGACTAACCCCGACGAGTTTCAACTTCTTGTAACAGACGCTCTATTCAGGAACCGACGGCGACGCACCATTGCGCCCGCAATTGCCTGCTCTCTTTAGAAAAAAATACGGTTTTGAGGGAGGGGCAAGAGTAGCTCAAAGAGGTTAATATCGTCATCGTCATTAGTGGTAATTTTACATACAAGAATTATATGCTGCCATGGAGGATGTGCGTAGACTGCACTTACGACCTTCTGAAAAATTCCTTAGGATTTGGTATTTTCCATAATACAGAATGCCTATTGGAAAAATAACCCGGGATGACTGACTCATTCGAGTTTTTTTTCGACTGGCAGGTGATTAACTTTTGGCATGTGTTTTTTTCCTTAATGGATAAAGGTATTAGTGATAATCTTCTTCAGGATATTTATAGATGGAGAATTTTTATGAATTTTAATATTGAATTTGTTAAAAGAAGATAGGTACCTATTTGAATTTATACAGTATGATCCAAAAGTAGTGCACAGTGGATATATCTTTTCATTGAAAAGAGCTAGCGAGATGAATGAAAAAGCAGCGGGTAGCCCATGATGAAGGCTTCCAACAGCGCCGTTTAAAACTTAGGGCCTATATCCACAGGGTCTAGAACCGAAAAAACTGATTCTGTCAAAACAAATTCAAATATGTTTTTCTGGCAAAATGAGTACTACTCATTGAGGCGACTCAAAAAAAAAACGAATTTTTGAAACCGGTTCGAACCGGTTGTTAATAATATCCAAAAAAGTTGAGATATCGAAAAATGTTTGAAACAAAAGTTGTAGAGAATTGAAAAACTATCATTTTTCATTCAATTACTTTTTTTTCCATCTTGCAATGGAAAGAAGTTACGGTACAAAAGATCCAAGTCCAGTTTTTTCTTTTTTAAGCTATGTCTCATTTTCATGGCTATAGATGAGAAAAACATTTAAGAAAGGAAACTGTTCATCCATCATTTTCCATGACTTGCAGGAGTACTCTCCCATTTTTGAATCAGTGAAATTTATCAAAAAACACTGAAAAACAGTCAGAATTGCAGCACAGTAATAAATCAGTGAACTTTTTTTCACTGAAAGCAAGTTAGGAAAATTACTGGAAATCAGTGAAAATTCACTGAAAACTCAGTGATATTTATGAAATTTACTGAAAAATCTGTAAAATTCTTTGAATAATTAGTGAAAAAATCACTGAAAATAAGTGAATTTCACTGATCTTTCCTGTGCTGCAATTCTAACTGTTTATCAGTGACTTTTTACTGATTCGGAATGAGAGAGTAGTGAAGATTATGTCCGAACAATGAACGATTCTGATGTGACTCCAAAAATCCCGTATGGTTGGATTTTCAATTTTCACCGGTAAAATTTTTTCAATTCAGATTTCCTCAAAATTTTCTCAACTTAAATTGTTTTCAATTTCATATTTTTAATTTTATTACTTTTTCAAATTTTTTTAGGGAGAAAAATTGAAAAACATGAAGTTGAAAACTTTTTTCAAAAATTCAAAGCAATTTTCAAGTTGGAATAAATTTTAAAAAATTTGAAGAAATCTAAATTGGAAAAATTTACAACACTAAAATAAAATTGCTTCCTGCTGAAAAATTTTTAAATTTAAATTTTTCTCAACATTTTTCCATTTTGGATTTAAATTTTTTTTTAAATTCAATATTTTAAAAAACTTTTTCCATTTTGAAAATGGTTTCCAATTTTTTAAAAATTTTTCCTAGTTTTTTTCAACCTTGAATTTTTTGAAAACAATTTTCAACTTGATGTTTTTCAAGATTTTTTAAACTAAATTATTGGCAAAAAATTTGTTAAAATATGAAATTGAAATAAATTTAGAATTAAAGAAATTTAAAAATTTATAGCAAGAAAAAATTTGAACGTAACAATTGAAATAAAATTGAACTTCGATCGTTGAAATCCCGTTTGGGGCAAAAATTCGAAGCTAGTAAAAAAATAAGAAATTTTGAAGAACAAAAGTCCAAAGAATGGTGCTGGAAAAAATTTTTCAAGTTCATAAATCTAAAAAACAAAACAAGAATCACTTAGAGTTACTAGAACGATCGACTCTTCCAAGCCATGGAAAATAACTCTTTACTGGGACCTTTTTTTAATAGGTACCTTAATTTTTTGAGAAAATCAGTGAAAAATTTTTCAATGAAAACAAATCAGTTTTCTACAACTTTTGTTTCAAACATTTTTTGATATCCAAATTTTTTTAAATAGATTTCATTAACAACCGGTTCAAAATTGCTGAACCAATTTCAAAAATTCACATTTTTTTGAAACGTCTCAATCATTCGTAGGTATTCATTTTGCCAAAAAATCTATTTTAATTTTTTTTACCAGAATCGATTTTTAAAATTCTGAACACTGTGAGCATAGGACCAAAATTTTATTGTAGGCCACTGAACGCCCCTTTATTGATCTCGTCAGCCTTTTCCAATCAAAAAAAATATCCACCGTAGATTCACTACTTTTGGATCACACTGTACTTTTATTAAATTTTTAGCACGTGTTCAATTTGAAAAGAACCAACAGCGATGAATTTTCAAAAAACCCATCACAAGTATGCCACAGACACTCGAATTTTTCAATTACTCTTAAAAAGTCTTCTATTTACCACGACCAGTTATTTGAATAATTCACGTAAAAAAACCACCATTTGAAAGTAAATAAGCATCTAAGATTAGCATCAAAACCAATGAGCTGATCATCGAAAATATTTCCCAAATACGTAAGTAAATTAACATCCGAATGGATAAAGAGATGATATAATAGCTCTTCATTCTACAAGTTCAATAGCAAACATTCGTAATCAAGGGGCCGAAGGTTACTCGAAAAAATTTAAAATAAACACGAAGAAAAAAATATCAAATCATCGTGAGAATCCTAGAACAGAAATTACCCAGTTGATACAATGTTAGTAATTTTTTCGTAGAATCGAATAAAAAAATATCACGAAGCTAGGTACCTAGCTACCTACCTATTTGACGTGTGTTTGCTACAGAAAGTGATAGAAAGAGATGTTACTTTCGATGAAGGTTATAAACATACTTGAAGCGAACCATCGAAGGTTGATAAGATTTCCAAGTCTTTCCGTGTAATCGATCATCGACCTTTCTTTGTAATGCAACTTTTTGCTAGACATAATAATACAGTACTTATTGAATATGAGAATTCTGCTCCTCCTGTCCTATTCGATCTCATAGATTAAAATTATTCACACTTTTTCTTCCTTTTATTATGTTTGCTTACGATCCACAAAGTACCAATCGTCAATGACCGAGCGAAAATTTTTACCAGTTTGGCATATTTTCGTGAACTTTATAAAATATCGAAGCCATCACGTATACGATTCGATAATTTGAATTCTTTTATTGTAGGCTATAATTGCTTTATATGGGTGCTAGCTGCTGGGTATAAAGTTAATTTTCGTTGGTAATTTTCTCAGATTATGTATGAACAAAATTTATACGCAGAATACATCGAAAAATTCGTTAAAAATTTAAATACATTTTTAATATTTGAAAGAATGCTTCTTCCTCCTCCTTCCACGATAAAACAACCTTTGAAATAATTTGTAAAAAAAAAGTCGTCAATTACTTCCGATGAAAAATATTTCTCTTTGCAAAACAATTGAATAGGCGTACAATGCAGAATTTTGCAAAAAAAATTCGTTAATAGGTATAATTAAAATTAATTACTGGAAATTGAATGACATTGTTAAGAATTCCAATTCCGCAATTTGAAATATTTTTTATTTATAGAAACATAACACCTACTTTTACCAGCTTCAGCGGTGTTTACTAATACAAGTAATATGGTAGGTATTGAATGCGAAAGGAATGTAATAAATTTTCATAAAAATTTCACGCAGCATGTTGATGGCGAAAATAGGTCCTTGTTGGTGTTGGTGATTTTTCAATCAAGGATGAAGTCGGTTTTCAAGATTAATATTCCGATTTTATAAATTTTTTTGATATTTCAAGTTCCAAAAAAATTCAGCAATGCATATTTCCAGTGCAGCGTCCAAAAGTTTGAATTTTAAGGCAAAAGAATTTAAGAGAATTGCATTCTAGTCCGAAAAATTCTAATTTTCAGCCCTAGAAAATTTCGATTCTTCTCTGTGCATACAAATTTTCATTTTCTGTTTCATTCTCCTCCCTCTCTCACGAAAACGATTTCTTGATTATGTTTGCCAAAATACCACCAGCTCAATTCATTTGGTTTTTTATGAGACAACGAACCACCCTCGAAATTGGAAAAATAAATTTTGAAATGCAGTAAATTTTGGAATACGGTGAGTTTTTATAACTCGAATAAAATATTGTCATAATATTCTTTTAGGTGTTTTCAGCGTTTTTTTTTCAACACGAATGTGTTTATGAAACGAGAAGGAGTTTCAAGAAAAGAAAAAAAAATACCTACGATTCTTATAACACCCAAATTTTTTTCCAAGTCTGTGACTTAAAATGTAAATAATTAAGCTATCAATGTTATGTTATAATGCTGGGAGTCCATCTATGAAATGAGGGGACCAATTTTTGAACATCAAATTTTTCACACCATTGATACAAATGTATAGCTAACGATATTTTTTAGACACAAAATCAGACAAATTTTGACGAATTAATACACTGAAATTTTCCAAATTTTGTTATATTTTTAGACACCACGTCCAATTTGTTGTTTTTTTTGGAACACAATATCTAAATTGGGGTTTTCTGGGACACAATGTCCAAATCGGTTTTTAACAAAATGATCATAATGTTGAAGGGTAATATAAAAACTTTTACCAAATTTTAGAGTCTAAATTCCAACACCAATGACCAAAAAAAAACTTGGAAAGGTTCTGATAGACAAATTAATATAATGGCAAATGCATTTTGCTGCGAGAAAGTGACCACCTAAAATTAGTCAATTTTTAGATGTTATCATTGAAATTTGAAAACAAACACCTCTGGTCCTTCTCCAATAAAAATTAGAACACTTCGAAATTATTTTCAATTGTAAAAAACCTAACAAAACTTCATTTTTGGAAATTGACAAAAACAGCATTTATTTTTATTTTTTGCTTTTCAATTTTTTTTCAAAATTAACTCGAATTTATGATTTTTCTTCACAGAAAATAATTATGAAAACAGTGGCCAATTGCCAATTCTGTAGATAAATTTGGGGGGAAAATTACTTTTTTGACTAAAATCGAAGAAATTTATCAATAAGTTACTAAAAAAACTTTTTATTGTCTAATAAGATATTTTTTTCACAGTCTGTGACTCAAAATGTAAAAAAAAATTTAAAAATTTGAAATGAAAACAATTTTACAATGTAACTAATTCTCGCCCTTACCAAAAATCCAAAGAAATTATTTAAATAGAAAAAAAAGTAACTCGACTTCATATTTTCAATGTAAACGTCCAAGCAATCATAGAACGTTTTAAAATATGATTCAACCTATTTTTAACACCAACGTTTTTTGAAAAAAAAAATTTAAAAATTATTTAGCATTTCTCTTCGAGAAAAAAATGATTGGGTACATCTTTTCGGATGTTTCAATCTCGACTACTTTTTTGTCTTTTTTTCAGTTGAAAGGTGCGTTCGAATAAGAGCAAAAATTGAAAAATCTGAAATTTCTCAGGTATGATGAATAAATTGATACATGACGAATACAATAACACAAATGTAAGAATTCATACGTTGTAAATTCATATTTTCAAACGTAAGCACATACTTCCTATCGAAACCTATAGATAAACCGACTTCCAAGTAAAATCATCAAGTCATTCTAGAAATTATGATTCATAAAAATTTTGAAAGATAAATTGACAAGGAGTCAATTTAAAATGGATTTTGAAAAAAATGCACAATTCAGAATTTCCTATTTTTAATTTTTTAGTGAAATTTGTGATTTAGAAGCGAGTCGATGAAGATAATAAGCAACCAATAATAACAGAAAATTAATATTTTTCCAAGCATAAATTTTCACCCAAATGGCATGGCATAGAACATAAAAAATTTCAATTCTTGAAAATTCAATTTTTCTTATAATGTTTCAAAAATGACTAAAAATTTTTACTCGAATTTTTTCAATTTGATGATTTTTTTACTCGCAGTCACAGCTGTCATCTACAGTAAACATACAAAAACTCCTCCTAATCTTAGTAAAAAATTGAAACAATATAATTTTCAAGTTTTGGTCGTAGATATGATTCAAAAATTCAAAATTGTCACAGATTATTCAGTTCATGAGGAACAGAAATACATTTTTTTGGGCTACGAATTTCTCAGATGACAGATCTCTTGGTCGAGAAAATTTTTTTGATTTTATAAATGGACAGGCCTGTGCGGAGGGAGGTTGGCGTCCAAGCCCAAATTTTTTTAGAGGGCCAGTGAGGGCCCACTAGGGCTAAAAAAATTCTGTCTTCTTCGGGAGAGACCTAAAAAAAATGGATTAACGAAGTCGTATCGAAGTTCTTTTGTTTTTGCTCTTATACTTTTCCCCACTGGGTCCTGATTTTCTCTGCACGGCCCTGAAGATGGATTTTTACAAAAAAATAGGTCATAAATTTATTTTGCCTCTCTAAAATTAGAATACAACTAAAAGAAAATCATCAAGTGATCACCAAACTCAATTTTTTCTTCAATTTTTTTCAAAAAAATATTACGATTGGGAAGAAGTTTTCATCTAAGCCTGATTTTCCAAACTGAAATGACATTTTTCCATTTTAGGGTGCCAATCTGTCCCTTTACCCCTTCTTCGAACTGCCCCAGGGTGAAATTCGAAAAATAAAGATGCAATATTTGTAACCTGCGCCCTTCGTTGGGCCTCTAATGTCTTGAATTATGCAATATTGCAACACATGAGCAATCATATCAGTAATTTTTGAAGTTCGAAAAAATAAACACTGGTTCTCTTTCCTCAAAATTGAAATTTCGCAAAAAACTCAAGAAAATTATATTCAGTTTTCTCCAAATTTACTTCTCAATGATGAAAACAATCCAAAACACCAAACAAAGTTCACCCGAATAGAGAATGATTAAATACCTATCTAGGAAATAAATAATTATCGATGAAGAATGAAGATACCTATTCAACTTTTAATGAATCGAATGTTTACTCCTACGATACCCATTTATATTTATTTACTCATTAAAATCTAAAAAAAACATACCTACGTCACTGGGAAATTTTAAAAAAATGCAAATGTCTCTTTCCATTCGACTTAACAAATTACATAAGTAAAAAAATCTCTCATTCGGTTCATTCTACGTGCTCAGTGAATATTATACAACCCACGAATTAATATTCGACTAAGTCCATTACCAATGGAATAAAAAATTTCAGGCATTACACAGTGTACAATTTAAAACAGATTAAGATTAAAAGGAATCAGTTCCAAATAATCAAGTAGACTACCTCGATTACAACCACTTCCTATCCACCAACGCTAACATCTTTCTCGACGTTACCGAAAAAACCCAGGTAACCACAACTACCGATAATAACAAAAACAAAACCAAAGGTATCGGTCAACTCACCTTGCTTATCAACGCAATTTATTGTGATCATTTTGACAATCGGTGGCAATATTGGTCACTAGGTAAAATTACAGGTAGAATCGATCACTTCATCAACGAAAATTCGCGACAAGGAATTTTTCTACGAAAATCGATTGTAAATTACGAGTTTTCACGAATTCGCGACTCGCGAACACGTCTCTGAACGTTTAAATCTTCGCTGTACCCGCCGCAGACGAACACGGTTATGAATTTAAGTAGTGATATTAGCAGACTGATACATAGCACATCACCGAAAACGATTCGAAATTTATACCGCGGTTGACCGTGAATTTATTCTCGACGTTGTCGGACCGATGAAGGCGACTACACGAAAATTGAGCTCATCGACTCAACCGAACTTATCATGAGTGCGAAATTTTCTTGATCCACTTCCATTTATAATGTTTCGGATCACGACCTTAAAATCGACGAAAGCCAGGCAGCGGAGATTACCATTATCTATTATTGGTTGTTCCAATTTTTCATCACGTCACTTCTATGCTTTGATTACAAAACAATTTTTCCTTATCGTGATTCCTTAACCCGACTGCGATAATAACGTCACCAAGTACAACAAATGGCCAACTGTACGAAACGATAGTATAGAATACACTTACTTATCATCACATAACGATGTTCTTTATGGATGGTCTAATCATGACGATATGATAGTTTCGTAACGTGGGTTATTGTTTAGGGAGTCAGTAGAAAGTGCAGCGAGTAGAATGGTATGGAAAATTCTTCGAGACGATTTGGGTCAGTAATTTTCAAGTGTGGTGGATGGCGAACAGGTTGGAGGAAAGGTAGGTTCTAAAAATTTAATAACGTGCTGCCAAACTTTGACAAATTTTCGATTACGTAAATATGGAAAGTCAAACATGAAGAGAAGGTAAATATGGGACTTTTTTTGTTGATAGGTCTATCGAATTTTCTCCTTGCATTATTGAATTCATTGATTAAAAATTGTAGATAGGCTTGGTCTTCAGAAACCCCTCCCTCCCCCTCCCCATAGCCCCTCGCTGAAACGATATATGTAGGTAAATTATGTTCAATATCTAGCTATGAGAATCTATTTTTCATCTCTCTACAAACTGAAGTATGATTAGGACCACTATCGATTTACTTATTCGTTTTTATATAACTTTCTATTTTCATATCTCTCATCTTTTGAAAATAATCTGATATTGAATTAATCGAAAAAATTTCCACTTCCAATGAAAGGAAGTAACTGTTTTGAAGTCCTAAACCCCCAAATTGAACTAAATTTTTCAATTTTGATTAAAATAAAACCAAAAACCTGAATTTTTTTCGTTACAGGTTTGAAACGAAAAACACCAAAATGTGAATTAATCAAAATAATATACTATCCAAAATTTTTAAATAATTTTACTAAAATTTCTAAAAGGTTGAGTTGGTTTAAAAAATTTGTTTCAAAAAACCTAGAAAATCAAAAAAACAAAAAACAAAAAACAAAAATGAAAACCAAGTATTGAATCTCGTATTTTATCCTCAGAAAATATTGAAATCAATTTCATTTTATTAACGCTTGTCCAACCAAAAACGAATAACAGAAATTGAATCAGTCCCCATTTATATGTACCTACCATTCCTGTTTCCAAAATTTTTTTTTCTTTAATGGTTCAGTCAGAATACAAATTGAAGGAATTTTCAACGAAATTCACTCGATTATTTTTTCTCCAAAAAATTTCTCAAATTTCACGTCCTAGGTCTAACGAACTTCATGTAACCGGTTGAAATTAAATCTGAAGATTTCCACTTGATGGTTGGGGGGGGGGGGCTGTAAAATTCAGAGTAAATTGTAAGCATTTTTTAAGCACATACCAAATATTTTGAAGATCTTAGATTCGAAAAAATCACAAAAATTCTCACATATGAAAAAATTACTTATTTTTCCAAAATCAACTCGAAATACAATATTTTTCGAAAATTTAAAAAAAAGACATCATTTAACCAATTTGAACGTAACTTTTGAGACTAAAATAAAAATTAATTCAATTTTGTCATTTTTTGGTCTCGTGTTCGGCCCGCCCCTGAGCTTCAAGTTTTGGTTTTTCAAAACAAAAAAAATGAAAGAATTAACAGACAATTCGATTAAAAAAAATTAAAGAATTCAATTTTACCAATTGAATGTGTCACAACAAAAAGGGCATAACTCAGCAAACCTATGTCCTTTTTGATGCGACAAGCGATTCGTATTCTCTGAAGTTTTCTCTATCCAATGAGCCCCCTCCCACCTTCCAATATGTTTTCCTCGATGAGTTATGGCGTTTTTAAAATTCGAAGTTCGCAATTTCGGTATCTACATTACATGTTTGTTTTTCGAGAATTTGCGTAATGTTTAATTTTTTCACTGTGCAGATGATTGTAAAATTTTAAAATTTTAATGAAGTGTTTTTTTAGTCAATTTTTCGTCATAAATTTGAAAAAATAATAAAATTCGTTCAAAATGTATTTTTAGCATTTTTTTGTAACCAAGAAAATGAAAAAAAGTTGTTATTTTTCAAAGTGCAATACATCCGCTCCCTGAAGAGATCATTTGAAATGTTTTCACGAAAATGTTCCTTTTTTCATTCTCTTCAATTTTTGTATGAAGATTTTTTTTTAATTTTCACTTCCGGAAAAATTATACGTCATCAAACGTAGAAGGGTCGAAATGAAATTTTGTCACAACAAAAAGGACATATAACTCAACCTTTTGTTTTCAATATAGAAAAAAATAGAAAAGATATCAAGTGATGGGCGAGCTGTGTTCTTGTAGCAAAAAGATGAAATTTTAAGGTAAATTTTTTTCCCCATCTCAATTCCTTAATTTAGTATTAAAAAAAGTATACTCAAACTTCAATCGCGATTTCCCAAAAACGCCATTTTTTCTATAATTATGTCCTTTTTGCTGTGACACGTTCAATTGAAAATTTTTTTATTTGATTTTTCAATTTATTTCTTTTTACTTTTCCAATTGCCCATTTTAGAATCTTCAGTTAGGTACATACGTCCAAATCATTTTCAGAACTACATCAGCAAAGCAGAACTCTTTGTAAGAATAAAAATTATGAAATTTGCTGATAAAATTGAGCAAAAAATAAATAAACATCGCGCAACATCGTCTGCGATGAAAAATATAGGGGAAAGGAGTGCAATGCTGCATAAGACAAGTTCTGTTTCCGCTGATGTCGAGAAATCCAGGGACGATTTTCCAAGGGAGGTTAGGGAAGTCAGACTTCCATTGTTTTTTTAAAAGCTTGAGATTTTATCAAATACCTTCCAATTTTTTGGTAAAAAGTGTCCAGAAAAATGTGTAAATTGAATTAAATTCCATCCGAAAACAAGGATTTTTTCCAGCACCATTCCTTCGATTTTGAATTTCAAAATTTTTCATTTTTTAATAGCTCCTAAATTTATTCCAATTCCTAAGTGCCAATTTTTTCAACTGTAAATTTCTTCAATTAGGTAAGTATTTTGAAACTTTTTTAAAAAGTTGTATTCAATTTCCAATGTTAAAATTTTTCCAACAGTAGAATTATTTCAAACTTGAATTTCTCAAAATTTTCCATTTTTTTCAATTTAATGTTCTTTAAAAAAATCTTTTTGATTAGGTACAAAAATTTAGGAAAATTTTAAACTTATTGAAAAAAGTTTTCGGATTGGAAAAAATTTCGAAAAAAATTACAATTGGAAACCATTTTCGTATCTATTAAAATTTTTCCAACTTGGAGGACTTCTTCAAATTTTTTTCAAATCCATATTTTTCAAAATTTCTTCCCAACTCAATGAGTTATTTTATATTATGTAGAAAAAATTTTGAAAAGTACATAAGTAATAAAAAGTCAAGAGACCTGAACCTATTCTTATTCAATGTGGGTTTTTAATAAATTCGTGTTGGAAATTTTTTTTAAAATATTCAGTTTCTTCAAACTTTCCGAGTTTCTCAGATTTTCCCTTCCAAAATCGTCGCTGTAAAATCCCAAAACATAAAAATATTGATGAAACCGGTTCAAGGGCGATGGGAAGGGTGTAATTCAGAGTGCAATATGTACCCTCCACAGATCATCCCAGGTTTTAAAAAATGTATTTCAATGAAAAATCAAATAATAGGTAAGTATGTCGAATGCATTTTTCCAGATCGAGTGAAAGGAAATCTTCTCAACGGCTGAAAATGGCTTGTGAATTTACAAAAATGGTCATTTTTTTGTTTATTCAATGAGAATACGAACAAAAAAAATCGGAAATTTTCAGCTAACATGTTTTTTTTTCCTATTCAAAATACGGGTTTTCCAAAAAAAATTGACATTAACAACAAGTTTTCTTTAAAAAGATCGTAACTTTCCTAAAATCCACGTTACTCAAGTCGCAAACTTTTCGTTGGCTAAAAATGCAATTTTGTGGAAGACCATTTTCGTGCCCAAAATGAATATAAAAAGTCCTGATCAGCTGGTTACTACCTCTAAAAATCCAACAAGGGTAAGGGTAAAATCAGATCATTCAAAATGAAAACTTTGACAATTTTTACTACAGCAAAAACTTGGGAAAAAATATTCCGAATACAAATACTTATGATCTAATAAGTTAAGTAGCAATCGGTTTTTTGAATTATCGACTAGGGAATCCCCTTCAACGATTTATAAATTGCTAATAGTACGCAGGTAAGCGTAGGTACCTAAACCTATGTAATAAGTACGTCTACGACTACGTATCTACATATATCTACAATATTAGATAAACATTTGACTTTCGATTCATTTTATAATTGGATAATTGGTATTTTAGGAGACTAAAAATACCTATAGAAATTTGCGGTTTGTGACGAACATGTTTTTTGTATTTTTGGCTGTATAGTTCAAACTTTTTTTTGGACCTTGAAATTATGACATGGCACTTCATTTTTCAAGAAAAAAAAAATTTAGATGTACTTTTAAAAAAGTATGCCTGTCGTGAAGTAAACTAATTATTTGATAAATACGTAAATTTGTATTTTAAAAAAAAAACAACTGAAAATCAAGTTTTCTGCACGAAAAGTGTACCTATTTTAATTCAATCGTGTGAAAAAATTACGAATTTGAAAATTTTTCCATTGAGTGTAGCATTGTTACAAAAAATTATGTCATATCATGTTGTCAAATCAATTACCTATTTTTAATGAAAAAAATTATATTCTTAATTACAAATGTTAAAAAATACTCATTTTTGTATAAATTATTTTATTGAATGGGAGAAAAAAGACAGAGCGATGCCAGAAATATATTTGGCCAGAGATTACATTTGTTTTAGTATTGAGGGATTGATTCCGGCCTCAAAAACTAGAAAAATACGTGCAATTAATTCTGCGATGAAAATTCATCCAAAATTAATCGCAGCTCGAAAGTGCTCGAAAAAAATCGTGAGATGATTTTTTTTGGGATGAAAATCCATCCCAATGATCATTCCGGCCTCAAAAACTAAAAAAATACGTGCGATTAATTCTGCAATGAAAATTCATCCCAAATTAATCGCAGCTCAAAAATGCTCGAAAAAATCGTGGGATGCTTGTTTTGGGATGAAAAATGATTATTCCGGCCTCAAAAACTAAAAAAATACATGCAATTAATTCTGCGATGAAAATTCATTCCAAATTAATCGTAGCTGATTGCAGCCCAAAAATGCTCGGAAAATCGTGGGATGCTTGTTTTGGGATGAAAATTCATCCCAATATGATCATTCCGGCCTCAAAAACTAAAAAAATACGTGCGATAAATTTTACGATGAAAATTCATCCCAAATTACTCGCAGCCCAAAAATGTTCGGAAAACTCGTGCGATAATTTTTGCTGGATGAAAATCCATCCCAATGATCATCCCGCGAGGGATATTTGACGAAAAAACACCAAAATTTCGTAACCAAAAGTCATAATTTATAATTCTCGTAGTAAAAATTCTCCAAACTTCACATTTCGGTAACTTTTCAATGTTCTGCCCGTTATAAAAATTTTTAATTCATTAATCACCATCAATCAATTTCCATTTATTTTCCTTGTAATAGGATGAATATTTTATAAAAAGTCATGAACTAAATATTATGTTTTGATTGATTTTTTTTAAATGAAATATCGGATTTCACATATTCAATGCATATTCTGTACAATATCGCACCCCTAGTGCAATAACAACACATCTAAAAAAAATTGACCTTCGTATTTTTTCCTGAAACGTGCTCATCTTTGATCAGTTTTCAATTTACATCAAAAATAAAGAAGTTCATTTTTATTGACGATGTGTTATTATTGCACTGGTGGTGCGATATATTGATTGTCGGACTTGAAACTTGACGACCTTTGAAATTTTCTATATTTTTTTCCATTACTAAGTATCCACGTAACTTTTCAACAAAAAGTCTGATTATGATTTGACGGAATTTCGACAAATTGAGAGAAAAGTTTTAGATTTAAGTCTGCGTTTAAATGATTAAAATAATTTTTTTTGAACATAGGTATATCTATAATTTTAAATTTTTTTTCTTCAAGAATAGCCTACTGATTTTTTTTTAGATTATTAAATCTTCGAGCCTTCTCTATATAGTCTTCCTCCTTTAAAAAGTATACCTATCTAATCATCAGAATGAAAACGTAACAATTCATTTCATCTCGGAAATTTAAAAATTTGGTTCATGCATAATTTAATTTACACCTTACAAATTGAATGAAAGTATTTTTCTCGAATGAATTCCTGTAATTAAGTTTACCTCGAACTTTTCACAGCAATTTTAGGGTAGGTATTCATAAGAGGAGAATTTGAGGAGATATATACTTCTAATCGATTTGAAAAATAAAAATTGCGAAACAACTAAATTTCTTAATCTTAGGTAGGTATAGGTACCTAGAAAATTTCTAACTTTAAAATAACATAACAACAATTCCATGTAAGTACCTGCATATATTAACAGTCAATTTTGGCACCAATTGTTTACCATTTTCCCCCTAATTGTCTAAAATTCATTGTAAGTAATAATAATTCACGTAATTTTTTTTAGCAACATTCCTGCATTTTTTATCTGAATGTTTTTAATCAACGTTTTCCTATCAATTTGAACCAGTTACCTTGAAATTGATCGGATCCAATCTTATCCAATTTAATCAGTTGTAATATCATTATTTTCACTTTTTTTCACGTAATTTGTATGAAATCTCAACAAATATCTGTACGTTTCATTAACCTAATAAAAATTGGGTCAATTCTAAATTTTTCTTCAATATTGACCCATATTTTAATCAAACAAGTACAAATAATTTCGATAACCGAATTAAAAAATTCATCGATCATGGTCAAAACTGCAATCTACACAATAATATTTTGAAATGAAAAGTTTTGGGTCTGCGTACAAATTACTTATCCTCTTTAAAATTCCTTTCGAATAAAAAAATTCAACTGTAGGAGTACAAGTATCAGTCTGCGTCGTGACTTTAGTATGATAACAAACCAGATAAGCTACCTAAACAGATGCGATTTCTGAGATTTTAATATGATAGTTCACGTCATTTTACCACAAAAACAATGAAAGGAACGTGTTGAATCATAATTCTTCAAAGTAAATAATAAAAAAGTGAAATCGAACCATTATCCATCCTAATACTCGTAACCGAAGCTCTGAAATTCCAAAGTACAAAGAATAGCGATAAGAAAGTTCAAGTTTTGCTAACAATTGTTTTAGTCATGAATTCATCAACGTGATCCCCATCACTGAGAACGTTTTCAGATTAGATGCAACATCAAAACTTGAATTTTCTGAGAATTTCTCGACTTGAAAAATAACGCTGATTTCGAGAAAAAAAATTGCAAGTGTTTAACGAGTTGTTTACTCTGACCATGTTCGATGTGTGGCGAAAGATTGAAGATGTGCCAATTAAATTTTACATTATGGTTTTTAAAATAGCTAGCAATTTTCAGAGTGAGTACTTAAGTTAGCACAATTTAAGCACGAGGTCGATACAACAATCGAAATTTGAGGTGTTTTTCGCACCATCATGTTTTTCATATTGCCTCCCTTTTCAATTTTTTTTTTTTTTCAGTATCCACCTACCTAATAAGAAAAATTACACCCGGTATTTTTAACAAACAAAACACACGTATGTTTTGGATTTTATATATTTTTTAAAAATTAATCGCGACCGTGAGATAGGATAAGCTTCGAAATGAACATGACGTAGGTAATTCGTATTCCTAGGTACCTATTTAATACCCGCTCACAAATGGAATAATTTGAAACCCTCTAACCTATGGATTGTTAAATTGATACAAATTGCTTGTAATTTCTGAAAAGAGATATGACGATGACGTTTGAAAGAATTATATCAAAGATGGCCAAACTCAAACTCATACCAAGAAACTCGTACGCAAGTGGAACTGGTTTCGTTCAAAATGAATTTCCAACTTTGACGTCACTTTTAAACGTATGCAGTAAAAATTAAGGCGAAAATAATTGAACCATTTGCTATCGTTGCGTCGATATAAAAATTTTACATTTAATTACCGACATTACGCATTCCCTTTAATGATTTTTTTCTCGCTACATGGTTTTTAAAATCAACACGAGGAAATTTCATGCGGTATATGGATACTAAAATATAAAAAAATAATACGCGTTTTAAGGTGTATTTAACTGGAAAAATGAATGGTAAAAAATGATAGTAAAAATCCTGATTTTTTTCCTGCTTTTAGGAAGGTCGACGAAATGAAAAGTCGTAAAAGAGGATATTTTTGAATGGAATTTGACTAATTTGTCAATATTTCGGATTCTAGTTTTCAAATTCAAATAATGAATTTTTCTATTTTGATTAGAGCATACATTGAAAATTTTCACAATAGTGTAGAGCTTTAATAATTCGAGATGAAATTGGAAAAAAATATTCAAAGGATCATAAGTTTTGTTGAAATGTCGTTAAAATTCTTCGGCAATATAATTACTTCAAAATATTTATCAGAAAAATACTTGGTAGAAACTAAATTTAAATTAAGTATAAATGTGTAATTAAGATCATGAAAAAAATATTTAAAACGCCATGAGATTTTTTAAAATGTCGTCAAGGTAAAATTAAACTGAAAAATGAAGGTACAAATGTTTTTAAAATTTTCAAAATCTGATCAAAGTTATTCAGAAGTGGCCAAAATTCCAAATTTGATTAAAATATTCACAACAGTATATTTTTTTAACTAGTTTACGTCATTTTTTAACCAAATTTCATGACAACTGAAAAAAACAAATATTTTTATGATAAGAATTTCGGAGCTTTGCTGATGTAAAAATTTGTTAAATTTGAACGAAAGGAAGAGGGGGGCAAAACATGAGGTTGGCAGCAATGAGTGATTTTTTATAGAATTATCCAAGATACTCGTACAGGGATATTTTATGCAAATGAAGAAGTAAGGACAATTTATTTTGAAAAATTACTCTTGAAAAATAGAAAATTTTACAAGACATTTTCAATTGTTCAAAAAAAATCCCCTCCTCAGCCAGCTCCCCCCCCCCCCATTGAAAAAATTTACACATTTTTGATGACATTTTTATATTAGGTTATTTTTACACGGCTTTCATTGAAGTTTAACTGGAGATATTTAAAACGATTTTATTTAAATAAATTTTTATCAGTGTTTAAGTATCTTGTAAACAATTTTTTATAAAATTTTTGACAATGTTTTTCAAAATTTGACGAATTTTTACGATATTTTATGAAATTTTAGAACTAATTTAAACGATTTTGTAATTTTATTAATTTCAACATTATGTTTATATATAAAAAAAAACATTCTCCATTTTGAAATACTTACTTAAAGGGGATTATTATGAAAAAAAATTTGCAAGGATATTCCCAAGTATTTGAAGATTTCATAGGACCTATGTAGTTGCCACTTTTTTGTGGCCAAACTCTTTTCACAGTAACTGACGAAAGTCAGAATTTCAAAATGGGCTATGGTTGTTTTTTAAACGAATGTTTCAATTCATTTTATTAATAATTTAAAATTATTTTTCAACTTGATTAAATTTTTTTTTTTTCGAAAATTTTTAGTTGGACTGATTTTTGAAACCACGTGCTTTATAAAAAAATTTCAACTTTGGATTTATCATTTTATGAATCTTGAAATCAATTTTTTAACAATTGAAAATTTATATAAAAAACTAAGAACTTGAATTTTTTTCTAAGAATGAGAAAATAACTTGGTTATTTCCTTCGTCGCGTGAAACAACAATTTTTTTAAAAAAGTCGGCTTCAGAGCGTTGACGTTATCGCACCACTACAAATGCAAATACCAGTTCAGGTACCAATTTGTGTACTTTTTCAAAAGGGGGATCGACGAAAAAATTAACATTGATTCTTATGCGAGTTCCATCGTTTTTTCAATTTTTCTCAGTTTTGATGCGTTGAATTTTTCATTTTTTGATAACTTCGACGAGTTAAGCTATCAAATTAGTCAGAATTGTCAAAAAAAAAGAATTAAACACATCAAAAATGAAAAAAATTGGAAAAACTATAGACCTCCCATAAGAATCAATTTTAATTTTTTCGCAATCCCCCTTTGAAAGAGTACACAAACCGATAATGTGCATTTGTAGTAGTAAATGTGACGTCACACTTTGAAGCCGAATTTGGAATATTTTTACTTCAAAAATGATAAAATTGGTTTTAATTTTTTTTTTTCAATTTAAAAATATTTGTTGAATCAAATGCATGTAGGTAGGTAGATATTTTTTGACAGAAAAATTCAAAAACTGTACGAAATTGATTCAGAAATTTGAAAACATTTATTTGGAAAAAATCAAGAATTAGCGCAATTTTTACTGAATTCCCAACAAATTTTTCCTCATTTTTTTTCACGATTTTCGTCTCATATTCAAACCCAGATGAATAATTAAAAGCAATCTCATTCATATATCATCAGTCTTGAAATCTTTACTGATTTTTGATATTTTTTTACAGAAATTTTGAATTTTTCACAATGAAATTTTTTTTAAATTGTCTTACAATTCAAATAACTATGATGACATTTTTAAATATGTTGTATTATATGTACAATTTTACCAAAATGAGTTCATTTTTTGATTCATTTTTAGCAAGTTTCATAAAATTTCACAATTTTTTCTCCAACATTTTATAGCAACAATTTTTACCAACATTTTGAACGATTTTTGTAACATGTAAATTTTAGTCGTTTCTATACAATTTTAATATTTTCTACCACTCTTGATCGATTTTTGCATCCTAAATCAAAAAATAACCAAAAAATACCAGTTCCCTCTGTCATGATCGACAACTTATCCATAAAAATAAATTGATCCTGCAAACAAAAATTTTTAAATGCACCAATTCCGACTTAAGAATTTCAAATTGTTTTTTTCAACCAAAAATCAAGAATAATAGGTAAGTACTACATTTTTATGTAAATTAAAAAATGATATCAAAATGCATTTTATGGAATTTTTTTCCCAATTTTCCACAAATAATAATTTACTTTATTAAAGCCGATGAAAATGGTTAATTACTGTATTATTACAGCGCAGCGTCTTTAATTTAAAGAATAAGTACATATGACGTGTATTTTGCACCGAATGATTGCACGTTTTAATCGAGAAGACCAACGAGTATACAGTAAAACAATGAGCTTTGCTGTCGATTTAATTACACGCTTTATCCAGCAATTTGAACATTTGTATACGACGTGAATGAGTAATTTTAGCCACAATTAAAAAAAATTGTTCTGTATAAATCATCAGTATGTGGTGATTTTCTGAATCGTTAGAAATAGGTAAGAATATTCATAAACTCGAAATGTGGCTGTAAAAATATAAAATACACCTTATTTGGGTGGTTAATCAGCTTCGATATTTACGTTATTTCAAGCTGTGAAGATGAGAATTTAAAAAATTGAAAAAAACCATAATTATTTATAGTGTTGTTTTGTTTTCAGAGTATCACGATGATTTTTACAAAAATATACAAATTGAGCTTTGTTAATATTTTTTTTTGAAACCAATTTTCTTTATTCAAAGAAGACAGCAAACAAGATCATAAAACTGTTGATTTGAGAAAATTGAATTAATGGGTAATTGTCTAATCCTAGAAACAATTTTATCATGACCGAACAGTAAACACTTAAAACAACAGATGCTAACGACTTATAATAAAATTTTAAAAAAAATACCAACAAATTTTAAGTCTCATAAACCAATTTGAAATATAAAATAAAATCGACAAATTAGTCAAAAAATTGATTTTTTTAGGGTAAATTTGTTTCAATTCGAAATCATTTGTTATTCTGTTTCCTACTCTAATTGCCATATTGCATGTTCATTAAGATGAAAAAGTTCATAGATATTTTAAATAGAAATTATGAAGCCCTTGGGTAAATATTAATTTATTTAAAACCTCATTAACTTGAAAATTACACAACAAAGGCCAAAGATACCTAAATTATCCAAAATAGACTAAAACATGTAGTCAAATTATATCCATGGTAATACTCGTCTTCGTATCATCATCATTAGAGGGCTCATCGGTACTTTCATCTTTATCCAGAAGTCATCAACACTCAAAAAAAAATCATGTTTTCTCAAAATACACGTTTTACAGATACCACACGTAATTAAAAATAATGATTAATAAATTTGTAATTAGTGCAACATTGTATAAATGACCATGACTTGTGTTGATGAGTATGTGTAACGAATAAAAGTGAAAGAATTTTTTATATTTGCCTTCCGCTGTTAGATATGCAACCAAATTCTCACGAAAGAACGAAGATTTGTTACAATATTTTACAAGGCGTAGAAAAATATTTTTGATATAAGTAGAATGTGGCTCGTGGTAAAATGAATTTATAATTTTTTCAATTTTTTCGTTATTTTAAATTGAAAATTTTGAAACATTTTGAAATCAATGGTTGATAAATTTCAAATTTTTGTCAACTGAATTTTTTTGACATTTCATCTTTAAAAATGAACACAATATTATAACAAAATTTTTAATACCATAACTAATATGAAAAAAAAATGCTCGATAGATTTTGAAAAAATTTATTGCAACGTATTAGATAATGCATTTTTTTTTAAATTTCAGCGACTTCAGAATTCCACATTTTTTTTTCTGTTCATTACATATTCATGCCAAAAAAACTGTTGAATCTACAACGCAAGAGGAAATTTCAGGAAATTAGTTTGTTAATTATTCGTTTATACTTTTCAGACTTCAAAAGACGAATAGTAAACACATAGTTATTTAAGATTACTCTGACGTCAAAAAATCAACATTACGTCAGATTGCAAATACATAATAATAAGTAAAGCAATATCGAAATCAATATGCAATTATATCACACTCGAAAGAAAATTAAAATCAAAACTGCAAAGAATACAACCGAGCAAAATTATGTACAGAGAACTCGCAATTGAAAATCAATAAATCACTCGAACATTGTTGTCGAATAATTGCATCTTGATTTATTTACCAGTACCAACAATGCCAATCAATTTAATTTCTTCATCTCGTTGAAATCGAATTATTTTTTTTACCATAGATGACGTCAGAGTAATCTTGAGATGAACTATGGCGTCAGTTTCTTGTTTCATGTTTTTCAACTCCCGAAAAAATCAACTTGTGACGTCGATAGAGTGCAAGTGTGATAGTTGGGAGGCAAACAGCTATATATGGAAAGAAAACTGCATTTAATGAAAGAAGCGTGAATTTTGGTATGATGAATCTTGGGGCCCAAACAAAGGTTTTGAGACCGGGAGCCATCCGCGCTCCCCTCCTCTTCGAGGGGGGTCGGGCTCGCAATTTTGAAAAAATTCCTAAAAATCGATTTTTTGTTAGAAATGAAATATCTTGATGTCTAATGTTAGATATTGATCTGTAGATTCCATTTTCACTATCAAAATCATTTTTCCTCCCCCACCTTCCTGAGGGGGCACAACCCCCCAAAATGTGGATTTTGTGGAAGTGAACACTCGAAACCGAAATTTTGTGAAAATATATTACGTAAGGTGTACAAATCACTGCCGTAGTCCGTTTTTCGATTCGCACCCCCTCCTGCCCCCTGTGGACCCTTAAAACTTGAAAAACGCTCAAAATTGTCGTTGTAACGCCGAAATACGACAGGAATTGCGATCCAAAAGGTAATTCTTGTTGGAAATATTTTTTCAAACCAAAACAGGATGTGAAAATGTTGGTGCCTCTGACCCCCTCCCCCCAGCGCGCTCCCTCAGAGCTCCCAACTACGAAAATGTTTTGCTGTTCAAAATCACATTGAAATCGAAATATTATGACATTTTCTGTTCATTATTGATCGATACATTTCGTTTGAATTGTTAGAATTGTCGCCTAACCCCTACCTCTTTGAGGGGGCAGATCCCTAAAATGTGGGGTCCCAAAAAAATGAAGGTCCAAGGCTGAAATTTGGTGAAGTTATGCTACATAGGGTACATGTTTTCCATATTACATTTCACCAAATTACTTTCCCTCCCCCTCCCCCTTTATGGTGGCCCAAACTCAGAAAATTCTCCATAGAATAGGTAATAGTTACCTGTGTATTAGATATTAATTTTGCTTATTGTCTCGTCTTGTCTCGAAACAAACATTCTCAATTTGTCTGAAAACTCTTTTAACCATCAGTGTGAAACAAGCCAAGGAATTTTTCGGATGTTTAATCCTCCATAAAATGGGACAATTGTGAAAATTTTACCAGGAACTTTCAAACTTGTACAATCCTGCACTGAGAAAAATGGAGAATGAAAAATGAATAGAAAGTGTTGCAAAAAATTATAATTTTTATTCAAAAAAAAATAAATTTTATCCAAAAATAAATAAATTTTATCCAAAAATAATAAATTTTATCAAAAAAAAATAAAGTTTATCCAAAAAAAATAATAACGGGGCACCATTCGAAAAATTAGCAATTTTTATCAAAAAAAATAATAAAATTTATCACGAAATTTGGTAAAGTTTATTGCATAGAAAATAAAGTTTGTCAATTTTGCGATAAATATTATTATTTTGCAATAAATATTATTATTTTTTGAATAAATTTTACTAGTTTTGTGAATGGTGCCTTTTTATTATTACGTTTAATAAAATTTATTTTTTATTTTTTTGAGTGTGTAGAAAATTTATTATAGATCCTTTTTTTTTTTCGTCTTTGACATCTATGTGCTCACTAGAATTTATGAGTAATTTCAATGAAAATTTAAAAATTACCATATCTGGAGACGTATTCTTGAAATTAGTCTACGAGAATTATCAAAGTTACGGAGTTATTGGCGTTAAATAGCCATGTAAATAATGGTTATGAGAATTAAATAGCCAAGGAAAGTTATCGTATTTTTTTTGAAATACAAATGGTTATATTTATATTTTTGAGTTTGAGTTGTTTTTACTTACGTGATTGTTTTTTTTGATAACATTAATTACCGAAATGTCGCCAAAAAAATGAAAAGGAAGGTAAGTTGAATCATAAATTTTGAATATATACCTCGCGAAATCACAATATTTTTCAAGTACGCATAATTTTGTTCAATGATCTTATGCAACCAATTGCATTTAAATTATGTCTATTATTTCATAAGCTCTGTGAGAATTAAATAGCGCAAGGGACAAAGGTTATGGGTGCTAAATAACTCCGTAACTTTGATAATTCTCGTAGACTAATTTCAAGAATACGTCTCCTGATGCAATTCGAATATGTTTCTTCTACTTTAAGCTTTCACAACTTTCATTTCGCTGGTGGTAAAATTTTAAAACCCATCTCATTTTGTTGAAAATTCAACGGTAGTAAGGAAAATTATTTAAGATAACTTCCAAACAAAATGATTCAAGTTTAAAAAATGTATCATCAACCAAATACAACTGAAAGTTGAATTACAGTCTTAAATATCTAAAAGGCATGAGCGCAAGCAGAAAATATTCAAGGTATGATGAGCTGAAAATTCGAAAAAATATAGGGGTCAAATTTGAATGAAAAATCAACTAACCTATTATTTCAATGGCACTCGTGATCAAGGTATTTTCAGTAGGTTGATGAAATGTAAACAGATTTTAGCAATGAGAAAACTTGAAAATTACAGAATTTTTTGGAACAAACCACTAATACACTTTTTAGTAAAATTTACGTGTTTCAATCAGTGAACAAAATTTAACTGAAAATCAGTGATATTATTGATTTTTCCTGACAAATTGGGAATTGATTGAGAAATCTGTGATTTTTGACTATCATTGATTTTCAAGGAATCAAAATCATTCCACTGATTCTAAAACACAGATTTTCATCAAAGACTGATTCAGATTCACTTTCACAGTTATAAATTTTTATTTAAGAAATAAATAAATGACTAAAATACTCCCTGAGCGAAGGGAAAGCAAAAATTTAAAAAAATCCTGTTTGAAGAGTAAAAAAATGCACTTTTTACACATTTTTGTATAAAAAGCTCGAGTTCCCTGAGCCCCCTCCTTGGAACGCTTATGCTAAAAGGTTTATCAGAATGTTTTCGATCTATGGTTGAATTCCTCAGAAAATTGTACAATTTTAATCAGTAGCGCATTTCAAATTGTTTTTTTTTCAAGAGAAACAATTATGACAGCATCGAAACGCTATCCTACAATTGTACAATTGACCCCTTTCATAAGCGTCGTTGTTGACTTGTTGCCCATATCGCTTCATAAAATTTCAGACGTAATGGAAGTTCAAGCAATAGGGGAGTGAATATCTCTGAGTTTGGGCCGCCATGAGAGGGGGAGGAGTAATTTGGTGAAATGTAATATGGAAAACATTTCTGTACCCTATGTAGCATAACTTCACCAAATTTCAGCCTTGGACCTTCATTTTTTTGGGACCCCACATTTTAGGGATCTGCCCCCTCAAAGAAGTGGGGGTTAGGCGACAATTCTAACAATTCAAACGGAATGTATAGATCAATAATGAACAGAAAATGTCATAATATTTCGATTTCAATGTGATTTTGAACAGCAAAAAATTTTCGTAGTTGGGAGCTCTGAGGGAGCGCGCTGGGGGGAGGGGGGTCAGAGGCACCAACATTTTCACATCCTGTTTTGGTTTGAAAAAATATTTCCAACAAGAATTACCTTTTGGATCGCAATTCCTATCGTATTTCGGCGTTACAACGACAATTTTGAGCGTTTTTCAAGTTTTAAGGGTCCACAGGGGGCAGGAGGGGGTGCGAATCGAAAAACGGACTACGGCAGTGATTTGTACACCTTACGTAATATATTTTCACAAAATTTCGGTTTCGAGTGTTCACTTCCACAAAATCCACATTTTGGGGGGTTGTGCCCCCTCAGGAAGGTGGGGGAGGAAAAATGATTTTGATAGTGAAAATGGAATCTACAGATCAATATCTAACATTAGACATCAAGATATTTCATTTCTAACAAAAAATCGATTTTTAGGAATTTTTTCAAAATTGCGAGCCCGACCCCCCTCGAAGAGGAGGGGAGCGCGGATGGCTCCCGGTCTCAAAACCTTTGTTTGGGCCCCAAGATTCATCATACCAAAATTCACGCTTCTTTCATTAAATGCAGTTTTTTTGCAGTTTGCCTCCCAACTATGATTGTTTTAACGTCACTAGTCACGCCACGAACGACGAACAAGAGTGACGAATCAACAAGATGAACATGTTCCGAGGGATTTTTTATTCGCCGAATCATCGGCGTAAATTTTCTTTGATCATTCTTAGATCATCCGAAAAAATCCTAAATTCTTTTTAATTCGTGTTTTTGTTTTTTTAATACCTACCTACGTAAGACGTAGGCTGGGTATTAAATTACATGATTGGGATTTTTTTTATTACTTTTTAATATTAAGACTTTGAATTATTAATAAGTATGAATTCTGAACGAATCAAAGTTGAACTGATGAGGAGGGGAGGGATTATACACGTTCTCGTAAAAAAAAAATGTCAAAAAGAAGAAGCAGGAATTTTGCAGTAATTATTCGAAATGAAAATAGCCTACCCCTAAAACGAAAAATTACCCCTCAAAAATCTATAAAAATAATCCGAATATAAAAAAATTGAGTTGATAAATTCGACAAAATTATTAATTTTTAAGAATGCCTAATAATAATAAGGAATAACTTCATTGCTAAAACAAAAAATCCCCATTCGTTCATAGAATCTCGTTCTAAAAATGGGGGGGGGGGGAATTGAAAAGCTGAAATTTGAATGTAAACAGAACTTTTGAAATTTTTGGAAAATTAGGACCTTATAAAGAAAAAAGTAAGACTTCTGCAGCAATGTCGGGATATTGTGGACAATTTTTTATCGAAATTCAGTCTTGGGGAATGATGGGGAAAAAAGAGAAAACATGAGAAATTTTGGAACTTTTTAATAGGTACCAATTTTAAAACACGAAAATTGAGTCTGGAGAATTTATTAAATTTTCATTACACTTTTTTCGCAATGAAAAGAACAATATTTTTTCTCTTCAAAGTAACAATAATTCTTCATTGGAAAAACTTAGATCTTTCGAAAGGAAATAGGCAATTCCGATATTTTATCTATATTTTTCAGGACTGTTGGACACTGCTACATCGGAACGATGGGGAAGGCGGAAGGCAGAGGGGTTACATTCCCTTTCCTTAAATAACGACAAAATCAAATCACATATTTAATTGAAAAAATTGGAGCAGATTCAGAAAATTTTTGATGGTGAATCACTTTTTGGGATAAATTTAATTCTGCGTAAGAAAAAATCACACTTTTAGTCGAGAAAATCAGAAAAATCGTACTTTTAGTCGAGAAAGTTATAAAATTTCTATTTTAACCAGAAATTTCCAATTTCTTGATCACTCGGAAAATGGAATCCTGGTTTGTCCCTAATTTCAGTTTGGAAAATTTGGAGGTAAATGAGCTAGTAAGTTTAGGAAATAAAAATATTAAATAAATCATTTTTAGTCAGCGAACGAATTTTGTACACTTATAGGTATTTTCGAATTTACAAGTCGTCTGTAGTTTCGTTGCTTTGAAAAAAATGACCCTTCATAATCTCAACTCGAGACAGAAACGAAAAAACCCAGTACTACGTAAATTATACGAGCAAAAATGTCAGTCTTGTAGGAAAAAACCTGGATAAATTTATTTTTTGGCACGAGATTTGAAATTGAAGAAATCTGATTATATCATCATTGCCTTTGGACTGGGTTGAATTTCAAAATTAACGCAGTGTAGTTGAATTTGAAAACAATTTTACAAAAAAATCGATCAGTGAATTTTTGTTAGGCTTTCGTATCTCCAGCTCGCATCAAATTTTAATTTTCTGGAGCCTGAGAAAAAGTCAAAATTTTACAGAAATGTCAAATTTCAGCAATTTTTTCCAAATTTTCTACAGTTTGACTGATTTGGGACAAAAAATGTCAAATAAATAGTGAAGTTGACAAATTTTTCTGGTCTAATTGCAAACTTTCGGAATGACCCCCTCCCCCAAAAATACATGTTCTTGTCAATTTGGTGCCCATTTCCAATTTATAAGTCCAGATGCAACGTCAAGGAGCAATTCAAAAATGTGGATTTCTAAAATATTAATTCAAAAATTGGCTTGTTTTTGAAAATTATTCTTCGATATTCGGTCTCCAAGTTCACAGACCCCCAGCTATATGACATAATATTTTAAAAAAAGATACCCTGGATTTTGAGGAAACTTGGAAAGTGAGGTCGATTTCATTGTGAAAGGAAAACCTGCCAGAAAAATTTCAACCCTTCCCCTCCTCGTAGATCTAGAATTGAATGGGCCTATATGAACGACGTTGTTTTTCTAGCATAATACCCTTTTTAAAGATTCAGAAATGAAGAAAATTTAATTAACAATCGATTAGAAATTCACAGCTCTTTTATTTCAATTTTAAAAGTTCCAAGAAAGTATGAAAATTTCAATTTTTTGTGCCCTTCTTTAGAACTAGATTTTGGAAAATTGAAAGCTCTCCTACAAACCATTCCAGAGTAGAATTTTAGAAATTTGGTCTATTTTTTTAAGTTTGGTGCCCATTTCCAAAATAATGTCATGGTGCACGTCCAAAAATGCCCATTTTAAAAATTGGTATCGATATTATACCTATTCATATTGATGAATTATCGATAATGTATCAATACAGATCAGAATCAGACAAATTTGGTAAAAATCTGCTTTTTTGAATCAGTGAAATAAAGTTCACTAAAAATCAAAAAAAAATCACTGATTTTCGATAAAAATTAATTTCATTGATTCAAAACTGGCAAATTCCACAATATTTGACCAATTACAATTTAGTGATCCCAGTGGTCAAGAAATGAAGTAGTATCATCTATATCGATATACTTTATCGATAGTATGATAAATTATATCATTACGGTATCGATATTTCTTGTACCTATCATTACATTTCCTAGCTGAGTACCTACAGATGGTAGTTTTCTTAGTTATTTGGTGTGTAAATTTTTGTTAATAGAATTAATATGGAGTAACCATTACTGTGATCTCTATGACAAGACTATTGAGTCCTCAAGCCCAATATTATTACTTGACTAAAAATTTAATCAGTTTAATTTTTCGTTAATTCTCCATCTATTAAAAAGTATTCAAGAATTTTTTCGATCGAAAAATTTTGACGTTAAAATTTTAAATGCTAATTTTTGATAAGAGTATCTCCGCTGTTGTAATCTGATATTTCAATATTTCAATTATAATCTTACTAAATTCATCGACTATAATTCGCGATGTTATTCATTTTCTGCAATAATCATAGTGCATTATAGCTGAATTTTTATGGAAAAATATGAAAATGAAATTGGTAAGTATTATTGAATGTGTTTTCTAAATTTTTGGGGCTATGATTATTGCCACCATAGAAAAGTGAAAGAAATGTGTTCCATTAAGAAAGCATATCGTACTTATTTTGAGATAATCTTCTGAATGAAGAATGAATTATTATTCAAACATTCCTCCATAATTTCAAAACAGTAACGTTATAAAGGAGTAAATGAAATTCTAGGGGTTACCAAACGACGTTATTTTCCTAGGTTCTGCCTTTCTCAAAATTATAGAGAGAATTTTCTAAGCACGGTTCTATTTTTTTTTTTGACAACTTTCGTTACTCGTTTGGTATTTCAACTAAAATTACATTTAGTGATATGTACCAGGACAAAAGCTCTCAATTTTCTCAAAAATTTTATCAATTAGTTAACAAAATGTTTGACCTTACACTTATTTCTTTTTCATGGGTCCTCGTATGTTTCCATTGCTCGTTAATGATAGTCACTGAAGCCACTATAGTCATACCTGGCCTCCAATACCTATTACAATTTGCAAAATGTAAGTCAGCAATATTACCGCTAATTCCACCCATCTTCCCAATGGCCGTGCCACAATTGCTAAGAATTAAAAAAACCGATCGGGTAACTGTTCGGTCCATGTTAAAAAATCCGGGTACAACATTACCATCGTCAGAATTAGTTGACGAACCAACAACTGCAGTATTTACATGGGCATCAAAACCACGAAGAGGACCCTTGAAACCGCCAATAAACTTTAGAAGACCAAAACAGGCTTTAAGAAATGATCCCTCCAAACTACTTAACTTGAGAACAGAAATATTTCGACCTTCCACCACAACCAATAAACCGAAATATCTTCTTTACGACGAAATGTCTCTTGAACAACTTACAACTTTACCTGAAAGACGAATTCATCCAAAGGAGCTTGATGAATATTCATAAAAACGTCACAGCTTGTTTCTTGAAACGCGTGGACGTAAGTAATGATTAAAACGAATCTCATTGTATTATTTTCATTATTTTTCCTCAAAAGTAACCAGCGACTGGAGTTATTGAAGATTGAAGTTTGTAATGCTGTAATTATAATATGATACTCTGTTTACTTGTGCATTTTTTTTTTCACCAGCGGAGTGGGTACCTAGGTAGGTACGCATGAATCCAATTGTTAAGTTTTTAATAAGCCCAAAATTTCATAATTTTTCCTCAAAATTTTCCAAGTACAATAAAAAAGTACCTTAAAATATTTTTAAACTCAATTTCCTCAGATTCTTCAAGTTTTCCTAATATCTGAAATTAATTTTTTTCCAAATTTGAATTTTAAAAATATTTTCAGGAATGTTGAGAAATTCTCTAGATTCTTGGGATTATTGTGAAAATTTAAACTTGGAAAAGGTTGGAAAAAAATGTCAGAAAATTCAAACATGGAAAAATTCTTGGAAAAATAGTGTCTCCCTGCTAAAAAAAATTAAAATTCAATTGAATAAGTAATTTAAATTTCATAGTTGAATACCGTGTATTTTTTCACTTTGAATTTTCTCAAAAAATTTTCATGTTGAAATTTTTCAAAAATTTTTCAACACGGAATTTTCTCAAAAAATTTATAAGTTCAGATTTTCTCAAAAATTTGTTCCACTCCACTCGACAAACTGTTATTCCAACTTGAAAAGATCGAAAAAATGTATATTTTATATTCCATTTTCTTTTTTTTCTTTGATTTTTTGGATTTCGAGTTGATTTGTTCCTCCCCCCCCCCATCTCCTATTTTTTATAGCTCATTTTTATAGCAAAAAATTAATTTTTCGGAGAAATTGAATACTTATTTTACGGGTTTCTCCCTTCGAGACAAATCAATCTACATCGCTAATTCATTTTTGAGAAAAATGGATTGATTCGGTTTTTCCATGGACCCTTCACGTAACATTGTTCCATAATCATTCATTCCTTGGCTCCTATAAAATCAAAAATTCATCAATATATAAAGTATTTGCAGGCGCGGATTTTTGGACAGATAAAAATCTCCCCCCCCCCTCTCAAGATCAAAAATGTTTAAAAATTAGTCATTTTTAGGTTTTCAAAAGAAATTTAAACACAACTTTCACAAAAAATATTTGTACATGTTGGAAAAATTCTTTCGAAAATTATGACACTGGCTTCGCCATTGCCACGCACAAAACTTTCCACCCCTTCAGTTGAAAAAATCCAGAAATCTCAATACCAAAATTTTCACTCTTTCCGATTCCAAGTCTGGATCCTGGCCAGCAAAATATCATAAAAATGTATCTTTTTTTCTGAATTTTTATGAAATTTGGCTCACTTAACATAAAAATTAAGCTTTTTATTTTATTAATATTCTAATCGAGTTTACCTACATTTTGAGTAATTTTGACCCACTTTCAAATTTTTCCCAGACGCTTTGAATTTTTAAAAGCAATTTTAACAATTTATTGAATTTTTTGTGCAATTTTTATAAAATGAGGTATCTATACGTCATTTCTCTGTTTTTTTCAATTTTTTTTTATTGCAAATTTGCAAACCCCTCTTTTTGGTATCACCATTATTGCCACCTATAAGTTTTATCATCCCCTCTGAAAAAATTCAAAAAATCTTCCTCGATATCAACTTTATCCCCCCCCCTCACGATTTATGTACATTTGGACCTATGTCTGAAATCATTACCCTCTAAAAAGTTAATTAATGTATCGCTCAAAAAAAATGAACAAGTTTTTCTTCAGAGTAAAAGCTTTCAAATTATGGATATGTTTTAATGATATCTTTTTATTAAAATGTCACGCATGTAAATGTTTTTCAGATGATAACTTTTTATTAAAACATCAGACATTTGTATTCAACTCTTTTTTTCGAAATTGCTAAGCAATTTGAATTGAAAAAATTCTTTTAAACAAATTTTACATTTCTGTAACTTTTTGAAATTTAATTTTTAGAAAACAAAAAATTGATGTGAACAATAAAATATGCTCTGAAAAATGCAACAAAAATTTATCATACCAATTCCTCAAAACTTTTCTAAGTTTTTTCATGTCTACAAAAATGTCATTGTGTAATGTTACTCATGTACAAAATCTGGTCGCCACAGTTTGATGCAGAAAATTTTATCGCCAATTTTATAGATTGACCCTCAGTATACTTTAGCATATCCATCTATACATGAAAAAAAAAACTAATCCAGTTCAGACGTTAATTAGTCAAATTTTCATTTTTTATACATTCCAACTTTTACGATATTTTGAAATATGTTGAAAAATACATCCACTAATGAGTATGATTCACCTCATAGCAATATTGTCATCCGACGCCAACGAATTTCTGTATCACCACCATAACCTTCACACACTTCCACAAATGCATCCATTTAAAATCAACTAATTCTAATTCTGTTCGAATGAATTCTATTCGGATAAGTTAATACGATCGAATAAAATTTTCCAAGACAAGTTTGCGTTTCTGAGTGTTGGAAAAAAGGAACGAGGTCATTACCTTTAAACAAGAATGGATCATAGAGCTACCGCTCTTGGCTGATTATGTATCGATTTATTTATGAGTTTTTAACACGATCTCTTACAACCAAAGGCGGAAGGTTAGAAAAAAAGTAAGAATCGGAAGAATCTTGGCATTATTTCAAGGTATACTGGATATCCGGTCTGTTCATGCGGATAGTTTAGGTGAACTAGGTCGGTTCGAAGAGCCTTTTCCACAACTTTGCATAAAAACATGAACGGTAATTAAATCTCGAACACCTCGAATGCAAAAACGTATCCTGAATTGATAATGTATTCGATTTGTAGATTGACTTGTTACTATTTAACGAAAAATCTCAATCGAATCAAAGGTCCATGAACCAAAAGTTACTAATTTGGGAATTTTATCAAAAAAAAACAGGCACCATCGTAACTAAAAACGAACAAAAATACAAACGACAATAATCAAAATGTAAATAATTTCAATGGAAGTGAAGAAGATGCATTCCATATTTACTTTTCATGGATATTGGCAATTTCCACTTCTCACACGTTTATTTCTATTTTCCCAATACCACCGAAGGCAATACTGGTTTGAGACAATACCATAATGTTTTCAAAACACCTTCGTAAATGAGCTATCGATAATTAAACACGGATTCGTACCAGTAATAAACAAACCCTGGCTAGTTTAAATTTCTGTAGCATTATCGATAACCGTACAGGCATATTAATCGAACATCACACTGCAAAAAAATTAAAAATAAAAAAACTTCCACGGGAGATTGCGTTGCAAGGTTGAATGAAAAATTTAGTGGGAGCAGAGGTCTATTTTAGGGGGGGAATGCGTGTGCTTTGGCATTATCTCGTACAATGCACTTCGAATCGAGTAATGTAGGTTCGACTTACAGTTAGTGGTGGACCGGTTCTGCGAGTTCGTTCGGCTTACTATAATTTTAATGAAAACTACGTAACGTTCGATAGCTTTACACCGAATACGTTTGTTTATATTTTTATAAATTAGGGTAAGTTATTTCTGTTTCGTAAATTATTTCTATAAGTTTTTGAAAATTGTTCGATTTCGAGTGTGACTCCGGTGAATTCGTTTCTTTTTTCGCGGTGCTTTCAATCAACACGTAGGTTTTAATCTAGATTCTAGATATAGCAATACGATAAGTTATAATTGATTCTGAAACTAAGTTGCAAAAATATCCGTTTTATCAATTTGTTATGATAAGTGCAATTACCATATGTGTAACCGAAGGTAATTCATAACGCCTAACCCAATTTTTACTCCACCGGGATTAGCGTAATTAAACTCGTTCTCTTCTTTTTTCTACCAAGATTTCTACCTATATTTCAATTTGCCTCAGTAATCTTGAACTGCATAATTAATCAACTATCCGTGGTACGTACCTGGACCTGAAAAAAAATGTAATTTTCAAGTTATATCTACTGAGAATTTACGTGTTTGAGAATTTATTCGAGGCTGAGATATACTTTCGAGTAGCCTTTCAAATGGAATCATTTTCCAGATTGATGAAAAATATTCAAATACTGCGATTCAATCAGCTACTGAGGTCTTGAAGATCGTTCAAAGCAGTGAGTGTGTACTCGATAATTAGGGAGCAGTTGTTGAATGCATGAATAACTTCGAAGCATTAGTTTTCATCAGTTGTGGATTTTGAATGCCTTCTTGGAAATACATCTCAGCTTCAAGCTCCTTAAGATAAAACACAAAGGTAATTTTAAAATCAATCAAATATAGGTATAAGGAGTTAAGGACCACGGCCATTTGCGAAATGTAAATTTTAAGACCTTATGAACAAAAATTTGTCTGTAAACTCTGGCTCGGTGTTACTCACCTGTAAGCTTATGGAAGATACCCATTCATCAGTACAATAATACACCACCGGTGTTATGATAAAGATGATCCATGTAGGATGACTGAACAAAAACATCGATTTCTTTAGCATCTAACCGACCTTTATTGGTTTATTGTACTAACCACATTGTCCACGATTCAACCGAGCACACGTGCGATGCCGAATTCGCAACAATCATCTTACGACATGAGTCACTTTTTCGATTCAATCATTTTTTAGCTAAAAAACCCAAACGAAGAAGGAAAAACACTGAGAATTAATTATTTAAACTTGCTTTTGAAAATGTTTTCTTCGTGGGATCTCAATGATCTCAATTCAAGTCCCTTTGATCTTTGATAAGAAATCAGAAAATGTTTTGATAAATGCAGTGTTGCCAAATTGCCTAATGTTTAAATTTTAATTTTTCATTCAGGTTATCAGTTTATGAGTTCATCGACTCATCGTTATCAATCAACTGTTCTGATTTCTCTACATATTTTTTAAAATTATTGTGAATTTTCCTCTAATTTCGGTTTAATGTTTGTTAATTGATCAATGGCAATATTAATAACGAATGATCATCTTCGATGAATCGTAATCGGTAGTCGTATTCAACTTTCCATTTTCCAAGGTTTTAAAAATAGGTACGTACCACAACCAACTTAACTTGCATTTTATATCAGTTAATTGAAAGTTTATCCTAATTATCGGAAAAAAGGTTGAAATCTTGTAATAATATGATATCTAGTAATGTAGTTAAGAATTTGAGGCCTAAATTTACAATTTACCCAAATAACTGATGATTTTTTTTTTCACCAATGAACTAAAATTTCTTCCCTGAGTTATTCGGTCATTTCATGCCAATTCGACCATAACTGCACGGCGGATGGCCGATTTGAGTAAAGATCATCAAATCAATTACCTAATAATGAATTACATTAATTGGAAATCTTTGAGATTTTTTTGGTCAAGTTATGAGTCTTTGAAATTTGGCAAGATACTTATCTATACCTTGGGCTATTACCTAATGGAACCGTTGAGCATTTCAAATGAGGAATGAGAATAGAGTACCTAATAATTATTTTAAAGTTGGCTTGAACTTTTTAAGATAAGTTGCTAGAGGAGGGAGGAGGATTCTCTATGAAAATTGGATACCAAAAACAAGAATTGGATAAGCTCTGAATTGCAAACCGAAATTACATAAAATTTATTATGTAGAGCAGAAGCTTTCAAATCATGGATATTTTTTTAAGATTTCTCCTCAATTACAGGAAAATTAACGCCAGCTTTGCTATAGAACATTTGAATCATGAATGTGTTAAGAGATGATTTTTTTATTAGAATGTGAGGTAATTAAGTTAAGTAGGTACCTATTTTAATTTTTTTGTTAAAATGTCATAACATTACTGAAATATTTATTTTTTCTTTTATTTCTCAATTTTAATTTTCAAAAATTCCTCAAAATTTCCACGAATTGAAAATTAAATATGACATTTCTATAACTTTTCGATTGGTATGGTAGTCTGTAAGGTTCTAGAAAAAAATTTGGTCTCGATCTTATAGGCTAATCTCCTGTATGATAGGTATTTTAACCTTTTGCAATTTATTATTTTCATTGAAAAATAAAAACAATTAAATTTGACTTTAAGTTTTTGATACTTTGTCAGGCATAAGAAAAATCGAAAAATCATTTTCTTCAGTTCCTACTTCCTACTTCCTACTTCCTAAATCTATCAACCTCACATCAAATTTGAATTTTTATTGAAGTAAAAAATAATATGTAAGGTATCAGATATTTCAAGCTTTTTTTCAATTTTTCTAAAAGTTTTTCCAAATCTGACAAAATGTTAATATGCCAATTTTCAAACAGGCACAAAAAATTTTGCTTTCTTTACGTCTGATGAAAATAATGGCATATTATTAATAAATTAAAAATGCCATTATGTCAGCTGGTGACTAATTTTTGGGTCGTATAAAAAACCATGATTCAAAAGTTTGTAGATACTCTAAAGCTAGCTCCAGACTATTCGTGAATCACCTGCGAAAACGCGAATAGTCTGGAGCCAGCTAGCAAAACTTATGCATTTGTTCTCACTTCGTTCTAAATTTTCAAAGGGAGGGGGGAGATAAAAATTTAATGAAAATTAGTGTTTCCACTTTTCGTTAGATTATTACAAAAAAGTTTATCTGAAATTTTAAAATTGAAAAACTGACCTTCATGAGTAAAAATTGAAAAAACGCGTTAAAAACCCGTTCAATAGGTGATCAGAAACTAATTTAAGGGTGGAAGTAAAGGGAACAACCAACTCCACCCAAAAGGTCGAAAATGTCTTGCCATTTTGTTCAATAAAATAATAGCCATCTTTTGCTTTCCCAACATGATTTTTCGCAAAAATTTCAGTAATTATGAATCTTTTACAAAAAACCATGGTATTTTTTCATTTACTTTCACGTAAACCTTGTTTTTTCGATATTTTACCTCTTTCATGAGAAAATCCCAAGTACACATCTGTGATTGAATCCCTCAGATTTTTTTCTCTGCAATGATTTTTTTGGCATTTATTTTTTTAGAAAATAAGTAATTTTTAAAGATGGTAAATTATGAAAAAATTGCACGATTCATCTTGAAAAAAAAATTTTTACATTATATTTAAACGATATTTTACTAGCATGTTGAAAAAAATACGAAAAAATGCCTTCCCATCTCTTTTTTTAAATTCGAGGACTAATTGACGAAAAATTTGCATATCATAATTTTTTTGGAAAAATCAAAACTAAACCGAAAATTTTTTCATTTTTAAAAAAATATTTCATCAGTTTGTTGAGAAAAATTCAGAAAAAATTAAGAACATAAAAGTAGGTACATTTTTTTCAAGAATATTTCCCAATTCCTGTACCTGTTTTTTTTTTTTCAAAAAGTCATCCATATTCAAATTTATTGTCAATTTTTTGTGGATGTGGAGGGGAGACAATAAATGGCTACTCTGATTTGTCACAGAAGGGCAAATTTCTTTTTCCGGAATAGGAACAAAATGAATGTATCCAAGGTGATTTTTACCCACTTGAAATTTTCAATCATTCACCCTCTTACTAAATTTCAAAGGATCATACTGAATTTTTCTCTCCCCCCCCCATGCAAAGATTTCTGATTTCCTCTGTTCGTTATCGGTTGATGGCCTTTATACGCGAGAAAAATTCAAAGAGAATTGGCAACCTTTATGAAATTTTTGGCCAAGTCTGCATGGAATAACTCTTCACGAAATTCCTATAATTGAATCTCTGTAGATTTTCCTGTTGATCAGAGGTCCAATATGAATCAAAGTATCGCATCGAATCCATAGATGCCTATCCTACCAGTTGATTAAATTGAAAATCAACCGCGAATGCAATACTTCATTACTGCATTGGAAATCCATATTAGGTACCTAAGTTACATACGATAGGTAGGATAATCGACTGTTATCAATTCTCGATTGTCTACCGTCTAGTCACACCAATAACAACGGAATCTAAAATTGCTTTATCACGCCGAAAAAAAACATCGAGACTATTAGATAACCCGAGCCAATGTTATTTTTAAAATAAAAACTGTAAAAAAAAACCTACACCTCGTTCATATCCAACCGCAACTGAAGAAATGTAATTTTAAACGCTGCCGTAGCTGTACACTGCAACGGTTATTATGTTCATGACCCGACGATAATGGTTTCATATAAATATACCTTCACATTCCTAATATACCCTATTTACTCACTTGATGAGAAAAACTACCCAAGTCGATGGTAGAATTGCAACAAAAATACCCACTCGCATGCCAATTCGATGCTTTTGACATTTACCAGTAGATTTGTAATAATATCCTGACAATAATTACATTTAATTAATCGCGTTTCCTTCTTTCTTCGCGAATTGTAATAGATTTACAAATATATGCTCGAAGAAAATAATGCGTAGGTGAATCAGCCTAGCATCTCGTCGAGCATTATCAAATAAACATACGGCGTTAATTTAAAAAATGTACATTTGTAAAAAGCGCTAAACCGAAGAAATAAGTAGACATGTGCAGTGCAGAATTGCGACATTTTCACCAACTCGCCAATTCGGCACATATAATTGGATAACTACAAAAAATCTCCGTTAAAAATATTGAATGACCAAAATTAAAGCCGTGTCTATGACCAAATTAAATGTTACGGTGGGTTAAAGAATCGAGCCCAAGTTCATCTACCCATAGGTCATCGAGTAACCAACACTGTTGTCAAATTTATCCACGTGCCTGCTGATTACAATAAAATCATTGCCTACTGTTTTAGCTTCGATCGTGGAATTTTACCCAGATCTGCGAAAAAAAATTGACTTTGGAAAGGCAGAATGAAAGTAGATATCATTTGGAATTGTATTCGCGATTATACTCGTATTATGCACAGCTACACCTTTCAATATCGTATTTATGTAATCTGTGCCCGTGCATAATATTACGTGGCGCTTTGATCATAAAAATTTACCATTTACCCGTTTCGGCATCTAATTTCTGCACATTTATTAACGCTGGCTCACCAATGCCGTTTGGAAAACTGAATAGTCCTATTCGAGAACTTGCATTGGGTAGAGATACCGGTCAAAATTAAACACTCATTTTATGGCTGCTGGTGCAAGCTTAGAACGTGTTCTCGGCTTTAGTGTTAAATTGTGAAAAAAACGTGCGAATATGAAAATTAATCTAATCAGGTTTTTAAAACTTTTCCATAAGTTTTTGTGGGAATCCCTTATGGTCTCACGGTCCAGTAGACAAATTTTTCATTCGGTGGCGATATTTTATTCAAGTAATTGCTTCCTGATGTTTGTCTGTTTCACATGATTCATAGTCACAGGTCGATATAGAAAAAATGCTGTTTGAAGTTTAATGAGTAATTTTCATAGTACCTACCTATTTTTCGCGCTGATCGCGAGAAAAATAGTGAAAGAATTATATCATCCAAGGATTTTCCACAATTTGAATTTTTTTTACACTTTTTGATAACTTTTGACACTGAAAGTTAATTTTCTGAGCAAAGGAAGGGTACAACAAAAAAAAATGAATGGAACGTAAAGTGCAGAGCGTAAAATTTCCTTTCTGTAGAGTCTAATTCGATTTTTTGGGTTTTTCTTAGGAGGCTTAGCTTTCGAGATATTTCAGTTAAAAGCTTAAAGTTCAACTTTTTTTAAAAAATTGAAAATATTTGTATCCCAAAAACTAAGTCTCTTTAGAAAAAATTAATTTAACTGTACAGAAAGGAATTTTATGCACTATTATAAAAAATCCTGACATGATGGAGTAAAACTGAAATCATATTCGAACTCAGCACTAAAAATTAGGTCACAATCACCAATCAGAATCGATTACGCTGGAAAAAAATTTGATTTGCCCTTCTTTGATATTTCTATTGTTGAAAATGAGAAATGTTGAAAATGTGGTTCATTACAAAACCCCGATTTTCTGGGAAAATCAAGCTTCCAAAAAAAAATATTGATAGAACATGAATTGTAAGAGTGTAACATTTATTTTCTGTAGAGTCTAATTAGTTTTTTTTCTAGGAGGCTTAGTTTTTGAGATAATTTCAATGAAAAAAAAAAGAAGTTGAACTTTCAACTAAGATATCTCTAAAGCTAAGCCTTTTAAGAAAAAACTAATTGAACCACTCAGAAAGGAAATTTTGCGCTCTACAATTTATTTTCTATTCATTTTTTTCGTTGAACCCTTCCTTTGCTCAGAAACATGGCCGGCGTTACTGGAGGTGCTGGCGTGCTCGAGCACCTACAGAGATTTTTCCGTATATGCAGAGCACCTACGGGGATTTTTCAACAATTGCTGTTAAAAGATCCCAAAATTCACAAAAATTTTGAAACTCAATCACAACGGTACCAAATTTTCTAAAAAAAAATAGAAAAATTTCACACAAAACTGAAATCCAGGAATGAAACGACGTAACATAAAACTTCTGCTATTGGCTTTCGGCTAAAAATTTCAAAAATAAAACTTTTGACTTTCACCTTAGAACTTCTGATTTTCTCAAAATTTCAATTCATTCAACTCCAAAAAATTTTTCCACTCTTGAAATTTCTTCCTCAGAATTTTTTTTTCAGCTCCCAAGATTTTTTTCAATTTTCATTCATAACATTTTTTCATTGACTGATATTTATTTGAAAATTTTTAAAAACTTGACATTCTCTCGAATTTTTTCACCTTGATTTTCTTGGAATTTTTTCCAACCTAAATTTTTTCAAAGTTTGTTTATTCTAAATATTTTAGAGTAGGAAAAAATTTAAGAAATAATTCTGAACTGAATAAATTGGAATTTTGAAAAAAATTTCAAGAGCTGAAGAAATTGGAATTTTGAGAAAAAATTTCGAGAGCTAAACAAGTTTGAAAAAATATTCAACATTGAAAAAAATTTCTAAAGTTGAAAAAAATACCAGAGTTGAAAAATTTTTTGACCTGAGAAAAAAATTGAAGGTAGAAAAATTTCAGAGTTGATAAAAAATTTTAGAGTTGGAAAATATTTTTGGGAAACATTTTTAGAATTGAAAAATAGCCTCGCTCCCACCCCGAACTCCTCCCACCAGAGTGTGAGCACACCTACGGAGAAAAAAATGATCCGCCGGCTCTGCTCAGAAAATTGACTTTCAGTGTCAAAAGTTATCAAAAAGTGTAAAAAAATGTTCAATAAAAAATTCAAATTGTGGGAAATTCTTGGATGAAGAGATTTTTTTTAGGTACCTTTTCTTATGATCAGCGTGAAAAATCACGGTAATTTTTACTCATTTAGGTTTTTAACTCCTGTTTCCTTCCTGTACCGTCCAGCATGTCCCAAATTTTCTTTTGCCAGGTGTAGATTCGAATTACATACTTCACATTTCATAACTATTGATCAAATTTACGTTTTATAAAAAAATCAAAACTCGATCATTTTTTTCTGATAAAATTTATCAATTTTTCAAACCTCGAAGCCAAAACGCTGTCTGCTTGACCACCATTCAATTCATTTCGTCCAACTTCCAGGTATTTTTTCAAAGTGATCATTTCACTCTTTTATTTTCCAAACTCCATCTTCAGAGGTATTAACCTCTGTGGTAATGACACTCAATTACATACGGCACTGTTGCCACAAAAATTACTCTCGACGGATCATTCCATTGGTCTTTACGCGTTCTTACACGATTTTGTGGTTTTTATACCGTTACGAATACGAACCGGTTTTTTTATACTTAATTGTATTAAAAATTACTGATAATTACGTGAAATTTAAAAGCAATGCGCTGGCGAGTATTGTTTGCGAGTTAATTTCAAAGTATTAAGTATGTAAAATTTCGAATTATCCTCGTCCAAGTTGAGAAATATTACAAAATTCAATGAGTTATGGATAATGATTGAAACGATAGCGATCTGGTGGTAGCGTAAGTTGAGTACGTGATGTGAAGGCGAATATTCTTATTGTTAGGAGTACCTTTGAATTATTGTGTAGGATGGTAATGACTGATGAGTCAGTTGGTCAAATTCAGAGCTGGCGTGAGTGGAAAAACTCGAAAATTTGGCTAAATTTCAACAATTCTGGTTGTATTTGACGAGATTTCATAAAATTTGCCAATTTTTTGACATTTTAATGAATCCCCCCTCCCACCCCCAGCGTAAGTCGGCTGCGTGGTCGAATTGGTTAGTTACAGTAATGGCATCACTGATTTCATAAAAAAATTCAATTCGTGTGCACAATGTGCACATGCACATCGAAACGACGTATTCAAAAATTTCATCCCCAAAATCAAAAAATTTTCAGAACAAATACGAAACCAATTTCAGAAAAAAAAACATTTCCAGAATTACAAAAAAAACAAGCCAAAAAACAAATTAATTTTTATTAAAAAAAAACAATTTCCAGGAGAAATTAAAAAAACATTTTCAGAAAAGAAGGAAAAAAAGCAAACTTTGTTTCTTCAGAAAAAAAAAAAACAAAAAATACGCGAGAAAACAAATCCATTTTTAGAAAATAGAAACCTTTCAAAAAAAATCCAACCATTAAGTAGTAATAAAAAAAATCAAACGAAAAATCGAGTTTTTTTCAAAAAATTATGAAAAAAGATTTTTAAAAAATTCAGAATCTTCAAAAAATAAATCCAAGAGAAACAAATGGCTTTCCAAACAAGAAGTCATTTTTAGAAGAAAAAGAACAAAAAAATTGTAACTCCTTTCCCTCCCTAAAATGATTCATTTTTTGAGAATTTTTTTTTACAGAAAACAAACAATCAAATAATAATTTGAAAACCATATGCAATTTTTTGAAATACAAAAAAAAATCAACTTTGGAAAATCCAAAGAAAAATTGAACAATTTTCAGAAAAGAAAACGAACCAATACAACAACAAGAAACTGAACAATTTTTAGAAAACTTCTCTAAAAATAATTCTTCTTCAGAAAAAAAAAACAGAAAAAAAATTTTATTAAAAAATAAACAAAAATTCATTTTTAGGATTAAACAAAAGATCTATTTGATAATAAAAAATCAGACCATTACGAGAAAAACATTAGAAAAATGATCCATTTGAAAAAAAAAACATTTCAAAAAAAGGGAGTGAAAAAATTAAACCATTTTTGAAAAGCAATCCATTTTCAGAAAAAAAAACACTAAAAAAACTCAAGCCATTTTCAGGGGTAAAAATTATGGAAAATTCACCATTTTCAGGAAACCTTCGAAAAATCTAGGTATTTAGTAAACTCTCAAACAAACAATTTTTTGGCAGAAAATACCCAAAAAAAACAAGTCATTTTTAGAACAACTCTTCTAAAAAAACAATTTATTTTTAGAAAAAAATTAAAAAAACATTTTCGTTAGGAAAAACAAACAAAAATCAATTTTTCGAATAAAACGAAAAAAAACATATTTGATTACCAAAATCAAACTGTTACAAGAAAAACATGAAAAAATGATCCATTTGAAAAAAAAAAACAAATTTTAAAGGGGGGAGTAAAAAAACTGAACCACTTTTGAAAACTCCCAATTGGAAAAATAAAACAAAAAACTATACATTTTCAGAGGGAAGAAAATCAAGTCATCTTCAAAAATACCTATTCAAAAAACATAATAATAAAGTTCAGAAAAAAATACAAATAACAGACAATTTCACAGAAAAAAAAAACATCTCAATCAATCCCTACTTTCAATTCAGCATTTGAATCGTGTTAAATTCCTTCTCTCCTTTCTCCTCACCACAAATCACCAAAGTTTTCAATTTTCATCGACCTTCTGAAAAAAAAACGAGTAGCACACGAGTAAATTTTAAATTGTTAACTGGTTGACCCTACATGATGACCATTGACGTTAAATTTCAGGATGTATGATGTGTACATATTTATTGTTGTGTAGGTACCTAACTACCTACGGATGAGATAACATAGCTTACCTTTGTCTAAATAAACCAAAATACTCCTTGGGCTATTTCAGAATTATAAACTTCCCAGTAGATTCTTATAAAAATTTCTCATAGTTATACAAAACAATAGCACACTAATCGCCATCATTTTTTTCAATGTCAGCTAGATCTTTTTCTTTAGTCAAAAATCAAAATAAGTACATATCTTTTCACTCAATATATTCATTATTTAAAAAAAAACTACCTTATAACTTGTTTATGAAATCGAAGTATTCGCTTTATATTTTTAGACCAAAAAAACCAAAAAAAAACACTGCATTATACGAAATCCGCAGATTTAAAAAAAAATCTTCATAATTCATGAAATTATTTTCGAATCCATCATCAAACGTATTCCACACATGTTCAATTCCGAACATTTTTGCCAAGCAATTTCTGGCTTTATTCGAACTCACGTCGCTTTTTTTGCTACTTTTTGTGATATTACGAAGTAAAAAAACATTTCCTAGATTTACCTCATAATTAGGATTCCTTATAAATAAATAAACTGTGGGTAATCGCGATTTTTTATATACCTACTTTTAGCTGTCATCATTCCTCGTATTTCAATTATTTACTCAACACTCTCAAGTTCAATCTTTGATCTTTTTTGTTTATTCGGATGTGAATATTTGTACGTATCTGATCACAGAATTTTTTTTTCTCTCTATAAGAGTAAATAAATAACTTAGGCTCGATCTGAAATATTATTGCTCCTATTGACGATTTGATGCGTAGAATATGCATAAATTAGTTGGAAAATAATGGGAACTTCCATCAACATCGTCCGATGAAAATTTTACCAATTTGTTTGTGTTTTGAAAATTTAATTAAATTAATAATCAAGATTTCTGAGCTCGATTCTCGCGAACAATACGACTAAAATATTCCATCTAATAAATCTTTACATTTTTAATAAGTAAAGTTTTTCAAATTACATTCTCACACCTACACTATGACGTCGACTTCTTTGAAACCCACCTTCCATTCGTAGAACTATCAAAACAACGCTAATTTGAAAAAAAAATACGTGTAGTTCAAAACCATCAATTAGAATTGCACAGAAAAACCAGTTTATTGCACGTCTTCGCACCTTGTACTTTTCTTACCTTTTATAAAAGGAAATAAGTCGGGAACAATAAACGACTACCTCTACCAACCGGAATAATCCCAGAATTGTTTCATTAGACGAAACCAGTTCACGATGGTTTTTTTCTCTGGACTGGTGGCCTTGCTTGTATTGTACGATTGAACTTCGAATCAAAAAATAACTATATCAATACCATAGGTGAAGTGTAAGTATTCTGTGTATTTCCACGAGTCACCCTCAAATTGGTAATTTGATCCATGAACCACGAATCGCATTACCATCTCAAGTTTATTGCTCGTTGTGTACCTAATGACTCATAAGACCAAAGACCGAAATCGGAATCACCAATGTCGTCAGCAAATTCATTCCAACGTCTCAGTAGGAATTTTTCAACCGGTTTTTTTAGCATATGATGCGAAAAAAAATGCGTATTGGCGTATTTGTGTATTTACGAAAACACTGCGGAAGTAATAAATAAGGTCGAACGGTTCGGACGCAACGTATTTTTAAATTTTTTTCAATTAAGGTTACCATTTGGATTGAACAAGGTTTCGAATTTTAATGGAAAATTCCATTTCTTTTTCTGGTTTCAGAATCACAATGCCTAATTATTCCGATAACGAAGAAGAAATCGAAATTGGAGATTTGGACGATGTCTTGGCCGATTTGGATTTGGTCACGATTCCTCCCGAAGTCGAAGAATATGCCAGGACGGAACTGGGAGAGACGGAGGAAATTAAAACTAGAACTATTTCAGAATTACAAGATTTAATCTACGGTGAGTTTTCATTTTTTTTTTCAAGAGATGAGCTTATTTTTCGATGTACTTTGAAAACACCGACGTTGATATCAAGTTCAAAGTTCGAAATGAATTATTTACGATTAGTTTTTGTTTATCTTTATCTACGCAATTCGCTCGAATAATAAAAAATAACGCAGATGCCATGGTCGGATAAGACGTCGAATTATACAAAATTCGATCGAAAGAAAAATAGGTATCGATTTTCATGCCTCAATTGTACCTCTGGGCGATGAAACAAACAACACGTGAGGTTTTGGTTTTAATTTTATGGCAGAAGGGGAAGGCGGGGTCTGGTACTTTTTTTCACTTCACACTTCACCTAATCTGGAGTTAATCTAATGTCTTCATCATAAAATTCTGCCTCGTGTTTAATGTTTACCTTACCTTACCGTAGCTTTGAATTTAGGAAAATTGACTCTTTAATGACATCAGCAAACCTTTTCCTCGTTGATACACATAATGTACAAGTAAAACCTATCTTGTTGTATGATTATTATTTGAATACATAATGGTTAGTAAATAACCACAGGTTCAGTTAATAACTCTTCAGATTAAAGCTAATGTGTAACGAGCTTCCAATTATAGTTCAAACTTGAAACCTTGATTTTTTTCCTCTTCTTCGAGGCTCAAGGTCGGTAGTGCGGCCGAATCCATTGTTCAAATAGATCAATTTTTTAAACCGCGAACACGCGATTGGCGAGTGTTATTTTTTTTTGGTTTTATTTCCAAATTACGTAGACGAAGATTTTGACGTCAGAAGTACTAGCAAAACATGGGTACTATTTCAATAGTTTTATAATTCTGTAATAGGTTTCTTGGATGATTCAGATACCTACTTCATCAAAATTTATTAATGTATAAAAACGAGCAGTAACATTGAAAAATTTTGGAATGGGAAGGGGAGGGGTCTATATGCTGAATATTTTCCAGTTTTGATGTGCTAATACCGCTTAGGAAAAAAGTTGAAATAATTTAAGCATTAATTTGAACATTTCACTAGAATAGCTAAAAAATATTCATTTTTTACAAACCAATAAAACACCCATAAATTTACCAACGCCACCAACGGTAGTCAAACATCGGACTTGAGGAATTGAGGAATAGAACATGAGACGAAAATTATGTAAAATACCTATCCCAAAAAGCTCATCATTTTTCTCAAAAAATCAGTTTTTAAATTTTTTGAAAATAAAAATAACAATTTTCAACAGATTTTTTCAATTTTTACTTAAATTGTGCAAAAAATTCAATTCTTAATTTAAAAATTTTTTTTTGAAAACCTTTGGTAACAAAATTGTAATCCAAATTTGAAAAAATTATATGTAAATTTTCATTAAAATATATTTTGAAATCTAGGTACCTACTTACCATTAATAAAATTATTTTAATTTTTGAAAAAATTGTGGCTTTACCTACCCAATTATGCAGAAAACTAGATTCTTCAATTTATTAAACATCTTACAATTTTTTCTTCAAAAAAGGAAATCTGAAATTTAAAAAAATCGAAATTTAAATTAGAGAAAATCATATGTAATTTTTATTAAAAAATAACAAAGATAAAATATGGAGCTCAATTAATACTACAAGTAGGTAGGTATCTATGGCCGTATTAGATACTTCAAAAAACATTCTTCGATATGAGTCAAAACAGAGAGGTTCTAAATTACCCCACATATTGATGTAATTTTGAACCTCTCCTCCTTTTCTCAATCGATTCGATACAGAAATCTGAATTTGTACATTATGTCCACCAAAAAAACAATCCTTTGGAACAAAAGAATCAATCAATCGTTTTATTTTGTAGCCATTGCCATTGGTCTTCTCACAAAGTTGTACTTATTCTAATACTTAAGGGAGAAAGAACAAAGCAGATAGCTTACTCCTTCCTAATCATGATAAAATTGCATTTTTACTCATTTGGAAAAATCAGGTCAGCGTCAGAAATTTTTTTTTGAAGTGATGATCTTTTTTTTTTTAAATTGTGTAAGTCGAAAAAATGGAGAAAATTGTACTTTGAGTCACTGAGTCAGAAAAACGAAAAATTTCATTTCAGTTGAGAATTTTATATTTTTAACCTTCCTCTCTCCACAAGCCAACTTCGGTTCGTGCCTGGTTCTCATTTTAAGTCTTTCACTCTCGAATACCCTTTAATTTTATCTCTGGAGCGAAAGAGAAGGCAAGGAATGTAGGTACATATTTGTATAATTTTTGGTTTGAAAATATCAATTTTCAAGTAGATATAAGTATTATGATTTTTATTCCAAATTTTTAAAAAATTTGCTATTTTAGTTCTGTAAAACCCCACATTCTGCAATTTTTGACCAAATTCATCTCGAATTTCATGAAAATTGATACTCAGATTTGAAAAACAAGTTTTGAATCGAGAATAATCAATCTAAACATACATTTTCCAAAAATAAAAAATAAATCAGGTACCTATGTTCCTCATCAATTTTTAAAATGATTAGAAACGGTCGATGGAAAACGAACATACCTACTTCATTATTGAAAAATAGTTGTTTCTGGTCGTTTCCTAAAAAAAAGACCATTTTCCAATAATTTGATGTGGTCGTTTCTTGAAAACTGAAGTTTAACGATCATTTTCCAAACCTGTGAAGTTGTCGTTTCTGGTCGTTTCTTAAAAAACGACGAAAAAATACTAATTTTTAATATTGTTATGTGGTGGTTTCTTGTCGTTTTTGGGCGTTTCTTGAAAAACGACAATAAACAACCATTTTCCATCTTCTTAAAAAACGACGAAGAACGACCATTTTTTCAATGGTAATGTGGTCGTTTTTGGTTGTTTCTTAAAAAACGAAGTGAAAATACCATTTTTCTATCTTCTGAAGTTTAGTTGTTGTTCCTGATCGTTTCTTTGAAAAAAAATAAAATAAAATCGACCATTATCCTATCTTGTGAAGTTGTCGTTCCGTCGTTCCTGGTTGTACTTGAAAAACGACAAAAAACGACCATTTTCAATGATAACACAGGGCGACAAAAAAAATTTTTTGCTCTGTTTCTGGGTTCTCATGCCGAAATTCTGTTTCTAGACATCAAAATACATCACCTTGCTCAATCCTGGCTTCTAAAGTTTGCTTTGAGGGGGTGGGGGGCCAAAAAACTGATTTTTCGAGGTCAATAAGCCTGAGCATTACAAAAAAAATTGAAAAAATTTTTTTTTGGACTAATCTTGTAGGAAATTTTACGGCAAATCGAATGCCGCAAACCGCGGACCTCTATCTCTTATTGAAAAAAAGTTACAGCTCATTCTTTACAAAATTCTGTGAAAAAAATCACATTTTTTGTGCCTTTTTCGTGAAAAAGTGAAATTTGAGAGAAAACTAAGGGTTTTAAGAATGAGCTGTAACTTTTTTTTAAAAAGAGATAGAGGTCCGCGGTTTGCGGCATTCGATTTGCCGTGAAATTTCCTACAACTCTCACCATGGTCATTATGGCCTTAAAATCCTAACTTTTCTCTCAAATTTCACTTCTTTGCGAAAAAAAAACAAAAAAATGCGATTTTTTCACAAAATTTTGGAAAGAATGAGCTGTAACTTTTTTTTAAAAAAGAGACGGAGGTCTGCGGTTTGCGGCATTGGATTCGCCGTGAAATTTCCTACAAGATTAGTCCAAAAAAATTTTTTTTCAATTTTTTTGTAATGCTCAGGCTTATTGACCTCGAAAAATCAGTTTTTTTGGCCCTCCCACCCCCAAAGCAAACTTTGGTAAAAAAAACTATTTTTTCCTTTATTAGTTACATAAAAGCAACCCAAATTTGGCAATGAGAACCCAAAAACAAAATTCATGTCGCCCTGTGTAATGTGGTCGTTTCTGATCTTTTCTCAAGAAACGACAAAAAATGACCATTCGCTAGTAGGTATAAGGGTAAGGTGCCCTAATTCCGACCAGTGCCTAATTCCGACCACCCCACCTATCTCGTCTGTTAATAGCGCGATCTCGCTGAAAAAAATTTTGTCGTGTTCCTTTATCAAAGACGATTACTTCAAGACCAACCCGGCAACCATAAAGCCAAAACTCGCCGAGAAAATCCAATTTGAAGAAATCGCATGTCAAATTGCCGTTTTTTTTTCAATGTTCAAAGTCAAAAATAATATATTAATTTTGAGTAATTTAGGAATGTGAAGATATATTTGTGATCGTTGAAGTGTCTAGTTTTTCATAAAATAAAAGTTTTTTGAATAAATTGCAGGTAAATAATTAAAATTTTATCAAGTATCAAAAATGAAGGTGGTGCCTAATTCCGCCCACCCGTAGTTTTTCGTGTTAATTTTTACATCGTTGGGGAGTTTAAAACTCAAAATTTTGAAAAATATCGTGTTGGGTGTCAAAATATATGTTTTTCAATGTGCTGAATTCATTTTTGAATTTATTTTGACCCTAGGTCATGAGCAACCCCCTTCCCCCTGGGGGGCAGAATCTGATATTTTGTAAAATGTTGTGTTGGGTGTCAAAATAAACGTTTTTTGATATCCTAATTTCATATTTGAACATATTTTGACCCTAGCTCATTGGGAACCTCTCCCGAGGAGGGAAACCCCAAAAATTTTGAAAAATGTCATGTTAGGAGTCAAAATACATATATGTTTTTGATGCGTTTAAGCCCAGCTTGTAATATGAAAACGGGGACGTTAAGGGAAAAGTTACCTATTCTATGTTGAAACCCAAGATGGATTAGGTGTGCTCAATGTTATGGATGGGGCCACGACGACGTGTGTGACGCAGCGGCGGAGAACTATTTGAATAAAGAGATGTACGTCTATACTTATTGTTCGAATGACTAAAGTCAATTTAGAGTCGAAGAAATGATTCTCATGTGTTTTATATTACTTAATTTGCTCATTTTAACACTCTGAAATGTTAATTGTACTTCGAATATACGATTTGCATGCTTATTAGTACATTTTTGCAAGTGGTCGGAATTAGGGTACCAAAAATTTTTTGGTGGTCGGAATTAGGGCACCAAAAATTCAAAATTGGATTTCGAGGTGTCTCGGGAAAAAAATCAAAAAAAATACTAAATATTATCGTGGGCCCCTAAAATTTTAGTATGACATGGGGGAAGGTTTGATCTATCTTTTAAGCTATTTACGGTATTCCTAGGTCAAACAGTCTTCGATTGGTGGCGGTTTTCGCAAAAGTGGTCGGAATTGGGCGCCCTTACCCTTATGTATTAATAAAATTTCATCAAAAATGTATAATTAATTTTCACTACAGTTTTTCAAAAATTTGAAAAATCATTTTCAAAATAAAGTACGAGAAAAATTATCAAATTTTTATGAAAATTAATCAAAAATAATAAAAAAGGTGACTTTTTTTTGCCACGTTTTGATTAGTTTTCACCCTAATTTAAAATTTTCCAAGGCAGTTTGAACATCTTTTCAAGCAATTTCTACAGGTTATCTTTTTTTTTTTGTAAATTTTTTGGCCTTCAATTTTTTTTGCAATGTTGTCTTTCTTTGAAATAGGCTGGTACGTATTTTGAATAAAATTTCAACCCGTTTCTATAAATTGCTATATTTACTTATTTCAATATTCTTTTTAATTACAGTACCTACCTATTTATTTTACTTATATTTTCGAATAATTTAACGATTTTTAAAACAATATCTCAAAATACTCAAATTCTGATATCAAAATCTGAAATTAAATTTTTACTTACCTATTAAGGTCTCGAAGTATAAATTTCTTTAAATACTCGTAGCCTATGCCTCTTTGAAGTACATATAGTTCAGATTTCAGTTTTCTCTTGTTAAACTTGGCTCAATACAGGGTCAAACTATGTCATAATTAACTGTAGAAATCTGTCAAGAAGTAATACTTAATAATTCACATAAGCACTTAATTTATTTAACAGCTTTGATTTTAAACGTGTAATATTTCTTCAATGAGTACTTACCTACTATTAGGTATTATTTGGTATCAAAAAAAGGCTTTATTATGTGTACTTTTACGTGTGCTTGAATCAATTTGAGAAGCTGACACACATACCTGACACAAATATAAAATGTACACGGGTAAAATGCATTTTGAATAGAGTTTATATGCTTGTGAGGGTACAATTTTTCGATGACTAGACCACGTATAAATATAATTATAACCGAAAGTGAAACTATTTTATGACACATGACTAAAGTCGTTCCAATAGGTTTGTCATGAATTTTAATGTACAATAAAATAATGACAATGGTGGTCAAGGTTCCAAAAGCTTTAAAATTTTATTTAATGTTTTTTTTTTTTTTTTTACTTTGGTATATTGAATTTTCTTTGCTATATACCTAAGTAAAATTCCCGGAAAGCTGTAAAAATTATGTAATTAAAAAAATCTAAAAAATTTTATTCTTGAAATATTGTAGGTACTGACAATAATTTACCATAATGTTCGAAAAATGGTCGTGTTTTTGTGTCTGGAGCATGATTTTTATGAAATTTCCGGTCCTACTCTTCCCCTCTTCCCTATCCCCCTTCCTCCTTGTTCGTTTTAACATTAATTTAGGTACCACAAAATAAGAAATATGCTTATTTTTACGTGAAAATCGTAATTATTGAAACTGTGTCGTAAAATTTGGATGAATGTGGGTTATAAATTTTGAAATTCTTCCTCTCCCCTTACCGTCCAATGATTGTAGTTAATCATTGTTTTTTAATGGTAAAAAATTTAAAGAGTAAATGGTAAAAATAAAAATCATCCTCTCTTCCTTCGGAGATGAGGAAATCGCAGCAACGTCCAGATTTTATAGAATAGTGGTTATTTGATTTTCGAAGGTATCATTAATTTTTAGTATTAATCTGCCCTTCCCTAAGGCAAAGAAAAACAAAAAAAATGCATAAATACGTACTTCGTTTTACTCTATGAAAAAATTAATGAATAAATTCAACGAGTTTGTTAAGGTAGTGAAATTGAGAATAGGTAATTTTGAACTTCCTATTTAATCAGACACCTCTGTGAATAAACAAGGAAATCTCATCATGAAATTAAATACCTAGGTACTTTTTCGACTATTGTGTCATCTTGTGATTTTTAAAACATTCGAGTTTTTATTTACTCGATTAGGTAGGTACTCTATTTTGTACGTTGGCAGTCATAATTCACTTTATGTAAAAGATCTATGTAGAGATAACAGACGTGCTGTGATGTTTCCTAATTCATACGTGTTAAAGCATTTACGTACGTAATTGTTCTTCGAAAAATGGTCTTGATAATGTAAGATGCGTTGAAAGCTTTAATGGGTAAACCATAACCAACATGTATGATTATTATTATAATAAAGGAATACTTAGTGCTGTAATTAGAGCATAGTAAAGTTATTTTACGGTTCCGAGTAAATTAATTTTTATCATGAAGAGTTGGGATCCAAAGTTCATGTGAAACAGAATCTTATTTTGGTAGATTCGTCATTGAAAAAAATTCTTTATTTTTTGATATCGTTACCTATTTATTTTTTGACCTATTTTATTTATCTATTGAATGAATCTGATAGATTTGAAAGGGTTTGGAAATTTATTCTCAGTAAATATTCAATCCTTTATGGTGCCTTTTTATTTTTAAACAGATAAAGATATCGGAAGTGGTTCCTAAAGTTCTGAATTTCGCTGAAGGTGCAAAATTCTCTGGTCTGCTTTACAATGCGTACAAAAAGTCACAAAATATACATTTTCATTCAGAAATTCGAATGAAAAAACTTTTTTTCACGATTCCTTATGAGATATAAATTGTTGAAACCGGTTCAATGGTTATTAATCGATTACCGATAATTCCATGAAAGTTGAAATAACGAAAAAAAATTGAATGAAAATTGTACAGCATCAAAATTCATTTTTTTGAACTGGTTCAGTGGTTCTTAAATATTAGTTAGAAAGTTCTCCTGCATTAGAAAAAAAATGAAAAGATAAAAAATGTTTCAAACAAAAATTTTAGTTCTCAAAATTAATATTTTTTTAATTAAATTCGTTTTTTACCTGTAGCAATGGAGAAAAGCTATTCAGGACGAAAAAAAACATACCTACTACGGAATTGGTGACACACTGTAGAAAATTTTAGTTCATTAGCTCAAGGAAAGGTGGAACTAAGGGTCCTCAAAGTATAAGAGTGATTTTCAAAAAATAACTTTTTCATTGGTAAGCTCCACTTGAAATGGCATGGGGTAGGAAAAAGAAAAGAGAAGCTGAAGAGGTGCAGTTTGAGTTTCTTTATCGATTACACCCCCCCCCCCCCCCATCGATTCCTCTTAACAATTGAGACCCGACTTAATTTTCAAAATAATACAAAATTTAAAAAAAAACGATTTCGATAAAAAATTGAAAATTTTGTTCTTCAGCGTTACCTCCTATTGAAGATCTTGATTTTTCAACAATTTGCAACTTGATCAATTGTCGCTCCAAAAGTTTAATTTGGAAAGGGAGGATTTTTTTCATTTCTCGCAATATTTATGGCAACTGAACGAAAACTAGTGAACCAGGTTTGAAAATCTTCGTCTCATTACAAAAAGCTGATTTACTTTCTGTCATTTCTACATATAACAAGTTGAAATATCCTCCTTTCGTTTGAATTTCTTCCATAAAAATACGTTTTGTGAATTTTTGGACACCCTTTGAACGGAACCAAACAATTTTGCACTTTTTCAGCTAAAACGCCAGCTAAAAGCATTCCAAATTTGATGAAATCATTTTTCCATCTTCATGGTGGCTCGAAAAAAATTTATATTTTAAGGAAAATTGACGAGGTAGCAGTTTTCTTGAGGAAAGAGACTTCCCAGGAAAAATTCGAGTCCTCTCGTCCTCTGGTGATGAGAAGCGTTCCTCTATTCGCGAGGAATTATGCTAAAACCTCTTGAAAAAAAAGTCTGAATTTCTGCTACTCTCTGACCCTTGCAGCATGAAATTAGATACAGGTGGCGAAATATTGTAGATATTTTGATTTTAACTGAATTCTTATTTTTTGAAAATTCTCGAAAAACTGTTCCCTTATTGAGGGGGCGAAACAATCAAAAAAAATTAATGTTGAAGTCGAAATATATGTTTTTGAAGGCGGTTATTCTCGTAATGATGACCCTTTTCCCCAAAAATCAAAACTGGACCCTCCAAACAGAAATTCATCCTTGACACTCATTCAGCATTTTTGAAAATTTTGGGCTCTAATCCAAATTGGAAAGACTTGGTTTTCTTTTTTGAGGTTAAAACAGCTCCCAAAAATTATACTTCAACACTCAATTTGTATTTTTCAAATTTTGAGTCCCAAGGCATCCCACCCCTTTTTTCATTAAAAAGGCTCAGTTTTGGTTTCGGGGCAAACTCTTATCATAACGAGAATCAGCCCTGTTAAAAACATGGATAGAACTTATTTCGATACCCACATTATTTTTTTTAGTTGTTTCAAAAAAATTTCCTTTTCATCTCCTAATTTAGGGACAGTTTTTTAAAAATTTTCAAAAAATGCCATCTTTGATAAAAGTGGGTGAAAGTGCATACTTTGTGAGGAGAAATTTATCGGTTTTTCCGCCCAGCATTTTTTATTTTTTTAGTAATCAAGCCACGAAGCCCTAATTTTGCTTTTGGCACTCTGTGTATGCCGCGATACCCTCTTTCAACCCTCCATCGTTTTTTCAAATTGGCAAATTTTTGAATTGATTTTGAAAAAGTGACAAATAAATGAAAAAATTGACTAGTTTGAAAAATATCAAATTAAGTACTGAATAAGTCGAAAAGTATTCAGAAAAATTTAAATTTTCAAAAAATGTGGCAAAATTGTTACTTAATTTAGTTTTGTGTTCCTATCATTCTTATTTCAATCAAATCGCAGTAAAATTAAATACAACTGATTTTGACAAAATGAATGAAAAAGAAAGTATTTTTTCACACTAAAAATACATCTTTTTAAAGCGGCCTTTTTTTCAATTTGTTTTCTTCTCTTTACTTACTTGGTTACATGCAAGTGCCATGCAAAGGAGTTTTTTGAGGGGGGGGGGTGTTCAGACTACTACTTTCTCATTTTTGAATCAGTGAAATTTATCAAAGAACACTGAAAAACAGCCAGAATTGCAGCACAGTAATAAATCAGTGAAAATTTTTTCATTGAAAGCAAGCCAATGAAAGAAAATTATTGAAAATCAGTGAAAATTCACTGAAAACGCAGTGATATTTATGAAATCCACTGAAAAATCTGTAAAATTCTTTGAATAGCCAGTGAAAAATCACTGAAAATCACTGATTTTTCCTGTGCTGCAATTCTGAATGTTTATCAGTGACTTTTCACTGATTCGGAATGAGAGAATAGGTCTATCAGCCCAGAGGTCATTCAAATCATCCGCCTCTTTTTTCACCAAAATAATAAGCAAAATTATTATGAGGTCTCGATGATTCCACAAAGTACTCTCTCATTCTGAATCAGTGAAAAGTCACTGACGAACAGTCAGAATTGCAGCACAGGAAAAAATCAGCAAATTTCACTGATTTTCAGCTAATTTTCGCTGATTTTTCTGCTAATTTCATAAATTTTACTGTATTTTCAGTGAATTTTCACTGATTTTCCAGTGATTTTTCTCGCTAATTTGTTTGCATTGAAAATGTTTTCACTGATTTTCTCCTGTGCTGCAATTTTGACTGTTTCTCAGTGATTTTCGATCATTTTCACTGATTTATAAAATGAGAGAGTATAAACATTGAATCAATAACGGCAGCAATGTATATGTTCAACGGTTTTTTTTTTGGTGGGGGGAGTTAGAAAAAATAGGGGTGGCGGACTTGTCAAATATTTAGAAGGTTTACAGCACCATTGCTGTAAATCGAAGTAAAACATTCTCATCCTGCTTGAATTTCTGCAGAAAAAACGTTTCATGATTTTTTATAATATGTACATCCTGTGCATAAAAATTGAAAATGTTAACAATTTCAGCGAAAACGTCATTCAAAAGATTCCAAATTCAACAAACTACCTCACAACCTTCATTTATTACAAATTAAAACCCATATATACCTAAAATTTCTCGACCACACTGTATTAATATCTCAATTTTTTTACAGAAAAAGCAGACATAACGCCGCACAGAATGGACGACGAATTCCTCATACGTTTTTTAAGAGCTAGAAATTACAGAGTCGAATCAGCATTTCGATTGGTAAGCATTGATCTTGGATTTCGATAGGCATAGATACTCATCGACAAACACCTACATCCCACCTATTACTCCACCTTCGGACACTACAACCCGAGTATTTCAATTTTCAACATTTGCCCATTCATTCGAAACATTTAGCTCGATTTGGTTACTAAATTGATCCCAATGGATGGATAAATGGTTTTACAAAAATTATACGAAATTACAGCATCGCTGAATTTTACTCAATCGTAGCATTTTTTTTCCTCATTATTACATAAATACCGCAAATAGAGAAAGTATTTATAATCATACGTACAGCGAGCGTGTATTAGATACGCAGCGTAATTTTTTTAACTAGCCTTCGACACTGTGCGAGGAATATAGTTCATTATCTCTGTAAATGGTATAAAATTGTGGAATTTTTCGCCGCTTAACAGAAAAGGTCGCACGTTGTAGGGGATTCGGAATAGAGAAAAAAATACATACCTATGTATCATTTTCAATATTACTTACATTCACTCGTGTACTTATAAATATAATACCCATAGGTGCACCGACAGAAATTATTGAACAATTTTCTTTACATCTCTACTCAAGTTCAACCGTTCAAGGAAGGTTACCCACCATGCAATGTGCTGTTGTACTTTAGATATCTCACGATCGTTTATTCATGGTCAATTAATTAATGTTTTGTTAAAAACTCGACGAATTTTTATTGCATTCGGACGAGATCATTTTATAGATATGATTTAAAAGAAACAAAACCAATTTCGCGAGTTTAAAATTATCTATGGATCGAAATCAAATTATTCGAGTCTGAATTTTTTTCGGACCGCTGTCCAAAAATATTTTCCAATTTAAAATTTAATGATTCTTAACTCGAACAAAACACCATTATCGCTCTAGAATCTAAAAATAAATCCTAATCTCTATTGTCTACCTTGCTAATTTAATTACGTGAATTCGTTCGTTTTAATTATGCACAAAAATGTGGGCTCTATAATAATAGGTATTTCATTATGAAACAGATTTTTATATTTTTTATGACTAATGACGATGTCTTCACGCAGACGAATTATTTATCTAAAAATGAGTAATTGATATTCACGCTCCATTTATTTACAGGCCTGCTTTTTTGTCTCCCATTCGTACATCTGTGATCTTTATTTCTTTGTTTTACAGTTTGTCAATTATCATAATTTTCGTGAAAATAATCCGGAATATTACAAAGACGTGAATCCTTTGGATTTGGGTTTCATCGGAGATGCAGATATTTTAAGCGTATTACCTTACAGAGATCAAAATGGCAAACGAATTATGATTTTCAGATTAGGTACGATGGTACGATTTAATTCACCCATCGTGACCAATTTTCAACTTGTTTATCTAAAATATCAATTTTTCAGGTAATTGGAATCCGAATGATTTCGATATGGATGAAATTTTCAAAGCAGCCTTGGCAGTCTTGGAGCTCGGAATTTTAGAACCACGAGCCCAAATTTTAGGCGGTCTTGTGATCTTCGACCTCGAAAATTTTTCACTCCAGCAAGCCTGGCATGTGACTCCATCGGTCGCTTCGAAAGTTTTGGATTTAATGGGAGTAAGCATCGTTTTAGAATTTATGGCTGTAATTTTTTTTCAAACTCGTATCGTTAACAGCGATCGTAAATTATGAGGGAAAAGTGATTGCATAATTGACAGCGGTATATTTTTATACAAACTTCCAACATTACAATTGTTTTTATACCTTTTTTTTTTTACTCATTTACGAAACGATTTACACGTTTAATCAACTCTCTGCTCACTTTTTGTTCGCCAAACATGATTTTCTTTTTATTTGTAACGTAATTACGTGGAAAATGTCTTGTTCGAAGATATCCGACTTGGAAGAGGCGAGCGAGACATAATCGCATGATTTTCAAACATATTGTAGCGTATTTCAAACCGAACGTCGCAACGAGGAAATTAAAAATACATTTTATTTATGATCTCGAAGCTTACCATCTTTTATATTTTTTTTAATCGATCACCAGTTCCAAGAATTGGGTAATTTTTGCCATACCTGTATACTTTGTTAACTCGTGGGTTACTTTTTAATTTTTTCAGGTGAGTTTCCCGATGAAAACTACAGCTATTCATATAATTAATAGTACATGGGTGTTTGATATGGTCTTCGCAGTATTTAAGCAATTTTTAAACACGAGATACTACGATTTAGTAAGTTCAGATTGTTATTTTACTTCGTAGGTAGGGGTTTTAATTTGTTCACCGAAGTATACCTATAGATGGCAGGTTGATGAACTAATTATTTCATACGAATGTTGTTTTTGGGTATAAAATAGGTATACTTTGGTTTAGTTTTTAAAATTGTACGCGTATTTATTTGTAGGTATATTTTTTATAATAACTAACGTCACGTTTACGGTTACAGATTCATAACCACGGTAATGACATGGATTCGTTGCATAATTTTATCGAACCAAAATATCTTCCAAAAAGATACGGAGGAATTAGGCCAGATTATCCATACCGTGAATGGTTCAAAAATCTTTCATCCAATCCGCAAATCGTCAAAGGTAAAGATAAATAAGGATTGAGAAATGGTTTCATTCTCATTGTATTGAAGTTTTCATACGAGACTGAATATTGTGTATGGTTTTTAATCGAGTAAAATCGAGATTTTCAAGAAGTAAAATTATTATAATTGAAAATTTTTTACGCTCAAAAATTTTGATTTTTTAAATTTTATTTCTTATTTTTGAAGAGGCCATGTACTTTTTTAAAAAATTCGTAGTCTTTTCAATAATTTGGAGATGGAAAATAGGCATGTATTTTTTTGGTAAACATTTTCCCTGCAAATATGGCCAATTTTTATACCTTTGTTGATTTAAAAATTATGTGTACGATTTTTAAAAAAATTTTAAAATGTTTCTAACAAAAATATGGCATACAGCTTCTTCAAAAATGAAAATAGGTAAAACTAAAAGATTATAGTTGAAAAAATCTTCCGATGAAGTTGTGATTTTAATCAATTTAAAAAAAATTATGATTCCTTACACTCGTGTAGTTACACTATCACGTACTGGGGAGGGGGTAGGTCATCTTTTACTTTTTTTGGAGTGGGGGTGGAGGGGACGTTGAAAAAATTGAGGAAATATCAAAAATGTTTGATGAAAATTAAAGGACTCCACCTTGAGGATTTCAACATCCAAATGAGGTTAAAAATTTTTTAATTTTCAAAAAATGAAAAAAATTAATTTTTGGTTATTTTTGTTGATAATTAGATGAGATAATTATGTACAAATGAACAGCAGAAATTTTTTTGATTTTTTTTTTGCTTCTTTAAGACAAGGTTGAAGGTTTAGAATTTCTGTTCTCGGCCAAAATAAAATCTATCTATTTTTTTTCTGTTACATAGGTAGATAACAATTTTAAAATTGAATAAAAAATAATTTAGGGAAATGGAGATGAAACTATTCCTAGTAGTTTTTCTATTTAATTTCGATATCTCAAGAAATTACGGTTTTCAACATGTGCAAAAATTACCAAAACACCAAAAAAATTTAGACTGTTTGCATCCTATTTGAGAATTGAAGTTTGGAGTCAGAACCCCTTAATTTCTAACATGTTATTTTGATGTAAATTCATAATTTTTTAATGCACTCTTCCACTCTTCCTCTCCTATTTCCCCCCCAAAAAAGTCAATAATTATTCACACTGGTGTGTACGGGGAGGGGAAAAAATTTTTGTTCAAACCTCATAACAAAATTGCAAAAATTTCACCCCCCCCCCCCATTCACACACCAATTATTTCCAATGTTTAGCTTTTAATTTAAAAACATTTCAAGTCAAACTATTTTTTTTTCTAAATTTACTAAAAATTAATTCAACGTAGAAATGTTTTTGCTTATAAAATACCATCAGCGCCCATTTTTCCGTTTTAAAAATTTTTCAAGACCATTTTTTCAAAAAAGTTCTTTTTTATGTTTTTTTTTTGAAATTTTCAGTAAAAAATTCGAAAAAATATTTTTGAGAAAATTGTACTTGTAATGAACTTAAGATGGATCGGTACTTTTAGCAGTTTTAGCTAAAAAGTCATCAGTGTCGATGTTCACCCTCCTTCCCTTTATTCGCAGAATTTTTTTTCAAAAATGAAGGTGATAATAGAAAGTAGACACCAATAATATTTTCGAGTAAAAAAATCAATGATTATTGATTTTCGACTTCTATCATTTTTGATATTTTTGAATCGTCCGAATTTTTCCTGATTTGTTTTTAGAGGATCGGTTTTAGGTATCCTTAAAAAACACATTTTTCGCAATTAAAAAGATTAAATAAAAAAATCCATTTTATAGTCTGTTTACTGATTTTTGAGCATCTTTGACCAAAATTCAGCTGTCCATGTTTCACTGAAATAACTCAGTTTTAAATAAAATTTTTAAAAATTGGTGATGAGTGCTAGCCCAAGACACAAGACCAGTCCTCCAGAGTACTTTTTAAATGCATTTTAGTCCTTACGAAAAGAGCATTCTGAGTGTTGAGAGAAAAATCTACCTGATGAGTCGAAAATTGTCCATTTTGACCACTTATTTTCCACAATCCCAAGTTCCTCTTCTTTGTTTCTCTGACACTGGTACAGCCCTTGAATAAAAATTTCATGTGATCTATGGTAATTTAGGAGTTATTAATCAAAAAAAAATTTAAGTGGAAAATCCACGAGCTATTAAAAAAAAATTTCATCTCCTTCAGAAATATTTTTGGGTCCAATTTTCAATTACCTACACTCTTGCTTAAGTACTTTTTAACCTATTACATTGACTAACTATGCATTTTTTATGTTGCAGAAATGAAAAGTTTGGGTTATAACAGAAAAGAAGACAGCGAAACCAGCGAAACTGATGAAGGCTAACTTAATTTATATACCTACCTAATGAAATAAATAGTAAAGTAGTTACAATTTTTTTCATTTAACGATTGCTCAAAAGATTACGAATGTGTTTTAAAATGCTTTTATTACAGTCTCGTATTATTTGTAATCTAGAGGAAATGTGATTATAAGATAAATAATTTTATCATGTCGAATGCAAAATTTTTTACGCTTAATTATTTATATTCAGCATCACTTTGTTTTGTAAATGTAATATATATGAAGATCCGCATTCCAAAACGGGCTTAGTCCATACAACAGTATATGAGAAAAAGGACTTAAATGTACTGAAAAATAGATTACACCTAAGTACCTTTTCTCATATACACTTGCATGGACTAAGCCCGCTTTGGAATTCGGGTCTTCATATGAAAATTTTATTCAAATATAATTTTTAAGAGATAATACTTTTCAACATTTTTTTGACTGAAAAATCAATTTTAAAGAAATACGACGCTCTTTTAAAATATATTCTGTTGGTAGGTATTATGTAGACTATAAATTTACGTAGCAGATACTTACCTTTTTTTTCGAAAGCTGATGAGATGCTAGTCAAAAGTTGCACTCAAACCAAAGCGACGAGGTAAAAATTCCTCCTCTTAAATTCTACTTTCAACTCTTCCCATCACCATCAGGTTTACATAATTTGTCGTTCAAAAAATCTTGAGAAAATGAAAAAACTTTGAATTTTTCAAAAAATGGTTTTAATACGGATGTCTTTACTCAAAAATACTATTGCTGATATTAATTTTCCATCTTGGCCATATTTTTCATGGGTGCTCGTTAAATTAACACTTATTGTTTTTTCAATATTCAATGAAAAATAAATGAAAATTATTGAAAACATTTTTCCTGAAATGATGTTAGTATAAATATTTTAACCCATAAAATTCACTGCTAGCAATTTTCCATCTCCTCCCTCAAAGTGCTAGACCATTTTGATAATTTTATGAATATGAAGAGAAATACCTATATTGTACCTACCTAAAGTTTTTTTTTTTTTCAAAAATTGGAAAAACAAGGAAAATCGACGTCGATGATTTTTACGAGTTAAAACATTCAACAGAAATCAAAAGAAAATTGATAATTTTAAGGACCTATGAAAAATAGAGAAAATATTTTTGATAAAGACAACCATACCATTATTTTTTTTAAATAATTTTTCATTTAGAGCAAATTCCGAATTATACTTACTTATATAGTATATTTTATCCAACAAATAAAAATAGTACCTATACCTATGCAATGTTGCGCAAATCATGAAGTTTGAAAACATATTTTATTTAAAAGACATAAAAGCAGATACATAAATTTAATTCTTACACAAAAATAATGTGACGGGTAGAATTTAATCAGCATATGTACGTATTTTTTTTTGAAATAGGAGATCATTAATTAATGGAAAAAGTGAAAAATCAAGTACTTACCTAGGTAACTACATCTAGGAACCTTTCTAGTGACTTTGTGAAAATAAAAGAATCGAAGGCCTAGATATCAGATTGAGTCGAAAATACTCTATCTTCAATTGATTCGATTGCCATCCATTTTCCAGGTAAAATCTTAAACGTATCATATGCATAATTGCATATGGATCAAATAAATATCAGGAATAATTAAGTGCAATGATAGGCTCAAATTCAACTCACTGTTTTACTGCTTTGATATTCTTGGTTTTGATACAAGTTCTTGGCAAAACCAAAGTCACAAATTTTTTCAACGAATCCTTCTGTCAGAAGTATATTTCGCCAAGTCTCCATGCAATATCTATATGTAATGGTACATACCTATTTTAAAAATTACTCAGTTATACCTGAGCACGAAGCAGAAAAACACATACTTATGGTATTAAGGTAGCTCAAATCGAAATATAAAGGTACCTAGCTACTCTAAATTTACTATTTTCACAAGGTTTCAGCTTTTTCAAACTTATCCATTAATTTTTCAAAAACTAAAACTGGAAATGAAACAGCTATCTACTTCACGACTTGCCAGGTAATTCATTCCAAGAGCTGCCTGTAACGACCAGAAAATTAAATCAGAAGTACCTATAAATCGGTCTTATAGCAACACTGTCGTAGTCAACCAAATAATTCGAACAATTTTCAGGTTCGTATGATTTACCTATTAACACATTGAAGATATCCGTCAATTTCTATTAACAATGTAGGTACAAATGTGAGAAAAATAATGATTTTACTATTCCATAGATATGTAGGCACTAGGCAGAGATGGAAAACCGAAAAAAAAATAAAGCAAATACAGCTTCAGCTTTCAGCTTTCGGCTTTCATCACAAACTTTTGACGTTCGGCTGTTTTCGGTTTTCGGTTTTCAGCTTATCAGCTTTCAGTTTTAACATTCAACTATTTGGCCAAAAAGTGATTTTTTTCGGATTTTTCCTCGAAATTATTTTAATCAATTTTATTATATTTCCTCTTTTTAAAACTCATTTTCGATGTTTGATTATTAATTTTTTCAAAACACTGTTTTATGGCACCTTCAATTCAAGGTTTTCTAAAATTGTCGCGCTCGCTTCCTTCGGGCCTAATTTTTCTCCCTCATGTTCATGATGAAACTACAAAATTTTATTCATAAAATTGTAATTTTGTTGAACTTTTTCGCCCTCGTTTCGCTCGAGACAATTGGACAATTTCGTAAATGTTTACAATATTAAATAATATGATAAAGTGAGGAATATGTTTCAAAAAAACAAGTCCTGAAAATTTGGTTACACTTATAGAAATTTAAATTTCTATAAGTGTTACATTCAGTTGCAAATGGTTGCATTCTGTCGCAAATTTTTTTCTAAAATTTTGTTACAGAATGCAAACGAATGCGACAGATTGCAACCATTTGCGACAGATGACAACTCGTATTTTGCGACACAATGCAACCAAAAATGTAATTTGTCCCATGTTGCATTTGGTTGCAAAACTTTAAAAAATTGCACGATGGGTTGTAAGACTTTTTTTGAAGAGAAAAATGTTTAGGGCCCCTTCGACGAAAATTTGGGGGCCTTTATAAGTTCTGCCACACCATTTTTTCAACTCCTGGGCGCGCCTGATTCAGTTCAAAGGCGAGAGTTTTTACACAATAAGGATTCATGTTGGTTTTTCGCTACTTTTTTTTTCTTGCTACTTTCACAGCAACAGTCGTTCGAACGTTTTTTTCAATTATACCAACCTCTTCTGTTTTTTTAACAATACCAAACACTCCAAAACCAAGTAGGTACATCGCCTAAAAAATGAATAAGAGAAACCCAATTTTATTATAATGTACATACAACATAGGTACATACTTAGGTTAAGTGGTTTCGGTTATATCAATAAAATTTTCAACATACCAAATTCTAATTTTTCCCGAGGAAATTCGTATTTTCGTTGTAGGGTATCAAGGAAGTTTGTTCTGCAATATCTGGGTTTGGATCTAGGCTGGGAACTGCACTCCCTCTAATTTGTTCTAATCCACATTCTTCCAATTTTTTCTGTAATTTCTGCAACGAATTATGGAGCAATTAAAAATAAGAATTCTTGATTTTTGTTTTCAATGGAAAACAATGCGAATAGGTAGGTACCTTCTTTTATTGTAGCTATTTAAAATTCAAATATCCGCCATCCTCTCTATCCAGATTTGACAAAAAACGCACACAATTTGGTTTTACAACTTTCAAAATAACTCATCCCAACTTGAATAAAATTGCGAAACAATGCGTCACAATCGTGATACTGATTATTTATATTAGGTGTGTTTTAATCATTTTCGAGTCTCAAGGTCGATTCCCATTTCAAAATAGTGCTAGAATTAAATACGACGTCATTAAAATGAAAACTTCTGAAAGAAATTTCTTCGAATCGATGAACCTACCAACCTACGTAAGAAAGTACTTAGTGATGAAACCCTTCCCTCACATGGGAACATTTTTATCAAACAAATCCCCTCTTACGCTTAACGCTTACCTGCTAAAGCACTGCACCAGCGACGACCACGAGGTTAGATACGAAAGTATTAAAAGTAAACAAAACAATTTGATTTTGAAAAATTGCCTCTTTCATGAATTAGGCAATTACGAGTACATCATTCAGTGTAATTTATACCAACAATACATACTACCTACATATATAAATACCTAAGAGAGATGAGGTTTTTCGGATTTTTAGGAAAAATGGTGGGGTTTAAAAAAAAATTGTAGAAATAAAAATTGAAGATATTTAAATTTATTATCGATTGGTATAAAAAAAACTTTCGAATTTCATCAAATAAAAGCCATTTTATTAATATTTCTTTCTACTCACTTTTTGCATACCTACATCAGCTTTGAATTAAAATTACTTAAAATCTAGATCGACAACACCAATTTTTTGTTTATGCAAATTGTAGAGAATTTTATGCTCTTTACAATGATGTATTAACGATCTTAATCGCGTTAATATTAAAGCCGCTATTCTCTTTTTTATGTGCCAAAACATGAATCACCATTTTTGAAAATAACCGATCAGCTAATCAGCTGTCTTGAAAAATGAAGATAACTGTCTCGACACTTGAAAATCACAACAGCGGCTTCAATATTAACGCGATAAAGATCGTTGATACGTCATTGGAAAGAGCATAAAATTCTCTACAATTTGCATTAATAAAAAATTGGTGTTGTCGATCTAGATTTTAAGTAATTTTAATTCAAAGCTGACGTATGCAAAAAGTAAATAGAAGAAATATTAATAAAATTGCTGTTATTTGATGAAATTCGAATGTTTTTTATACCAATCGATAATAAATTTAAATACCTTCAATTTTTGTTTCTACAAATTTTTTTCTAAACCCCACCATTTTTCCTAAAAATCCGAAAAACCTCATCTCTCTCATATACACGATGTAGGTATATCAAGTGTTTAGTTCACGAGTGTTTATCTTCATATACCTACCTATTGCGCAATATCGTATTATCAAATAGGTACATATTTATTTCACGAAAATTTATCTCCTACCTATTACCCAATCAGTTGAAATTTTTTGAAAATCGTTAAATAATAATGAGTTACCTATATAAGAATAGAAGCACTTTGGAATGTTATTCCATTATTACAAGTTGTGAAATAACGTATATATCTTCACCTACGCAACTTTCAGCACGTGCGTTAAAATTTCGGTTTTTTTATTGAAGTAATGGAACTCTTATTTTTTCACGTGAGTAAACTTTTCATATGCTAATCTACCATAAACTCATATCTTTACATCTACCTGTAGGCATTTTTTTCGTATGACTATTAGAATAGATCGAAAAGAAAACAACTTGAATTTTGACTAAATTAACAGAGGTCATGTTACTTTTTGAGTCAAACTCTTCTGCAAAACATTTCTGGTCCAAACCTCAAAGAGGATTGGAGCAAAGGAACCCTAAGTCTTGATTCTTTGTATTCCCTGATACCACTTTTAGATCTTTTTATAACTGGAAGACCGTAACGATTTGGATAAAAAGAGGTTTTTGGGAGAAAATTGGTATGGAAGCAGCCTGAAAGATTGTTCCCAGGCCTAAAAAAAAAAAAGCTACTTATGTACTTATATAAAACTTTTATTTTCTCCCCATTTCAATTTTCACACCCACCTCACCACACTAAAAAATTAAAGAAGTCACTTTATAACTGGAATAAAACGTTTTTTGAATAAATTAAAGCTAGAATAATCGTAATAAGAGTTACTTTTACTCAAAAACGAAATTTTCATAGATTTTTTTTTGAAACGTAAAAAAGTAAAGTTTTTGTAGCATTAATTAAAATGATAGTAAAAGTGAAAAATCTGAAAAATGATGAACAATGTTGTTCTTAGATAAAAGTATAACTCTCTCTGATCATTTCGGTCTCAATTTTTATTCAATAAAATATTTTATTCCAGTTTTTATCGATTTATTTATTTTTTTAAAACCTTGAAAATGAAAGCATGATAAAGGAGAAGTAAAAATCGAGACGGGTGGAATAAAATACCTATCTATTTAGTTTTTAGTTCGTTTTTTTTTTTTTTTTTTTTTTGTAGAAAAACGTGTTCTGTTTTTATTCAAATTGTCGCGATATTCTAACCATAAAACGTAGGATAAAAGGTATAAAAGTGGTATTGAATAAATGTTGCCAGCGGGCCAAGAGGTGCAGAAAAATACGACGCATCGATGACCTGCTGATGGAAAATTTTAGAAATTTTTGACACAGAAAAGTCTTAGATCTAGGGGTTATAATTTTTCAGAAGTTCAACTTAGGACCTATGGCTGAAAACGAGGTTTCCTTATATATATAAATACGTTTTTGTCCTTTTTTGTCCGTGATTAAACTCAGAACCTGTAAACTTTCAGAAGGGGACACCCCATCACAAAAACTGTAGAGGAAGGATTGAAATTTTGAGAATTTCAACCCGATTTAAAATCTGTTCAGCCGTTTTCGAGATATCTAACTTTGAACTTTGAGAAATTTGAATAAAAAAGGTTAAAATTTGAGAAATTTGAATGAAAAAAGTAAAAATTGCAGAACTCTTTAAATTTTGATTTCTCGAAAGCCCTTGAACCGATTGAACAGAAATTTTCAGAGATGACAGAGGAAGATTAGTAGGTGCTACACGGTAAAAATTTCAGCTCAAATGGTTGAAGTATGTCATCCCCCGGGAGCTGAAAATTTATCAACGGCTTTTTTGAAGTTCTTATCTGAACTTAGAGCGTGAATAACTTGAAAACTATAAGCCTCCTCAAAAAAATCTAATGACACTCTAAAGAAAGCAAATTTAATTCTCTACAATTTCCTATGTTGACTTTTTTGGGGGACGCCTCCTTTACTTAAAAACGGTCCCCAAAAGGGCGTAATGGGGGTTCAAAACTCAAATTTCGCATTTTGGGATTCAAAATTCGGTAAAATGACATAATCTGGCATATTTTGAGTCGCTGGTTCCGAATTTGGTCTTTGTTTTTCGATTTGAATTCCCTAGATGTTCCTAGGGACATACGGATGCCTAAAAGGGATAAGGGAGGAGAAGGCCAAAATTTCAATTTCGACAATACCTTGAAAATTACATACCATGTAATTTGAGTTTCTGATTTCAAATTCGGACTTAGTTTTTCGATTTCACCCCCCCCCCCCTTTATTCCTCTAATGTACATTAGGGGGAGTGCGAAAAAAACATACCTCGGATTTTGACCAAAATCGGTAGAATTGTTGGGTCACTATCAGAGACTACCCCAAAAAAATTTGAGTCCCCTAGGTGGAGGGGAAAGGGAACTAGGGGTTCCCAAAGGGCACAACCTTTTCAAAAAAAGTGTTTTTTTGTTTTTTTAAGCTAGTAAAAATGGCGTGCGATTCATGGAACAGCACTAAAAAGGTGCGATTTGAGTTTCTACATCTCTCTGAACCATCGCCATCCTTCTCCGATCAAAACTCATTCTGCTATCAGGGGGTCGAAAAGTTGCAGATCGTGAAATTCCAATACCTATTGTGAAATTTTCGCTGGCCTTGAATTAATTATTTTTGCGCCGGGTAATTTTTTTACCTCTTATTTTTTAATTTTTGAAGAAAATTTTGAGAATTTCCTCGATCAGAGTAGCCACTACAAATTGTGTTAAGTATTCAAATTTATTGAATTCGCGTTGACCTGATAATGTAGTACATAGTTACCTACATATATCTTATAGTTGGAAAATTTCCCAATTCTTTTTTTCAATAATCAGAAACAAATTATGAAGGAAATTTTTTCGTACTAGTGCAGTTCCTACACATTGGTGTATCATCAGATCAACTGAAAAAAAAAAAGGAATCCAAAAGTTGAATTTCTTCAGTTTTTAAAATTAAATTTTAGTACCTATTGAAATGGAGGCGAGATTCTCAACCCTTCATTTTTAAATATAATTATGTATTCAGATTGATTTTCATATGCCTGAGCGAAGCGAGGGCTACGATTTGAAAAATTGATGATTTTCTGAAAGAAAATGATTCGGTTTTTGATAGTTTGTTCTTTGAAAAATGTTCACTTCTTTGGTGCAAAAATTTTGTGATTTTCGAAGTTTTTTACGAAATTTAATTTTTTTTTTGCTATATTTATAATGAAAATTCGTGCTTTTTTGTACAAGTTTGCAGGAAAATTTTTCAAACTATTGAGAAATTTTCTCAAAAAGTCCGCAAATTTCGTTGAAAATTGGCACATTTTCGAAAATCTGCCAATGTAGGTATAGGTACAACAAAATTTACCATAGGCATACTACGAAATTTACAGACTTTTTGAAGAAAATTGGTCGACACTATAAACAAAATACCCATAAAATACCCCACCTTGTTTTACCTATCCACGAATAATTTTGAAAAGATTTCCCGGAAAACTTCCTGGATTGTTTTTCCAAAACTTGTGAGAGGAAATTTCTCCAAATTTGGTTGCCCTGGACCACTATTTACGGTTCCCAAATCACTTAAATCGTTGGTTTTCATTGATGATGTCTAACTCGTATTAACTAAACAACAAATTATCTGTTTCAACAATCGATAATTGTGCACAATTTCCGATCGATTACATGTAAGCAGAGCACCTAATTATTTTCTTCATTAAAAGGACCATTTTAGTAACTTGAAAAAGCAGGAAATTCGTCATTATATTGATCATTATATTGATAGTTTATCCCTTAAAAATCAGGTGTTTGCGATTTTTCTTGTGTGAAACATATACACGAAAATTATGGATGGGGGGGCTAATTCAACATTTGGGGGCTCAAGCCCCCCCCCATGCCTCCCTCTATCTCCGCCTATGTTAAAAATGCATTGACATTTTAATAAAATGATAAGGTATAAAGTTTGATTTGTAAAAAGTGGTTTAAATTTGTAATAATAGCTAACACCTATCTCTTTAAATAATTGTAACATAATGTAAAAATCTCACTATTCATAAAAAAATTATAGGTATGTTTCAAGGAAAAAGAGGATACCTATTTTAAAAAGTAAAAAAAACTGAAAAGTATTTTAAAATGATGCAAAAATAAGAAAAAAATTGAAAAAATCTTAAAGTGCATTGACATTAATAAAAAGTTATGAAGTAGTATCTCTTCAAACGCAAATATGTAATATTGAACATAGGCATCCACGATCTAAGGTTTTTACCTTAAAGAAAAAAGTGCACCAATTTTTTTTGAGGGGTTTGTCGAGATTTTTTCAAAAAATGAATTGGCGAGATATAGTTCCTCGAAATCTTTTAAAATACTTAGTTACTTAATTAGTATTTATGCATTTATTCATCAGTAGGTATGGCCACAATTACTACAAATAAATTCGTTTTGATTGTATAGGTATGCTTCGTATTAGCTTTTCTAATACATGATAACGATGGAGCTAAGATCCTGGGAATATTTCCATTTCCTGCTAAAAGTCATTTCACCTGCAATAATGCCATAATGAAAAGTTTAATAGATGCTGGCCACGAAGTCACCGTGATTACTCCATTTCCCGAACAAGCTTCGGCACAAAATTATACATCGATTATTGATGTATCCAAAAACAAACGGTTTTTCTTCGGTCAATCGAAAATTGACGAATTTGTTATGCAAAATGCTTTTAGTATTTTAGGCTTTTGGGCTGAAGCAGATCGTCCTTTATGCTCCGAAGTTTTAAATTTACCAGAAATACAAGTAAGATGGATTATTATTACAAGTAAATAAAACTATCACCATGATCTTTAATTCTTAAACTGGTATGCATTTTTTAATATAGAGAATATTGAATTCGAATGAGAAACTATACGATGTAGTATTCGTGGAGATGTTGCAGTTGTTCAACTGCCATTTGCATGTTGCCGAAAAAATGAAAATACCAGTCATTGGAACAGTAACCTCAAGAACTTGGCTGTATGCTGATTTCATTATTCATAACCCTAATAATCCAGCTTACATGCCTTTTGAACCAACAACACACAAATGGCATTTGGATCATATTTTGGGGCGAATCATAAACGTTTGGGACTATTTGGTAATGAAATGGTATCAGAATTTCGTTTACCCGAAAATTATTAAAAAAATTTACGAAGATCACGCTGATAAACTCGGTTCTTTGGGCAAATTTATGGATATGGAACCTGATCTAATATTTTATAACAGTCATCCATCTTTATTACCCAGACCAATGAATCCTAATGCTATTGAAATCGGAGGAATACATACAAAAGATGCCAAACCTTTGCCAAAAGTGAATGATGAATTTTCACCATGACACCTACCTTGACTTCCATTAACACGGCGATTCTTTTGGGGTTGCAGGATATCAAAAAATTTATTGACGAGGCAGATCATGGAGTAATTTTGTTCTCATTGGGGTCAGTTGTTCGAGCAGCTACAATGCCGACCGAAATTCTAGAGGGTTTCATGAATGCTTTCGCCGAAATACCGCAAAGGGTTATTTGGAAATTTGAAGAAAAATTGGATAAAATATCCAGCAATGTAATGATACGAGATTGGTTACCACAAAGAGATATCTTAGGTGAGTAGTCAGTTCCTAGGCTCCTGCCTAGTATTCAAACTGAATAAATGAAAATTTTTTGTTCAAGAATGACAGAAGAGAGTGAAAAATTCTACAGTTCGACATTTTAAAACTTTTCAAATGCTATTCGAAGTTTAATGATGGGTGATTTTTGTAATATTTTTCATGCTAATCACGAGAGAAAATAGTGAAAAAATTACATCACTCAATGATTTTTTACAATTGAATTTTTTGTTGAACTTAATTTTACAGGAATGGGTTTTACGAAAAAAATGAATAGCACAGTGCCAATTTTGTCAGTGGGTAATTGATTTTGATATGCGTTCCACTGGGGGTGTAAAACTGAGCCGATTAAATTTGGTGTAAAACTGGCTATAATATAACCGGAGAAAACCCAGAATGACCAAGTTCAGCTCGATTGGTCCATTCACGATTGAATTATTGCGTTTCAAAAATATGAAAATAAAAATAGGTACTCGGTACCTACCGGCAAAAGTAAACCATTTTTTTGGGGAAAAAAATTACAACCAGCTAAAAAGCACGACTTAAATAGATTTTCATGAAAAAATGTCGTACCTAGTAAAGATTTTACTTTTTGAACTTTTCAGAACATAAAAATGTGATAGCCTTCATCAGTCACTGCGGTTTGGGAGGTGTGAATGAAGCAGTTTATACTGCAACGCCAGTTGTATCCTGTCCTTTGTTTTGTGATCAGCTTGATTCCGCTAAATTGTTGGAAGATATGGAAGTGGCAGTACATTTGGATATTAATGATATTACGAAAGAGAATGCACTGAATGCGTTGAATGCGATTATAAATGATACGAAGTACGTCAGACATGAAAGTATAATTTACCTACGTACCTACCATTATTGCCGTTGTTGAAATTGAATTTTACCAAGTAGGTATATCTACTTACCTAATTTGACTTTTCTCTCCAAAGGTATTACAATAATATGCAAAAGTTATCAAAACGGTTCAAAGATCGACCCTTGACGCCGCAGCAAAGCATTGTGTATTGGACAGAATATGTGATTAGGCATAATGGAGCGTCTCATTTGCGAAGTGCGGCATCACGATTGTCATGGATTCAATATTTTCTACTTGATGTAATATTTATTGTTATGTTAGTATTATTCCTGGCAGTGTTTTTAATGAATTGTGTCTTTAGATACGTTTACTTTTACATTTCGCGATATTTTAAGAGTTTCAAGAAAACGAAAAATAAAAAATGTTAACCAGCATAGGCCAAAGCGTCAACTCCAGTAATTTCTCACTGAAATCTGTAATTTTTCTGCTTTTGAAAATGTTTTTAAAATTATTTTTGAGAATTTCAGTGATTTTGGTGATTTTAATTTTTTACTCTGTTTACCTGGTCTACTTTTCAATTTTAGTAGGTAATTTTTGTAATTTTTGATTAAAAATATTTGAAAAAAAATTCTGAAACTTGGATTGCGACCTATCAAAATGGGTTAAAATTAATTTAAGCAATTCTGACCTTTTTTGAGCCTTAAATTGAGTCCCATTTTTGAGTATTTTCCAAAGATTGGCATGTGACCTATGAAAGTGGGATTGAATTTCGTTAAAATGAAAATGACACTATTTTTATTTTAAGGGAGTGGCTCCACCTATCCGGTGCGGTGTGACGCGGTGCGGTGCGGTGCGGCAAGACGCGATTTTTTTTGGTAAAGACAACCATACCATTAGGTTTTTTTTTCTAAATTTCATTTAGAGCAAATTTCGAATTTCGCTTACTTAGTATATTTTATTCAACAAATAAAAAGCAAATCATGAAATTTGAAAACATATTTTATTTAAAAGATATGAAAGTAGGTACTTACTTAAATTTAATCCTTACAAGAAAATAATGTGACGGGTAGAATTTCATCGGTAGATACGTATTTTTTTAGGAATAGGAGATCATTGATCAATGGAAAAAGTGAAAAATCAATTACCTACCTAGGTATCTACCTAGTACCTACATCTAGGAACCTCTCTAGTGATTTTGTGAAAATAAAAGAATTAAAAAAACAAAACCAGCGAAGGAATTCTTATTTCTCGAGTATTTCATTGTTACCCGAATTGAGAATCACTTTCGGTGGAATTTTGTGCCATCTCAATTGAAATCACTAATTTTCAGAAATACCTACACCAGTACTGGTCGTAGTCTCTTCAGTGCTCATTTCATTTCCTTCAGCGTTCGGCTGTAAATATTCAATTGAAAATTTTAAGTAGGTAGTTCAATAAAGATCCATAGTAAGTAGCATAAGTACGAACTTTTAAGTATGAACTCAACTTACAGATTGTTCAGAATCTTCGAGTAAGCATTCAATTTTTTCACACAATTCTGCAAACGATGGTCTCAATTGAGGGTAATGATTCCAGCAATCTATCATCAAACTGTATCTATCATTTTGAAAACTTAATATTAATAAATTATCTATAAAAATCAATGTAGGTAAAAATTATTTTTAAAAAATGTCAATAAGTATGTATAGGTAGTGAATAATAATATTACATTCTATTTGTAGCAAATTTGGGTTGTCCCAGTCGATATCCGCATACTAATTTTTCCAATAGATCCGTTACATTCTCCTGACCTATGAAAAAAACAAACACACGAAATGAAATTAAAATAAAACGCTGACAATGAGAATGAGATAGGCTGATTAACTTCAAATATTTAGGTAATGGTAATTCTTCATTGATTAGATACTCATAATACATAGATATACAGGTAGCAAAGAAGAATTGGAAGAAAAGAAAATATAATTCATAAACTTACCAGGATATGGTGAAGCTGCCAGTGAGAAAAGTTCCCACATTGTAACACCGAAAGCCCACACATCAGATTGAGTCGAAAATACTCTATCTTCAATTGATTCGATTGCCATCCATTTAACAGGTACAGGGGTGCTGCGAAGGGGTATTCTTGACGAGCAACTCGTCGTTGAAAATTTTGGGGGGGCCGAAAAAAAATGCAAAAAAAATTACAAATTTAAATTTTAAAGAGAAAAAAATAAATTAACAATAAATATTAGAAAATAATTAAAAACAACCCCCATAATTACAGAACCCCCCTATCAATAGACGACCCCCCTCCCATCAATGGACGGACCCAACTCCCAAAAGTTCATCAATTTGACGCTAATTTCGCTCATTTTTAACTCAATAATGGCAAAAATTTTCTTGGAATCGTAAAAACATGTACTAGTAAACAGGTAAATTTTCATTTTTTTCAGCAACGAACCCCCCTAAATCAATATAATAGACCCCCCCAATCGATAGACTGGACCCCCTCTAAAAAAATCAATTTCACCCAAAATTCGCTCATTTTTAAACTCAATAAAAATTGACAAAATTTTCTTGGGAACGTAAAAATATGCACTAATAATCAGGTGAATTTTCATTTTTTTTCAGCGACGACCCCCCCCCCCCCATCAATTTTATGCCAATTTTGCTCATTTCTTACTCAATAAAAATTTCTAACGTGGATTTTTCATTTTTTTTTTAAAACATTGCTTTCATTGAAAGGTTTTCATGTTCTGTTCTCTTTTTTTTTTGTAGTAGGTAAATATATAATATCTAAGTACATTCCAAAAAAAAAAAACGTGTAGGTAGTTATTTTCTAAAAAAAAACACACAAAAAAGGGTAGGTATTCATTTTATAAAAAATGCAAAAAAAAGTAGATAAATATTTATTTTTTAGAAAAATGCAAAAAAGATTATGTTTATTTTTTAAGCAACATCTTCGAGTATAACTTAGATGCAGAGGCGTAGCGAATGAGGGCGGGGGGGGTGACTCACCCCCCAGAAATGCTAGTATGGAAAAAGTTGGCAAATTCGTCTCAAAATGAGAAAAGTTGGTAAATTTGACCAATAACAATAAAATTTTTGGAGTAAACATCGCTTTTTCAGAAATTACAGTCCAACTCTGAAATTATACCTCCCAATTCTAAAATTTTCAAAAACTTTGGCCTCGCTGCGCTCGGCCTTATTGTATGTACGAGTATGTATTTCATCTACTTCATACAAAAGTGATTTTTTTTGTATTTTTCTTCAAAATTATTCCAATATTCACCTAATTTTATTACATACATATTTTTCCCCTCAAAACTCATGTTCGATGTTTGAAAATAAAATTGTTTAAAAGCTTTGGCCTCGCTGCGCTCGGCCTCATCATACTTCTCCCTCAATAATTTCATAGTAATAGAGGTCAATTTTTTATTAGAGTTTTTTATTCTAAAATATTGTTTTATTTCGCCTTGAACTTGAGGTTTTCTAAAATTTTCGCCCTCGTTTCGTTCGGGCCAAATTCATTTCGCTCGCATTTCCATTGAAATTACAAAATTTTTGAAATAAATTATAATTTTTCTCGAACTTTTCCACTCTCTCTTTGTTCGGGACAAATTGACAATTTCGCTGATTTTTCCAACTTCGAGTAGATACATAAATTAGATACATTGAAATTAGGCAGGGAAAAGCAATAAATTGAATGAGAGGAAGAAGTGGTTAAAAAATTTAATTCAGTCTAAAAATTTGTGCCATCCATTCCCGCCCCAAAAAAGTCTGTCTATTTCGTGCTTAAATAATTTGATTTTCAAATTTTTTCAAAAATCAAGCCGGAAATTCTGAGACCTTGCCCCCTCAATTCAATATCCTGACTTCGGTACGTCACTGCACACTTTGCCACACCATTCTATGAAACTTAAATTATACTTCAAATTCAATTCGTCCATAAGGCGCACGCAAGGGGGAGGCACAATAGGCTCGAGCTCCTCTCCCCCCCTCTCGGAAAGGAGATTTTTTACAAAAATGTGAAAAAAGTGCATTTTTTTTGGTATTAAAACATGATTTTTCGAAAAATTTTCGCCCTCGCTTCGCTCGGGCAATATTTCAATCCTATTTTCTAAAACGAATCTGAATCATTCTATGATGAAATTCTGCCTTTGAGAATCAGTAAAATGATTATCTTTGGAAATTAATAATATTTTTATTGATTTCTCAATCAATTCCCATTTGTCAGGAAAAAACAATAATTATTTTGACTTGACGACTTGACTGAAAGATCGATGAAAAAACACTGATTTTCAGTTGAAGTCATTTCACTGATTCAAGCAGGTAAATTTTACCAATTCAGATTTCAGATGGATAAAGGTGAAAGAGATGCAGACATGGCTGATTTTTTAGGGGACAGATGTCAAATGTTTATATTTAATAAAGTTTATTGATATTTGCTGATTCTTAAGGCTTATCGCTCTTAATGTTATCGCTTGTTCTATTTTAAAGATGTTTTTTATATTTATGCTATACCTACTTTTCTCACTGTCTCATATCACATATAAACGTCGGAACGTCACATTAAGCCCTAATCGTTTGGTGGTATTGTATTTTTTTGTACCCCCCCCCCCTCCTTAAAGTTCGTAAAAAATGAGGAAATTTGTGAAAAGGGGGGGCCTACTTGGAAAATTTGGGGGGGTCCTCGTCGTTGACTCAGGGGGTTCGCCGCACCCCTGAACAGGTAAAATCTTAAACGTATCATGCATATGGATCAAATAAATACATATGAGGAATAACTAAGTGCAATGATAGGCTCGAATTCAACTCACTGTTTTACTGCTTTGATATTCTTGGCTTTGATACAAGTTCTTGGCAAAACCAAAATCACAAATTTTCGCAACGAATCCTTCTGCCAGAAGTATATTTCTTGCTGCCAAGTCTCCATGCAATATCTATATGTAATGATACGTATACTTATTTTAAAAATTATTCAGTTACCTGAGCATGAAGCAGAGAAACACATAGGTATACTTATGATATTTAGGTCGCTGAAATCGAAAGAAAAGGGTACCTACCTAGTACCTACCTATTCTAAATTTATTATCTTCACGATGTTTCATCTTTTTCAAACCTATCCATTAATTTTTTTAAAACTAAAACTTAAAATGAAAAAGCTACCTACTTTACGACTTGCCAGGTAATTCATACCAAGAGCTGTTTGTAACGACCAGCTAATTAAATCAGAAGTATAAATCGGTCTTATAGCAACATTGTCGTAGTCAACCAAATAATTCGAAAAATTTTCAGGTTCGTATGATTTATCAACGCATTGAAGATATCCATCAATTTCTATTAACAATGTACAAATGTGAGAAAAATAATGATTTTACTATTCCATAGACATGTGTAGGCAGAGATGGAAAACCGAAAAAAATAATGCAGCTGCTGGCTTTGGCTTAAAAAAATATAGCTTCAGCTTTCAGTTTTCGGCTTTCAGTTTTCAGCTTTAACTTTCAACTATTTTGCCAAAAATTTAATTTTTTTCGAAATTTTTTTCAATTTATTTTAAAAATATTTCCCTACTTGAATTTTGTCAAAATTTTAAAATTTTGTGTTTTTCTAATTTTTATATTTTATTTTTAAAATATATTTTAGGATAAACACATCCAGGTAAAAATTTAAAAGCCAAAAAAATAGAGCTCCTAGCTGGCTTAAGCTTTCGGCTGGCTTTTCAGAGCAACAGAATAATCGTTTTTTTCGGCTTTTGCCTTTAGCTTTCGGATGGTTTTCCATCCCTGTGTGTAGGTATAAATGAGCACGGATATTAGGGTGGTTCACACTTGCACAGGAAATTTTTTTTGTTAGATATCGGTCGTGCCAATTCGCCAATTTTTTCTTTTTGGGTAGGTATTACACAGAAAAGATTTCAGTCCGATCGAATGGGCGGGAGGCACGTCCCCCTCCCACCGACCAGGCTGAAATTTTTTCTGTGTAATATCTTCCTATGAAGGAAAAGATTTAGGAGGACCAGCGAACGTTTCAAAAATTTTGTAATACGGACCGTCCTAATGGATGTAGAAACCACCTTTAGGTGTCAAAAATTGTTTTCTGAGTTATCTAGGCTCACGCATGTACGTATTTAACAAAAAAAATAGATACTAGTTACTTGAATAAGATAGGTAATTACCATACAGTGTTTCTTCGATCAGAACATTTTTATTTTGGGTTCTATTTTTTCCATGAAATGGGATGTTCTCGTAACTGGAAATATATGGAAGATGAATATTGTAATAAAATGCTCAGATAATCTGATTCTTAATCAGAGATGATTATCTTATCTTCTTACTTAACAGGCGCGGTAATTGAGAAATCGATTTCATCATTTCCCTTTATCTGGCTGACAAAATTATTTCTCTGATTCAAGAGAAAATGGCGTAAATTTCCATACTTGCAATATTCCACAATTACAGCCAGTTCTCCTAAAATTATATTAGGTATACATCTACTTTTTTAAAGCTATGAAGGTACCTATAAAGAAGTTTAGGTTATTCGGCTGAACTTGAACGAACCTTTTATTAAATCTTTGGTACAAGCTCCTAATAAATTCACCACATTAGGATGTAATCCCAAATAAATCATTATCTTCAGTTCAGATACGAGAGCTTTTACAAATAAAGATTCATGTTGGTTTTTCGCTACTTTCACAGCAACAGTCGTTTGAACGTTTTTTTCAATTATACCAACCGCTTCTGCTTTTCTAACAATACCAAATACTCCAGAACCAAGTACATCGCCTGAAAGATAATTAAAAGAAAATCAATTCATCATTTATGCAACATTAGGTAGGTACCTACATATTTAGTTTAAGTGGTTTCACTTTGAATAAAAACTTTCAACACACCAAATTCCAATTTTTCCCGAGGAAATTCGTATTTTTCGTTGTAGGGTATCAAGGATGTTTGTTCTGCAACATCTAAGTTTGGATCTAAGCTGGGAACTACACTCCCTTTAATTTGTTCTAATCCATATTCTTCCAATTTTTTCTGTAATTTCTGCAACGAATTATGGAGCAATTAAAAATAATAATCCTTAATTTTTGTTTTCAATTAAAAATAATGTGAGTGGGTAGGTAGCTAGGTACTTACCTTTTTTTCTTTATTTAACCTTCTTACAAACCAAAGCAGAAAGTAAGCCAATGAAAGGAGGAAGAATATTAAAAATCCAGAAATATAATTAAAATACACATTTTCTACGAAAATACCAGAATCAACGGAAATCTTCTCATTTTCACCTGAAACAAGACATTTGAAAGCGCATTCAAATTTTAACATGGGAAAATTTGTTATCACAGGATTAAATTTGAAAAAAAATTGATATCATACAAGAATTATTCGCATAAATTTCCCAAGTTCAATATCACAGGTACTGCAGAGCTTGAACAGTAGACTACGCTAACTTTCTTTACAGAATTGAAAAAAAAAAGAAGTCAGAAGAAGGAGATGTTGGAAGTCTTAGCTCCGTCGATATTTTGAGCTAAAGCAACGTATGGATATGTATACCTAACTTAATTTTCTGAAAAATATTCAGGTTTTTCAACTGAACACCCAGTATAAGTATTGTATCTAGCACATATTTTACCTTTGATAATTAGTTGCAATTTATCTTCAACTCTACCACCTTTATTGGTAGCAAGAAATGAGTATACTCCTTCATCTTCTCTTGATAAATTTGCAATTGATAAGATTCGGTATCCCTCATTTGAGGTATTTGTGGTAATACGATTATTAAAAGACAGAGGTTTACCATCCTAAAAAAAACAACAGGGTTAATCATCGAGGCTTTTTTAAAAAAAATTAGAAAATTGACGACTTCAAGGAGTCAGAGTGATTCGGACTTAATGAGGAGAAAACTGTCCTATTGAAATTGAAATTACAGCGATAAATGAACTATTCATTAGCGACTCATGACCTCAAGATTAATATAGTACACTTATCTAAAGATGTGTACCTATTTTTCCTATCCTCTTTTACTTAAATAAGCTACTGAGCTCATGCAGTAACTTGCCTACCAAAAAATTTATACCTATCTATTTCAATAAAATACATAAAGAGATCGCGTTACCTTATACCAAACCACAATAGGTAGTGGAAGTCCATCAACTTGAATCAAAATTTTTATTGATGTACCGCGAACGACATGCAAAGCTCCACCATTCATATTAGAGTGGCCAATAGATGGACTGTTTACATCTAAAGTTAGGTACATAAATCTGGATTAATTAATGGAATTAAACGAAATAAGAAGTATCAACGTTATAAATATTCAGAAGAAGGTTCACTCATTCAAATCAACCTTGAACATTTAAAAAATGGCTATTTTCGTCGGAGAAGATTTCCATTTCGTTATGAACAACTCTGGGGGTCCAGAGTCTATAGTCATTATCCACCATAGGCATCTCCGGAGGTGATTCCTTTGATTCCTTGATAGAGGTTTTACAGGAGTACATTCCACTGTGAAATTTCTTTATATTCGTGATTGACAGGGTAGAAACGTATGAAAAATTGGTAGCATATTTCTTGATTTGAATATCTGAAAAAAAACTTGTATAGGTATTTCGATTCGGAGACATCTCAAAAAAAATCGCCTTCCATAAAAAGATTTTTTTTTTTTTCGATTCGCCCTAATTATACATATGCACAAGGTACAGGTAAGTAGTAAATAGGTACGTAAGTAGGTACCTGCATATTTACGTATAAGTAATTACAAGTGTTAGTGATACTTAAATACAAATACAATAGGTACCTTGAGATGGAATGATTTTGTTTTTTTCAAAAAACCACGTAAAATTATCGACATATCGATATTTTGAAGCTGCGCATTTGAGCTCGATATTGTCTCCAATGGTAATCGGCTTCGTATAATTTTCTTGGAGTACAACTTCAGTTCCATAATCTAATCATTAATACAACAAAGAATTTTTTTGATTTAAATCTTGGTTCTTAATTTAACTTTAAATTATCAATTGGCGAGCAAATTAATTACCGGTAAGATAAAAAACCGACAATGAACTAGCTGACCCTATCGAATTATTTGCTTCACATTGTATCCTCATACTTTGATCAAGTGCAATATAAAGCGTAGATCTCATCTCGTACAGGTTTATACATTCTTCTTTGTGCTGAGAAATCTATAAAGAAAATATACCTACATCAGCTTTGGAATTTTGAATTTTGTCGCATTAAATATACATTTTAATATGCAATTTTATCTCACTGGTAAGACTTGAAAAGTATTGTTTTCACACGTGGGGAGGTTATTACAATTCATGGCAGACCACGTAATTTGGGGAAGAGGATATCCGGTGATGATGCATTCAAAAGTATAGTTAACGTTCGGATTTAAGAATCCCGACGAAAATGTCTCTCCATTAATTATGTAGGGTTTGTCTGAAATAAAAAAAATTTCAACGAATTTTCGAATTTTTTAATACGAAAAAATCTGTTCAACTTTATGATAATATCCATCCCACCTTCGACGATCGCAGTAAAATTTAAAGTTTTTGTAAGGAACGAATTCTTAACTATCAGTTGGTATATTCCAATATTCGTCAATTCTACGATATCAATTATAAGTTTAGTTTTATGCTCTTCATTAATTACATCATACTGATAATCTTCAATCGAATTGCGTATTTCTCTTCCTAGATTATTGTACCTGTACACGAATGTAAAGATTTTCAATTTTAGGGGAGTAGGTAAATACGATAGTAGGTACCTACCTAACAAGGGAGGTATCCCAACTCAAAGTAAAATTTTGTGTCCAAACAAATTTGATCTAATCAAAGAGAAAAGCTGAAATTCGGTATGTACCCTATTTTCGACCTCCCGAATCAATTGGAAGGGGTTTCGAGACGTTTCGGAATCACCAGAAAATTATGGAATTTTCCAGCGCTGCAGCTGCAATGGAAAAAAGCCCATAAAAATGGTCCATTTGCACTTCAGCAACTATAATCGTGGATTATCCATATTGGTGACCTATTTGATCGATTGAAACTCAATTTTCAAAAATTCGTAACTTTTGAATTCAAATTCGCATTTTTGAGCAAGAAAATTTTTTTTATGTAGGTACCTACTGCAAAATTCCAAAATTTTCTGGAGGCTCCGAAACGCCTCGAAACGCCTTCCAATCGATTCGGGAAGTCGAAAATAGGGTACATACCAAATTTTAGATTTTTTCGTTGATTAGATCAAATTTTCATATTTCCCAGGGAGGAGGTAATTTTCAAATTTCCAAAATTCGCTATAAATCAAGAAATGAATTTCAGCGCCTGAAATTTTGGATGTCTACGGGGTTCTGTTATGATGTATGTACTTCCGATTTTTTTTTTTGTTAGGACTCAAAATTTTACTCTGAGTTGCGATACCTCCCTTATAAGCGTACTCGGATAAACAAAACAACACATTGGTAATCTCAAACAAACCTATAAATAAACTTAACTATACAGGGTGTTCCATGAATCGTCTGCCAAAAGTATTTTTTTGAATAAAACCGGGTACCAATAAAAAAAATACTTGAGATGAACATTTTGCCTATTTTGAAAATTAAAGGGGCAAATGCTGCCTCTAAAAAAATTACGTCAAAAAATTATCTCAATCATGGTAATGGATAGTACTTTGAAAAGTAAATAAATTTTCAATTATGACCTTTCTCTTAACTATAAAATCGGAGAAGCTACAAAAATTGTTTTAAAAAATTCTAAAAAAATAAATTAATCAAATGAATGCATAGTATGTTGAAAACTGTAAAAATCATGTTCTGTAGACTTTTTACCCAACATCGAAAATTAAAAAACAAAAACTCAAAATATAGAAATTCACCCACTGACCTCACAACATCCGCACAAAATAAGAATTTCACTAGCTATCCTCATAAAATCCTCACAATTAAGAATTCCACTCGCTATCATCACAAAATCCTCACAATTCAGAATTTCCCTTCTAACCTCAAAAAATCCTCACAATTCAGAATTTTACCGGTGTCCTCATAAAATCCTCACAATTTGAAAAATTCTACGTTATTGGTTAATAAATTTAAGAAAAACAGAAAAATTAATTCTTAACTCACAAAATCCTCACAAATCCTCCGAATTCAGAATTTCAACCGCTACCCTCACAAAATCCTCACAATTCAGAATTTTACCGGTATCCTCACAAATTCCTCACAATTTGAAAAATTTCCCATTATTGAACAAAAAATTGAGAAAAACAGAAAAATTAATTCTCCCCTCACAAAATCCTCACAATTCAGATTTTACGGTATCCTCACAAAATCCTCACAGTTTGAAAAATTCCCCACTATTGTGCAAAAAATTGAGAAAAATAGTAAAATTATTTCTACTCAAACAAAATCCTCACAAATCCTCAGAATTCAGAATTTCACCCGCTACCCTCACAAAATCCTCACAATTCAGAATTTTACTGGTATCCTCACAATTTGAAAAATTCCTCATTAATATAGTACAAATTGAGAAGCATAGGAATAAAAATTTCAATTTTCACAAATTCCTTATAGGACTGTAGTGCCTCGCCACACAGCACCAGAGTAGCTTCTCTTAGGTAAACTGTGTGGCGATTTGCATATAAGCTTTTTGCCATATTCTGTATGTTGAAGCCAGCCTGTGTAATAAACGACTTGATTTTGAATCATATGTGTTGTTTGTTGGCTAAAGTCTCCCTCTCTTTGTAGCTCGGTGGCGTCGCCTTGCTCAGAGAGGTATAGGTAAGATAGCCGCATCCGCCGGCTTAGTAGGTACCTTCTTAAAGTTTCCCCCAAATTACCTACATTGGTGACCGCGACTTTGAAATGTACCGTGCCTAATAGTACCGTGAGTGTTTCCGCGAGTGTACCGCTCCTCATTGCCTACCGAGATCCCGAAAGTGTACCAGCCAAAAGTGTACCAGCCAAAAGTGTACCTGCCAAAAGTGTACCTGCCAAAAGTGTACCTCGCCGCGTCTCTTCCGCGAACCTGAACAACTTCTCCAGTGGCTAGTATTGTACCTGCTCTGTCATCAGCTGTGATCCAGTACACTGTGACCCATCAACTCTACAGCTGTCTACCACTGTTACCCAGCCACTGCAGTTCACCACCAGTGTTGCCAGTGTCCAGCAACCTTTTTCTCTATTTTTCTAGTCAATTACCGAGATACCTGAATTTTTACCAGAAATTTATAATTTTATGCCTTTTGATCAATCATTCTTTGTTAAAATGGCAACTGACAACATAAATGATGCTTTATTATCACTGAATAAATTGGCAGTTAAAGCACCTCCTTTCAATAAACAAGATCCATTGCTTTGGTTTAAAATATTGGAGACACAATTTAGAAATTCTGGAATTACCACAGAAGACACGAAATATGATCATGTTCTGCTCAACTTAGTCGACCCTGAAGCTATGTTAATGGTTAGGAAACATATTCTTGCAAAGCCAGAGATTACACCGTACACCACAATTAAAGAAGAATTAATCCGAGCATATGAACAATCTGACGATGAAAAAACCGAAAAATTATTAAACGAAATGCAAATGGGTGATAAAAAAACCATCAATATTTTTAAAGGAAATGCGTAACGAAGCTGGTGAGAAGGTAACAGATACATTCCTTAAAACAGTTTTCTTCAGACATCTTCCACCAATGGTTAAATTGATTCTTGATGGATCTCCCTCGACAGTTAAACTCGATGATTTGGCAATTTTAGCTGATAAATTGATCAAACATACCGTGACTACCGTAAATGCAGTACAGACTCAAGCAGATTATACAACACTAATAGGTATGATTCAAACCGTGGCAAACGAGTTAGCAGAATTGAAACGAACTTATTCAGTTAATGCTGTTCGAGCAACACAAACTGACCCAACTACTGAACTGTTAAAGGAACTTAAGGAACTCAGGTTGACAGTCAATGAACTCCAGGAAAGGCCCTCAAGGTCACGATATCGTTCCAGATCCAGATCCAACTCGAGAAATCGTGCCAGAGACCCAGAAAGATTTCCAACCTGTTACTATCACTATAAATTCGGCAAAAGGGCTTACAAGTGTGACGAGCCTTGTGATTTTAAAACCAAAAATGATTCAAAAAACTAAATTTATCGTCGTTGCGCCAACAGCCCAGCGACGCAATCCAATCAATCGGTCCAGCTCAACATAGACTTGTAATCCGTGATCGAAAAACTGGATTAGTCTTTTTAATCGATACCGGCGCCGACATTTCCGTAATTCCTCCGAAACCAGAAGATAAAAAACACGTCAAAGACCTCAAATTGTACGCAGCCAATAACAGTCGAATTGATACCTATGGTGAGCGATCCCTACATGTCTCACTAGGTTTCCGTCGAAGTTTTCCTTGGCAATTCACCGTCGCCGATGTTCAACAGCCGATTATTGGAGCAGATTTTCTTGCCAAAAATAATATTTGGGTAGATTTATGTCATAAAAGATTAATTGATGGCACAACTCATCTAACATCAAGAGGTACTCTAGATACAAACACTGAATATGAGAGTATCAAAGTTATAAATCAAGAGTCCCCATACGCCGATATTTTAAAAGAGTTCCCAGAAATCGTAAAAACTGCAGCATTCAATAAACCTCGCAAACATGGTGTTTTCCACCGGATTATAACCGAAGGCACACCTGCGAGAGCTCGAGCTCGTCGATTATCACCAAGGAGACTCCAATTTTCGAAAAATGAATTTCGTTTAATGATGCAGATGGGAATATGCCGCCCCTCAAAAAGCGACTGGTCAAGTCCCCTACATCTTGCCCAAAAAGGTGACTCATGGAGACCAACTGGCGATTATCGTGCTTTGAATGCAAAGACAAAACCAGACCGATATCCTGTGCCACATATCCAGACCTTCAATACGTTACTCGCCAGAAAAAAATTCTTCTCAAAAATCGATTTAATTAGAGCATACAATCAGATACTCGTACATCCAGATGACGTTCATAAAACTGCAATAATTACACCGTTTGGATTGTTTGAATTTACAGCGATGCCATTTGGCTTGAAAAACGCTGCCTCAACTTTCCAACGTTTTATCCATACCATATTACGAGATTTGGATTTCTGCTATGCTTATTTGGATGATATTTTGATCGCTTCCGATACCGAGGAAGAGCACAGAGAACACTTACGACTCCTTTTCCAAAAACTAGAGGAATATGGATTGGTAATTAAACAGGAAAAATGTACTTTTGGAGCAACTTCAGTACCTTTCCTGGGTTATAATGTCAGTGAAAGTGGAATTAGCCCCTTACCGGAAAGAGTTGAGAAAATTAAAAATTATAAGAAACCTAGAACTATCGTTGAACTAAAAAGATACATTGGCTTAATAAATTTCTATCGTATTTGTGTACCAAAAGCTGCCGAAGCACAAGCACCATTAAACGAGTTGACCAGAAATTCAAAGAAAAATGATAAACGACCTGTGCCTTGGACACCTGAAACTGAAGCAGCTTTCGAATTAACAAAAGACCAAATATGTAAAGCAACTCTGCTTGTACACCCCGATCCTGACCTCGAACTGTCTCTCATGACAGACGCATCAGATCGAGCAATGGGAGCAGTCCTACAACAGAAACGTGGTGACAGTTTTGAACCAATAGCATTCTTTTCCAAAAAACTCAATAATGCTCAAACAAAATATAGTGCTTACGATCGAGAACTGCTTGCCTGTTATGCTGCAATCAAGCATTTTCGCCAATATCTTGAAGGCAGACATTTCACTTTATATACTGATCATAAACCATTAATTTATGCATTTCAACAACAACCAGAAAAAGCATCGCCTCGACAATTTCGACACCTTGACTTCATTTCGCAATTTACAACTGATATTCAACATGTTCGTGGTTCTGAAAACGCTCCTGCCGACGCTCTCTCACGAATTGAGGAAATCCAAAAACCTGATCTTGATTATTCCAAATTAGCTATAGCACAACGTAGTGACCAGGAACTTCAGAACATTCTACAATCCAAATCTACAAAATTCAATCTTAAACTAGTGAAAATTCCAGGATCAAATGAGCAAATTTGGTGTGATATTGCCTCACCTTTAATTCGTCCATTTTTACCGCCAGAATTCAGGGAACAAGCTTTCCAACTTTGTCACTCTTTATCTCATCCTGGTGAAAAAGCTTCAATCAACATGGTCAGAGAACGCTACATTTGGCCTGGTTTATACAAAGACATTAAAAATTGGGTCCTCAACTGCATTCCATGTCAACGCACAAAAATCAACAAACATACAAAGAGTCCTTTAGCAGAATTCAAAATACCCAAAGTACGATTTCGACATGTAAATATCGATATCGTGGGACCTCTTCCACCATCACAAAACAACTCATACCTAGTCACAATGATTGACCGTTTTACTCGCTGGCCAGAAGCTATTCCTGTACCAGACATGATGGCCGAAACAGTAGCGAAAGCATTTTATGAAAACTGGATAGCCAGATTTGGAGTCCCTAAAAAAATAACGACAGACCAGGGAAGACAATTTGAGTCAAATCTTTTTAAAGCATTAGCTAAGCTATTAGGCATCAAAAAATGCCGAACTACTGCGTACCATCCGATTGCAAACGGAAAAATTGAGAGATGGCATCGCTCGCTCAAGGCCTCATTAATGTGTCACTTGACTAATAATTGGGTGGATAAACTACCGTCTGTATTACTAGGGTTACGGAATTGCGTCATCACTGATTTAAATGCCGCACCTAGCAACCTTGTATTCGGACAATCACTGCGACTTCCCGGCCAATTTTTTGACTCAACTCCAATAGACCAGAATGCCTCTGAATTTTTAAAATTACTGATGGAAACAATGCAGTCATTAAAACCAACTCCAACACCAAAACATGGAACAACAAAAACTTTCATTCATCCGGAGTTACAAAAGGCTACTCATGTTTTTCTACGTCATGATGCTGTGAGGAAACCTTTGCAGCCACCTTACGATGGTCCCTACCTGGTAATTGAAAGATCTGAAAAAACTTTCAAAATCAGTGTAAATGGCAAAGAAGTCACTGTTTCAATAGATAGGTTGAAACCTGCCTTCTTGTTAAATAACGAACCAGTACAGCAACCCAAAGAAAAGTTAGCAATCAAAAATCCAAGTTCTACAACTGATTCAAGTAATAAAAGAGTATTGGGTTCCGATGACCAAAGTAAAATTCAAAGTGATCCGATAAACAAGGTAGAGGATGCCAAAATATTACGCTCTGGACGTAAAGTTCATTTCCCTACCCATAAAATTGTACAAATTTGCTACTATAATCCATGAAACACAATTTTGATACCTAGAATATCAATCCGAATAATGTAAGTTGTAATAGGTTAAGTACTGTTACATACATTATTCAATTTTATCTTTAATGTTCTATTTCAAATTATGAATCCTTTTTTATTTCATTTTTTTACCCTACTGAGTAAGATGTAAAATGTGATTTAAAGTAGATACCTAACCAAGCTTAAGTTTTTTTTGTAAATTACCTAAATTTAACCATTTTCCCCCCTTTTTTTTAAATTTTATTATTTTTTCTAAGCGAAATTTTCTGTATTTTTTTTGAAAATTTCTGGCAAGGGGGTGTGTAGTGCCTCGCCACACAGCACCAGAGTAGCTTCTCTTAGGTAAACTGTGTGGCGATTTGCATATAAGCTTTTTGCCATATTCTGTATGTTGAAGCCAGCCTGTGTAATAAACGACTTGATTTTGAATCATATGTGTTGTTTGTTGGCTAAAGTCTCCCTCTCTTTGTAGCTCGGTGGCGTCGCCCTGCTCAGAGAGGTATAGGTAAGATAGCCGCATCCGCCGGCTTAGTAGGTACCTTCTTAAAGTTTCCCCCAAATTACCTACAGGACCTTCACATTTCAGAATTTCACTTTCTACTCTCACAAAATCCTCACAAAAGTTCAGAATTCTGAATTTCAACCGCTACCTTCACAAAATCCTCAGAATTCAGAATTTTACAAGTATCCTTACAAATCCTCACAATTCAGAATTTCACCTTCTACCGTCACAAATTCTTCAAAATTCAGAATTTTACCAGTGTCTTCACAAAATCCTGAAAAATTGAGAAAAACAAAAAAATTAATTCTACTCTCACAAAATCCTCACAAATCCTCAGAATTCAGAATTTCAACCGCTACCCTCACAAAATCCTCACATTTCTGAATTTTACCTGTATCCCTCACAAAATCCTCACAATTCAGAATTTTACCTGCTACCCTCACAAAATCCTCACAATTTGAAAAATTCCCCACTATTCTGCAAAAAATTGAGAAAGATAAAAAAATTAATTCTACCCTCAGAATTCAGAATTTCACCTGCTACCCTCACAAAATCCTCACAATTGATGATTTCTCCTGCTACCATCTTAAAATCCTCACAATTTAGAATTTTACCGGTTACCCTCATAAAATCCTCACAATTTGAAAAATTCCCATTATTGTGCAAAAAATTGAGAAAAATAGAAAAATTCCTTCTACCTTCACAAAATCCTCACAATTCCTAATTTCACAAGCTACCCTCACAAAATCCTCACAATTCCCAATTTCACACGCTACCCTCACAAAATCCTCACAATTGAGAATTTTACCGCTACCCTCAGTCCCTCACATAATCTTCACAATTCAGAATTTCACCTACTTCCCTCACAAAATCCTCACAATTGAGAAATTTGCCGTCACCCTCAAAAAATCCTCACAACTCAGAATTTTACCAGCTACCGTCACAAAATCCTCACAATTTTGAAAATTCCCCATTACAATACTAAAAATTGAGAAGAATAGAAATATAGTTTCAACCCTCACAAAATCCTCACAAATCCCCAGAATTCAGAAATTCACCCGCTACCCTCACGAAATCCTCACAATTCAGAATATCGCCTGTTACCCTCACAAAATCTTCACAATTCAGAATTTCACCAGTATCTTCACAAAATGCTCATAATTCAGAATTTCACCTTCTACCCTTACAAAATCCTCACAAATTGAAAAACTCTCCACTGCTATACTAAAACTTGAGAAACATAGAAAAATTTATTTAGACCCTCATAAATTCCTCATACAATACTCACAAATTGGAAATTCTATCCTTACCCTCACAAAATCCTCACAATTCTGAATTTTAACGGTATCCTCACAAAATCCTCACAATCTGAAAAATTTCCCATCACCATACTAAAAATTGGGAAACATAGAAAAATAATTTCAACCCTCACAAATTCCTCATAAAATCCTCACAATTCAGAATTTCACCTTCTACCCTCACAAAATCTTCACAATTCAGAATTTTACAGGTATCCTCACGAAATCCTCATAAATTGAAAAATTCTCCATTATTGGGCCAAAATTTGTGAAGAATATAAAAATAAATTCTACCCTCACAAAATTCTTACTAATCCTCACAATTCAGAATTTCACTCGCTAACCTCCCAAAATCCTCACAATTCAGGATTTTACTCGCTACCCTCTTAAAATCCTCACAATTCAGGATTTTACTCGCTACCCTCTTATAATCCTCACAATTCTGAATTTCCATGCTAACCTTACAAAATCTTCACAATTCAGAATTTCTACGCTAACCTTTTAAAATCCTCACAATTCAGAATTTCACCGTTACTCTCACAAAATCTTCATAATTCAGAATTTCGCTCACTACTCTCACAAAATCCTCATAATTCAGAATTTCACAGTTACTCTCACAAAATCTTCACAATTCAGAATTTCACTGCTACTCTCACAAAATCTCCACAATTCAGTATTTCACCCGCTACCGTTAAAAAATCCTCACAATTCTGAATTTTCCCGCTAAGGGCCACACAAAATAAATGGGCTTCAAAAAATTTTCAAATTTTCTCAATTTTTAATGACCTTTAGCCTCTTTATTTTTTAAAGTGAAAATTTGTTGTTTTCAAAGTACTATCCTTTCCCATGCTTAAAAAAATTTTAACCTGATGTTTTTAGAAGCAGCATGCGCCTCTTCAATAGTCAAAATAGGCAAAATGTTCATCTCAGTTTTTTTTAGTGATACCCGGTTATATATAAAAAAAATGTTTGGCAGACGATTCATTGAACACCCTGTAGGGGAGAAATGTAAAAATCCCCCAACAGTCGAAATTGGTTTGTAAAATTTTTGGAACATGACGATTTTTTGCTCTTAAAATGTACTTTTTTAAAATGTTTGCCTTTATAGAAGATTCTTGAATTTTTGAAAACTTGTAATAGGTATAATATTCACGAACATATTTTTCCCCGGAAAAATTTTGGCATAACAAATTTCATGCCCTTTCCGCAAAATCGATGTTTTTCTGATCGAGCAAAACTTGAGCAAAAATTTCAATATCGCATGACCTATTGTTCGTAATGTTTTCGAGCACGCTAATTTCGAATTTCAAATCACTTTTTAGGATTTGATCCATGCTCTCTTCGACCTCCTATACTTTCTAATTTTGGTAAAAATTCCAAAAATATTTGTAATTTATACTATAATATCATTTGTAACATTCTCAAGGAAACTCAATTCGAACTTCTACTCAGTTTTGTGATTCGACCTCTTAAATCCCAAATTTCGTTTACATGCTATCTGAAAAACTTACACTCTTGTACTATTCATAAAATATTTTAAAGGTATATGGTACCGAAGGATGAGGGATAGAAATTCGAACTCAACATCCTCAAAAAAATTACAAGCGATACGTCACATTGTTTTGATTGAAATTTTAGCTCAAATTTGAGGATGTGGAGGCTAAAGGGGCGAAATTGAGAAAATGAGTCGAAATTTGAAATCAGCCTTTCGAAAACATAACAAATCCTTATCACACGATATTTTTAGTAGTTTCAGAAATTTTGACCAAAATTTAAGAATGCCTACGAGAACTGAAGTGATCAAATCGAAACGCTGAGTCAACATTTAGATTCATTACCTCCGGAAACATATACCTATCAAATGACACGTACCTAACACAATTTTTTTTGGAGATTTTTGGCCCTTTCAGTAAATGTGATGAATAGGATTTATAGAATTTGGCAGTTTTATCACCGTTAAGACAAGAATGACATAAACAATTTTTTCATTTGTACTGTATCGAAAGTACGTTTTTTCATTGCTAATTTGCGGATCGGAAGTTCGTCTTTTCATTGTTGAGCTGTCAACACTGGTTGGAAGGAGCGCGGTCAACTTTGAAACACCCTGACCTCCACTCTTTTCGGATCCCCGCTTCGAAAAAAATTAGGTATTAAAGAGAAAAAAGTTGAATCATCAGAAGCAGTACATATTTACCACGTTCTTGTAGTATGCTGGGGATAAGCTTCTATAGTACCGATCAATTCTATACGAGAATGTTCTCCAGCTCTTACAGTCACCGTATGAGAATTTTCTGGGGTGACATTTAAGAAAACGGAATTCCAGTCTGAAATTGGATTATTTTTAATACTTAATTTAGATAGGTACTTAAAGAATATCGGAATTTTTAGGATAACTGTTGCATTTAATCTTTAATCTGACCTTCGATCTGTAAAAAGTGAATGGACATTTTTGTTCTGGAATTTCCATCAACAACTTTGCAACTAAAATTTCCTTGATCTTCTTTAGTCACGTTGTGAATGCGGAGACTTTGAAAAAATCGCATGAATTTATGTGTATAGTGCCTTACTTCTGTAATGTTTTCAGTAATTATTTTCTGTAAATGAAAAATAATATTATTGTAGTAATGAAAAGTACAGCTATGTACCTATAATTACCTACCTTTTCAACATTTTTTGGAAATTCCCACTCCAAAGACTTTATTCCCGTATAGATGGAAGTAATTACAGAACAAATTATCGTGACGTTTTGAGTTTCAAATATTGGATAATTAGAATTCGAATCAAAGACTTCTAAATGAGGATAGGATGAAGAGCCGTTATGCGGAGCTATTACAAAAAATCAAAGGTATTCTAAATATTATTCACGTTCACGTACATAGATAGGTACCAATAGGAATATTTCACATTCGAATCTTCGCATAATAAGGGCGAACTTACGATGTACTCTCACTTTAATTTTCAATCCTTGTCTGTATTCTGGGGCCAAGCAGTGAAATAAAGCAGAACGAACAATTAAATGAGTAGAAATTATGTATCCAATTTTTGGATCATACTTTTCAATCAATTCCTTAAAAAAAGTTTAAATGTACTTATTTAGCCATGCCATAGAGTAAGAATACTATAGAGTGCTGTTCTAATGTTAAATTTTTACCGCTCCTTTTTCGTATCAAATGGACCCCGAGAAGTCAGAACTTGTGGATCCGACCACTTGGAGCGTGCTATCTTAATGACTCCTCTCACCCTTCCAAATCGAAGGTATCCACATGTACCTTTTTACCAGACCCCTTTTTTAACCTTTGAGTAGCAAGCACCAGGTTTATGAATGAATGCTTTGTTTACGTATTTTTTGTCGATTTTATTGAGGAAAAAAAAGATACATCCATGTACGGCGATCATATTACACGCTTTTCGCCTGTATATTTATTTAGAAACACCGACTCGCGGAATGTAGAAAGTAAAGCGGATGCGAAATTGGAAATTTGGCGCGAAAGGTGGTTAATTTTTTCGCGCGATGCCAATAATTGAATCTGCAAAGTTATAACTTTTTGAACTCGAAAATGAAAAAGGTGCAAATTTTTAATCAATTTTTTTGCGGAACAAATTTTTTACCTTGACGCTTCATTAGCTCGATGAACAATGGAGAAACTGACTTTTCTGGAATAAATAGTTGCATTATTTTAGCCAGTAAGCCAGTTACTAATATCTAGAAGTATCTTCGTGTCTCGGACCATTATTTCAGTCACTGTGTACTGAAAGGTTCGTATAGATTATAATTTTCAATTTTTTCTTAACGTAATATTATTATATCTACCTAGTTGAAATACATCTCTACTCTAGTCCTTTGTTTTTTCTCGTTTGAAGTATCATGTATGTACGTTCCTATGTATTCGGAACATTTTCAAAAAATTATTTCAAAACTTAGATAATTTCATTTTTTTTTTCATTTCCAATTTTCCAAATTTTTGGATAATGTTTTCAAAAACTTGAATCCTACATTGAACAGTTTTCAAAAGTTGAAAAACTTTTCAAAAATGTACTTATAGTTTTTAAAACTTGGTCAAATTTTTGAAAAAAATGGATAGTTTCCAAAAATTGGTTAAATTATTAAAAACCTGTACAATTTTTTAAAAAGATGGGAAATTTGTTTTAAAAATTGGAGTATTTTCCAAAACTGGGCAGTTTTCTCAACATTGTACATTCGTTCAAAACTGGAATAACTTTTTTAAAAATTGCACAGTGTTCAACTTGAACAATATTCTAATTTCTAAAACTTGCTCATTTTTAAAAAAATTGAAAGATTTTCTAGAAAATTGAAAAAGTTTTCAGAATTTGGATGATTAATGAATTTCAAAAAGTACATTATTGACGTGGGATAATATTTTAGAAAACAAAAAAATGCAACAAACAAATCGGAGTTTTTAAAAAAAAGGAGATGGTTTTTAAAAATTGAATAACATAAAAATTGAACAATTTTCATGTAGGTACAACAATTTACTAATCTTCTATGCGTCAGAAGAAATCTTGAAAAGAAAAAATCAGTTGCACAAAACTTGAAAAATTACGTACTTAATAATTTTGATATCTACTTTGAAAAAAAAAAACAGAAAAAAATTCGACAAATCAATTAATATTTCAATTTTTTTTAAAAATTTTAAGACGATTTGGTTAAAGTTGGAGTTAAAAAAATTAAGCATTTATTCGCCACGGCACAGTGATTGCTTTTTATTTAATTAACTATGGATACCTACGCAGTTAAAATATTTTTGTTATGAATATACCTTCGGTCTGATGTTTTTGTTCTATTCATAATTTGTAAATATTGGTTGAATAAGTATATTCTTTTACATAATTAGGTACCTATGTAATGTATATTGAAAAAAAAAGTATGAATAAATACTTCACACGATTCTCTTTATTAATGAATCTGAATCAGGTACTTCGAATAAAATAAGTACGAAAGAACTTTCAGGTGAATTTTCTACCATTCCCTTCCTAGTGAATACATGTGTATTCTCTCCGCCAATTTCATGGGCTGTCTGTGCATTTAAGCAGCAACAAAATCGAAATGGAATGATTACAAATAAACTCGTGTAAAAAAAAAAGGAGCTATGCCCACACATTTAAAAAGTTTCTAGGTACTCGATGCGAGAACTCTGAGCTCTGACCTGCTGACTTCCTACAAAAAAAAAAGGTTATCGAATAGTAATAAAAAAACACCACCCTTCGACTAAAGATTGCAGGTATAATGAACTGGTCCGGGATTCCAAAATAAACCGATTTTATGTTGAATTTTGAAAGTAACGCAATCTAGTTTCATTTGTGGGAGTTACATTTTAGAGCGGTAAATCGCCCCATTTAGAACAGCACTCTATAGTATTCTTACTCTATGGCCATGCTATGAAAAATCGTATAACCTTAAGAGAAAAATTGTTCACTAATACATACCACATTTACTGAAATTCCATTTAGGGTTACACTTATATTGGGTAAAGTAGGTTTGCAAGGTATTTCAGCTCTATCATACATCGCAACGTCTATCACGGTAGCGTTCGTTGCCAATGCATGATTTTCATCTGGAGAAACACAAATTGATGATAAACGCCTAGCAAAGAATTAAAAAATTATTTCGAAAAAAATTATCCTAAATTTAGCTGAGTACCTACCTGAACAGTAAACGTATATCTGTGCAAAATTACTGGCGTTATTTTCGGATCGACAAATGAAGTATCCTGTGTCTAAATATTGGGTCGAAGAGACGGTAAGATTACTGTAATAAATGTCGTGACTAATTCCATTTTCAGTCTTTTTCGTAAAATTCTTGCTCTACGAATAGACAATATAAATTTTAAAAAAATGAAATTCATCATAAATTACAAAATTTATTCAATTGCAAAAAAATCAAAGAAAAAAGAAATAAAATTAATCTAGAGCCTGAAAAATCTACAAATAAAAATTAAAAAAGAAAATGTTACAACAAATGATTCACCTCCTTCGGAAAAGACCATTGAATAGGTTCGTCGCTGGTGCAATTCAACGTCAAGTCACTTTCGCTTTTGATTATTAACTCGGAAACATCGGGGTATATTCGTATTCCTATGAACATAATAGATATGTAGGTCAGTAAGTATAGGCGCGAAGGCGTCAATTTTCAGCATCCAGCAGAGTATTTTTCGTAATACCGAAAAATACCAATTCTTTTGTCGAAATATTAGCCAAGTAGTGGTTTTTGAGATGTTAAATTTAAATACCAATTTGGTTAGGTACTTATAGGATTTGATTCCTCAAATTTACTTCACAGGGGCCCGAATTAAATCCGAAATTCACAAAAATTCCAAAATGTTAATTGGCGTGTCTTCCGTTAAGGTTTTGGAGAAGTCAACTTGAAACATAGATTTTTTCTTGGTAAATATATGATCTTATCAAAACGTAATCTTTCATAATTAGGTAATTGGCATTTATCGTTTCAGAAAAGTTTCGGTGAGTTCGTATAAAAGAAAAAAAGAATTCTGTAATAAAAGGAGAAACGAAAAAGTTGAAATTTTGATTTTAAATTCGCAATATAGTGAAAAAGTTGCGATTTTGAAAGACTACGGAAATGGAAAGGTGGATTCGAAATCGATTAATATGCATCTTCCAATCGAGCATAAACCTTCCAAATATTTTTCGTAATTGAACAAAAATTCAAGGCGGCCCGAAATTTCACATGAAAAATTCCAAAGTAAATCATTTAAATTTTACTTATTTAGTGAATATTTAGGTTAGAAAACACTTCTTCTTTTTGAAAAAATGAACGTACCTACTTACTATAACTTAAAAAAATTTTATTCTATGGATAAACCGGATACCTACCTAAGAAATTGAAAAAAGTTATCTAACATGAACGTTTTTTAAAAAAATGCTCTCTCTGATCAACATGGTCAATTCGTCAATAACCCTCTGAAATTAAATCAATAATTTTGATCAATTTTGAATTTTTTTGAAATTGACCCCAGTCTATGGTATTAGGAGAGTCAAGTC